>CM050327.1:16132458-16499766 GCA_027475135.1 Bactrocera correcta | reverse complement strand
TACACATGACTCCATTCTCCACAGACCAGAAATATTTTCTAACTTGCGTCGATAAGTTTTCTAAATTTGCTATGTAGAAAATCGCGACTAGAACCATCATAGACGTAAAAAATAAACATTTTTCCAAACGTTGAATTTATATTCTGTGACAACGAAAAGTCACTTAACTCAAATGCTATAAAATCAACTTTGCTAAATTACAACAATGTGAAAGTCGCCAACGCCCCTCCACTGCATAGCACCTCAAACGGCCAAGTGGAGCGTTTTCACAGTACCTTAACTGAAATAGCTAGGTGTCTAAAACTAGAAAAAAATCTCGATGACACTGTGGGCTTGATTTTGCTTGCCACCATAGAATATAATAAGACAATTCATTCAATAACCCACGAAAAACCAATAGACATCCTTCATCCCAGCTCAACTAACATTACAGAACTAGTTCGTATCGAAAAAGCACAGGCCAGTGATCGCGAATACCACAATAAGGGTCGTCAGAATGTGACGCATAACGTTGGCGACAAGGTCCTAATGAAAGTTAATCGAAGGCTAGGCAATAAACTCTCAACACTATTTACAGAAGAAGTAGTCGAACAGGACCTAGGCACCACCGTTCTTATAAAGGGGAGGAGGGTCCACAAAGACAACCTTCGTCCACCTTAATTAATCACTTTAATACTTTGAGTCTTGTATTTTAAATTACAGGATAAAATCGACATTCCTTTTGACGACCTCTTTAACACAAAAGCTAACTGACTACACCAACTCTAACTACATCCCAATTTTGGACGGAAACGCAATAGTATGGGAACATTACGGTTATTTGACGCACTTTACCAACTTGGCAATGTTGCATTTGAACGACGAGACGGCGGATTTATGGACCTTTTCCCATTGACACACATGAAGAAAATAGTAGAAGCAGACAAAATACATCGAGACTACTTCGAACCGTTGACATTCACCATCGACAGACACGAAGCTTAAACTTTTTAGGTACTACACTAAAAGTCGTCGCCGGCACCCCTGACTTTGACGATTTCAAAGACTACAACTAAGACAGGATATGCTCATTGACTCTAATAGCAGACAGTACAAAATTAATACGCATATTCAGCAAAAAATTTTGGAAGTCACGCAAACAATCAACACAATTATAAACTCAGCAAGAAAGGAAGCAATAGACACAGGTCATCTTTACGAAACAATACTTGCAAGAAGTAGAGTAATAATCCTCGAACTGCAATCAATCACAAACTCAATAGCCCTAGCTAAGTTGAGCCTAGTGAACCCAATAATATTAGATAATAGTGATATCAATAATAATATCAATGAGCACTCGACTAACATAACTATAGAAATAATAGGAATGTCTAGCATTAAGGTTTTACAAAATAAGAATAATTTGTACTTTGTAGTTAAGTATCCAATCCCTCAAATTGTTTGTAAAAAATATAGTTTATTCGCCGTGCCTCACGAAGGACGAGTCCTACACTTTGGGGATACTAATACCGTCGCTGAGTGCGGAAACGAAGCGTATGCTGTTAAATGTAAAAATCAACTTTTGCAAACAACCCCTACTTGTGGTCAGCAACTATTCACAGGTGCTGTAGCAAATTGTTCAACTACTACCAATCATGATAAGGGCATCAAAGAAATCGATGACGGCGGTGTCATTATCAACAATGCCACAGCAACGATAGAGGTTGAAAAAGGAGATAGCAGAACCGTCAGCGGTACTTACCTTTTGACTTTCGATCAGTCAGTAAAGGTAAATGGGACTGAACGAAATCATACTCCTACTCGTACTCCTGGCACTCCAACGGCTCAAAAAGTCAATCTTTTAGTACATATAGAGACATTGAGTTTGAACTATCTTCATGAAATGAATGCGGAAAATATCAACTATATTGAGTGGATAAAACAAAATTGCTTTTTATAGTAACGATAGCATCAATCTTTATCCTAGTAATCTTGGAACTTGCTCTAAGCAAATATAAAAAACACACCGCGAAAAAAGCAATGAATGTTTTAGTAAGAGAGGTCACCGAGAGAATCGTGGACAATTCCCACTTAGGAAGGGAGAAGTTAACTCGAAACGCAAACCACCAAAATACCAAGTCAGCATTGTCTGCCTAACATCCGTTTCAGGCAATGCTGAACATTAACACCACCCCAATCCATGACCAACTGCCCGAGCTATGATCCAACGACAAGCAACAACAAACGATACTCACAAGCTACCGTAGCCGTAGGATCCGCTGGCGCAGCACAAATATAGCGCAAAACAAGCAACGACTCACACTACGCGCAAGTCGGCGTAATCGTGGGATTCGCTGACACTGCATCTGACAAAACATAGCAACGACAGCGACGACGGCAGCGGCAGTGAGGACGGCTTAGGCTTAGACTTAAGAGTAAGAATGTTTTAGAGTTTAGTTCTGATCGAGCCTGAATAAAGCGCTCTAGTACCTAAAAATAATGTAGTCTCTACAGATGTTCTTGGTTATAGGCCAATATCACTCCTCTTTTGCATGGGCAAACTATTAGAAAAAATCGTTTCAAAACGTATCTCGTGGTTCGCATTAAATAAGAACCTTCTCAGTCGAAACCAAGTGGCATTTAAAGCAGGGCAAGGCACAATGGATGCTTTACTCTATTTTGATGATTTCGCCAAAACTGTTTCATCGAAAGGAAACCACATATCCACTCTCAATTAGGATTTCGAAAAAGCTTTCGACAGAGTTGGTTCTCATATTATTCTACGACAGCTTGAGAAGTGGCAAATTAGTGAAAAAATATTTAATTTTATTAAATCTTTCCTAATCAATGGGAAATTCATGACTAAAATAAATAACACTTTTTCGAACACGTACATTATGTAATATGTACAACGGAATACCACAAGGATCACCATTGTCTGTCATACTATTTATAATCGCATTTAACGAAATCAGTACGATAATCTCTAAATATAATCTCATTTCGCATATTATTTATGCAGATGATGTGCTTATCTTCTCCAAACAAAATAATTTAAAAACTGTAAAAAATACTTTTTTAAAAATCCTTATTGATATGAGTATTTCAAATGGGTCCAATTGTTCCGGTGCGAATATTTCTATAAACAAATGCAAATTATTCCATATCTGTAGAAAACACAAACGTAATAACTTCAATCTAAGCTATAATAATGTAATTATTGTAAATACTACTAGTCTTAAATTCCTAGGTTTAATATTCGATAAGAGACTTACTTTTAAGGAACATTGTACAAATCTACGTAAGCAAATAATTTCTAGGCTTAATATAATTAAGTAACTATCTATCATCAATATACTGTTTAATTTACATTTCTTCTCTCATCAATATTACAAGAGATTTAATTTTATCTAAGATTGATTATGGACTCCCTATCTACGGCAGTTATGCCAAAACCAACTTAAAGCAAATATTTGCGCCATATCATGCAGCTGTTAGAAGAAGTATTCGGGCATTCCCAACATCACCAATAAAGTCCACATTAACGGAAGCCAGACTCCCATCCATCGAGGAAAGAGTTTTACATACTTCGCAAAAGCTTATTCCAAAACTACTATCAGGTAATAACAAGCTCTTATATGGTATAGTAAAAGCCAAATGGACCGACGATACAAACTCCAATACTTCTTCCCCTATTTCTAAATGCATTGAATTAGCTAAGGATCTTGGTATTACAACTACACCGGAGAAAGAGTCTATTTCTTTTGCCCCATCATGGCTACTCAAAGAATCTTCTTTCGATCTACATCTTCGAAAACATCATAAAAAGAACAGCAATTCCAAGGTATATCAAAGTTTTTTCAAAAAGCTCATTGTGCTCATTGTGTAGATTCGAAACTCATTTTTACTGACGCCTCGAAGGCCGACTTCTACACGTCTTTTGATATTGTTGATAACGTTGGAAATACGTTAAAAGCTGGACACCTGCCCAATTACAGCTCAGTGTACACCGCAGAGGTAGCAGCCATCTATAATGCGCTATCCCTAGTACAAAACTCTAACTTAAAAACATTAATATGTACTGATAGCAAATCTACAATCTCAGCTCTCCTAAATGCGTCCAATAAATCCTACCTCATTGCGCAAATTAGAAACATACTAATTGGGAACAGGTATTAGCGGAAACTAATGGGCCGATCAAAACGCAAAATTGGCGACAAAACAGCCATTGATTGTTTTCGACTACATCGAAAAAAAGGATATAAACCATTTGATCGATTCTAACCAAAAAGCCATAAAAGCTAATGCGTGGAAGAATGTGCAACACCACTACGCCATCTTCAACCAAAGGGGAAAAAACCTGCTTATCCGCCATCAGGCCGTTGCCAAGATATAAAAGCGTTCGTTCGCCTTCGTTTTGGTCATACGTCATTAACGCATTCCCATTTATTAAGTGGAAGCCGTATTTCATCCTGCCCATATTGTAACTCGTCGTTTTTAACCATAACACATCTATTATATATATATTGTAAACATCACTAAAATGTCTGAATTCCTATCTCACACAAAGCTAAAGAAATATATTTAAGTTATCCTTGCTTTTTAAATTTATTTATAACATATAATTTTTAGTACATAAAAACATATTGCTTGTAAATATTTTCTACATGGAAGGTTCCATCTTTATTATTTAAGTCTTTTATAATTAAGACGTGAGCTGAAAGCCTCTGTAGCTAGTGCTTATGTGTTATGTTTAATAATAATTGTATTATTATTTTACAAATAATAAATAAATAAACACAAACATACTGACACTTTAAATGCAATAACTTCACTTCCAATAAATAAAATGTAATGAAATAGCAAATTCTAACGCACCAGTCGACATACATATAGATAGCGCCACCAGGGGCGCTAGATTCAATAAGTCCTATTAACTTTGGAAAACACCTTGTATATCAAAAAAAACTTCAAACGTAAAAATAAATTAGAATGAGGAAGCTATTAAAACCATATTTATTCTAAAAAGTATACTTAAGGAGCAGGTGGAACCGCATCAACCCGACTTCACAAAGAAATTTGAACTTGCTACAGACGCTAGTAACAGTGCAGTAAGAACAGTGTTAACCCGGGAAAACCCCTAAATCATTTATATCACGAACATTGATTTATAGTAAACTGAACAAAACTACTCTACTAATGAAAACGATGCTGGCATTCCAGAAATTCAGGAATTACCTATACGGAATAGTGATTTAACCATATATACGGACTATCAGTTATTAAGTTTTTTAATTTCTGAAAAAAATCCAAGTACTAAATTAAAACGAGGGAAGAATATGATCGAAGAATATGGAGCCACATTAAGGTATAAACCTGGATTACAGAATATAGCTGCACACGCACTTAGTAGACAAATTAATACAACTTCAAATGAGTCTCATTCAGCAGAAACCTACGCCCCAATGAAAATAAAAGATGTTACAGTACTTTGAAATCACTTTTAAAACGCAAATTATAATTAAAGAATCTGACGAAATTAGATCAATACATACCGCTATCTTTTCCAAACAAGAAAGATTTGCAATAACCTAGTACCACCGCAGCCTTTCATGCACAAATAGAAACTTGGTATAAAATACAAGACATTATAAATGAAACGTTTATCACTCTCAAATTGTATTAAAAGATATCAGAGTATTAAAGAAAGAGACGAAATACTGAGACACACACACGAAAGAGCTCATAGAAAAGCAATCCATCGGGCCCCACCGCTTTGTTGTTCTTCAAGCGGGTAATTGCTATTCGAACTTTTTCATGGTCGGGCAATGGAACGTCTGCTCCATCGCCTTCGATTGGGGAATTGGGATCGGCTTCTCCTAGCGTTGTACGTTCACTGCCATTCAGCAGGGTGGAGAAGTGTTCCCTCCATAATTTAAGTATACTCTGGGCATCGGTGACTAGATCATCTTTGGGGGTTCTACAAGAGTATGCTCCGATCTTGAAACCTTCTGTAAGCCGCCGCATTTTTTCGTAGAATTTTCGAGCATTACCCTGTCGGCCAGCTTATCAAGCTCTTCGTACTCACGCATTTCGGCCTCTATCTTTTTCTTTCTGCAAATGCGTCTCGCTTCCCTCTTCAACTCTCGGTGTCTATCCCATCCCGTACGTGTTGTGCTAAATCGTAACGTTGCGAGGTAGGCAGCCTGTTTTCTCTTCACTGCGACACGGCACTCCTTGTCGCACCAGCTGTTCTTTTGCACTTTCCGAAAACCAATGGTTTCGGTTGCAGCTATATGTAAGAAGTTTGAAATGCCGTCCCACAGTTCCCTTATACCGAGTTGTTGACGAGTGCTCTCAGAGAGCAGGAGTGCAAGCCGAGTAGAAAATCGTTCTGCTGTCTGTTGTGATTGCAGCTTCTAGACGTAGAACCTTCCTTCTGTTTGTTGACGCGCGTTTTTCGCTGCACAGAGGCGGGTGCGAATCTTGGCTGCAACAAGATAGTGGTCCGAGTCGATGTTAGGAACTCGGAGCGTACGCACATCTAGAACACTGGAGACGTGTCTTCCATCTAAAACAACATGATCGATCTGGTTGGTAATTTTTTGATCCGAAGACAGCCAGGTAGCTTGATGTATTTTCTTGTGCTGGAATCTAGTACCACAAGAAAATTTCAGGCCCCGGCGAAGTCGATCAGCCTCAACCCGTTTGGGGATGTTTCCTCGTGGAGGCTGAATTTACCGACCGTCGTACCAAAGATACCTTCTTTACCCACCCTGACGCTAAAGTCGCCAAGCACGATTTTGACATCGTGGCGGGGCAGTGCTCATAGGTGTGCTCCAAGCGCTCATAGAAGGCATCTTTGATCACATCGTCCTTCTCTTCCGTCGGGTCGTGGGCGCAAAGCGATATATTGAACAACCTCGCTTTGATGCGGATTGTGGCTAGACGATCATTCACCGGAGTGAATGATAGTACTCGGCGACGGAGTCTCTCTCCCACCCCGAATCCCACACCAAACTTGTGCTCCTTTATATGGCCACTGTAGTAAATGTCACAAGGACCTACTCGTCTTTGCCCTTGTCCCGCCCATCGCATTTCTTGGATGGCGGTGATGTCAGCCTTTATTTTCACGAGGACATCAACCAGCTGGGCAGCGGCACCTTCTCAATTAAGGGACCGGACATTCCAGGTGCATCGTATTCCTTAATTCGTAGTCCTTATTTCGTTGGCCATGGTCGTCATCAAAAGGGGGGTCACTCATCCGAGGCTTGTTGTTCCTTTTCATTGGTATGATTTTATATGTGGCGGGTCCCAAACCCAGCGCACAATCCTGCGGAGGGGATTTTTCGCCTTCTCACTTTAGCTCGCCTTTTAACGGATGTTCTTAGGCTACCCAGAGGATACTTGGTCAAAGACCGGAAATCGTGAGCTGCTTGAGTCATATGTAAAAGAATCGTTTCTGGCCACTCCCAAGTGAATGGCGATCAGAGAACTTTCCTCACTTGTGTGAACTTCTACACATGACTCTATCCTCCACTTACAATACCTATTTTTTCGCGCTCTGTTAAGATTTTTCCTAAGTATATTCAGATACTTCTACTGTTCTATACAATCATCGATGAACACCGAATTTTGCACACCACAGGCAGACATGCATCCACATACCATGACGGTAATTTGCAGGTCGCAAGGAATATTGGGTTTTCTGCACACATTTATAGCGGGATTCTGTAGCCAGTCTCTATTTGAGACATTTTGAGATAAAGTCTCAATTTGTGACTAGTTACTATTCACTAAACAGTCTCTAGCGTTAGTCTCAAAACATTGCCTCAAATTTTAGACCTGATAGTTAGCAGATCACAAAACTAAAAAGAACTCTTGTCTGCCATTTTGAATATACTGAATAGATATGATCATAAATATCGTATATATTATAAAACAAGGTGAACATATGTTTATATTTTTATTGATAATTATGTTTTTTGACTATGTTATAGAAAATTTAAAATTAATTATCGATATAATTATTTTCATTCAAGTGTAAAAACATCTCTGAAAAAGGAAATGTAATGGATTTTGTGACTGTCACTTACAGAATAGCAAAATCGTCACAAGTCTCAAAAATTGTCTCTATCTAAAGTTTAGAGATTTGAGACAGTATCACAGTACAGAATCGCATGGTTACCTTACCATCGGACATAAAGATCTGCTTCAATTCAAATTCAAGACAAATCTTTCGATTACGGTTGTTGATTTAAGGCTTGTAAAATTCTCCTTTTTAAGTAAAATTTAAAATCTGTAACTTTTAACCTTAACTTTCCTTATGATCCATCATCCTCCAGTTGCAGTCAGGTTCTTCTTTTTTGTCTCATTTGCCACCCGGTTTTCATTTTTATGTCTTGCAATAATATACTTAATAGTACTTCGACTCCGTTTGGTTAATTTTACCAAAATTTTATATATTTTACTTTAATGACCGCTTTAATACAAAATACTTGTTTAAAACGATTCAAATCAATACGTTCCAATTTCTTAATTTTAATTTGAAGAATAACCGAATTTTTCAAATCATTAGTCAGCTGTACGATTTTCAGGGGCACCCTCTTTGTCATAAAAACGGTAAAAGCTTTAAAAGTAGTTCCCATTTCATTGGTCTTAACTCTATTAGCTATAGTCGCAAAGATACAGTTTCAAATTTTGCGCAAAAAAAAGAAATACTTGAGAAAAATTGAAACTGAAACCAACTGTAATTAAGACTTAAAGCTGTAATTTAGTGCAAAAAATGTAAAAATGAATGAAATCGGATGAAAACCCCGCTCAATCCCCATATACTGTTCAAAACTACCAAAAGCGCGATAAATCAGTAATTAAATTCCGCTGGATTTCTATGGCAAGGTTTTATAGGAGCCGAGGTAAAAATTTTACGACGGGCGTGGCAGCACCCACTTTTTGGTGAAATCCCATGTCTCGGGGAAAATTTGGTACATAGCATTCCTTTTATATTTCAATGTAAAATTGTGAAAATGAGCGAAATCGGACAATGACTATGCCTATTTCCTATATAGCCTATTTTAAATTCCATTTGATTCGTTCATTTTCCAGTACTCAAATCAAGAAGGAATTAGTGAGTGTATGCCACTTTATGACCAAAAATTGTTCAACACGGTTCATATAGCTACCTTGTAATCTAAAATTTCGGTCAATGTGTGGGATATATGACTGAAATTCATGGATAGTTCTTTTCTTATAATGGTGTATGTGTATGTTGAGAATTTGTCGAATCGAACCAGAACTTTCCTTGGCCAGAACTTACAGATGACTTTGCACCGCATGTATCGGCCAATATGTGAATAACCTCAACGAAAATGAGAAGGCATATTTTACTCATAACAGTGTGTATTTGTATCTAAAATAAATAAAATTGGGCAAAAATTTGAATTACCTGTAGCAGCTAATATCAGGATTTTCGAACATAATTGTATGCCGAATATGTCGGTCAGTGTATAAGTTATATACAAGTGTAGTATAAGTATATATAAAATTGCCTAGATTCCGATCCTCTGGTTGTCGTTTTACACTTTAAGGTATTTCCCTTCGATTCTTGCAAAATGCAAGAGTATAAAATGTTCTTTTGCACCCGAACGTAACTCTTCCGTACTTGTTTTTAAATGTATTCTTGGTTCCCGTGTTTAGCAGTACCACGTCACGTACCGAGAACGCTTTCAGTAGCGCATTTCCGCGTTTGTCTTTCTACCTCCTCATTCCAAGGCCCAGACGTTGAAAGCTTCTGCAATTAGATTCGGTGTTGTTTTTTTTGGCATTTGGATTTTTCATACGCCTTGGTGGCACGTAACAAATATAGATGTGGACACCACAAATCTTTGCTCTGATATTAAACGATCTGCCAGTCAGTATTGTATCTTGCACGCCTTGTCTGTGCCGGCCTATATTGCCATTTTACCTGTAGTATCTGACAACCATGTTCCTGTTTTCAGATTTTTATATTGCTCTCATACTATTATTTTATCTATTCTCTTTTCATATACTGATTTTTTTAGTATTTCCCGAGCTGCTTGGCAATGGTTTAGGTTAATTTAAAGGATTTTCATTTCCTATTGTGGCACGCTGCTTTGCTGCCGATTTAGTTGTTCGTATTCGCCCTTGCCATTATTTTCCTGAATACACAAAATGTTTCCTTAAAACATGTTTTAACAAAATCTTCACATTTTAAGTAGCATTTTCGCCAGGTGGCGTCAATTTCCAACCGAAGCAAGGTCCTTCTCCACCTGGTATTTCCAACGGAGTAGAGGTCCTCCTCTTCCTCTGCTTCCCGCGGCGGGTACTGCGTCGAATACTTTCAGAGCTGGAGTGTTTTCGTCCAACCGGACAACATGACCTAGCCAGCGTAGCCGCTGTTTTTTAATTCGCTGAACTATGTCAATGTCGTCATATATCACGAACAGCTCATCGTTCCATCGAACGCGATATTCGCCGTGGCCAATACGCAAAAGTCCATAAATCTTTCACCGAACTTTTCTCTCGAAAACTCGCAACGTCTCCTCATCAGTTGTTGTCATCGTCTAATTTGATTAATTTAATTTTTGTTCGTCGAGAGAAGACTTTACTTCTCAATTGCCTACTCAGTCCGAAGTAGCACCTGTTGGCAAGAGTTATTCTGCTTTGGATTTCCAGGCTGACATTGTTGGTGGTGTTTACGCTGGTTCCAAGATAGATGAAATTATCTACAACTTCAAAGTTATGACTGTCAACAGTGACGTGAGAGCCAAGTCGCGAGTGCGACGACTGTTTGTTTGTTGACAGGAGATACAATATTTCATCATGCCCTCATTCACTGCCAGACCCATTTGCGTTGCTTCCTTGTTCAGTCTGGAGAAAGCAGAACTAACGGCGCGGATGTTGAGGCCGATGATATCAATATCATCGGCATACGCCAACAACTGTATGCTCTTATAAAAGATTATATCTGCTCGATTAAGTTCTGCAGCCCGAACTATTTTCTCCAGCAGCAGATTGAAAAAGTCACACGATAGGGAGTCGCTTTGTATGAAACCTCGTTTGGTATCGAACGGCTCGGAGAAGCTCTTCCCGATCCTGACAGAGCTTTTGGTAAAACGACGTTGAGCAGCATGCTGTCAAAAGCAGCTTTGAAATCGACGAAATAGCAGTGTGTCGATTCTCTTCTCACGGGTCTTCTCCAAGATTTGGCGCATGGTGACACTGCCACCCTGATAAGGTCCAATCAGTTTGTTGACTGCGATCTTTAATCTTTCCCATAATACGCTCGATATAACCTTATATACGATATGGGGTCTCGCTTTTTGTGGATTGGGGAGAGTATACTTAAATTCCAATCGATAGGCATGCTTTCGTTCGACCATATTTTACAAAAAGCATGCTCCTTATCACTTCTTCGCTGCCGTCTATGAATAGCTCGGACGGCAATCCATCGGATTCTTCAGACGGGCGACGCGAAAATTACAAAAGAATTAAATTAAAAGAATAGGGATCGTGCCTTAGGAATTTTTATAACAGGACTAAATACCGCACTAAGGGACATACTATTTTCTGTAAACCCACAAGATTAACCTGATGCCTTAGCAAAAGAAATGAAAGACAGCAAGTTATGGAAAATTTTGGCAATAAAATAATCAATAATAATAGAAATATAATTATTCATATAGATAATATAAAATCATAATTACTTATAGGTTTCCAATATTATAATTTTACTTTTGACGACACTGATTAGCTGAAGTGATAGAATATACCCTCAAGACTACGTACTATACTTATGGAAAATGGAGATTTTCCATTTACGAGGATTACGGGGACTTATTATATTTCACATTTCTAATTTATCTTATTTTGAAAATGTAATAACAGACCAAAATTGAAATTTTTACTGTAATAACGAACTTTATCTCGACAGCCTAGGAACTATTAGACAAGAAACAGAATCTGAAATTTTGGTTACTGAAACTTTATTAGAACAATTAAAAAAACTATTTTAGGTAAAAAAGGAGTATAAATGCATTAGGAACACTTTGGAAATGAATAGCTGGAACACCAGACCATGATGACTTTGTAAAAATTAATGACAAATTGGACGAACTAGTTATAAATAGCAATAAACAATTCACAACAAATTCAGAAATTTTTAAAATAATAACAGAAGTAACTGATACTCGAAATAATATTAAAGGTGATACCACCACCAAAACAAGAAAAAGAAATCAATTTAAATTTAATGAACTAGAAAACATCATAAATATGTTAAATACATATGTATATGGTATATGTATGTGACAACACCACAAATAATAATTAATTTTTAATTCTCAATACAACCATGCGTTTTGACATTTTGTTTATCCTTTATTCTATTGTGCGTAGTTTTAATATGTCAATAAATCTTCCCTTTTCTACATCAACTGTCAAGCAAGTAGCACGTGTCTACAATCGCATTACTAAACTGGTGAACCCAGACAAGAAAGTTAATTTTTTTAAAATGTTTAAAATGCGAAAAAGATTAAAACGAGATCATCGGTGGATACTAATAGCGATGCGGAACAGCTTTCAACATCCAACATAGCGACAAAATAAAAATAGCTAATTCTATCACAGAATTCTTATCACTGAAGGACGGTGGACAAATTTTTGAGGTTAGATCTGAATCGCAACCGCAGGGTGAGTTAAGGTATATACGAAACGAAATTGCTGCTCTTTCGAAAACCGTAGGACAGTTGATGCGGAACGTTAAATCCACCGGACGGCAGCGCAGTAGATCTCCGTCACGTGGGAGACCGGTAATTCAACATGCAAACAACTTTCGTTGGTATCATACAAAATTTGTTGCAAATGCCACTAAATGTCGCCAACCGTGCTCGTTCACTCCAGTATCCAGTCCAAGTCAATAGGCCAGCTCTGCTAATACCATATCAAAGCCTGGCAAATACTTTAATAATCCAACAGGTCGTTGTCTTTGCATTTACGACACTTCAGCGAAAATTAGTTTTTTAATAGATTCAGGAGCGGAAATATCCGTCATACCGAGATCGACGAAATTAACTAGAGCACGTCCATCATCTTTGTCATTGTTTGCCGCAAATGGCTCTCCCGTACTAACATACGGGGAAGTCATGCTTGAATTAAATTTAAACCTACGCTGTGAATTTCTTTGGAAGTTCATAATCGCCGACTTTTCGCAGGGTATACTTGGTGAAGATTTCTTAAGTCATCATGGCTTGGTCGTCGATTTGCAAGTTCAATGTCTCATAGACCGAAACACCCTGGTCAAAACGTCGTGTTTAGTAACACAACATAGACATTTTAAAGGAATTCCCTGACATCACATTTCCGTCCTGACTTGGTATACGTACAAACACGTCAGTAGTTCATCATATTTCAACTACTGGCCCACCGGCATGCGCACGACTACGACGCTTATCATCGGAAAAACTCGCAGATGCACGTGCAGAATTTGAACTCCTGATCAAGCTCAGTATTTGTCGAACTTCGAATAGCAGCTGGGCAAGTCCCTTGCATTTAGTTCGCAAAGCCGATGGTTCTTGGAGACCCTGTGGTGACTACAGGAGTTTGAATGCTAACACGATTCCTGACCGCTATCCGATACCATTCCTTCACGACTTTTCAACAATCCTAGCAAATAAAATTATATTTTCGAAAACAGATTTGCAGAAAGCGTTTCATCAGGTGCTGATTCAACCAGATGATATGTGTAAAACCGCCATTACGACGCCGTTTGGACGTTTTGAATTTACTCATACGACGTTCGGATTAAGGAACGCTGCGCAGACGTTCCAGCGTTTAAATAACGAAGTACTTCGAGGCTTGGATTTTACATTTGCGTATTTAGATGAGGTTTGCATCGCATCAAAATCCAGTGATGAACACAAACAACATCTTTGTATTGTATTTAACCGTTTTCGAGATTATAATTTTAACGTTTTTTGGCAATGCTCATCTTTTATCGGAGATTTCTTTCGAACGCCTTAGAGTTACAAGGACCTCTATTCGCCATGATTCCTGGAAATAAGAAAAACGACAGCACCATCTTAGATTGGAATGAAGATACCAAACGCCATTTTGAAGCTGCGAAAGCCCAACTAGCAAACGGTGTTATGTTAGCTCATCCACCACCTGATGTAGAACTTTGGGGGTGGGTAGATGCATCCGATTTTTCAGCTGGAGCAGTCTTAAATCAAATGGTAAATGACAAACTTCAGCCATTAGGATTTTTCTCAAGAACCGCATGTTAAAAGGTCGTAACTGTCACATTTACACTGACCATAAGCCATTTATATTCGCATTCCGACAACAACTGCATAAGGTTTCAGATCGTCAAGTTAAGCAATTGGATTTCATATCGCAAATCACTACTGATATCCGACATGTTCAAGGTAAAAGAAACGTAACTGCTGATCTTTTATCGCGAATTCAATCACTTACGACCGCCATTATTGATAACGACGCCGTCGCCGTGGACCAAGAGAACGATGAAGAGCTACTAGCACACCTAAATGGCAGTATTCGACGTTCACTAAAATTGAAATCTTTTATATTACCCCCAAGTATTAAAAGGTTTTTTTGTGATATATCCTAAGGACGAATTCGTCCCTTTTTAACATCAAAATTTTGACAAACTTTTCTTCGGGCTACACACAATCTGTCGCACCCCGGCATACGCGCTACCGTCAAGATGATGATCGACAGTTTCGTTTGGCATTGCGAAAGATAGTAGATCCTTTGCTAGATGTTGCATATAGTGCCAACGGTCTAAAGTCATTCGATACAACAAAAGCCTATTCCAAGGCAGAATAAATCCCAGTAACCGATTCAGACATTTGCATATTGACATTGTCGGTCCGTTTCCAATATCGGATGGCAACCGATATTGCTTAACCATAATCGATCGGTTTAAGCGATGGCCAGATGCCATTCCTATTCCCAATATGACAACTCCAGTGGTAGCAAAGGCCTTGCTAACCGGCTGGATTTCCCGTTTTAGAGTACCCATCGACATAACGTCTGATCTCTATTTAAACAACTGCTAAACTATTTGGGAGGGATCCATTTAAAAACAACGCCGCATCATCCACAATGTAATGGACTAATAGAACGATGGCATCGCTCATTAAAATCTGTCATTTCCTATTTACCTCTTATACTACTTGGACTGGGTTCAACATAAAAAAACGGCATCGGATCCACTCCTATTGTTCTTTCTATTTTACCATTTGATACTACACTATAGGAGTATTCTCTAGCTCTTGCAAAACCCTTGCATAGTGCACGAATTGCAGATAATTCCTCTTGGTGCTCAGGCACAACAACAAACACACGCAGAAAATTATTTGCAATGGCTGTAAAACATGTCAGACCAAAACCCATGTTTATTCTCGTGCAATGACACATCAAAAATAATTGCAACCTTGTGCTAGCTGTCATTTTACTTAAATACATATTTTGACGTTAAATTGTTGAGAAAGGAAAATTTTAAATAGTTTTTACAATTTCTATTTAAATTATAAAGGTTTGTTACATTTTTTTTGTTAAGGATGAATGCAGAAAGTGCGCCAACTCACAATAGCCATACACAATAGTCATTTACAATAAATTGACCGAATGCAATGGGAGCCCTCGTGCTCTTCTGTATTTCGGTACAGGATTTTTGCAATCTGCAATCAAGAGCAAGAGAATCCCCCTTATGTAATTTCGTTAGTTTTTATCTCTTAACAGTGGTAAACAGCTGGAAATGTTTTACTGTGTTTGTGCAATATGTTACCTCTGACTTTCAGGGCATACAAAAAGAGTCCAGCACCTTTGCATAACGGTTATAATAATTTGGAAAAATAGTGGCAATAGTTGTTGGATAATGACGATGTTAAAAGTAACGAGAAAATGCCAAATTGTTGGATAGATCATTATAAAAGCGGCCATTGATTCCCCGTAAAATTTGAATTATAATTATAAAATATATACATATAGAAAGTATTATAATTATAAAAGTTACTAAAATAACAAAATCCAGCGAAAAGTCGAAAATGTAATTAATATATGTATTCTTAAAGAAGGAGGTGCACCCCGAGATCGGGGGATGCTATTCTAAAATGTACCCCGTGTTTTGGGCTCCTCGTAAAACAGCCCCCTCTAATACACAACATATTTACTTTTTTCATTGAAATATTTACATATGTGTTGCACCTTTTAATCTTATATTTCCAAGTTGATCTTCTACTTTTTCCATTCCCCTTAAAAACTTTTCTGGATCAAATAAAAAACTTGCAACATCTTACCTGACGCCATGTCCAAAAGAAATTTGTCATGGTTAGAAATGTCCACATACAAACTTTGTCATCCACATTGGCAATAAATGTGACAACAACAACAATAGGTTGGCAATGGCTATTGTCTGTCAGTAAGTCAGAATAATTGCGTTAGTTGAAAGGTAATAAATATAGCAGGGGATCCGGATGCAATATGCTTATAAAACTTGCCATTGTGAAGCGTATTTCGTGCCAACGCAATGTAAGTAGAAATTATATTATAGTTATTTGAGTTTTTAGTGTACTATAAATTAGTGGAGTGAATT
The DNA here is from genome assembly GCA_027475135.1 of Bactrocera correcta. NCBI lineage: Eukaryota > Metazoa > Arthropoda > Insecta > Diptera > Tephritidae > Bactrocera > Bactrocera correcta. The sequence continues at coordinate 16,483,151 of CM050327.1, read as the reverse complement.
TTCGTTTATGCATTTACTTTAGTGAATGAATTAGGTAGTACTCATTTAAGTTAGAAAAGCTGTTGAGGTACGATATTTCTAAATACTTCTTAGTATAAATAACATCTGGTCAATTCGATTGTTGTCCGTTCTATAGTAACAAAAGTTTTTTTTTAAGTGATTTGCGGTGAAAAGTAACTACGGACTATAGATTTAAGTATACGCTTTTAGTGTTTTATATAGGTTTTATAAAATTGGCTGGAATTTAGAATAGCATACCCCGCTTTGGGGGTTAAGATGGGTATGTACGGATAGAAAACCTCCAGATCAAGAATATACACATGTATGTACGTATATACGTATATAAAAAGTTGCCGCTGACTTATGGGTTTTGAGTAATTTGCATTTATAGTTCAAAAATTCAAATTTAACTCGGCATAATTCTGATTTCGGGTCGGCTTTAGTATACCATCCCACAATTTCAGGATTAAAAGTAGTATGGTTGGACAGGGCTGATGCTCCAGATTAAGAAAATATATAATTGTTGCCGCCGCAAACTTATAGTTCTCGAGATATTTGCATTTAAAGTTGAAAATTTTCAAATTTTATCTTGCAATCTCTCGATTTCTAGTAATTATTTGTTTTATATTACGCACTTTTTATGCACTTACACTTCATTAAATTATATATATATTGTCACCTAAAATACAAACCAAAGTATCATAAAAAATAAATGGAAATCGCTGACTGATATAATATCCACAATTTATCCATTTTATAACGAAAAATTAAATTTTATTTGAATATCAGAGCATAGTAACCAAAAAATAAAACAACTTAATAACAAAAACTCAATATATATTTTTTTATTTTTAACACAGAGGAGTTCTACTCGAAAGTACTTCAGTCACCCCGGGTATTCGTTCGGCCAGGATTATTTGTTTTTAGAGAGCGGCCTAAGGCCGCCAACGCAGAAAGAAGTACAACGCAAAAGTACTTCAGTCACCCCTGATACTGCCGCCAACGCAGAAAGAAGTACTATGCGATAGTACTTCAGTCTCCCCGGGTACTCGCTCGACCAGGGTTATTTTTGTAAAGCGCGGGCGTCAACGGAGAAAGGAGTACTAGGGGAAAGTACTTCAGTCACCCGGAGTATTCGCTCGACCAGGTTTATTTTTTTTAAACCGCGGTCGAAGGTCGCCAACGCAGAAGGAAGTACTACGCAAAAGTACTTCAGTCCCCCCGGATACTCGCTCGACCAGGGTTATTCTTTTAGAGAGCGGCCTAAGGCCGCCAACGCAGAAAGAAGTACTACGCGAAAATACTTCAGTCAGCCCGCGTATTAGCTAGGCCAGGGTTATTTTTTTACAGCGCGGCCGAAGGCCGTCAACGGAGAAAGGAGTACTAGCGGAAAGTACTTCAGTCACCCCGAGTATTCGCTCGACCAGGGTTATTTTTTTAAAGGGCGGCCGAAGTCCGCCAATGCAGAAAGAATTGGGACGCGAATGGACTAATGTTTACCCTGGGATCGGCCAGGGTTTTTTTAAATGCAGCCGAAGGCTGATAATGCACAAAGGAAATCTAAGAGTTACTTGCATGTTAAATAGGGTATATCATTCTCTTTAAACTGCATTTGCTGCAATTTAATTTTTCAATATATTTGAGGGAAAAATATTGCAAATAATCTTTATGATCCTTTTCTTAAATTATTAGATGCAATTAAAGGCACAATTCCGATTTCTTGCAGCCGCGATTTGAAGGTACCGTTGGAAAGAGGAAGTCCTCCTGATTAAAAAACATTATAGGGTTATAGAGTCCGCAAACGCTTAGTTTAGGAGATATTCGTCATATCATCAAAAATAAAAGGAAATCGCTGACAGATATAATAACCCAAAATTTATCCATTTTATAACGAAAATTTAAATTTTATTTCAATATTGGATATAAAGTGGTTATATTTTTTGGTTATTATGCAGTCATATTGAAACAAAATTTGAGTTTTGGATATAAAGTAGTTATATTTTTTGGTTATTATGCACTCAAACTCATGTTTTAAATATAATAATATATATATTGTCACCTAAAATACAAACCAATGTATCATCAAAAATAAATGGAAATCGCTGACAGATACATATAATAACCAAAATTTACCATTTTATAACGAAAACTTAAATTTTGAGTGCATGATAACCATAAATTATAACTACTTTATATCAAAAGGTCAATATATTTTTTTTATTTACAACGCAGAAAGGGGTACTACGCGAAAGTACTTCAGTCACCCCGGGTATTCGCTCGGCCAGGGTTATTTTTTTAAACCGCGACCGAAGGCCGCCAACGCAGAAAAGAGTACTATGCGAAAGTACTTCAGTCACACCGGGTATTCGCTCGGCCAGGGTTATTTTTTTAAACCGCGGCCGAAGGCCGCCAACGCAGAAAAGAGTACTATGCGAAAGTACTTCAGTCACACCGGGTATTCGCTCGGCCAGGGTTATTTTTATAAACCGCGGCCGAGGGCCGCTAACGCAGAAAGGAGTACTATGCGAAAGTACTTCAGTCACACCGGGTGTCGCTAACGCAGAAAGGAGTACTATGCGAAAGTACTTCAGCCACCCCGGGTATTCGCTCGTAATATTATAATATTATCACACGATTTTACTTATCTGTGTTTATTAAATATAAATCACATATTATTCATATATTCATATATGTATGTATGTATATGCAAAAGTGTTCACATATTCAATTTTAGCTTGAAAAATCTTCTTTATAGTTTTTTATAGTTAATAAAGAAAAAAGAATCACTCGAAAGTACAAACAAAGAAAACGCTTTGAAACGCTAAAAAATTCTTCACTTTTAGTTTTTAAGGTGTGGCAACGCTGGTTTTCCTCGTAAATATGAACACTCTAAACTTTGTAGCCGTAAATTTGATAAAAGATTTTAAATTACTAAATTGGGCTGAAAAATTACAAAATAAATGTGAAAAGTGAACTTATTTCAATATTAAGAGTGTATATTTCAATATAGTGAGTGAAAAACGTGAAAATATTCTGTGAAACATGGAGAAATAACATGTTTTCTTAGGGCAATTTTTGAATTTTTAAACGTGAATATTTCAAAAAATATTAGTTATTTTTATGTTATTTTTGGATATTCCTCCTCTGGAGAAGCTCTTCTATCCGTACATACCCCATTTATACGGAAATTCGGTTTTTTTACCCCTCCGCCAAAGTAATCGGAATCATGCCCAATTAAACATACGTATAAGCCTTAAAACTTTTTTCTATTACAATGAGAAATTTATTTCAGATGTTGTTTGTTTCCTGCGTTTGAGTTTTTGTATTCATTTTTATTCGTTTGATCAATGTGTAATTATGGTAACACTTAGTAGCTGGCAACACAGAATACTTTTGTTATTGTGCATGTAATGAAATGTGTTTAAAATATAAAATGCTTATTTTAAGCAAATATGTAAATAATTAATAAAAAATAAATATGTAGAAACAATGTAATGAAGTGTAAGTGCATAATATAAAACAAATAATTACTAGAAATCGAGAAATTGCAAGATAAAATATGCAAAATTTTCAACTTTAAATGCAAATATCTCGAGAACTATAAGTTTGCGGCGGGAACAATGATAAATTTTCTTAATTTGGAGCATCAGCCCTATCCGATCATACCTCTTTTAACCTCGAAATCGTGGGATGGTATACTAAAGTTTCCACCCAATTTCTTTCGCGCCGCTATTTGAGGGTACCGTTCGAAAGAGGAAATCCTCCTGATAAAAAACATCGGGTTATTTAATAAATTCGCAAAATTCGAACATTTCGAGAAGCTTTTTCACCATGATAAACACACTTTATTCAAAATTTTTTTTTTTTTTTTCAAATTAATTAAATTACACTATAATCTTTTAAATAAATCCACATTTTACACGTTTAGCAGGTTTTTTACCTAAAAAATCGTTATTTTAAAAATTACATTTTTAACTCGTTTGAACCTCATTTTTTTACCAAAAATTACGACGAAATGGAGCGCTGCCATGTGATGATAAGGCAATTCGCGGAAATTCCCCTATTCATGCATATGGATATTTTCTCTTTTAAATTTATTAAGCAAATAAGTAATATATACATGTATTACTATTATTATATAATAATATTATATATATACATATGTATAAGTATATATTATATAATAATATTACTTAATAAAGTGTAAAGTATACAGTACAGTACGAAATCTCAAATTTTGTTTCAATACGAGTACATGATAACCGAAAAATATAACTACTTTATATCCAAATCTCATATTTTAAATATAATAATATATATATCGTCACCTAAAATGCAGTAATACACGTAATAAATGGAAATCGATGACAGATATAATAACCAAAATTTATCCATTTTATTAACGAAAACTTAAATTTTGTTTCAATATTGGATATAAACTAGTTATATTTTTTGGTTATCATGCACTCATATTGAAACAAAATTTCAGTTTTAGATATAAAATAGTTATATTTTTTAGTTATTATGCACTCAAACTCATATTTTAAATACAATAATATATAAGTATATCGTCACCTAAAATACAAACGAATGTATCATCAAAAATAAGTGGAAATCGCTGACAGATATAATAACCAAATATATCCAATTTATAACGAAAACACAAATTTTTTTTCAATATGAGTGCATGATAACCAAAAATTATAGCCACTTTATAACAAAAAGTCAAGATATTTTTTTATTTTTAACACAGAAAGGAGTACTACACAAAAGTTTGTCAGTCACCCCGGATATTCGCTCGGCCAGGGTTATTTTTTTTTTGAAAGCGCGCCCGAAGGCCGCCACTATCTTCTTGCAGCCAAGATTCGCACCCGCCTCTGTGCAGCAAAAAACGGACGCCAACAAACACGACGAATGTTCGACGTCGAGAAGCTGCAATCACAACAGACAGCAGAACGATTTTCTACTCGGCTTGCACTCCTGCTCTCTGAGAGCACTCGTCAACAACTCGGTATAAGGGAACTGTGGGACGGCATTTCAAACTCCTTACGTACAGCTGCAACCGAAACCATTGGTTTTCGGAAAGTGCAAAAGAACAGCTGGTACGACGAAGAGTGCCGTGTGCGGGATGGGATAGATACCGAGAGTTGAAGAGGGAAGCGAGACGCATTTGCAGACAGAAAAAGAAAGAGGCCGAAATGCGTGAGTACGAAGAGCTAGATAAGCTGGCCGATAGGGTAATGCTCGAAAATTCTACGAAAAGATTCGGCGACTTACAGAAGGCTTCAAGACCGGAGCATACTCTTGTAGAACCCCCAAAGGTGATCTAGTCACCGATGCCCAAAGCATAATTAAATTATGGAGGGAACACTTCTCCAGCCTGCTGAATGGCAGTGAACGTACAACGCCAGGAGAAGGCGAACCCGATTCCCCAATCGATGACGATGGAGCAGACGTTCGAATAGCAATTGCCCGCCTGAAGAACAATAAAGCAGCAGGAGCCGACGGATTGCCGGCCGAACTATTCAAACACGGCGGCGAAGAACTGGTAAGGGCATGCATCAGCTTCTTTGTAATATAAGGTCGGACGAATGCATGCCCAACGATTGGAATTTAAGTGTGCTATGCCCAATCCATAAAAAAGGAGACCCCACAATCTGCGTCAACTATCGTGGGATTAGCCTCCTCAACATCGCATATAAGGTTTTGCGTATTGTGTGAAAGATTAAAGCCCACCGTCAACAAACTGATTGGACCTTATCAGTGTGGCTTTAGACCTGGCAAATCAACAACCGACCAGATATTCACCATGCGCCAAATCTTGGAAAAGATCCGTGAAAGGAGAATCGACAAACACCACCTCTTCGTCGATTTCAAAGCTGCTTCGACAGCACGAAAAAGAGCTGCCTCTATGCCGTGATGTCTGAATTTGGTATCCCCGCAAAACTAATACGGCTGTGTAAACTGACGCTGAGCAACACTCAAAGCTCCGTCAGGATCGGGAAGGACCTCTTCGAGCCGTTCGATACCAAACGAGGTTTCAGACAAGGCGACTCCCTATCGTGCGACTTTTTCAATCTGCTGCTGGAGAAAATTATTCGAGCTGCAGAACTGAATCGAGCAGGTACAATCTTTTATAAGAGTGTGAAGCTACTAGCGTATGTCGATGATATTGATATCATCGGCCTCAACACCGGCGCCGTTAGCTCTGCTTTCTCCAGACTTAACAAGGAAGCAACACAAACGGGTCTGGCAGTAAACGAGGGCAAGGCGAAATATCTCCTGTCATCAAACAAACAGTCGTCGCACTCGCGACTTGGCTCCGCCAATGCAGAAAGAATTGGGACGCGAATGGACTAATGTTTACCCTGGGATCGGCCAGGGTTTTTTTAAATGCAGCCGAAGGCTGATAATGCACAAAGGAAATCTAAAAGTTACTTGCATGTTAAATAGGGTATATCATTCTCTTTAAACTGCATTTGCTGCAATTTAAATTTTGAATATATTTGAGGGAAAAATATTGCAAATAATCTTTATGATCCTTTTCCAATTCCGATTTCTTTGGCGCCGCGATTTGAAGGTACCGTTGGAAAGAGAAAGTCCTCCTGATTAAAAAACATTATAGGGTTATAGAGTCCGCAAACGCTTAGTTTAGGAGATATTCGGCCTTAAAGTTCAAAAATTCGCAAAATTGGACCATTTCAAGGAGCTATTTCACCACATTAAACACACTTTTTTCACATTTCTCACTTCAAATTAATTAAATTGCACTATAATCTTTTAAATAAATCAACATTTTACTCTTTTAGCAGGTTTTTTACCTAAAAAATCTTTATTTTAAAAATTACATTTTACACTTGTTTCAACCTTATTTGTTTACTAAAAATTACGACGAAATGGAGCGCTGCCATGTGATGATAAGGCAATTCGCTGAAATTCCTCTTTTTCCCAAAAATTCCTCTATTCATGCATATGGATATTTTCCTTTTTAAATTTATTAAGCAAATAAGTAATATTATATACATATATTAGTAATATTATTTAATAATATTATATATACATATGTATAAGTAATATTATATAATAATATTACGTAATAAAGTGTACAGTACACGGGTACAGTACGAAAACTCAAATTTTGTTTCAATATGAGTGCATGATAACCGAAAAATATAACCACTTCATACCCAAAACTCATTTTATAAATATAATAATATATATATTGTCGCCTAAAATACAAACCAATGTATCATCAAAAATAAAAGGAAATCGCTGACAGATATAATAACCCAAAATTTATCCATTTTATAACGAAAATTTAAATTTTATTTCAATATTGGATATAAAGTGGTTATATTTTTTGGTTATTATGCAGTCATATTGAAACAAAATTTGAGTTTTGGATATAAAGTAGTTATATTTTTTGGTTATTATGCACTCAAACTCATGTTTTAAATATAATAATATATATATTGTCACCTAAAATACAAACCAATGTATCATCAAAAATAAATGGAAATCGCTGACAGATACATATAATAACCAAAATTTACCATTTTATAACGAAAACTTAAATTTTGAGTGCGTGATAACCATAAATTATAACCACTTTATATCAAAAGGTCAATATATTTTTTTTATTTACAACGCAGAAAGGGGTACTACGCGAAAGTACTTCAGTCACCCCGGGTATTCGCTCGGCCAGGGTTATTTTTTTAAACCGCGGCCGAAGGCCGCCAACGCAGAAAAGAGTACTATGCGAAAGTACTTCAGTCACACCGGGTATTCGCTCGGCCAGGGTTATTTTTTTAAACCGCGGCCGAAGGCCGCCAACGCAGAAAAGAGTACTATGCGAAAGTACTTCAGACACACCGGGTATTCGCTCGGCCAGGGTTATTTTTATAAACCGCGGCCGAGGGCCGCTAACGCAGAAAGGAGTACTATGCGAAAGTACTTCAGTCACCCCGGGTATTCGCTCGGCCAGGGTTATTTTTTTAAACCGCGGCCGAAGGCCGCCAACGCAGAAAGGAGTACTATGCGAAAGTACTTCAGTCACACCAGGTATTCGCTCGGCCAGGGTTATTTTTTTAAACCGCGGCCGAAGGCCGCCAACGCAGAAAAGAGTACTATGCGAAAGTACTTCAGTCACACCGGGTACTCGCTCGGCCAGGGTTATTTTTATAAACCGCGGCCGAGGGCCGCTAACGCAGAAAGGAGTACTATGCGAAAGTACTTCAGTCACCCCGGGTATTCGCTCGGCCAGGGTTATTTTTTTAAACCGCGGCCGAAGGCCGCCAACGCAGAAAGGAGTACTATGCGAAAGTACTTCAGTCACACCAGGTATTCGCTCGGCCAGGGTTATTTTTTTAAACCGCGGCCGAAGGCCGCCAATGCAGAAAGGAGTACTATGCGAAAGTACTTCAGTAACACCAGGTATTCGCTCGGCCAGGGTTATTTTTTTAAACCGCGGCCGAAGGCCGCCAACGCAGAAAGGAGTACTATGCGAAAGTACTTCAGTCACACCGGGTATCGCTAACGCAGAAAGGAGTACTATGCGAAAGTACTTCAGCCACCCCGGGTATTCGCTCGTAATATTATAATATTATCACACGATTTTACTTATCTGTGTTTATTAAATATAAATCACATATTATTCATATATTCATATATGTATGTATGTATATGCAAAAGTGTTCACATATTCAATTTTAGCTTGAAAAATCTTCTTTATAGTTTTTTATAGTTAATAAAGAAAAAAGAATCACTCGAAAGTACAAACAAAGAAAACGCTTTGAAACGCTAAAAAATTCTTCACTTTTGGTTTTTAAGGTGTGGCAACGCTGGTTTTCCTCGTAAATATGAACACTCTAAACTTTGCAGCCGTAAATTTGATAAAAGATTTTAAATTACTAAATTGGGCTGAAAAATTACAAAATAAAAGTGAAAAGTGAACTTATTTCAATAATAAGAGTGTATATTTCAATATAGTGAGTGAAAAACGTGAAAATATTCTGTGAAACATGGAGAAATAACATGTTTTCTTAGGGCAATTTTTGAATTTTTAAACGTGAATATTTCAAAAAATATTAGTTATTTTTATGTTATTTTTGGATATTCCTCCTCTGGAGAAGCTCTTCTATCCGTACATACCCCATTTATACGGAAATTCGGTTTTTTTACCCCTCCGCCAAAGTAATCGGAATCATGCCCAATTAAACATACGTATAAGCCTTAAAACTTTTTTCTATTACAATGGGAAATTTATTTCAGATGTTGTTTGTTTCCTGCGTTTGAGTTTTTGTATTCATTTTTATTCGTTTGATCAATGTGTAATTATGGTAACACTTAGTAGCTGGCAACACAGAATACTTTTGTTATTGTGCATGTAATGAAATGTGTTTAAAATATAAAATGCTTATTTTAAGCAAATATGTAAATAATTAATAAAAAATAAATATGTAGAAACAATGTAATGAAGTGTAAGTGCATAATATAAAACAAATAATTACTAGAAATCGAGAAATTGCAAGATAAAATATGCAAAATTTTCAACTTTAAATGCAAATATCTCGAGAACTATAAGTTTGCGGCGGGAACAATGATAAATTTTCTTAATTTGGAGCATCAGCCCTATCCGATCATACCTCTTTTAACCTCGAAATCGTGGGATGGTATACTAAAATTTCCACCCAATTTCTTTCGCGCCGTTATTTGAGGGTACCGTTCGAAAGAGGAAATCCTCCTGATAAAAAACATCGGGTTATTTAATAAATTCGCAAAATTCGAACATTTCGAGAAGCTTTTTCACCATGATAAACACACTTTATTCAAAATTTTTTTTTTTTTTTCAAATTAATTAAATTACACTATAATCTTTTAAATAAATCCACATTTTACACGTTTAGCAGGTTTTTTACCTAAAAAATCGTTATTTTAAAAATTACATTTTTAACTCGTTTGAACCTCATTTTTTTACCAAAAATTACGACGAAATGGAGCGCTGCCATGTGATGATAAGGCAATTCGCGGAAATTCCCCTATTCATGCATATGGATATTTTCTCTTTTAAATTTATTAAGCAAATAAGTAATATATACATGTATTACTATTATTATATAATAATATTATATATATACATATGTAACATAATAAAGTGTAAAGTATACAGTACAGTACGAAAACTCAAATTTTGTTTCAATACGAGTACATGATAACCGAAAAATATAACTACTTTATATCCAAATCTCATATTTTAAATATAATAATATATATATTGTCACCTAAAATGCAGTAATATACGTAATAAATGGAAATCGATGACAGATATAATAACCAAAATTTATCCATTTTATTAACGAAAACTTAAATTTTGTTTCAATATTGGATATAAACTAGTTATATTTTTTGGTTATCATGCACTCATATTGAAACAAAATTTCAGTTTTAGATATAAAATAGTTATATTTTTTAGTTATTATGCACTCAAACTCATATTTTAAATACAATAATATATAAGTATATCGTCACCTAAAATACAAACGAATGTATCATCAAAAATAAGTGGAAATCGCTGACAGATATAATAACCAAATATATCCAATTTATAACGAAAACACAAATTTTTTTTCAATATGAGTGCATGATAACCAAAAATTATAGCCACTTTATAACAAAAAGTCAAGATATTTTTTTATTTTTAACACAGAAAGGAGTACTACACAAAAGTTTGTCAGTCACCCCGGATATTCGCTCGGCCAGGGTTATTTTTTTTTTTGAAAGCGCGCCCGAAGGCCGCCAACGCAGAAAGGAGTGCTACGCGAAAGTACTTCAGTCACCCCGAGTATTCGCTCGTAATATTATAATATTGTCACACGATTTTACTTATCTGTGTTTATTAACCCTTTCAGACCTAGGGATATTTTTCTTAATAATTTCGCATTAGACGTTGGAATACAATTTCGTTTTGTAAATATATGCCAAAATTAACCTGAAAAATGCTTTCAAAGTGTCCTTTTTTAAAAGCAGGACATCGCACATTTGTGGTATCTAGGTTATAAGCTGTAAAATATCCCCTCAAAAATAATACAGGGTCATTCTTGAAATTTTTTATTTAACTTCAAATACTTCACTACTCGTATTTTATAAATATTGTTTCAACTTTAATTGTTTGAATAAAAGAAAAGAAAGTTAGTTTACTAAGAAATAGAATGCAATTGTATACTTATACTTTAGTCAGTTACGTGGTACTTTTCAAAACAGTCCTTATTTTTTACCAAACAAGGGGTAACCTTATATTTTTGGCATCTTCCTCTTGATCGACTTCTGCAATTATTGCGGCAAACCCTCGGCGGATCATCTGGTCGGTAAATTCAGCCTCCACTAGGAAACATCCCCAAACAGGTTGAGGCCGATCGACTTCGCCGGGGCGCGAAATGTGGTTAGCTGTGGTACTAGATTCCAGCACAAGAAAATACACCAAGCTACCTGGCTGTCTCCGGATCGAAAAGCCACCAACCAGATAGATCATGTTGTGATAGATAGAAGACACTTCTCCAGCATTCTAGGCGTTCGTACGCTCCGAGGTCCTAACATCGACTCGGACCACAATCTTCTTGCAGCCAAGTTTCGCACCCGCCTCTGTGCAGCAAAAAACGCACGCCAACAAACACGACGAATGTTCGACGTCGAGAAGCTGCAATCACAACAGACAGCAGAACGATTTTCTACTCGGCTTGCACTCCTGCTCTCTGACAGCACTCGTCAACAACTCGGTATAAGGGAACTGTGGGACGGCATTTCAAACTCCTTACGTACAGCTGCAACCGAAACCATTGGTTTTCGGAAAGTGCAAAAGAACAGCTGGTACGACGAAGAGTGCCGTGTGCGGGATGGGATAGATACCGAGAGTTGAAGAGGGAAGCGAGACGCATTTGCAGACAGAAAAAGAAAGAGGCCGAAATGCGTGAGTACGAAGAGCTAGATAAGCTGGCCGATAGAGTAATGCTCGAAAATTCTACGAAAAGATTCGGCGACTTACAGAAGGCTTCAAGACCGGAGCATACTCTTGTAGAACCCCCAAAGGTGATCTAGTCACCGATGCCCAAAGCATAATTAAATTATGGAGGGAACACTTCTCCAGCCTGCTGAATGGCAGTGAACGTACAACGCCAGGAGAAGGCGAACCCGATTCCCCAATCGATGACGATGGAGCAGACGTTCGAATAGCAATTGCCCGCCTGAAGAACAATAATGCAGCAGGAGCCGACGGATTGCCGGCCGAACTATTCAAACACGACGGCGAAGAACTGGTAAGGGCATGCATCAGCTTCTTTGTAATATAAGGTCGGACGAAAGCATGTCCAACGATTGGAATTTAAGTGTGCTATGCCCAATCCATAAAAAAGGAGACCCCACAATCTGCGTCAACTATCGTGGGATTAGCCTCCTCAACATCGCATATAAGGTTTTGCGTATTGTGTGAAAGATTAAAGCCCACCGTCAACAAACTGATTGGACCTTATCAGTGTGGCTTTAGACCTGGCAAATCAACAACCGACCAGATATTCACCATGCGCCAAATCTTGGAAAAGATCCGTGAAAGGAGAATCGACAAACACCACCTCTTCGTCGATTTCAAAGCTGCTTCGACAGCACGAAAAGGAGCTGCCTCTATGCCGTGATGTCTGAATTTGGTATCCCCGCAAAACTAATACGGCTGTGTAAACTGACGCTGAGCAACACTCAAAGCTCCATCAGGATCGGGAAGGACCTCTTCGAGCCGTTCGATACCAAACGAGGTTTCAGACAAGGCGACTCCGTATCGTGCGACTTTTTCAATCTGCTGCTGGAGAAAATTATTCGAGCTGCAGAACTGAATCGAGCAGGTACAATCTTTTATAAGAGTGTGAAGCTACTAGCGTATGTCGATGATATTGATATCATCGGCCTCAACACCGGCGCCGTTAGCTCTGCTTTCTCCAGACTTAACAAGGAAGCAACACAAACGGGTCTGGCAGTGAACGAGGGCAAGGCGAAATATCTCCTGTCATCAAACAAACAGTCGTCGCACTCGCGACTTGGCTCCGCCAATGCAGAAAGAATTGGGACGCGAATGGACTAATGTTTACCCTGGGATCGGCCAGGGTTTTTTTAAATGCAGCCGAAGGCTGATAATGCACAAAGGAAATCTAAAAGTTACTTGCATGTTAAATAGGGTATATCATTCTCTTTAAACTGCATTTGCTGCAATTTAATTTTTGAATATATTTGAGGGAAAAATATTGCAAATAATCTTTATGATCCTTTTCTTAAATTATTAGATGCAATTAAAGGCACAATTCCGATTTCTTTGGCGCCGCGATTTGAAGGTACCGTTGGAAAGAGGAAGTCCTCCTGATTAAAAAACATTATAGGGTTATAGAGTCCGCAAACGCTTAGTTTAGGAGATATTCGGCCTTAAAGTTCAAAAATTCGCAAAATTGGACCATTTCAAGGAGCTATTTCACCACATTAAACACACTTTTTTCACATTTCTCACTTCAAATTAATTAAATTGCACTATAATCTTTTAAATAAATCAACATTTTACTCTTTTAGCAGGTTTTTTACCTAAAAAATCTTTATTTTAAAAATTACATTTTACACTTGTTTCAACCTTATTTGTTTACTAAAAATTACGACGAAATGGAGCGCTGCCATGTGATGATAAGGCAATTCGCTGAAATTCCTCTTTTTCCCAAAAATTCCTCTATTCATGCATATGGATATTTTCCTTTTTAAATTTATTAAGCAAATAAGTAATATTATATATATATATTAGTAATATTATTTAATAATATTATATATACATATGTATAAGTAATATTATAATATTACGTAATAAAGTGTACAGTACACGGGTACAGTACGAAAACTCAAATTTTGTTTCAATATGAGTGCATGATAACCGAAAAATATAACCACTTCATACCCAAAACTCATTTTATAAATATAATAATATATATATTGTCGCCTAAAATACAAACCAATGTATCATCAAAAATAAAAGGAAATCGCTGACAGATATAATAACCCAAAATTTATCCATTTTGTAACGAAAATTTAAATTTTATTTCAATATTGGATATAAAGTGGTTATATTTTTTGGTTATTATGCAGTCATATTGAAACAAAATTTGAGTTTTGGATATAAAGTAGTTATATTTTTTGGTTATTATGCACTCAAACTCATGTTTTAAATGTAATAATATATATATTTTCACCTAAAATACAAACCAATGTATCATCAAAAATAAATGGAAATCGCTGACAGATACATATAATAACCAAAATTTACCATTTTATAACGAAAACTTAAATTTTGAGTGCATGATAACCATAAATTATAACCACTTTATACCAAAAGGTCAATATATTTTTTTTATTTACAACGCAGAAAGGGGTACTACGCGAAAGTACTTCAGTCACCCCGGGTATTCGTTCGGCCAAGGTTATTTTTTTAAACCGCGGCCGAAGGCCGCCAACGCAGAAAAGAGTACTATGCGAAAGTACTTCAGCCAAGTCGCGAGTGCGACGACTGTTTGTTTGATGACAGGAGATACAATATTTCGTCTTGCCCTCGTTCACTGCCAGACGCATGGTGAATATCTGGTCGCTTGTTGATTTTGCAGGTCTAAAGCCACACTATTAAGGTGTAATAAGTTTGTTGACGGTGGGCTTTAATCTTTCACAATATACGCTCTATAGAACCTTTTACGCGATGTTGAAGAGGCGAATCCCACGGTAGTTGGCGCAGATTGTGGGTCTCCGTTTTTTATGGATTGGGCATAGCACACTTTAAATCCAGTCGTTGGGCATGCTTTCGTCCGACCATACTTTACAAAGAAGCTGATGCATTCTCCTTATCAGTTCTTCGCCGCCGTGCTTGAATAGCTCGGCCGGCAATCCATAGGCCCCTGCCGCTTTTTTGTTCTTTAGGCGGGCAATTGCTATTCGAACTTCTTCCTGGTCGGGCAATGGAAGGTCTGGTCCATCGTCTTCGATTGGGGAATCGGGTTCGCCTTCTCCTGGCGTTGTACGTTCACTGCCATTCAGCAGGGTGGAAAAGTGTTGCCTCCATAATTTAAGATTAAGGGGTTCTACAAAAGTATGCTCCGGTCTTGAAATCTTCTGTAAGCCGCCGCATTTTTTTGTAGAATTTTCGAGCATTACCCCTTTCGGCCAGCTTATCAAGCTTTTCGTACTCACGCATTTCGGCCTCTTTCTTTTTCTGTCTGCAAATGCGTCTCGCTTCCCTCTTCAACTCTCGGTATCTATCCCATCCCGCACACGGCACTCTTCGTCGTACCAGCTGTTCTTTTGCACTTTCCGAAAACCAATGGTTTCGGTTGCAGCTGTATGTAAGGATTTTGAAATGCCGTCCCACAGTTCCCTTATACCGAGTTGTTGACGAGTGCAGGAGTGCAAGCCGAGTAAAAAATCGTTCTGCTGTCTGTTGTGATTGCAGCTTCTCGACGTCGAACATTCGTCGTGTTTGTTGGCGTGCGTTGTTTGCTGCACAGAGGCGGGTGCGAATTTTGGCTGCAAGAAGATAGTGGTCCGAGTCGATGTTAGGACCTCGGAGCGTACGAACGCCTATAATGCTGGAGAAGTGTCTTCCATCTATCACAACATGATCGATCTGGTTGGTGGCTTTTCGATCCGGAGACAGCCAGGTAGCTTGATGCATTTTCTTGTGCTGGAATCTAGTACCACAGATAACCACATTTCGAGCACCGGCGAAGTCGATCGGCCTCAACCTGTTTGGGGATGTTTCCTAGTGGAGGCTTAATTTACCGACCGTGGTGGCAAAGATATCTTCTTTGCCCACCCTGGCGTTAAAGTCGCCAACCACGATTTTGACATCGTGGCGGGGGCAGCTCTCATAAGTGGATAAGGCAGTTTATATCACGTAACGTAACCACATTTCCATTAGATCGTAATGGACATACAAACCCCGCCTCCTGGTGGGGTGGGGTAACCAATTAGGTATGTTGCTCGTCGTATTAAAAAAATAGAAGCATTAAACAATGAGCTAAAAATTTAAAATGCGAAAATTTAACTCCAAAATGAAAATTTAAGGAAATCGCTAATCAAATATACCAACGAAACGCCTTCTTCTTCACCAAAATCGACTTTTGTAGCCGAAACAGACGAAGAAGAGCTTGGAAATGAAACAAATTGGTTATTAAAAAAGAAAAAAAAGTAGGGAAACTAAGAAACGCGAAGCGAATTCTTCACCGGATGTAACGCTGAAGTCTCCGAACCAGGATAATACAACAAAAGGTAAAAGAGACATAAAAGTAAGTCATCGCCCTCCGCCAATCATAATATCTGAAAAATCAATTAATAGCCCTTAATGCGTTCTTTGATAAACGCCGAAGTTAAAAATTCTTACACACTTGAACTCATTGGCCAAAGTTCATGTAAAATAAACCTTTCTGACAGTTCAGATTATAGAATACTTACAAGTAAATTAAACGAATCGCAAATTTCCTGGTCCTCGTACGAGGACAAGCAATCGCGGGATATACGCGTAATGGTTAAAGACCTTCATCACTCATGTGAGCCGGAAAGTATTGTCTCAGATCTTCAAAGGCAGGGTTTTAAAGTTACAAAAGTCATAAATAAACTTCAATACAAAACAAAAAATCCATTAAATATGTTTATCGTATGCTTGGAATCCACAGAGAACATAAACAAAATTTATGAAATCAAACATATTTTAAACTCTGTCGTCAAACTCGAACCCATCAAGTCAGGGTGATGGTACTAGGTCAGTATAGTAAAACCCTCAAAGGGTTTAGCGTTCGTATGTGTCAGTTTTTTTATGACCTCTTAAATTTTTTCTTTATCTTGATGTTTTTTCGCTTAGTTGTAACATTTTGGCAAAAACGTAGTTTAACATAACTCGCGAACCACTTGTCCGATTTTGATGAAACAAATTTAGAAAAGTTAAGAATTACAGTTTCTCTATTCTGTTTCTATACCGTTTTCCTATATGTGCAACACTTTCGAAGTTAAAAATTAATGTATGAAGGTACAAAAGTATTTTTTCTTAAAATTAAAATATTAAAAATACAAAAAAAAAAACAAAAAATGTTTACTTTGTTTTTTTAGTAGTTTATGGCCAGAAGTCTGGAGTTATTGGGGAAAATTTATAAATGAGGTGATAAATAACACCTTTTTGAATAAATACAAATAAAAACAAATAGAAATTGTAAAAAAATTTAAAAGGTCATAAAAAAGGCCTTAAAAAGTATCTGAAATTATATTGGTACAAAAACCTGGCAAAAGCGAACATGAAGCCTCGTCATATCGTTCAATTTCACTGTTGCCTATTTTATCCAAACTACTTGAAGCTGTAATCATAAGAAGACTTCAGAACGTAATTGAAGAAAAGGAACTTATACCCATTCATCAATTCGGATTTAGATCTCAACATTCCACAATCGATCAAGTTCATCGAATAACGAGAATAATTGAAGATGCGATGATGTATCGCAGGCGTTCGATAGAGTATGGCACCATAGCTTACTTCATAAATTAAGAGTTCACTTTCCTTAGTGTCTAACCGAACTAATTGACTCTTACCTGAGCAACCGCTACTTCAGAATCAAGCAGGGACAAGCATATACTACGTTACAGCTGATAAAAACAGGTGTACCCCAAGGAAGTGTCCTGTGACCAATGTTATACATTTTGTTTACTAGCGACATGCCTACGCCGCCAAACTGCGCAATCGCCACATTTGCAGATGTTGAGTCATCGCACAGAATGTAATCTTCACTAATTCAAATCGTAGAATAGACACAGAAAAGGTACATTACTTTAAACGAGTTGAAGTCTATCCATATAAACTTCACTAACAAAAGTGCTACATATGTACATCCCCTTACATATTGGAAATGAAGCAATCCCGTATTCCACCTCGGTGAAATATCTTGGTATGAAGTTGGATGCAAAGTTGAATTGGAAGGAGCATATACAAAAAAAAGTTTCAGAACTAAAACTAAAATACCACAAAATAAACTGGTTGATCGGCAAGAAATCACCCTTAACATCATCAAATAAACTCCTAGGCTACAATCAAACTTTGAAACCGATTTGGACATATGCCCTGCCCCGTTATATATCGAAGCGGTTCAAAGATTCCAAAACAAATTTCTGCGAAAAATGGTAAATGCGCCGTGGTACGTACGCAATTCGGATCTGCACCGTGATCTTCATTTAAAAATGGTTCGGGAAGTCATTCGCGAAACAGCATCGAAACATGCAAAAACGTTACAAAATCATGTAAACAGTGTTGTTGTTGTAGCGGCAGAATTCTGCCGAGTTGACAGCCCTTGGCCGGATAAAAATCCAGGTCCGTTCCGGTTACGTAGACCCGACTGTCGTGGTAAACAGTGAAGCCCGACAACTAGGAGAGGCTAGAAATAGCAAGCGCAGACTGAAAAGAACAACGTTTCATGATCTATTACTAATCTAAGAAAATATCAAATAACATTATATTTAGTTATTAAATTTAGTTTAAAAAAGAAAAGTTTGTTATTACAGCTTTTATTGTTTTGCTTCATACATTGAGAAAAATATTGCTTGTTAGTTTAAATATATCACTAGTTGCAATTTCAATGAAATGTAAACCGTGGCGTGGCGCATCTTCGACCACCTCTACACCAGAATGAAAACGTTGAAACCATCGTTGTGCGGTAGAAATGAAAACTGTATCGGGTCCATAAACTGCACAAATTTTATTGGCGGCTTGAGATGCATTTTTGCCTTTATCGTAGTTGAACTGTAAAATATGCCGTATTTTCTCTTTATTTTGCTCCATGTTTGCGACGCTATAACTCACGAACGACTTGAAAGAACGAAAATCAATAAAACACGTGTTAGGGCGTGAAATGAGCTTTCCAAAAAGGTATAGCATGACCCGATGCGACGAATAAAACTAGAACTACGCGCTTTCAGCGCCAACTAGCGAAAATACCGCAAGACTTTTTTGACAACGTAATATCACGTGACCCAAAGTCTTCTTCTTTACTGGCGTAGACACCGCTTACGCGATTATAGCCGAGTCAACAACAGCGCGCCAGTCGTTTCTTCTCTTCGCTACGTGGCGCCAATTGGATATTCCAAGCGAGGCCAGGTCCTTCTCTACTTGGTCCTTCCAACGGAGTGGAGGTCTTCCTCTTCCTCTGCTTCCCGCGGCGGGTACTGCGTCGAATACTTTCAGAGCTGGAGTGTTTTCATCCATCCGGACAACATGACCTAGCCAGCGTAGCCGCTGTCTTTTAATTCGCTGAACTATGTCAATGTCGTCGTATATCTCGTACAGCTCATCGTTCCATCGAATGCGATATTCGCCGTGGCCAACGCGCAAAGGACCATAAATCTTTCGCAGAACCTTTCTCTCGAAAACTCGCAACGTCAACTCATCGGTTGTTGTCATCGTCCAAGCCTCTGCACCATATAGGAGGACGGGAATTATGAGAGACTTATAGAGTTTGGTTTTTGTTTGTCGAGAGAGGACTTTGCTTCTCAATTGCCTACTTAGTCCAAAGTAGCACCTGTTGGCAAGAGTTATCCTGCGTTGGATTTCTAGGCTGACATTGTTGGTGGTGTTTACGCTGGTTCCAAGATAGATGAAATTATCTACAACTTCAAAGTTATGACTGTCAACAGTGACGTGAGTGCCAAGTCGCGAGTGCGACGACTGTTTGTTTGATGACAGGAGATATTTCGTCTTGCCCTCGTTCACTGCCAGACCCATTTCTTTTGCTTCCTTGTCCAGTCTGGAGAAAGCAGAACTAACGGCGCGGGTGTTGAGGCCGATGATATCAATATCATCGGCATACGCCAGCAGTTGTACACTCTTATAAAAGATAGTACCCTCTCTGTTAAGTTCTGCAGCTCGAACTATTTTCTCCAGAAGCAGGTTGAAAAAGTCGCACGATAGGGAATCGCCTTGTCTGAAACCTCGTTTGGTATCGAACGGCTCGGAGAGGTCCTTCCCGATTCTGACGGAGCTTTTTGTGTTGCTCAACGTCAGTTTACATAGCCGTATTAGTTTTGCGGGGATACCAAATTCAGACATCGCGGCATAAAGGCAGCTCCTTTTCGTGCTGTCGAAAGCAGCTTTGAAATCGACGAAGAGGTGGTGTGTGTCGATTCTCCTTTCACGGGTCTTTTCCAAGATTTGGCGCATCGTGAATATCTGGTCGGTTGTTGATTTACCAGGTCTAAAGCCACACTGATAAGGTCCAATCAGTTTGTTGACGGTGGGCTTTAATCTTTCACACAGTACGCTCGACAGAACCTTATATGCGATATTGAGGAGGCTAATCCCACGGTAGTTGGCGCAGATTGTGGGGTCTCCTTTTTTGTGGATTGGGCATAGCACACTTAAATTCCAATCGTTGGGCATACTTTCGTCCGACCATATTTTGCAAAGAAGCTGATGCATGCACCTTATCAGCTCTTCGCCGCCGTGTTTGAATAGCTCGGCCGGCAATCCATCGGCCCCTGCCACTTTGTTGTTTTTCAGGCGGGCAATTGCTATTCGAACTTCTTCATGGTCGGGCAATGGAACGTCTGCTCCATCGTCATCGATTGGGGTATCGGGTTCGCTTTCTCCTGGTGTTGTGCGTTCACTGCCATTCAGCAGGCTGGAGAAGTGTTCCCTCCATAATTTAAGTATGCTCTGGGCATCGGTAACTAGATCACCTTTGGAGGTTCTACAAGAGTATGCTCCGGTCTTGAAACCTTCTGTAAGCCGGCGCATCTTTTCGTAGAATTTTCGAGCATTACCCCTGTCGGCCAGCTTATCAAGCTCTTCGTACTCACGCATTTCGGCCTCTTTCTTTTTCTGTCTACAAATGCGTCTCGCTTCCCTCTTCAACTCTCGGTATCTATCCCATCCCGCACGTGTTGTGGTCGATCGTAACGTTGCGAGGTAGGCATCCTGTTTTCTCTCCGCTGCGACACGGCACTCCTCGTCGTACCAGCTGTTCTTCTGCACTTTCCGAAAACCAATGGTTTCGGTTGCAGCTGTACGTAAGGAGTTTGAAATGCCGTCCCACAGTTCCCTTATACCGAGTTGTTGACGAGTGCTCTCAGAGAGCAGGAGTGCAAGCCGAGTAGAAAAACGTTCGGCTGTCTGTTGTGATTGCAGCTTCTCGACGTCGAACCATCCTTGTGTTTGTTGGCGTGCGTTTTTTGCTGCACAGAGGCGGGTGCGTATTTTGGCTGCAACAATATAGTGGTCCGAGTCGATGTTAGGACCTCGGAGCGCACGCACATCTAAAACACTGGAGACGTGTCTTCCGTCTATCACAACATGATCGATCTGGTTGGTGGTTTTTCGATCTGGAGACAGCCAGGTAGCTTGATGTATCTTCTTATGCTGGAATCTAGTGCTACAGATAACCATATTTCGGGCCCCGGCGAAGTCGATCAGCCTCAGCCCATTTGGGGATGTTTCCGCGTGGAGGCTGAATTTACCGACCGTAGTGCCAAAGATACCTTCTTTGCCCACCCTGGCATTGAAGTCGCCAAGCACGATTTTGACATCGTGGCGGGGGCATCTCTCATAAGTGCGCTCCAAGCACTCATAAAAGGCATCTTTGGTCACATCGTCCTTCTCTTCCGTCGGGGCGTGGGCGCAAATCAGCGATATGTTGAAGAACCTCGCTTTGATGCGGATTGTGGCTAGACGTTCATTCTCCGGAGTGAATGATAGTACTCGGCGACGGAGTCTCTCTCCCACCACGAATCCAACACCAAACTTGCGCTCCTTTATATGGCCACTGTAGTAAATGTCACAAGGACCTACTCGTCTCTGTCCTTGTCCCGTCCATCGCATTTCTTGGACGGCGGTGATGTCAGCCTTTATCTTTACGAGGACATCTACCAGCTGGGCAGCGGCACCTTCCCAATTAAGGGACCGGACATTCCAGGTGCATGCCCTCAAATCATAGTCCTTATTTCGTTTGCCATGGTCGTCATCAAAAGGGGGGTCACTCATCCGAGGCTTGTTGTTGTCTTTCATTGGGGGTGTTTTTTTACGTGGCGGGTCCCAAACCCAGCGCACAACCCTATGCAGGGGTGTTTCGCCTTCTCACTTTAGCTCGCCTTCAAACGGATGTTCTTAGGCTACCCAGAGGATACTTGGTCAAAGACCGGAAGTCGTGAGCTGCTTGAGTCATATGTAAAAGAATCGTTTCTGGCCACTCCCAAGTGAATGGCGATCAGAGAACTTTCCTCACTTGCGTGAACTTCTACACATGACCCCATCCTCCTATCCAAAGTACAATGAAAAAAAAAAAAAGTTGCAATGTTGATGGATTTTTAAAAATAAAATAAATTCTTGTAAAATGAAGTTGTAGTTATAGTCTGTCGAACCGAATTTTTTAATTTCAAAATTTAAGGAATTTAGAAAAAAAGTATGCGTTTTACGTCATAAATGTCACACTTTAATTATTTTTATAAAATTTTGTAATAAAAATATCGAAAATCCGGCTCGACAGATTATAGAGAAAACATTTTTGAATATTAAAAAAAATCGCATCGAAAAATGCGAATGCGAATCATGCAGACCGTGCCTGTGTGCATTAAACCCTCGTTGGGCGGTCTGATTTCCTACCATAACTTTGTATCTATGGGAAATTTTTACAATCGACTTTCACAGAAATACGCCTAAAACTATAAAGAATAATAACCTATAAAAAATCGATTTTTCGAAAATTCTGCACGCATGTAACCCCTTAAACATATTCACAATTTCCACTTTTTGTATGTTTTATAAGGTCTGATTTTCTACCATAACTTTGTATCTATGGGAAATTTTTACAATCGACTTTCACAGAAATACGCCTAAAACTATAAAGAATAATAACCTATAAAAAAAATCGATTTTTTGAAAATTCTGAACGTATGTAACCCCTTAAACAAATTCACAATTTCCACTTTTTGTATGTTTTATAAGCAAGAAATCTATAGTTTAAAAATCACGTTTTACACTCGTAGTGAGCATCATATGTGTATGTGTTAACAATTATGAGGAAATGAACGCTGCCATATGATAATAAGCAAATATGAGCAATTCGCTAAATCTCTATTTCGATATACTTGGTTCCTCTTTCCTTATTTAGCAATCTTAGTTCTAATAAAAATATGAGCAATTCGCTGAAGTTTTCTATTTCGATATATTTAGCAATCTTAGTTCTAATAAAATCAACTGTGTCTACAAATTATATTTCAAATTAAAATGAGCATAAACAATCTTTCTAGGCATATGGATTTTTTCTTACTAAAATTTAATAAAAAAAAAAAAAACTAGGTAATATTATATAATAATATTACGTAATAAAATAATAAAATACTTAGGTTACACCGGGTATTGGCTCGATCAGGATTAGTTCTTTAAAGGAGTACTACGTGAAAGTACTTCAATCTCCCCGACTATGGACTCGACCAAGGTAATTTTTATAAAGCGCGGACGAAGGCCGCCAACGCAGAAAGGAGTACTACGCAAAAGTACTTCGGTCACCTCGGGTATTCGTTCGGCCAGGGTTAGTTTTTTAGAGCGCTGCCGAAGGCTGCCAACGCAGAAAAGAGTACTACGCAAAAGTACTTCGGTCACCTCGGCTCGACCAGGTTTATTTTTTTAAAAGAGTACTTCAGTCTCCCCGGCTATGGGCTCGACCAGGATTATTTTTTTAGAGCGCGGCCAAAGGCCGCCAACGCTAAAAGGAGTACTATACGACTATGCACTTCAGTCATCCCGATATAATATAAATTTTACAATATCAAAGATTTTTACTTATTTGTGTTTATTAAACATAAAACATATATGTATATGGCAAAAGTGTTCACAACTCAATATTATTACTTGAAAAATGTTGGAAAGTGTTAAAGTTAATATAGAAAAAGAATCACGCGAAAATACAAACAAAGAAAAGGCGTTGAAAATCCTGCATATTTGGTGTTCTTCAGTCACCCTGGGTACTGGCTCGACAAGGGTCATTTTTTTAAAGCGCTACCAAAGGCCGCCAACGCAGAAAAGAGGATGCAAAAGTACTTCTGTCACCTCGATATGATATAAATTTTATAATATTATCATAGAGTTTTACTTATTTATGTGTACTCGTATTAAATATGAATCACATATTATACATATATGATATGGCTTGAAAAATGTTGGAAAGTATTTTTTTGAAGTTAATATAGAAAAAAGAATTAGGAGAAAATACAAACATAGAAAAACCGTTGAAAATCCTACATATTTGATGTTAAAGATGTGGCAACGCTCGCTTTCCTCATAATTGTAAACAATCTAACCTTTTCAACGATCAGTGTGCTAAGTGATTTTTAAATTAATAACTTTAGCTAAAATATAGGAAAATAAAAGTGAAGTGGGAACCTATTTCAATGTTCAGAGTATACATTTCAATATACAATGTGAAAAATAAAAAAAAAAATTGGTGAAACATAAGGGGGATTGTCTTGCTCTTGCAAAACCCTTGCATGGTGCACGAATTGCAGAAATTTCCTCTTGGTGCACCGGCACAACTGGCTGTAAAATAAGTCAGACCAAAAAGCATGTTTATTTTCGTGCAATGACATCTAAAAAAATAATTGCAGCCCTGTGCTAACTGTAAATTTTTAATAGATTTTATAATTTCTATTTAAATTATAAAGATTTGTTAAAGTTTTTTTTTGTTAAGAATGAATGCAGAAGGTGCGCCAAATCACAAAAGCCATGCACAATAGTCATTTCATCAGCCGTTCATATATCACTAGATTCTGCAATGGGTGCTCTCGTGCCCTTGTATATTTCGGTATAAGATTTTTGCAATTTGCAGTCTTGCAAGAGCAAGAGACTACCCCTGTTGTGAAATAC
Organism: Bactrocera correcta; assembly: GCA_027475135.1. NCBI lineage: Eukaryota > Metazoa > Arthropoda > Insecta > Diptera > Tephritidae > Bactrocera > Bactrocera correcta. The sequence goes on along the minus strand of CM050327.1, from coordinate 16,458,211 downwards.
TTTGCGTTATTAATATAAATTTTTGAATTTTTAATCGGGAGTATTTTGAAAAATGTAAGTGTTAGTAAGTGTTATTTTGGCATATTTTTATTCTGGCGAAGCTCCCCTATCCGGACATAACGCATTTATACCGAAATTCGTTTTTTTTACCCGACCGCCAAAGTAATCGAAATCGTGCCCAAAAAATTTTTTTTACCCGCCAATGGGGTGTGTAAAATTTTTTATTTCACGTAAAACTTCTTTTTGCTTCAAAAAAATAACTTTTTACTTGGTCGGTCCCACACCGGGGTGTGTCAAGTGGTAAATTTTAGAATAGCATCGCCCGATTTGGGGGTTAAAATGGGTATGTACGGATAGAGGAGGTCTTTCAGATCAAGAAAATATATAGTTGCCGCTGACTTATGGTTTTTGAGATATTTGCATTTAAAGCTCAAAAATTAAACTATTTAAAACGAGCGTTCCTCCGATTCGTGTTGATTGTACACTTAAATTTTTAACTTTTATATCCATTAACACTTCACTAAATTTTTATAATCATTTATTTTGGCACGATCCCTATTACTTTGGCGGAGGGATAAAAAACCGAAATTTCGTATAAATGTGGTATGTGCGGATAGGGGAGCTTGTCCAGAGAAAGAATACCCAAAAATAATACAAAAATAACTTTTATTTTTTAAAATATTCACGATTAAAAGTTCAAAAATTTGCACTAATAACACATGAAATAAAATTAAAATAAAATAAATTAAAAAAAAATAAATAAATAAATTTTTGCACGTTTTTCACTCTGTACATTTAAACATACACTCTAAACATTGAAATAAGTTCACATTTCACTTTTATTTTGGTATATGTTACTTCAATTTAATAATTTAAAAATCATTTAGCACACTCATCGGTGAAATAATTAGATTGTTTACAATTATGAGAAAAACGAGCATTGCCACATCTTAAACAGCAAATATGTAGGATTTTTTTTGTTTGTTTTTCGCGTGATTCTCTTTTCAATAATGGGTTGTCATAAAAGTATTGCGGTAGTTTTATTGAATCAATTCGTGTGGCACCCATACATCGAGCTTCTTAGTGACTCCAAGCTTCTTCAAATGGTTTATACTACTATGCGGTCCCTTTCGACCAATTCAGCGATTTTATCGCAATTTTCGACGACAGGCCTTCCGGAGCGTGGCGCATCTTCGACCACCTCTACACCGAATGAAAACGTTGAACCATAGTTGTGCGGTGGAAATGGAAACTGTATGGGGTCCATAAACTGCACAAATTTTATTGGCGGCTTGAGATGCATTTTAGCCTTTATCGTAGTAGTACAGTAAAATATGCCGTATTTTCTCCTTATTTTGCTCCATGTTTGCGACGCTATAACTCACGAACGACTTAAAAAAGACGACAATCAATCAAACACGTGTTAGCGCGTGAAATGAGCTTTCCAAAAAGGTATAGCATGACCCGATGCGCCGAATAAAACTAGAACTACGCGCTTTCAGCGGCAACTAGCGAGGTTTTTTGACAACCTAATATTAACTATAATAAAAAATACTTTCTACATATGTATATGTGTAGTATGTGATATATGTGACTGAAGTACTTTCGCGTAGTACTTTCTGCGTTGGCGGTTTTTGGCCGCACTCTAAAATAATAATCCTGGTCGAGCGAATACCCGGGGTGACTGAAGTACTTTCGCTTAGTATTCCTTTCTGCGTTAAAAATATATAAAGTATATAAAGTGGATATATTTTTGGTTATCTTGCACTCATATTGTAACGAAATTTGATTTTTCGTTATAAAATGGTTAAATTTTGGTTACTATATCTGTCAAAGATTTCCATTTATTTTTGATACAACGGTTTTGTATATTAGTTGACAATATAGTAATATAATTTATATTATTATAAATTATTATTATATAATATTACTTATATGTTTATTAAATTAAATAAAGAACATATCCATATTCATGGATATATGAATTTTTGGGAAAAAAGAAATATCAGTGAATTTCCTTATTATCACATGTCAGCGCTCCATTTCGTCGTAATTTTCAACATACACATGATGGTTCACAACAACTGTAAAATGTAATTTTTAAAACAAAGAATCCTTAGGTAAAAAAATGCTAAAAGTGTAAAATGTGGATTTATTTAAAAGTTTATAGTTTAATTTAATTAATTTGAAGTGAAAAACGTGAGTAAAGTGCGTTTAATATGGTAAAATAGCTTGTTGAAGTGTTCGAATTTTGGGTATTTCTGAACTTTAAGGTGGAATATTTCGTAAACTAAGCGTTTGCGGTACCTATAACCCTATATATTTTTTAATCAGGAGGACCTATTTCCAACGGTACCTTCAAAACGCGGCGCCAAAGAAATCGGAATTGTGCCTTTAGTTTATATTATATAGTGCAAAAATAACTTTTATTCAACATTTAATTTTTTTCAATATATTTTTTTTATTCACACAATGATAAAGGGTTGCATTCTAACTAATAATCGGTGTTACCTTACGTACATATTTCACTAATATTTATTGGATTTAAAATTAATTTTACACATATATTTCTTCTTTTTATGTTCACTAATACTATACTAAATATATTATATAGTGCAAAAATTGTTTTATATCAATATTAAACTTATTGTTCAAACCTATTTATTTGACAACAACTAAGGGGTTGCAGTCTTTCAAGTAATCCGTGTTACCTTATCGATATGTTTTGTAAATAAACGAAAAAAAAAATAAAGTAATTAGATTAGACCCCAAAAATGGATTTTTGCACTTATTTATCGCCAAAATTCTGTTTATTACCCGCCAATGGGGAGTGCCAATTTTTTTTCGCGTAAAATAATAAAAATATCCCGAGTCGGTCCGAAATCGCGATGTTTCAAGCTTTTTTTGCGTACAACTCCTTTTTGCTTTGGCGCTTCAAAAAAACGAATTAGTGAAAAGCTAGTGGATATAAAAGTGCAAAATATAAGTGTAATATTAATTTTAAATCGACAAAATACGTAATTTAAATAGTGGTAATAATCAACTTTAAGCGTAAATATCTCGAAAACTGTAGGCTATAACTATATATATTCTTTATCTGGAGAACTTCCTCTATCCGACCATTCCTATATACTTCAAATAGTGATATTATTATTATTGTCAGTTTATTTAGTAAGTAAATTACAAGAATATACTTACTACTAAGGTGCTAGCAGAGAAAGCGCCATCGACCGGTGGTATGTTAGACGTATGATTTAATTACATATATTTCAAACATCGTACAGAATATTACTAAGTCTTAAGATATTCATCAAACTATATACATTTTGTTTAGTAAATATTTTAAGTAGTTCTGGGATTAGGGGTAAGTTCAGCTGTCCTTGTACTTGTTTTATTTTGTGACATTCATCGGTTATATGTTGTATGGATATTGTTTACAGATTACACAGCTTGCATAGGGGCACACTAGTTTTCTGCATTAAGTGTTGGTGTGTAAGCTGAGTGTGTCCGAGTCTCAGGCGAGTGAATTTCTGTACGTATATCCTTTTGCAGTCGTTGGGGAATATGGTTGCTTTCCCTATGGTGTTAAATTGTTTGTAATGGTGTGTGTAGTTTTCCCATGCTTCTAAACGTTTGTTCTGTAAGAGGTGCTTAAAGAAGCGATTTATGTCGGATTATGTTGTGGTTTGGTGTTCTTGAATTGGTGCACGTATCGCGAAACGCGCTGCTTTGTCGGCTTCTTCGTTGCCTTTGATTCTTATATGTCCGGGAGCCCACATTTTTATTTTGTTTTGGAATTGGATCAGGAAATCGCGGATTTCTGCTATTGTATTGTTGCGGTGTAGGGTATTGCATATTGCTTGAATGGTGGACAGCGAGTCTGTGCAGATGATGTGTTTGCCCTTTTGGGTTTTAAATATTTTTATGGCTGATAATATGGCTTCAGATTCCGCTGTGAATATGGAACAATATTCCTCGAGTCTTGAGAGTCGTAGCGTTTGATGGTTATTGCCTATTATTGCATAACTGATTCCTGTGTTTGTTTTTGCACCGTCGGTGTAGTGAAATTTCCAGTTTTATATTCATTTTGTTTTTCCAGGAATAACTGGATGTAAACTGTTGCACTTGTATTGTCTTTTTTTTTGTTGGTTAGATTTTTAATTATACTTGCTTTACTGAAACTCCACGGGGGTTTTTGGGTGCGTATAATAGTTTTTGTTGTAGTGTAATTCCTTTGTTTGTCGCGAAGTTTATGATTTTGTGCATGGCTGTTGGAGACTTCTTATTAGTTTGTTTTTGTATTTTTTTGAAGTTGTAGAAGTGAGGTCGTTCCATCACGTTGATTATTTTGTATATAGCTTCGCTGTGACTTCTTCGATTCGTTGCCCTAAGCTGGGTACACCAGCTTCTGTAAGTATGTTAGTGATAGGCGTGGACGTAAATGCTCCTATGCAATAGCGAGCTGCCGCATGGTATGTTCCTTTTAGTTTGTTTAGATTTGCTTTAGCAGTACGTCCGTATATAGCTAGGCCGTAATCTAACTTTGGCAAAAAAAAATGGCTTTAAGGATGTTTATGATTGTATTTATGTGACAGTTGCTGTGAAAGCTTGCCAGACGTTTTATTAGGTTTAACCTGCTTGTTAGATCTTTTTTCAGGTTTTCAACGTGGTTTGACCAGCTTAACTTTTTGTCGAAGGTTAGCCCTAGAATTTTTAATTTGTCGACTTAGCCGAGTGTTGTATTGTTGTGTTATGGTTACGAGGTTGCATGTTTTTTTCTGCAAATATGCAAAGCTTTGCACTTCGTGGTTGAAATTTTCGCTCCACTTGTTAGGCACAAATCATTGATATCCCTGTTTAGTTCGTTGAAATTGTTGCGCAAATTTTGGTCTGATTTGTATTTCGCTCCTATGTATAGATCGTCCGCATAAATGCAGTGCTTAAAGTCTTTGTGCTGAAGTATAATTCTGTTAAGTTTTTCGAAAGCGATTTGAAATAAAACAACTGACAGTGGGAATCCTTGTGGTATCCCGTTTTGCAGCGTGTAAGTTTCGGAAAAATGACCATTGAGCAGTACTCTAAACTTTCTCTTTGTTAAGAAGGCTGTTATGTATTCTACTATCTTTTTACTTATCTTCCATTCGTGAAGTTGCATTTTAATTGTGTGTATGTCTACTCTGTCGAATGCTTTCTCAAAGTCAATGGATATCACTGAAATATGGTTACTAGTTGATAGTGCTTTGTTTGTTACATAGTCTATAAAAGGGAGTGCATCCGTGGTGCTTTTGCCATTTTGTATGCTAATTGATTTTGTGACAATAGTTTTTTTTTTATTCATTACCCAGGTGAGCCTGTCTGCTATTATTTTTTCCATCAGTTTACTGACACATGAAATTAGCGAGATTGGTCGGTAGCCCTCTAAAGAATTTTTTTCTTTTTCCGGTTTTGTGAGTGGAATAATCGTTGCCAATTTCCATTCCTGTGGGATGATGTTCGTGTTTAGTATTTTATTATAGAGGTTTAGAAGCCTTCGTGTCGCGACGAGTGGAAGGTTTTTTTATCACTTTGTAGTTTATTTTATGGTGACCTGGGATATTGCCTTTTAGTGCGTTTAGTGTAGTGTAGTATTCTGATAAAATAATATCTGTTTCCATTTTTTGCACGTCATTGTTTTGTCCGTTGGTGATGTATCCTGTTGTATTGTGTGCGTATTTGAGTTCAATAAATTTTCTGTCGAAGTTGTTGTCACTTGCATATGACGATTACTTTTTGGCAAAGGAATTTGCTATGTCCTTAGGATCCGTAAAAGTATTATTAAAGTTACATATCTTTTATAGTCCTGATGGTGTTTGTAGTGTAATTTTCGTATAATTTATTAACATTGTGCCATAGTTCTTTCATTGATGTTCTATTGTTTATTGAGCTGGTAAATTCGAAGAATGATTTTCTTTTAGCGGCTTTGGCTGGCTTCTTAAACATTGCATTCGCTTTTTTGTAGGCTATTCTATTTTCGCTAGTCATATTATTTTTGAATATATACTAGAGATTTTGTTTGGTTGACCTTAGTTCAGTTAAGTGGTTGTTCCACCATTTCTCTTTCTTTTTTGTGGTATGTTGTGGGTATGTATAAGGAATAGCTTCATTTGCGGCTGCCATTATTAATTTTCTGAGTTTTGAAGCTTCACTATATATGTTATTAGATAAGTCATAGTTTTTTATTTTAGAGTTCAGGTTATGATATCTTGGCCAATCTGCTTTAGTTACAATGTAACGTGAAATGTGTTTTTTAGTTGCTGCTTGTGTGTTGTCGCCATATGTTATGATTATGGGATAGTGATCGCTTCCGTGCATGTCTTAGTGTTTTCCAACCCAGGAAACTTGTGAGGCTAGCAGAAGCTAGTGAAATGTCCACGTGAGTGAGGGTGGAGTGGGTTGATGGTGAGTGGGTGAGGATTGTCAAGTTGGATTGAGTTGTGAGTGTCTCTATAATCTTCCCCTTTGTATGGGTTTTGGAAGATCCCCATAGCTGGCTGTGTGCGTTGAAATCTCCTAAAAGAATATAGTGGCTATTGGGTTGATAATTTTAATTCAGGTAATGCTCCGCGACCTAGGGTCTATTGCGCCCTCTCCTATATCACATGACCTCCCAGAGCCCCAGCAACCTGAACAGTTCCAGTAGTTTGCGGGCTCTAGTGAGGTGATGTGATCCCTGCTGATATAAACGGAATCCAGGGCCTTAAGCCTAGGAGTAGGTGTGCTGGTGTTTCCTGTTTCAGGTCGCAGAACCGCCAGTTAGCACAGGAGATCATGACCATGTTTGACAGGTGCCTTCTGAGCTTACAGTGTGAATTGCGGCGAGAAGACGGAATTTCTCACTTGGGAGGTTAATTAGTTCTTTAAACCTGGAGAGATTATACCGTCCTAGAAGCAGCTTGGCGTGGCGCATACTTGCTGCCTGCCGCCAGTGCCGCTCTCTTTCCTCTCTCTCCTCCGTGCGTAGTAGCTCCTTCAGAGCGTGGGGTCCTACCGCTATGTACGGCTCTGGCTCCAACATCTTGGTCGCTGCCGCCATGGGTGCCAGTTAGTCGGCCTTCTCATTTCCTTCTACTCCCTTGTGCCCTGGTACTCAAATTAGGTGCACCCGGTTGCATAAGGACAACGTCCGGTGTGTTTACCGTGGGTACCTGCTGACGTCAGCCTTACACCACGGCGCTCAAAAGCACAGCGGATCAAATCAATGCGTTGATCAGCGCCCTGAGAATGCTAAGCATTTTCAGTACCAATTGGCAGTGTGGAATGGACACACTAACCACCTTGGTCGGGTTCGAGGCCCATCCAAAAGCCTCTGCCGTGCTTTGGGTCCGGCACCCGGTTGCAATGCAACTCCACATTCAACTGACGAGGTCAGTTCTTCCCGCGATTTGGGTTTCAACCACAACCACCACGATACTCCCAGAGGGGCCAGTCCGCATGAGCAGGTTGGAGGTTGGAGTTCCCTCCAAGGGCTCCTGCTCCCCGTGGTACCAGAATTAAGTCCCTGGTTAGACCTCGTAGCCGAAACTACTACCAGTTGAGCTTCCATACCGCTCTGGACTGGTGGCCAGGGGTTGGACCCCATACATACATACATCACTTACACATACCAATCATACAAAAAAAAAACTAAAACCCTAATTTCCAGCTAACCACCTTCGCCGCTTAAATAATTCACGCGCAAACGACCCTAACTGTTTGGTATTCCGACTAGTGGAGATCACACCACTTACATCTAATCGTCCATCAGTCCAGCTATACCACCCAGATCCCTAATGTCCGAGTACATTGGGCACCCCGCAATTAAATGCGACCAATTTTCAAACCCAGCCCCACAAAAACTCTTCGACGTATCCAATAGGTGCCTCTGATGCAAGAATGCATTCAGAGACCCATGCCCCGTAAGCAGAAAACCCAGACTAAGACAAAATCTGAAGTCTGGGTTATCCTCAACGAACCCAACGTCCCGAATGTACTCGTACGCACTCGGCCGTTAAGACTATTGTCCCAACGTTGTTGCCACCTACACCTAACCCTATCATCTAGAAGCCTCTTGCTCCCTAGATATCCCTCCTTCTCCACATCATCGTCGGAAATCCAATCGTTCCGCAGCAATGACACACTCAAACCCCTTCTTAACCTGAATGCAACAGCACGCTGTATGACAATCAGGTCAAGAGGGGGTGCATCTAATAACACCTGCATCGCATCCGTTGAGACGGTGCGACATACAGGCAAGCAAGCAAGCATCATACATCGCTGTCTTGAGAGGAGTTTTTGAGACCCCAAGACAGTCGTGGCTGCCTCCCACCATACAGGGGCTCCATATGTGGCACAGGCCACAAACAAGCCACGATATATGGTGCGGACAGAATGACGTCCGAGACCCCAATCGCTCCTCAAAATACGTCGTATTTTGCCTACGGTTGCCTGCAGTTGCTCCTTCACATTCGCCAAGTGTGGAGTAAAACACATTCTTTCACTTATGGTCAACCCCAGATATTTGACTAGCGTCACATATCTGATGCTGACCCCGTTCACACGGACAATCGGTGGACGAACCGGCGACAATCAACCTTTCAGCAGCATTGCCACCGTTTTGTCCATCGATATGTAAACTCCACACCTAAACCCCAAGAATTAACGATCTCTAAGAGATCTCCCGCCCGTTCTAAATCCGCCCTCGAGCGACCTTCAACCATAAAAAGAAGGTCGTCCGCATACGCACAACATGTACAGAGTGGCTCAAGCTGCCCAAGCAGAGTGTCCATCATAAGGTTCCAAATATATGGACCACAGATGGAACCCTGCGGGCAGCCTCGAACAACTTCAATCTCCACACTCCCATTCATGCCGACAAGAGAGGCCTTTCTGTCCGAAGAATAACTCCGCCAAAGAGTAACTTCCGGACAGCTAATTTCCTCCTGCCGGTGCACATCTCGATCCCAGCTTAGGTAGTCAAATGCCCCCTTGAAGTCAACAAATATGCCAAGGACATACTTGTTGACATTCTCCCTAACGACATTCTGTACAAAAAACCACGCATTCTCTATACTGCGTCCTTTCCTGAACCCAAACTGCCTATCCGACCACATACCCCGCATTAGCTCCTGAAGCCGTTCCACCATGACCCTTTCCAGCACTTTTCCAAGTACTGGAAGGAGACTGATGCCCCGATAAGATCGAGGATCGCTCCTGACCTTATCAGGGGACTTCAGGAGAGGAACAACCCTAGCACTTTTCCACTCGCGTAGAAAGTATCCCTCCCAGACGCACTTATTGTAAATGACCTCCAGGTATTCCGGAATGAACTTCCATAAGCTTTTACACATCTCTCCGTTCAAACCATCAAAACCTGGGGACCGTTTAGACCTAACCAGGCCAAAGGCGTACCCCAACTCCCCATCATCTAATGGAGGGACAGGCAGCTCTTGTGCTTGAGGTACCTGCACCTCGGACCTAGGAAAGAACGCACCTACAGAACCCCCGCACACTCTTTCCACGACGATAACAGAGTGTCACCGACGCGAAGAGAGGTGATATCCTCCCTCCTACGACCCCTGCAGATCCTATAGACCTGACTCCAGGGGTCGTTCCTATTTTCCCTAACGAAGTTCCTCCACTCATCTTCCATAGCTTTCACCAACATCTCCTTGTATTCCCTATCCGCACAACTAAATTCACGCCTAAGCTGGAACAGCCTATCCGAATTGGACCGTCGGGCGCGTTGAAACTTTCGCCTCAATCGCCTGACAGTCCTCCTCTTCACGGTTAACTCATGCGTCCACCATTTAATTTTACCCCCCAAACAACCTCATAGAGACGAGCAATTTGCTCGTCAAACTCTCTAAGCGGTGTACTAAACACCGCTTCCCTAACCGAGAGTCCATATTGGTTCCAGTCAGTACCAGCGGTACGCCATCGCCGCAATGGACTCTCATAAGGTGAAGGAGGGGATCGAGGAGTAACCACAATTTGAAGCAAATTATGGTCACTCAATCCCCACCCTCCCCTAACCGCCCAACTAACACTAAACGCCCTACTTGCTGCCTCGTTCATAAGCGTCACGTCAATGTCGCTCACGCCCCCAGGCTCGGCTCATTCAAAACGTGGAGGCTATTAGCCAGCACTCATTCGCTTAATGCCTCGCCTCGACTGTGGCTTTGGTATCCAGACGAATGCCGGGATACCTTACCAAACCACATCGAGGACGAGGCATTCGCATCCAACCCTAGGATAAATGGGCTACTACTCGCAAGTAGTAGTAGCTTATCCATGTAGCCCAGGTAGGGCTCTAGGGGCTCGCTATATTTACAATATAATTTAGCGACAATCATCCTACCAAACTCCCCTTCTATCGCTACACATATACCCAGTTGTGAAGAATCCACAACTACGCAATCGTAGCGTGGAGTATTCACAACTATTGCAGCGTTAGCTCTAAGGTCAGTGAAGACCCTAAAACCCCCAGGAAGACCCCGAACCTCACCATTGGTGGCGTAGGGCTCCTGGAGTAGAGCAATAGCGCACCCACCCTCTACCATACAACCCCCCAACGGCGGGGATGAGGATCGATCCCATATTGTAGTGGCCGTCAACGTGGAAGTTGCCCAGGAAAACCTGCACCACGCGACGGCAGCCTCGGCTGTCATAATGAGCAGGTTCACTGCAGATTAACTGGTCGTCCTGCTAATCCAAGAGCCTTGGGTCTACAGAGGAGAGGTTAGAGGCCTCACCACAGATTTCAACAAGGTAATCTAGGATCTTTCTATCGAGAGACCTAGCACTTGTGTAGTAGTCAGGAACAATATTGACTTCTTCTGCATTTAACAGTTCCTGACGCAGGATCTGGTGGCGGTGCAAGCCAGGCACTTTGAAGGCACGGACTTCGTCCTTGCATCAGCCTATTTTCCAAGAGAGGTATCCGCAGCACCCCGAGAGGCTGTGGATAGACTAGTGACATACTGCAGGATGCACAGGCTAATCCTAATCTAATCACTGGCTGATATTCGAACACCCATCATATGGAATGGGGCAGTACGGACTGCAACGCACGAGGTGAGTCTCTTTTAGAGTATACATTAAGCAGTAACTCAACTATAGAGAATGTGGGGTGTGAACCCACTATCATTACTATAAGCAATAGTGAGGTGCTTGACATCACCTTAAGCAACGATCCTGCGAATGGGTTGGTCTCGCAAAGGAGAGTTTCAGTGGAGCCCTCCTTGTCAGATCATAGAATCATAAGGTTCGCGCTAAAGGTAGAGGTCAGGCAACTCCCCCCTAGACGTAACCCTCGCAAAGCAAACTGGGAGACTTTCCGGGATGTGCTATGTGAGAATTTGAGCAGAGAGGGGCAGACTGACAATAGCGTTACAATCCCAGGAATGGAGAGCAGGTTGTCTGCACTAAACGGGTCAATCATAGACGCGTATTATTGCAGCTGCCCCCTAAAAGCGACCACAGACAGGCGCAACTGTCCCTAGTGGTCAAGAAAACTCGCAGATCTCAGGAAAAAGGTATGGATGCTGTTTAATAAAGCGAAACGTTCGGAGGTCTGGAAGAAATATAGAGTCAACCTCACCTTATATAATAAGGAGATTAGGTCTGTAAAATAAACAAGCTTCAGGAGATTCTGTGGAAATGTCACTTCCACACCAGAAGCAGCTCGGCTGCATAAGGCACTGGCTAGAGGCAAGACTGACACAGTACTAGCATTCAAAAGAAGCGATGGGACATTTACGATCAGCTCAGAAGCGGGCGCACTTCCTGGAAACAATTCGGGAATATCAATGTCTATCCGTGGTCGAACATAGGTCATCTCGCTCGGATTGGATAATCGCAAGGCAACTATATACTGCGGATTCGATCAATAGGGGAATGGCTTCGTTTGAGTAATTGAAGTCTCCGGGAGTGGATGGCATCTTTCCAGCGCTTTTACAACAGTGCTCTCCCTACTGCCGTACCTTGTCCGATTGATGAGGGACAGCCTCGCAATGGCGTGCATCCCTGAATTATGGAGAATAACTGAGGTAATCTTCATACCCAAAGTAGGAAAGAAGGACTATTCACTGGCAAATTCCTTCAGGACAAATAGTCTAACTTCTTTCTTATTAAAAACTGTGGAGAAGATTGTAGACTATGAAATAAGGTCGAAAGCGCTGAAAAGTGCACCCCTGCATGCTGCTCATCATGCATACAGAGCAGGCAGATCGACCAATACTGCTCTGTACCTGTCAACCTCTGAGATAGGTTTAAATTTTTAAACAAACAAACTCAAACTACTGGTCGCGTTTTACACCGGCAACTGCAAGCTGAATAGGCATTTATATAACATGGGTCTATCCTCTTGCGCTAACTGCCGGTTCTGCGGAAGGAAGCCTGAAACACCAGAACTTCTAATCGACTGTACAGCAGTCTGTATACGCATGGTTAAGGCCACTGGATTCATGTTTCGGAAAAGGGACCGCATCGCCTCACTAGCACCCAGTAGAATATTGGACTTTATCCATATGCTGGGGCCAAGTGAGTCCTTGTGATTTAGGAGAGGGCACAATAGACCTAAGGTCTCGGTGCATTCCTCATTAAATAATCTTAATCTTAGTTCGAGATGCCCACATTTTTAGAATATCATTATCTATTTATTGAACGAAATTTTTATTTTATGTTCAGTACAACTTATGTCTTTAAGCCAATAAAAGGCGAAAACTTAACCAAAATATGAGATTTTGAGTCTGAGAAAATATTTTTTATATTTCCTTCGTTCAAAGACGAGATTTATTTGTGTTCTAACGGAATACTGCCACGATTATGATTCTTTTGGCGCTGCGATCTGTAGGTATGGCCAAATAAAGAAAGTCCTCAGGATTAAAGAATGAAATCATATAAGAAATTAACATTAAAAATTTGTGTGTTCACATTCATGAAAAATACATGAAAAAATAATGGGGTGTTCAGAATTCTTTTATGTCGAACTTCTTTCTGCACTGACGGCCTTCGGCCGCGCTTCACACAAAATAACCCCGCTCGTTCCAACACTGGGGTGTTCAGAATTCTTTCTTGTCGAAATTCTTACTGCACTAAATAATAATAAAGATTATAAGCAGAAATAAAAATGTTTTCCATTCTTTTTTCACTACACAAAATGTGGCAACACTAATATATAATATCACAAATCTTTTGAAACTGTAGCTGCGCTAAATAAACATAGTGAAATAACGTGTATTACTTTCAGAAATTTTTGAACTTTTAATACAAATATTTCGAAAACTATAAGTTAGGGAGATGAGGTCTCAACGGCCAAATTTTCAACTTTTTTATATCAAAATTTCAGGAGACTGTTAAAATATACGATTATTTACATTAAAAACAACATCGTAAAAGTGTCCAGTACCTCTTAAACCCTTAATAATTAATTATAATGTAATTTAAAATATTGGAAAAACGATTGCCAATATTTTTAAATTTTAGACAATTTAGTTGACTTTCCAGGAATTGTGTAAACTCGCACCATTTCAACAATTTTCCAGGAATTTAGCTCTAAACTCAATGGCCGGCTTTAATATACCATCCCACAATTTCAGGGTTAAAAGTGGTATGGTTGGATAGAGCTGATTCTCTAGATTAAGAATACGCAAACTTCTAGTGTTCGAGATATTTGCATTTAAAGTTGAAATTTTTGCGAATTGTATCTTGTAATTTCTCGATTTCTAGAAATTATTTCTTTCATATTATGCACTTTTTATGCACTTACACTGCTCTACATTGTTTCCACATAGTTCTTTTTTAGTAATTTAGAAATGCATAATCAAAACCGGTAGTAAATTACGCTTCTTCTTACAAAATATGTGAAGAAATATTTTGTGCAGTGAGTGCCCCAAGTCTCGTATAGAGTACTCGCTATTGAGGCTATTGTATGAATTAGTATTTTAACTTTGAAAACTGTCTTTATTATAATATTACAACTACCATAAACCTGCGGCTCCGATTGTTCCTCAATCAAGAATATTATTAATGACGATAACAATATAGTGGAAACATAAATTAGCTATCTAAATTTTTTAGTAAATTTGTAAATCATTGTATAATTATATTAATATTATTTTAAATATTAATTATTTTAAATTCAGCCTCGCTCAAAACGGTCACAACTCAGCACAGCGGTTCGCAACAAAATTGTTCGATCGAGTTTCGTGCTCAAAACGAAGGAGTTCGATCAGTTGATTGGATTGCTCTGCTTACTGATTGAAACTGATTGGTTGGTTCCGGTATGATGATTGGAAGTGATTGTACAGAAAAAGACGATCAAGTCCAACGATGCACGAAAACTCAGACATCGATCAACTGTGCGTTTGAATAGATTGTGATTGAACCAATCAGATCGAGAATTGCCCTGCGAATATGTATATACATAGTTTGTATGTACATATGATGTAGCGCACGTTTTGAGCTCTTGAACTCCTTAAATCTTTTATGTTGAATATATAAAAAGGATTAAGATCCTTTTTTTACAAATGTATTTCTGGGAAAATTAAGATAATAACAAAGGATGAAGGTCATTTTTTTTACAAATGTTTTTTTGGGAAAAATAAGAATTCATATTTTTGTACTACTATGCATATAATAATTGTGGCATAAATTTTATATATCAATTAAAATAATAAATTTAAAATGAGCAAAGATTCCATCGAACCATGTGGTATGACCAAACGGTATGATTGTGATCGAGCTGAATGCAAGCAGCATTCTCGAATATTCTTTGCTGCTCACACAAAGCGTTCGATCGAGAAAAATCACTACGAAACAAGCAACAGTGATTGAAACTGATTGTTCGCTTCGAGCACGCTGGCTTACGATCATTCAATTTTGTTGAAGCAAAGTTTTCCGTCACAATAAATCTGAGTCAATGATCGGGTGTGATTGAAAAAATTGTGATCGTTGCAGCTCTCTGGTCCCTATATACAACGTTTACAGCTCGTCTGGACGTCACTCTTGAAAGATCTGAAAAATAGTGGATACTCTCAACACCATTTTGTGAGGAGGGGTCCAGATGGATTGAAAGGTTTTAGAAATTCTCTAGGAACTGTAACAGCTTATTCCAAATCGAGAACAGTATCGATCGAGTAGTATATTTTCGTCGGCGCATCAACATTTGAAAGAATCAAGTTATTTACCTTATTTACTTGTTCGATAATAGGTGACAGAATTACTCGTTTTTAAACCAAGTTATTGTCTTGTAACTTATGTTATCAATGTCAGGATAGACATTGTTGACTAACTCCCAGATAGTGTATATCAAAACACAAAGGTTTTCTAGATCAATCTTTCCTTTATTTTGTGTTATTTCTCCATTGCCAACTTTTAGCAACATATTTGGAAATAGTCTGTTCTCACGTAAAGATGACAAAACCTTCATATTAGTTTTAAGCTGTAAATTACTGACATGTGGCCAAAGGTTGAATCTTTTTAGGGAAGCATTTATTTTGTCAGCACTTGTTCCTAGAGTCACAACTGGTCGGATTTGATGGAAATTTGTGAGAACAGAGTTGTACATCCCCCATAAGTGAATTTTCTTTGTGCAAATCCCGCATTGTCCTATCCAGTGCTTCCACAGACGTTTTGTTTGATATGGTAGCTTCGTCCCAGACTATTAATGAGCAGCCACTTATCAATTTTACTGTTACTTTGTTTAGAAACACTGCAGACGCTGCTATTATCATCAGTGGCGATTTTCGGTGGGAAATTGAATGTAGAGTGCGCGGTTCGGCCTCCTTCCAAAGGACGCTAACACGCAACAGCTAACTCAATTTTTTCGGTAGATCTCACTTTTTAAAAAGCAGATAGATTAAAAATGTTTTCCTGTACCTTCTGGGGCATCAATAAAGAACAAAATCCCTTCATTGATATCAATTGTTGATAGTTACGCCTTGTTATTATACGGTAGCAAAAGTAATTCAAACAGGACACTGTATTTACGCAGAGGTGTACCGCCTATTGGGTCAACTTGAGAAATATTTATTTATTTATCAAATTAACGCCAATCGGCAATATACAACAGTTACTTTTAGAGAAAAAAAAATATAATAATAAGGGCAATTGCATTACAGTGATTAAATTAATGGTATGGAAGGAGTTTGTCCTTTATATTATTGATGAATGAACCGAGGGAGCCTCCATAGAAATCGATGTTCTGGCGAATTGAATTTACATGGTTAGCAATCCTGTTGTGAGGTCCATGGAAGACGTAGTTTTTCTGTGTCTTTGTTGTTTTAAGCTTCCGTTATTGTCTCAGCGAGAATGCCGTAGGAGCAAACTTAAAACTACCAAGAATCTCTGGGGCATCATTTAGGTTGTTTACAACCTTAAAGTAAAAGACTAGGTCAGCGATTTGACAACGTGTAGCTAGGCTGTTGATTTTATAGCGTGAACGAATATCATCAGCAGAGAGTACCTGGGACCTCAAGGTTGTATGAAAGGATAGAGACTTAAAGAATTTATTTTGTACCTTCTCCAATCTGTTGATTGAGACATCAGTGTGAGGGGACCAGACTACAGTGCCGTACTCGAGTATGGGTAGAACCAGTTGGCGATATAGACGTATCAATGTGTAGGGATTGCGAAACTCTTTGCCTGTTCTCGTGATTAATCCAAGAACATTGAAAGCATGGAGTGTGATCTTGTCTATATGCTTCGAGTAAGTGAGTTTGTTGTCTATGATGATGCCCAGGTCTTTGATGTCGGAAACTTCTTGCAGGTTGTGACCGTTTAGTTTATAACTGGTGGCAATATTGCTGTGAGAGCGCGAGTACGAGACTACCGCGCATTTATTTGCGTTAAGGTCAAGTTTGTTATTAGTACACTAGGCCGAGATTTTGTCAATGTCATCTTGAAGCAGCAGGACATCTAGCTCATTTCTGATGGTTCTGTAGATCTTGAGGTCATCTGCGTATAGCAGGTATTCTGACAGGAGATTTTTGCCAATATCATTGACAAAGATGTTGAAAAGCAGAGGTTCTAGGTGGGATCCCTGTGGCACTCCAGCTGTAACCTTATATTCCTCAGACAAATATTTATCAACTCCAACTTTCAGGGATCTGTTTACCAGGTAGGATTAAAACCAATCCAAGGCATTGCCGTCGACTCCGGAGACTTGAAGCTAAGAAACAAGAATTCTGTGATCTGGTTGTTTTGCCATCCGTAAATCCGTGCTGTCTTGTCAAAGATCTGTTGAATATGTGAGTGATAGGCTCATAGAGCACAGTAGCGCAGTTTCTTCACATTTGATTTCCACATTATCGAGGTTAGCTTTTGGGTCATTGATCACGGTATTTTTGTTAATTTGATCA
This sequence comes from Bactrocera correcta, assembly GCA_027475135.1. Taxonomy (NCBI): domain Eukaryota; kingdom Metazoa; phylum Arthropoda; class Insecta; order Diptera; family Tephritidae; genus Bactrocera; species Bactrocera correcta. The sequence continues at coordinate 16,440,833 of CM050327.1, read as the reverse complement.
TTATTGTTATCATCAGTGAATGTTATTTTGAAGTATGAGGCAAACAGGTTACTGATTGATTCACCAGTGGTAGCAGATTGATCGAGCCATGACATCTCGGATGGCATGTTCACACTATTGTACTTCTTATCCTTGATGAACTTCCAGAACGCACTTGTGTCAGACTGAACCATGTTCTCTATTTTGTCAACATATTTTCTGTAGCATTCAATACGTAAAGTTTTGCAAGCACGCCTTAACATGCTGAAGTGAGCATAATCTCGTTGGTTATTAGAGTTTTTGTATTGTGAGTGAGCCGCATCCGTATAGGGTAGGGTGGGTCGATTCCGGACTTTTTTTGATTCGGGATTTCTAATAGTGCGGAAAAGTTACCTTAGTGCTTCGTGATTTCAATGCAACTTTTTCTTTTGAGATCGGATTGCATCTTCAACCCCAACTCCAGCCTTGAAATTTCGGAAATTCGCCTAAAATTGTGAAATTGTCTACCTAGCGCCTGAAATACGCATCTGTATAAAACAAAAGTTATTTCATCGAGTTCTTTCACACTTGTCATTGATTTCGCCGAGTGCTATCACTTATATTCTCTCAACAGAACACAGAACTCAAAATGTCTGTATCTAAATTTAAATTTAGACAGAAATGTCCTGTGTTTGGCATATATCCGTACAATCTCTCTGAGTCCCAGTTACCTACTTACCAGGATGTTCTTTTGTGTTATCAGTTTGAAAGATTTCGTATAGGGCGACAACTATTAACCTAGGAGTAAAGAGGTTACAGAAATAGTTGCAAAAAGGTTGAAAATACTTTCTAAAAAGTCATCTATTCCGACAGTTTCACACACCAGAGTTGTACAAATGCTCACCTCATACCATAAGAAATTTCTCACTCTTAAACAAATGATTTTAAGGAACCCAATTGGTTTGAGCTCTAAAAGAGACGACTTTGTCTCTTCTGCCGGAAAATTAATTGACATCGCTGCTTTTATGCATTTATTTTTCTTCTTGCACTTGTCCAAAGGAAAGGAAAGTTCCTATCAATGAACAACCATTTCTCTTGGACCAGAGAACCAGAAGAATTGGACGCATTGGAAATGTTGATCTACCTGAAACAACAAAGATTACAAAGAAAAATGAACGTAAAGAAAAGCTTTTAAAACGTCATTCAACATCAACACTTACCAGAAAAGTATCAGCTAGAATACGTGACCATTCAGATCAGCCAATGCAAGATTATTCGGGCAAAAAAAAGTGTTGGATTTAAGCTCCAAAACACCGAATGTATTGACTCTGTATATGGACTGTATTTTGACGGCCGCAAAGACAATACACTTACACAAGTCAGCGAAGGTGAAAAGTACTACCGCGGCACTGTCAAAGAGGAACATATTTCTCTTATAGCGGAACCTGGTTGTCATTACCTTGGCCACGTCACCTCTCCTTCCGGGTCAGCTGAGGATGAGACCCAAGCTATATGGCAACATTTACAAGACAATTCAGTTGATGTGGAACATCTAGAAGTTGTCGGTGCTGATGGCACCAACACGAACACAGGTTGGAAAGGTGGAATCATTCGGAAACTAGAAGAAAGAATAGGTAGGCCATTACAGTGGGTTGTTTGTCTTCTACATTTCAACGAACTTCCATTTTGTGCTCTTTTCGAACACATAGATGGTGTCTCAAAGAGTCCAAATACATTCTCTGGCGACATAGGTAAACTGCTCCCTGATTGTGAGAAGTTGCCTGTTGTTAAATTTGAAAGTTTTCCATCCTGCCAAATACCTTCTGAGGTTATTAATCCGACCCAACTTAGCACAGACCAAGCTTATCTCTATAAAATATCAGAAACTGTTATTTCCGGTCAATGCTCCTCAGATTTAGGGTCGATGCTTGCAGGTAACATGTGCAAATCTCTATAAAATATCAGAAGCTGTTATTTCCGTTCAATGCTCCTCAGATTTAGCGTCGATGCTTGCAGGTAACATGTGCAAATCTTGCTGGCTCACCTGTGCAAATAGAATTCTGAGATTATACATTTCTACTGACAAACCAACAAAGGAAATAAAGATTTTGCTCAAGTACATACTTACAGTTTACTCACCTTTGTGCTTCTCAATGAGATTCAACAGTTCAATCAAAGATGGCTCGCGCCATCTCTATGCTGCAATTCAAAGGTCGAGAAACTTACCTGCTAAACTGCGCAAGGTTGTTGATTCATCCATTCAACAGAATGCTTTCTTTGCTCTTCCAGAAAACATTCTCTTTAGTATGATGACTGACGAACGGATAAAAGTTAGAAAGTTGACCCTTGACCGTCTTCTGGCAGCCAGAGAAGCAGAGTCTGACACTGCAAATGGAAGGGTTAGATGTAATAAAGTGCCAAAGCTGAATTTCAAAGCTAATAATTATTACGATATGATTAACTGGAAGACTATTACCTTGATTGTTCCACCAGTTCCTTGTTCAGTTTCTAACGAAGAACTCATGACAGGGCTGTCGGTAGACACTGTAGAGGTATGGAAATTTAATGAATTCCCCTCTCACACCGTGGCAGTCGAGAGAACCGTCAAACTGGTGACAGAGGCATCTTCTAAAGTTGTTGGCCCCCAATCTCGTGATCGTTTTATACGCTCTACACTAAAATCTAGGCAACAAGTGCCAAAGTTTAGTACAAAATCTGATTTTATCAATAAATTTGACACAGATTCAGACTAAAACAAGCCTGACATAAGGTTGGTTGGTTGGGTTGGGCTTGGGAGGAACCCGAAGAGCAGCCACCTCCACGCGGTGGGTTCTGGGTGACCAATACAGGTTAGCTGAGAGCTGGCGAGCCGCCTTTTCGCTCGTATCTCGGGAACGGTTCGTCCTACGGCCATGATCATGTATTTTATTTTGGTAGCAAATGACGTGATAAATAACTTTTGTTTTATACATTTTGCCATGAGATGCGTATTTCAGGCGCTAGGTAGACAATTTCACGATCTTAGACGAATTTCCGAAATTTCAAGGCCGGAGTTGGGGTTGAAGATGCAATCCGATCTCAAAACAAAAAGTTGCATTAGAATCAGTAAGTACTAAAGCACTTTTCCGCACTATTAGAAATCCCGAACAGAAAAAAGTCCGGAATCGACCCACCCTAATATAGGGTAATGCCTTCCTCTAGCTTGTTATAAAACCAAGCAATTTCATTGTCGATAGTGTCTGTTTCATACATTGCTACCCAGTTAACCTGGTGATAAAAGACGTTGAGATTATGATCATCGGCTTTCTTGAAGGAGGTGAACTCGGTGATGAAAGATTAGGTCGAAAATTAAGACTGAGAGAGGGCCGGATGATTTTTGTCCTCTTCAACAAATGGTAGGGTTTTGTCAGCACTAATTTCTACATTACTGTAACAGAGATCCAGAAAAGTGTTATCACGGTTGCTTGTGTTGTTTACTTGAGTGCAATCAAGTAAAGCTAAACCATCTTGGAGAATCCTTTCACAGTCCGCCCGGGAGACACTACTAGGCAAATTGAAATCGCCTACAAGAAATAGTTGAGCATTTTTAAATTTATCATGCAGGACACTGTGTTTACGCAATTGACATAACCATTTTCTCCACTACATAGCATCAAAGGACACTGTAAACTGTCATAAGATCTGTGTAGCTCTGAAATTTTTTGCAAATTATCATCACGACTATGCAATACAACTTTTGTCAAATTGCTGTCTAGCTATCACCACTGCTACTTAACTCGTGGAAGGCGCATTGTATCGTCCTCTGTGTTCTCTAACAGGAATTTTATTTGCATGGATTACGACATTAAAGTCAGGAGTATCTGCTGGAACACTCTCAATCGCAGTTTTGAAAGACTGTATGTAGCAATTATGAGAATGTAACATATCTTGGAGAGATCTAATCAAATCTATATCAATGGGCTGAGCGACACTTGAACACCGCGTAGATGGTTGTGTATCTGGATCTGCAATAAAACATATTTGCAGAAATTTGTGATCATCGGGTTGAAGTGGTAACATGCTGCCAGCTAAGTGGTACACTTGCCCTTGAGTTTTAAATGTAGGCATGAACCGACGTTCAACGACTTGCTTACTCTTAAAAGAGGTCATTTGAAATACGTTATTATAACGGCGTATGTTGCGCATGAATTGTTTGGATTTTTAATGGGCCTAATCATTGAATCCGTTTCGATCGAAATATGGTTCGATATGATCGAAAAAATTTGCGTTGAAATCATTGAAACCGTATCGAAAATAAAATTTTCGATCGAAGTGAACTCACTTACCGACTTGATAAAATGCTTTCCGCGGCACATAGATGTCGCTAATTTCGAAATCATTGATACCGCAATATCGAAAATTTGTGTCGAAATCAATCCGTTGGTGAGTGCGTTGCGGAAGTTTTACAAAAATGGATAATTTGTAAGTATTTTTAAAAACAATTGCTAATGACGCAATCATTTATATTTTAAATTGATATTTTAGAGATAAGAGACAAAAACACACCAACAAAAAAACAATTTGAAGTGTTAGTAAGTGAAATGAAACTGCACCCCGACATAGCGAAAGGATTTTCGCAAAGAGCACCAGGCGAATTGAATCATTTTTGGGAAGAAATTTCAAACAAATTAAACGCAGTAGGTCCCCCAATCAAGGACAGAACTGGATGGAAGAAGGTATGAAAAATCACCATTTGTATATTATCGGAATTAAGCTACCTAAGTTATAGGTTTGGACAGAGTTCAAGTTTGCGACGAAGAAAAAAATGGTCAAAAATGCACAGCAAATTTCAGGAACAGGAGGTGAGCCCTTCAGCCAAATTTCTTTAAGTGCATTGGAAGAGGATGTGAGTGTTATTCTATCACTCAATGCATCAGTGGAGGGATTAAAGGGCATTAAAAGTTTTGGATGCTCAAAAGAAAATATTCCGGAAGAAATACCAACAACAAGTACTCCCCGCAAAAGACCGGTTGAGCCAATTTATTCCCAGCCTGACATTGACTTGATTGCAACGTCATATATGACTCCTGGCCAGACCATAGAATCTAACGCAGATGCTGATGTGTTCTGTACCCCACATAAAAAGAGTAAAATAAACAAAATGGGTCTTCTTACAGAACAAATAAATATTCAAAAAAAGATGGAGGAAAATGTATCTAAATTGTTAGCCTTGCTCATTAAACATCAAAAAGACTATATCCAAGAACAGTCCGACACAAACAGGTGGCTTAGGAAACTAAGTGCAAATGAGAAGGATAAATTGAAAGAAATGAAGCGACATAATGCTGTCATGGAAAAAATAGCCTTTGATAAATTGGAACCCAAAAAAAAAATTCTAGAACTGGAACTTGAACATTTAAATAATCCATAAGTTTTTATTATTAATTCAAAATATTTACATTTTAATGAATTTTTGCGTTTTTTAACTTAGTTTTAATAAAAATGAACTCAACATATTTAGTTATATATGAACTTATACTAAAACATATCTAAAAAAGTTTCTCTTATTCTATTTGCTTCGTCGGTAGGCATATCATTTAAATCATTGTCATCATTGTTTGAATATTCATTTTCAGATATATCCAGGTGTGGCTCATTAAAATTTTCGTTAGAATTAAAATGCAAACGAATATTATGCAATGCACAGCAGAAATTAACAATACGCGCTGCTTTATATGGTGCGTAATGTAGTCCTCGTTCACTGCAAAGGCAACGAAATACTGATTTTAATAAACCTATTGTTTTCTCAACAACTATTCGGCCTTTAGCATGATACGTATTAAATCTTCTTTTTCTGAGGCATGTGATTGGTTCTCTAAATGGAGTTATGAGCCATGGTTGAAGAGGATACCCTTTGTCTCCTTTAATGCGTACATTTTTATTAGGTGATCGTACTTTTATGAATGGTTTCTCACCTAATATTAAATTTGCATTTCCTCTCCGATAATTGGTTGCGCTGATAGTTTTTATGTTACACAAATCCCATATATGAGAATCGTGACTACTGCCAGGATATTTTGCATTAACGTAGCGTATTTGCATTTTGTGGTCGCACACCTATATACATTCAGAAAAGCGAATATATATAAATATTCAGTTTAAAGATAAATATAAAAGTCTCACTATCATAACGTTCAGACTTGAGAATCCTTTGCGATTATAATAAAGATGTTTATCTCTCGTTGGAGCCATTATCTTTATGTGAGTTCCATCAACTGCCATCGTCACACCCGGAATTTTTGACTTGGCAAAAAAAAATGTTTTTGATTCCAATTCTTCGTTTTCATTCATGTAAATAGAAATCCACCGTGAACATAGTCTGTACTCAAGAATGTTTAGAACTTCCTCTAATATTCCACAGAATGTCGATTGGGCCACATTTATATTGAAGTCCTTTCCAACACAATGCTGATAGTTGCCTGTGGCAAAGAAGCGCAAGTTTTATTTTCGGAGAAAGAGAACCTTGTCTCTTATCATTACCACATACATTTTCGTATTCCTCTAAAATGTATAAAAATGCTCCTTTGTTGATGCGAAAATTTTTGAAGAAACTGTAAATGTATATGCATGTAAACAAAGTTATCTATGTCATTTTTAGCTTAAATACTCACTTATAATCATCCATTTCCAATATGTCTTTTGAATTATTCCTCAAATTTCTGCGCTCGCGACGAATTTGTATACAATTTTCATCCTCATTATCGCTATCACTTAAATGTAACATGATTGTATCCATTTCAAATATTTATATAAACGAAGCAAAAGCCCAGCCAATTTAATTTTTCAAACTTGTCAAATTTACCGTCGATAATGTAGTTTGACATTTGTGTTTTTTGATAAAGCAGTTTATCGACGGAATGAATGATTGCATGAAAATTTTCGATCGAAAATCTGTATCGTATCGAAATCGAATTCGTTGCGGATTCAATGATTAGGCCCAATGATCATCCGGAAGAAGAGAGTAAAGTGGTTCAGGTGGAGGGAGTATTTCTTCTAATTTGGCTTTTCCTTCTAAGCAACACATTTCTTTCGATTCGTCCTTGAATCTCAATGCCAATATTCACACACTACTGACATAGTACCTATTGATACTATATGCTCTACTGAAGATCCTCTTTCTCTCTCTGACTTAGGTGAGCCTCTCATTTGGTTGACCATTAAACTTTATCTCAAGCTGAACGTACTCTTCCCTTCTCTCTCTTAATCCTCCAGACATGGCTGTATAAATCCTGCACTAATTTCCTTAATATTAGTATGTGCCGCAGTAAAAAATATCTAAATACCTACCATTAAGAAACAAATGATAATCAAGAACAAAACAGGCAAAAGATTTTTGTTTCTAAATAAAATATTATTATTAAATTTTTGTCTCAATTCATTTATTAAAGACAGAAAATGGCAGAATCAAAAAAAAACAACAAAAAACTATGAAAGCCGTAGCACATGAAAATTTAAATTAGCCCTGCTTTCATGTCGCCCTCAGGAAATAGCGTAGCTTTTCAAACGCTGCTTAGTACATTATTTTAATAAATCTCGTAGGGTTCTTTGCAATGTAAATGGGATAAATTAATTTATATACGCCACCACACTAGAAATCTTAAAAATAACAGTATTTCTGCACTATTTAATGGATGTTATTCTACCAATAAACCTTCCTCTTCAATCACTATCTAAGATTTAAGCATACAACGGACGTAGGGATAGAAAAATCGACTTTCTACTACTATGTAGATTGCATGAGTAGAGCAGAAGAGGCGTCATCTCACGCCATATGTCCAATTATATGGTAATATTTTGTTTAACATTAAAATATAAACTTAATTGTTGCCGTTTAAATATTCCATGGTTCTGTGCAACGGTTCAGGAATACAATCCCTATATATACAAACATATGAAAACAAAAATTACTGTACCCTGCCAATAGCTGTGTGATGCTACCTATGCTACACATGCGAGAGCTGTAGCACATGGAATATTTAATTAGCTCCGTTCTACTACCGCTCCCAATTCTTTGATACCGCTACGCCAGAGTAGAACTCAGCACAACATTTTTAGTTATTGCTACAGGTATAGTTTCTTACCTAACAAAACTCCGAGCAGAGCAGAGCACATACTTTTACATTTTTTTGCTACGGCTACGGATAAGTAAATGGCAACCCTGATTGTGACAAAAAGGTGCCCGGAAATTGTAAAAAAAACACAAAACATTTTATTTTTCATCGCTATTAAGTTTGTCACCTTCAACGTAATCCCCACCAGATATCATATCCTCGAAAACTTTTCATAAGTACTTTTTGCGGTGGCCTTCAGTGGAATTTATTTTATCTCTTTGATCCACTGAAAGCGGGTTCTACCTAGTGAAAATTTTAGTTTGGAGATCAAGAAAAAATCACACAGAACCAAATCTGGGGTCCAATCGTTACATCCGTGAACGTATCACTCGTCACGTAAAAGTCTGTTTTTCGTAGTATGACATACGTGATCGTAACACTTCTATCGTATATAAACACATCCGTTTGTTCGAAATGTCATTCGAATGAAAAATGCCTGTCGTAATAGACAAATTTATAAAAATGTGAGCAAATTTTTTTTTAAATTTGATATATTTTTTGTAATTTTTAATATTAAAGAACATAAACAGGAAACTAATGAATGGAATATCTCATCAGAAATTAAAAACCAAAAAATTATTTGAATGGACAAAATTTTTGTATTTATTTTACTCTAAAAATACTAGCGTAGACACCGCTTACGTGATTATAGCCGAGCCAATTGGATATTCCAAGCGGTCCTTCCAAAGAGTGGAGCTCTTCCTCTTCCTCTGCTTCTATCGGCGGGTACTGCGTCGATTATTTTCAGAGCTGGAGTGTTTTCGTCCATTCTGAAAAATGACCTAGTCAGCGTAGCCGCTGTCTTTTAATTCGCTGAACTAAATGACGTCGTATATCTTGTTCAGCTCATCGTTCCATCGAATGCGATATTCGCCGTGGCCAATGCGCAAAGGACCATAAATCTTTCGCAGAACCTTTCTTCGAAAACTCGCACCTCTGCACCATATAGCAGGACGGGAATAATGAGTGACTTATAGAGTTTGGTTTTTGTTCATTGAGAGAGGACTTTACTTCTCAATTGCCTACTCAGTCCGAAGTAGCACCTGTTGGCAAGAGTAATCCTGCATTGGATTTCCAGGCTGACATTGCAGGTCGTATTTATACTGCTTCCTAAATAGACGAAGTTATCTACAACTGCAAAGTTATGAATTTCAACAGTGAGAACCAAGTCGCGAGTGCGACGACTGTTTGTTTGATGACAAGAGATATTTCGTCTTGCCCTCATTCACTGCCAGACCCATTTTCTTTGCTTCCCTGTATAGTCTGGAGAAAACAGAACTAACGGTGCAGGTGTTGAGGTTGATGATATCAATATCATCGGCGTACGCCAGCAGTTGTACACTCTTATAGAAGATGGTACCTTCCCTATTTAGTTCTGCAGCTCGAACTATTTTCTCCAGAAGCAGGTTGAAAAAGTTGCACGATAGGGAATCGCCTTGTCTGAAACCTCGTTTGGTACCGAACGGCTCGGAGAAGTCCTTCCTGATTCTGACAGAGCTTTTCGTGTTGCTCAACGTCAGCTTACACAGCCGTATTAGTTTTGCGGTGATACCAAATTCAGACATCGCGGCATAAAGGCAGGTCCTTTTCGTGCTGTCGAAAGCAGCTTTGAAATCGACGAAGAGGTGGTGTGTGTCGATTCTCCTTTCACGGGTCTTTTCCAAGATTTGGCGCATCGTGAATATCTGGTCGGTTGTTGATTTGCCAGGTCTAAAGCCATACTGATAAGGTCCAATCAGTTTTTTCACCGCGGGCTTTAATCTTTCACACAACACGCTCGATAGAACCTTATATGCAATGTTGAGGAGACTAATCCTACGGTAGTTGGCGCAGATTGTGGGGTCACCTTTTTTATGGATTGCTCATAGCACACTTAAATTCCAATCGTTGGGCATGCTTTCGTCCGACCATATTTTACAAAGAAGCTGATGCATGCTCGTTATCAGTTCTTCGCCGGCGTGTTTGAATAGCTCGGCCGGCAATCCGTCGGCCCGTGCCGCTTTGTTGTTCTCGAACCTCTTAATGGTCGGGAAATGGAACGACTGCTCCATCGCCATCGATTGGGGAATCGGGTTCGCCTTCACCTGGCGTTGTACGTTCACTGCCATTCAGCAGGCTGGAGAAGTGTTCCCTCCATAATTTAAGTATGCTCTGGGCATCGGTGACTAGATCACTTTTGGGGGTTCTACAAGAGTATGCTCCGGTCTTGAAACTTTCCGTGAGCCGTCGCATTTTTTCGTAAAATTTTCGAGCATTACCCCTGTCGGCCAGCTTATCAAGCTCCTCGTACTCACACATTTTGGCCTCTTTATTTTTCTGTCTGCAAATGCGTCCCGCTTCCTTTTTCAACTCTCGGTATCTTTCCCATCCCGCACGTGTTGTAGTCGATCGTAACGTTGCGAGGTAGGCGGTCTATTTTCTCTCCGCTGCGACACGGCACCCGTGCTCTTTTGCATTTTCTGAAAACCAATGGTTTCGGTTGCAGCTGTATGTAAGGAGTTTGAAATGCCGTCCCACAGTTCTCTTATACCGAGTAGTTGACGAGTGCTCTCAGATGCAGGAGTGCAAGCCGAGTAGAAAATCGTTCGGCTGTCTGTTGTGATTGCAGCTTCTCGACGTCGAACCTTCCTTGTGTTTGTTGACGTGCGTTTTTTGCTGCACAGAGGCGGGTGTGAATCTTGGCTGCAACAAGATAGTGGTCCGAGTCGATATTAGGACTTTGGAGCGCACGCACATCTAAAACACTGGAGACGTGTCTTCCGTCTAGCACAAAATGATCGACCTGGTTGGTGGTTTTTCGATCCGAAGACTGCCAGGTAGCTTGATGAATCTTCTTATGGTGGAATCTAGTACTACAGATAACCATATTTCTGTCCCCGACGAAGTCCATCAGCCTCAACCCATTTGGGGATGTTTCTTCGTGGAGGCTGAATTTACCGACCGTAGTGCCAAAGATACCTTCTTTGCCCACCCTGGCGTTAAAGTCGCCAAGCACGATTTTGACATCGTGGCGGGGGCAGCGCTCGTAGGTGTGCTCCAAGCGCTCACAGAAGGCATCTTTGGTCACATCGTCCTTCTCTTCGGGTGCAAATCAGCGATATGTTGAAGAACCTCGCTTTGATGCGGATTGTGGCTAGACGTTCATTCACCGCAGTGATTGATAGTACTCGGCGACGGAGTCTCTCTCCCACCACGAATCCCACATCAAACTTACGCTCCTTTATATGGCCACTGTAGTAAATGCCACAAGGACCTACTCGTCTCTGTCCTTGTCCCGTCCATCGCATTTCTTGGACGGTGGTGATGTCAGCCTTTGTTTTTACGAGGACATCAACTAGCTGGGCAGCTAGCCAATTAAGGGACCGAACATTCCAATTGCATGCTCTCAATTCGTAGTCCTTATTTCGTTTTCCATGGTCGTCATCAAAAGGGGGGTCTCTCATCCGAGGCTATTGTTGTGTTTTCATTGGAGTGTTTTTTTTTTACGAGGTGGGTCTTAAACCCAGCGCACAACCCTATGCATAGGGGTGCGTGAACTTCTACACATGACTCTATCACTACACTGTTTTTGAGGTTAAGTCGCTAAAATATCAAAACGTGTAATGAGTAAGCGAACGACTACTGAAACGGTTAAAAACTTATATTAGATGTGCATAAAAAAGATAAATCTCTGCGGGAAATCGGAGAAATAGTTGGAAGACATTATTGCACAATAAAAAAAGTTATTGGTAAACATGGTAAACATCAGACTGTTGAAAATTTGCCACGGCCTGGCCGACCAAGCGCCTTACTGACACTGAAGCGCGATCAGTAGTACGGGAAGTAAAATCAAATTCAGTCTCAAGCGCTGTCCAAATATCAAAAGATATAGCGGGAGACATCGGATAAATCCGTAAATGCCAGTACAACAGGGGAAACATTGCACAAAAGCGGTTTGCATGGATGAGTACTACGCCAAATGCCCTATACATCAAAGGCGAATCAACAGATGAACTTGGAATTTGCAAAAAAGTATACAAATCAGGCTGTAAACTTCTAGGAAAACATTTTTTATATCGACGAAAGCAAATTTTAAATACTTGAATCGAAAAAAAACCCCTAAGATTTGGTGATCCAAAAATAAAGCCTTTCATGATAAGTGTGTTACCAACACCTTAAGAACGGTAAAGGATCGGTTATGGTCTGGTGCTGTATGGCAACATCTGGTGTTGGGAGTTTGGTTTTTATTGAGTCCGCGATTAACAGATTAGATTATTTCAACATTTAAAAAAATAAAGTTGCTCAAAGCATTGAAAAATTAGGACTATTAGGAAACTAGACCCTTCAACAAGACAACGATCCTAAACACAAGTCCGAAATTGTTACTGAGTGGCTGTTATACGGAACACCAAAACTCTGGATAATCCTCCACATACCCCAGACATTAATCCCATCGAGCTTCTTTAGGAGCGCCTTGACCGAAAAATCAGGCAGATGGACATTTCAAGCAAGGAAAACCTAGATAAGGCTTTGATTGCAGAATGTAGAAAAATCTCCCCAGAATTTACAACAAATGTTGCAAAATCTATGCCTAGAATACTAACTGAGGTCCTGAAGTCCAAAGGAAAGCAAACAAAATACTAGACTGTTTACTTTTTGATGCGAAAAAACGAGAGTATTTTTTAGTTTTTGTTTATTATTAATACTAAGTTAAACTCTTATAATACAAGCCTTGACTTCTGTAACACAACTTTTCATTGTTAAAGACTGCGTTGTTATAAACACTTTAATACTGATAGAACTGCTGTTTACTTATTCTTGACGCTCACAGTATCTTTCCATGATGAAATGGCAAACCTTACTGAAGAAAAGTCACTTTTTGTAGTGCCCTATTGAAAAACCGTATAAATACTTAAAGTGTTTTTTTTGAACTTTTTAGTACAATTAAACAAGTTGAGTATACTTTAGCAATAGCAAAGTGCGAAGCAATAATTTAGATTATTGTCCTAGCGTAATTTACGCGGTATAGTGATTTCCTACCCATTTGACTTTCCATCTGACTTTATAGCGCTTAGGTTTGTCTATATGTGTGGTATGTTAACGAAAATAATTGAATAATTTTTCTTAAAAATAACACAGTACAACAGCTAATCTGGGGGGTGAGAAATTCGAAGTCAGGATGATGGTACTAGGTCAGTATAGTAAAACCCTCAAAGGGTTTGCCGTTCGTATGTGTCAGTTTTTTTTTATGACCTTTTAAATTTTGGAACATTTTTGGGATTATTGTCTGGGGGGTGAGAAATTCCAAGTCAGGGTGATGTTACTAGGTCAGTATAGTAAAACCCTCAAAAGGTTTGGCGTTCGTATGTGTCAGTTTTTTTTATGACCTTTTAAATTTTGGAACATTTTTGGGATTATTGTCTGGGGGGTGAGAAATTCCAAGTCAGGGTGATGTTACTAGGTCAGTATAGTAAAACACTCAAAGGGTTTGGCGTTCGTATGTGTCACTTTTTTTTATGACCTTTTAAATTTTTTTTCATAAAAAAAACTGACACATTCGAACGCCAAACCATTTGAGGGTTTTACTATACTGACTAAGTACCATCACCCTGACTTGGAATTTCTCACCCCACAGACAATAATACCAAAAATGTTCCAAAATTTAAAAGGTTATAAAAAAAAACTGACACATACGAACGCCAAACCCTTTGAGGGTTTTACTATACTGACCTAGTAACATCACCCTGACTTGGAATTTCTCACCCCCCAGATTAGCTGTTGTACTGTGTATTTACTCCAATACAAGTACATTTTTTTGTTAAATCATAGTATTGATGCTGGTATTGTCACTGGCGAAGCGAATGCATTGGCGAGTCAAATGTTTTAGGCGAAAATTCGCCATGTTCATATTGTGACTGGCGAATGAACACATTCGCTCAACTTTGTTGTTGCCATACTAAAATAATTGAGAAATGTCACACGAGTTCATCCGAAATTGACATATTGACGTATTAAAATTGATTATTGTGTGTTAGAAATTTTACATCATCGCCGAAGACAAATTGCGAATGCATTGTCATAGTATAGTTGCATCCCTAAAATATATGTAAAATACATGTACATATATGTAACATAACTACAATAAAATAACAACTTAATTTTTAATATGCAGAAAATACTATTTTTTATTTTGAAAATTTTTTATTTTGAGTATTTAAGTTTTTTTAATTCCAACTCTTTTAGTTTTATTTCAATTTTTTCTTTATGTCGCCTATTTTTTTCTTTATTTTCTTCCTTCTTTCTTTCTTCTTTCATTTTATAAAGCGCCAATTTTTCTTTTTTTAATTCATAAATTTTTCGGTTGTATCTTGAAATTTCATTACAAGCCGAATTAATGTTTTGCAGAATACCGACAAGGCTTTCTTGCGTTTCTGTTTGCTTTTCCAAAGCCTTCATACGCAAATTTTCGCGCTCCTCCACTCTGCTTGTAGGTGCCTGTCTGGACGTAATACTAACATTTGCAGCCTGTTCAGGCTGAACCTCGCCATCTTCCAGATGTTCTGCAGGTGCAGGTGCAGTGCTTCCAAATGCGGCTCCGCTTGGATACACTGCCTGTTGCTAGCTGAGCAACTCGTCCACGGCCTGCTCCAAAGGCGTTAAACTACGTTGGGTGTATGGTCCTCCACCTGTGGCTGCAATCTCCTTTCGATTATCTGCAATTTTCCTTTTTAATTTTAGCTTGTAGTCCAACCAAACCTAAGAAATACACAAATGAATACAGATATGTACATATATGCAATCAAAATTGTTTATTCTTACCTTATTCCACTCGCTGCCACTACGTATTGGAGGGCCGATATTGTTTAGCTCTGAAGCAATACCCTCCCACAACTCCATCCTATTTTTTTTTGTTGAGCCAAACGGTGCCATTCCTCTCGCTAACTCCGGATTTCCTTCCATCAACTTCACCAGTACCTCAAATTGCTTTTGAGTAGTTCGCTTTATTCTAAAAATAATTAAATTTGTAATTAATTAAATACAATAAATAAATTTTTAAAATTTTACTAACGTTTTCTCCATTTTCAATTAGATTCTCGAATCAAATAAACGTTCGCCAAATTTTGACAGTTGAGGCGAAGCGAATTTTATAAATTCGCAAGTGGCAATACCAAATATTCATTTTCGCTAGTTCTTTCGACACTTCGTGGCGAATTTACTGTGCGCTCGCCACTCGCAATTCGAAGTAGCGAAATTCGCCTAAAATTTCATTCGCTTCGCCAGTGACAATACCAGCATGAATTTATTAATAAAGTATTGTTTTACCCTTATGTATTTTTTACTAATTGAAAACGTTGAGGTGCTGAATTGCACATATGAATTTTGTTCCATTGTTTTAGTAGCAGAGGGCGCTAATATTGCTTGCAAGATGCATAAATTTTGCTTGAAAATATTCCCCAAAAATCCTCGATCGGATTGAAATCTGGACTTTAGGCAGGCGACTGTAGCTATAAAATTTTTGAGAGTTATAGAACACCTTTGTCTTCTTCGCTACGTAGTCTATGGGAAAGTTCAAGGGTTCGTTTCCAACAAATCAGTGTTTATTTCTGCATTTATTTTGCTGACACAAATTTGGACTTGCCTTTTGATGAAAATGTTGCCGATACCATGAGTGATCCACCATCACGTTTACATCAGGTCCTTCTAAATTAAAATTATTTTAATCACTGAAAAAAAAAAACAATTTGGAAAACCTACTTGCCAAATTGAGTCATTCCTCTAATCACTCTCCTCATCTATGAATTCAGTTCCTCGTAGCATTTTCTTAAAAACAATAAAATATTACTTATTTTTCTTGCCTTAAACCTTTATTTGTCTACTGTCCTTACTTTAAAATTTTTGTTCCCGCATTTTTCACTGATATGTTTACTTGGTAACAGTCAAAACACAGATTGTTCGTTTTGAACATATAATTATTTAATAGGTAAGTTATGACTTACTTCATTAGACATATCGGTAAAAAATATGTAATTCCAAATATGTTTGCTGTGCTGTTAGCTGGTTTTACTGAGGTATTTTTTATCATTCAACTAGATTTAGATAGAATTATTAATAAAGGTAATATTTAAGACACAAGTTTTATAGTTATTTTGATAGGTTAACATTTCGTACATATTTCAAGAACTAGCATATTTGTGACCTAATTATGACTCACAAACGTAACTCAAATCTTTCGCACAGCTCGAGGCAAGAAAATGTCGAAGTGACCATCGCGAAAAGTGCGAACTTCAGTGGCATGCGAAGTGGCTATCGAATCGTCCACCGTTTCCATTGATTACCATGTTCCAGCAATTGTAATTGCTTGCGTGCTTCTCAAAAAGTTACACACACTCTACTATTCACACTGCGCAATGACTCATATGAAATTGAACCACGTACATTTATTAATAGCAACCGGTGGTATTAGCAATCGTCGTTTTTCGGGTGGATTAAGTAAATTCGTCCTCAGGAATTAGTTGAGAACACACCTGGATGTCAATCTACTGGTTGGCCTTGTTTTCTGCGTAACTATTTCTTCGACGAGGCATTCCATGCATAATATCAAGGCATTTCCAAATAGAGAAATGTTCTCACAGACGAATCCCTGACGCAAGTTGAGAAAAAACTCGTCAATGTACATTTTGTTGTTGGAAGTGTTTCCGCTGGCTGTACTGTATTCTCTGGGTTGAAAAACACTCTTTAGCCATTCTGCAACTGAACTGCGAGACGCACAACAGTCGAAAAACGTTCATGAATTGCAAAAGTAAATACCCTACAAAGCGCTTTATTGCAGCTCACGTATCGACCGTATCGTTAAAGACCAATAACCGCCTTGTTGGTTCCTTTCGTGACGTACTTACAAACGTACTTTATAGATTATACCAAACTGCAATACTAAACATTGATATGAGTTTTGAATGTGAATTAGACAATAGTGGAGAATATAGTACGATCCACATGTTGTCAACTTCGATATTCACTACTCTAAGTTGTAAAGTCGTCTGATGAGCTACGACGATAGAGTGGATATCCATCATTTCCAGTTTGCGATTTCGAAAGAAAAGCAAGTGGATAATGTTTTGTGCATTTATTGTTAGACATACAAACCGAAGTGGGATTGTGGTGTCCGCAAGGTCTATGAACCATATTGGTTTTCATCACTTCGTTTGATACTGGATCTTTCTCTGCATCAGGAATTTCCGCAGAAATGATTTCATCAATTTGATCTGGTGGAACCATTATCCACCATCCAAAGAAGAACATCGTAACTGTTGTTTGAAAAGTCGGTCTGTGACAACGTGACGATCGCTTGCTGATTGACCCCGATCCATAATTCCACACGTATGTCATCGCATCCTGAGAGTTCTCGTTCATGTGTCTTGGCGTTGATGGCAAAAAGAACACCGACCGATATTAGTGGGACCTCTTCGTGGCTTCGTAACAAATTTCAATCTGTAATTGATCACTTCGTTTGAAACATACATAAAGTTTTCACTGAATAATTTTCAAAATTTTTTTTTTTAAATAGCCGGAATAAAAGAGCAAGCGACCGAAATTGAACGATTCAAATAATTTACAAATCAAAATATTGAAAAACAAAAGAAAAAAGAATTGTATGAAAAAAGTCAATATTTGGAAAATTCCAATTTTTCGACTTTTTCTTATGAAAAGTTTTTTTTTATTTCTGAACCTTTCCAGACCCACAGCGAACAACTTCTGAAAATTTCATGAAGATTGGTTTCGCCAATCGAGCCTTAGCCTAACAAACAAACATTAATTTTTACTTACATATGTATGTATATAGAAAATAAAACGTTTTTATGGGAAAAAGAAAAGGACTGTTTTTAGGCGTTTTCCGGCAACTTTTGTATTTTTTTTACATAAGAACCTTCTCCTAATAATAACAAATACAACAAAAAAAGAATTAGTGAAATCGGTCCAGCCATTCGGGGTTTCATTTTTATATATATAGGTAAATGAATCTCTATTTCCCTGCTCTCGCCATACCTGAGGAGGACTTTACTAATATTATTAAATGAAAAACAAAATATATGTTTTCATAATAGCGTTTATTCCATAGGGTTCCATAATTTCACTTATATTTTTACAAATCGCTATTAAACAACTTTGCATTTTGAGGTAAACACTGAACTCAACACCACGCGTGCTCTAGAAAGCAACTAATAGCCTCTATACCCTTCACTGCTTCTCTTTATTCTAATGCTTTTTGATAAACTATATTTTTAGTTTTATGTTCTGGCGCATAAATAAATAATGTTGATAGTTTTCCGACACGGGAAGGGGCGACATATAACTGGCCATGTGCAAAACATGGATTTTCTAGGTTGATACACAGGCATACATTTAGCGACTGCCCTTGCGATTTATTTATTGACATTGCAAATGCAAGCCACACTGGAAACTAAACGTTTAAAGCTGAATGGTATGTCGTTCGGTATCATAGGGATGCGTGGGATTAAAGCATCTTCGCCTTTGTACTTACCTTTCAAAATTGTGGCTTCGATGACGTTGTTCAACAATTTCTTCACCGCAAGCCGGGCACCATTACACAGAAGTGGCTGGTTTATGTTCCGTAACATAATAATTACTGATCCGATTTTTAATTGCAGATTATGAGGTGGTAAGCCGGGCAATTCCAGTGAATTCAAAAATTCTGTTGGATAATTGACAACTTCATCTTCATTAGTAATGGAATCAACTGATTTGTAATTCTTCAATTCGCCAGCTATTTTCTCTTGAATCTGAAAATTAATTTCATTCACATCAACATTTTTTTGCGCCCAATATAACAAGTTCGCTTAACCAAATGTGATTTACGTAATTTTGAGCAATGTTTAGGAAAACCATCTCCATGAATTCGGTCTTTGATTCACAAAAGTTACAAAAATTGGTAGGGAATGTAATGTATCCAGATGATGTATCGACAGCAATAATACCATTACCAATATCGAGCAGTTGTTTGGAAAACACTTCTCCAGACTGGTCTTCCTGCAATTCGACTCTCATGTTTATAACGGGTGATTTTTTTGAGGTTAGGATTTTCATGCATTAGTATTTGACAGATTACGTGGGATTTCAGACATGGTGTCAAAGAGAAAGATGCTCAGTATGCTTTGACATTTCATCATGAATAGACTTACTAACGAGCAACGCTTGCAAATCATTGAATTTTATTACCAAAATCAGTGTTCGGTTCGAAATGTGTTTCGCGCTTTACGTCCGATTTATGGTCTACATAATCGACCAAGTAAGCAAACAATTAATGCGATTGTGACCAAGTTTCGCACTCAGTTTACTTTATTGGACATTAAACCAACCACACGAATGCGTACAGTGCGTACAGAAGAGAATATTGCGTCTGTTTCTGAGAGTGTGGCTGAAGACCGTGAAATGTCGATTCGTCGCCGTTCGCAGCAATTGGGTTTGTGTTATTCGACCACATGGAAGATTTTACGCAAAGATCTTGGTGTAAAACCGTATAAAATACAGCTCGTGCAAGAACTGAAGCCGAACGATCTGCCACAACGTCGAATTTTCAGTGAATGGGCCCTAGAAAAGTTGGCAGAAAATCCGCTTTTTTATCGACAAATTTTGTTCAGCGATGAGGCTCATTTCTGGTTGAATGGCTACGTAAATAAGCAAAATTGCCGCATTTGGGGTGAAGAGCAACCAGAAGCCGTTCAAGAACTGCCCATGCATCCCGAAAAATGCACTGTTTGGTGTGGTTTGTACGCTGGTGGAATCATTGGACCGTATTTTTTCAAAGATGCTGTTGGACGCAACGTTACGGTGAATGGCGATCGCTATCGTTCGATGCTAACAAACTTTTTGTTGCCAAAAATGGAAGAACTGAACTTGGTTGACATGTGGTTTCAACAAGATGGCGCTACATGCCACACAGCTCGCGATTCTATTGCCATTTTGAGGGAAAACTTCGGACAACAATTCATCTCAAGAAATGGACCCGTAAGTTGGCCACCAAGATCATGCGATTTAACGCCTTTAGACTATTTTTTGTGGGGCTACGTCAAGTCTAAAGTCTACAGAAATAAGCCAGCAACTATTCCAGCTTTGGAAGACAACATTTCCGAAGAAATTCGGGCTATTCCGGCCGAAATGCTCGAAAAAGTTGCCCAAAATTGGACTTTCCGAATGGACCACCTAAGACGCAGCCGCGGTCAACATTTAAATGAAATTATCTTCAAAAAGTAAATGTCATGAACCAATCTAACGTTTCAAATAAAGAACCGATGAGATTTTGCAAATTTTATGCGTTTTTTTTTTAAAAAAAGTTATCAAGCTCTTAAAAAATCACCCTTTACTTAATTTAAGTGTTTTAATGTATTTCCTTAAAATGGACGACTTCAAACAGGCATTCAGTTCAACAGCTGGCGTTGAGCGTGGGACAACTGGCAATATTTGTCGAAAATCACCTGCCAATAGTATCAATGCACCATCAAACCGGTTTTTGTTATTTCGTAAATCTTGCAGCGAGCGATGTAATGCCTCCAAAGATTTTTTGTGTGCCATCGTACATTCATTCCAAATGATCAATGTTGTTTGCTGCAGCACTTTGGCCATCGCAGAATTCCTCGAAAGGTTGCAAGTTGGAGTTTCATTAACTTAAAGGTTTAACGGCAGCTTGAGAGCTGAATGAGCTGTTCGACGGCCTTCCAACAACGTAGCTGCAATACCTGATGAAGCTAAGGCTAGTGCAATTCCATTTTGCGACCGAATTGTTGCCAAAATCAATAATAACAAAAAAGTTTTCCCAGTTCCACCGGGAGCATCTAAAAAATAAAATCCGCCAGTTCCATCGTTCACTACTTTCATGAGCGTATCGTAAGCGTATTTTTGTTGTTGATTTAAAAGGGGAAATGAGCTGTTCGACCGCCTTCCAACAACGTAGCTGCAATACCTGATGAAGCTAAGGCTAGTGCAATTCCATTTTGCGACCGAATTGTTGCCAAAATCAATAATAACAAAAAAGTTTTCCCAGTTCCACCGGGAGCATCTAAAAAATAAAATCCGCCAGTTCCATCGTTCACTACTTTCATGAGCGTATCGTAAGCATATTTTTGTTGTTGATTTAAAAGGGGAACTGTTCTATCAACCATTTCTCGTAATGTTTCGGAATCGTATTGGGCTTCGCGTCTCAATTCTTGATCAAATGGGTCGAACATTGGGCGATTGGGTCCTATGATTTCTATTTGTATTAATACTTTGTTGATATGCATCAAGCACATGTCCTCAATTAAAATTAATGCTTCGTTGTGAATTTCTTCGTTCATTTGCAAATCTGCATTCGATGTTCTAAGACGCATCTGATGCAATATATCTTCCGCCATATGATCTTTGTATTTATGCCATAAATCAGTCGCTGCTGATGGGAAGCATGTAGACAAAATTATAGAAAATAATGTTCGTATTTGTTTAGCATTTGACAAAATCACAGCATCTTCGAGAGTCTGGTCCCAATGAGTGTCATTCTCTAACAATCCCAAATGTGCTTCTCTGTATGTGTCACACAATACACCATTAACAGTTCGCAGATGTTGGAATGATGTTGGACCACGAACATTGACTAACAATAAACGCAAATAAAAACACTCGTCTTGACTGGGATGGACGGCATAAAGACGGCCTAGTGCATCGGTGGAAAATACTTGTGGGTAATCTGAAACTGGCTGTCCTCGTTTTCGTCGTTGAAATTTTTTGGATGATTGATTCCAGGTGTAATATCTTGGCGTTTCGGAGTAAAGTAGCGTTCTAGCAAAATCATCATTTTGGCACATTTCAAAGAAGCTGGTTAATGTTGTCGATGGTGGCCTGTCAACTCGTTGCAATATGTTTGCATCTGTAAAATACACCCGTTGACCACTTTCCAAATGCACGGCCAAGTGAACAACAGTAGGGTGTCGTTCATGTATTGGAAACGAAAATATACGCCACATGCCTTCGTTACTACTAACATAGCGGCTCATTTGATATTGAGTGACTTCATGATTTGAATTTTCGGCAGCAACTCCGAAGACAGCCATGTCACTACCTTTGTTCACATACTTGCAAATATATTTAATAGATTTTCCGGAATGGCAAAATTCGACGTTTATGTGTGCTTTATATGCCTTGCAGAGTAATGGCGAAAACGGAACAACCCAACGATTATCAACTTCAATGTCCTGTCGATTTACTTTGACTATTGTTGACTTTCCATTGTCATCAATGGATCGGCGGCGATAAAATGGATATCCATCATTTCCAGTAATAGTTTCTTTTACTAATTGTCTCGGGTAGCGTTTTCAACATTTTCCTTCAACCATACAGAAGTTGGATTTAATATTCCACATGGACCATGTATCATATTTTTTGTAATAACCTCATGTAACAGTGGGTCTTCATTATTATCGGGAATTTCTGCTGATATCACTTTATCAATTGCATTCGGTCTTATCCTCTTAACCAACCAAATGAGGATATGTGCATGTGGCAATCCGCGCATTTGCCACTCAATTTAGTACATCCAACAACGCGTCTCGCCGAACACGCGATGCTTAACAATAAAATCCATAAGTGATTTTAATTTAATTTTGAACACCCTTGCAGTGATATCGTGGCGATCAATAATCACCTATTGATAGGTAGTAAATAATTCTTGTTGAGTTTCTGTCCACTTTGGATTGCATGTGAATGTGATAAACAAATCTGCTGTGCCATAATGTCGTATATAGGACATAGCATCTAGAGCATATTCATGTATATGCCGCGGGCTTCCGACGTATGTTGTTGGGAGAATAGTTGTTCTGCCAACATTCTGTGCATTTCCATCAGCATTAATGGCATCCCGAAGATGAATATATTCTTCGGAACGCAGTTTTGCCTGATTCAACCTCAAAAATGTCAATCGCTCAGTTTCAATTTTCACATACATATCCACAGCATATTGGTGAAATAGACGCCGACACTTTAAGATGTGATTGTCCTCATTTTCCCGAACCATCAGTCGGTATGAATAGTAATTCATTAAACTTTTGTTCAATTCAGCACCTGTAAACAATTTTTTTTGTTATTAATTTGATAATATAAATTTTAAGTTAGTAAACATATATTTTAATGTGGTTAACACATATTGTTAATTAATTTACCTGTAACTGGATTTATCATCTTACTTGAAAAATGATAGTCGTCTTTACCTTGCCAAAATAGAATAGGATATTGTAAGGCATCATATGATCGATGTGTTTCAGACACACGCTGAAGTTGATCGTTCCGTCGAAGTAAAACAATGTCTCGGTTTTCTAAATTTTCTCCCACGACGACAATAGCCACTTCATCAATTGTTGGCGCATTAAAACGTCCAACATGTTGTCCTGCAGGCGTCTTATCGGCTCTGATGACAATTTTATGATTATATGATGGCATGTGGTCTAATGCAGTTGTGAATAATGCAACTAATTCATTGTGTTGATGGAAAAAATGTTTGAAGCTGTTCCAGAATGGATCTTTTCACTGAGTTGTTGTGTGCGCAACGCTGATCGACTTCTCTTGCTGAATCGCCCATAAAATATATTTGCAAAAATGCAGAGTCTTCATCAGGCATTGGCAATAAGGAACCTGTTCGATGATATATTTGACCCTGAATTTGCAAGAATATAAATATGTATTTAGATAATTGTATAGCAAATTGTTTCTACCGCCATGTGGCTCGCAAAATACTCCCAAAATACTTAATAGATCGTTTCAAATTAAAACTAAATCTCAACATTGAACAGTAGCCTTCCTTGGCAGTTTTAGGTAGTAGACTTTACCAAGTATTGGAACACTTTGTAAACACATCTACACAACACTGGCTCAACATATTTTGCACCAGCTATATGGTTGTAAAACTAAATAAAGTTGTTTTCCATTATACTTATATACCTTGAAAGTAGGCATCCAATAACTTTTGTTGCGCCAAATGATGTCATTTGAAAGCAATTATTGTATTGCTGGATATGAGTCAAAAAATGATTAGAATCTGGCCCATTTCTGGAAACCAATGAATGTAGTGGCTCTGGTGGTGGTACCAATGGCGTCAATTTGACTTGCTCGCTGGCGCAACACAATCCAGGGGCTTCATTTTTGAATTTCAATGCATTGCAATGTGGAAATACAATTTGCTCTGAACTGTAATCAATTGCCACATTATAACAGAATGCAGCCCTGTGGAGATTAAACACAAAATTTCTATGTTGATTTCGATTTCTTTGTAGTTTAGTTCTTTGATATGTTCTTATATTTCTTGACTTGCCGTATTTCGAATTCTGCTTCCTAAGTTTGTACGTCTGGTTGGTGGCATTGTTAAAAACGAAAATCCAACTGAAAATAAAATGATCTCATTTTTTTTTGTGTAACCATATGTACCAAATTGTGATATTGTGTAGTCAGCAAAAGTTACCAAAAATCGATATACGAGTAAGGGAAATTTAAGTCACCGTGATTAATAAACACTTATTAGCAAACAAAAAACTTCTTAGTCTTTAAAACAAAACGAACTTTATCAAAAACCTAATAAAATTTACATGAAAACAGATTACCACAATTTTGTTTTTAATTGAATGACGTTGACATTTAAATTGAATTACGTTTACATTCGTTACGCGCGTCTTTTAAAATATGCAAAATGAAATGCATATTTTTCAATCTTTCTGAGAAATTTTTTTAATATTTTTTCCATAAGAAACTTGTACAGAGTATTAGAAAACTAAAAAAAAAAAATCAGCCAAATCGGTTCAGCCATTCACGCGTGATGCCGTGACAACGCATGCGTTGTCCTGCGTGAAATTATTAAATGAAAAAAAAAGTTGAATTTCCGTTGTGTTAAAAATCATTTATTTTAGATTTTTCTAAATTTTTTTTTCAATGTAACGCAGTTAGGTTAGGTTAGATGGCTGATCAGAGATCACACATGGACTGATAGTAGTAGTCCTTTGGGAAGCCATTGAAAATCGAACTCCCGTGTTCGGACTCAGATATCGGCCAACCGTTTAGTATCCAATACAAATTTGCAGAGGCGCTTAATTTCTATGCCCTCCAGGTCGGCGGGTAGTCTGAAGCTATGTGCTCCCACGTGTCTAAGACTTGATCTCCTAAAAGCAGAGCAGTCAAGAAGGAAGTGCTGACTAGTTTCTACTGCATCTTCTTCCAATCAGCTTCTGCATGCGGCGTCCGGTAAGAATCCCAGTCTTACTGCATGTAAGCCAATAGGGCAGTGGCCCGTCAAGAGCCCCATCATTAATGAGAGGCTAGCCTTACTGAGGGCAAAGAGATCACTAGATCTTCTGCGATCTATCTTGGGCCAAAAGGCCCTTGCGACCGCGCAGGTACCAATGCTGGACCATCGCCGACCGAGCAGCCGCGAGGCCCAGCTATCCAGTAGAAGAGAACAAGAAGATGCAGGAGCACCTACCCGTTCCCATTCTACCGACAGCGATTCTAGGGTACCTTTTCTTGCTAGCTCATCAGCCTTGCAGTTACCTGGGATTTCGCTGTGGCCCAGCACCCACACAAGTCATATAATAAAAGCTCACGCCGCCAGAGACAGTGACGCCAGACACTCTTCGACCAACCCTGAACGCACTGTGAATGAGTTCAGGGCTAGTATCGCCGCTCTGCTGTCTGAGTGAATGGTCACTTCCCTGAAGGTAGACACTCTTTTGAGCGGCATATCTGCTGCTACCTTGATGGCTGCAATCTCGGCCTGGAAAACACTGCAACAGTCGGGAAGTCTGAAGCTGGATTTTATGGAGAGCTCCCGACAGTAGACCCCTCCACCAACCTTCCCCCCAAGCTTCGACCAGAGAGAAGGAGCCACCGGAGTTCGATATGGCATTCAGATGATCCGGTATGCAGTCAAAGCTTATGAGGATATTCAAGTGCTCAGATGCACGTCCCTTTAGGAACCCAGACTCCCTGAGCCTAATAGCCACCTTTGCGGCCATACATTTTCCGGCAATATCCACCGGCGTTATGTTCAGGATTGCATTAAGTGCGATTGTTGGGGTAGATCTTAATGCACCGCACATGCTGATGAGCGAAGCTCGTTGAACGCTCTCAAGTTTCTTTGCAAGTGTGGTCTTCTGCAAAGCCCTCCACCACATGAAAACTCCATAGAACATTATGGGCTTGACTATGCTGTCATAGAGCCACAGTACCACCTTCGGTGAGAAGCCCCACCTCTCCTCCATACTCGGCTTCCATGAAAGCTTCTTATCCAGGATGAGCCCTAAATACTTAACTGTATCCGCCGGTTGCAAGCGAATACCTCCCAATATCGGTAACGGCGCCTCCGGGATCTTGTATCTTCTACTAAATAAAACCATTTCTGTTTTATTTGGATTGATGGCGAGTCCACTTTCGACCGCTCATTTTGTTACCACGCTGAGATATCCCTGCGTCAACTTATACACGGTGTTTAGAAACTTTCCTTTCACCATAAGTGCTACATCGTCTGCATAGGCAATCACCTGACAGCCAAGATCCTCTAGCTTCTTGAAAAGGTCAATAACGACTTCTTCTTCTTTACTGGCATATACACAGCTTACGCGATTATAGCCGAGTCAACAACAGCGTGCCAGTCGTTTCTTCTCTTCGCTACGTGGCGCATATTGGATATTCCAAGCGAGGCCAGGTCCTTCTCTACTTGGTCCTTCCAACGGAGTGGAGATCTTCCTCTTCCTCTGCTTCCCGCGGTGGGTACTGCGTCGAATACTTTCAGAGCTGGAGTGTTTTCATCCATCCGGACAACATGACCTAGCCAGCGTAGCCGCTGTCTTTTAATTCGCTGAACTATGTCAATATCGTCGTATATCTCGTACAGCTCATCGTTCCATCTAATGCGATATTCGCCGTGGCCAACGCGCAAAGGACCATAAACCTTTCGCAGAACCTTTCTCTCGAAAACTCGCAACGTCGACTCATCCGTTGTTGGCATCGTCCAAGCCTCTGCACCATATAGCAGGACGGGAATTATGAGTGACTTATAGAGTTTGGTTTTTGTTTGCCGAGAGAGGACTTTGCTTCTCAATTGCCTACTTAGTCCGAAGTAGCACCTGTTGGCAAGAGTTATCCTGCTTTGGATTTCTAGGCTGACATTGTTGGAGGTGTTTACGCTGGTTCCAAGATAGACGAAATTATCTACAACTTCAAAGTAATGACTGTCAACAGTGACATGAGTGCCAAGTCGCGAGTGCGACGACTGTTTGTTTAATGACAGACATATTTCGTCTTGCCCTCGTTCACTGCCAGACCCATTTCTTTTGCTTCCTTGTCCAGTCTGGGGAAAGCAGAACTAACGGCGCGGGTGTTGAAGCCGATGATATCAATATCATCGGCATACGCCAGAAGTTGTACACTCTTATAGAAGATGGTACCTTCTCTGTTGAGTTCTGCAGCTCGAACTATTTTCTCCAGAAGCAGGTTGAAAAAGTCGCACGATAGGGAATCGCCTTGTCTGAAACCTCGTTTGGTATCGAACGGCTCGGAGAGGTCCTTCCCGATTCTGACGGAGCTTCTCGTGTTGGCCAGCGTCAGTTTACACAGCCGTATTAGTTTTGCGGGGATACCAAATTCAGACTTCGCGGCATAAAGGCAGCTCCTTTTCGTGCTGTCGAAAGCAGCTTTGAAATCGACGAAGAGGTGGTGTGTGTCGATTCTCCTTTCACGGGTCTTTTCCAAGATTTGCCGCATCGTGAATATCTGGTCGGTTGTTGAATTACCAGGTCTAAGCCACACTGAGAAGGTCCAATCAGTTTGTTGACGGTGGGCTTTAATCTTTCACACAATACGCTCGACAGAACCTTATATGCGATGTTGAGGAGGCTAATCCCACGATAGTTGGCGCAGATTGTGGGGTCTCCTTTTTTATGGATTGGGCATAGCACACTTAAATTCCAATCGTTGGGCATACTTTCGTCCGACCGTATTTTGCAAAGAAGCTGATGCCTGCACCTTATCAGCTCTTCGCCGCCGTGTTTGAATAGCTCGGCCGGCAATCCATCGGCCCCTGCTGCTTTGTTTTTTTCAGGCGGGCAATTGCTATTCGAACTTCTTCATGGTCGGGTAATGGAACGTCTGCTCCATCGTCATCGATTGGGGAATCGGGTTCGCATTTTCCCTCCGTTGTACTTTCACTGCCATTCAGCAGGCCGGAGAAGTGTTCCCTCCATAATTTAAGTCTCTGGGCATCGGTGACTAGATCAACTTTGGGGGCTCAACAAGAGTATGCTCCAGTCTGGAAACCTTCTGTAAGCCGCCGCATCTTTTCGTAGAATTTTCGAGCATTACCCTGTCGGCCAGCTTATCAAGCTCTTCGTACTCACGCATTTCGACCTCTTTCTTTTTCTGTCTACAAATGCATCTCGCTTCCCTCTTCAACTCTCGGTATCTATCCCATCCCGCACGTGTTGTGGTCGATCGTAGCGTTGCGAGGTAGGCAGCATGTTTTCTATCTGCTGTGACACGGCACTCCTCGTCGTACCAGTTGTTCTTTAACGCTTTCCGAAAACCAATGGTTTCGGTTGCAACTGTACGTAAGGAGTTTGAAATGCCGTCCCACAGTTCTCTTATACCGAGTTGTTGACGAGTGCTCTCAGAGAGCAGGAGTGCAAGCCGAGTAGAAAAACGTTCGGCTGTCTGTTGTAATTGCAGCTTCTCGACGTCGAACCATCCTTGTGTTTGTTGGCGTGCGTTTTTTGCTGCACAGAGGCGGGTGCGAATTTTGGCTGCAAAAATATAGTGGTCCGAGTCGATGTTAGAACCTCGGAGCGAACGCACATCTAAAACACTGGAGACGTGTCTTCCGTCTATCACAACATGATCGATCTGGTACTATAGATAACCATATTTCGGGCCCCGGCGAAGTCGATCAGCCTCAACCCATTTGTGGATGTTTCCTCGTGGAGGCTGAATTTACCGACCGTAGTGCCAAAGATACCTTCTTTGCCCACCCTGGCATTGCAGTCGCCAAGCACGATTTTGACATCGTGGCGGGAGCATCTCTCATAAGTGCGCTCCAGGCACTCATAAAAGGCATCTTTGGTCACATCGTCCTTTTCTTCCGTCGGGGCGTGGGCGCAAATCAGCGATATGTTGAAGAACCTCGCTTTGATGCGGATTGTGGCTAGACGTTCATTGTCCGGAGTGAATGATAGTACTCGGCGACGGAGTCTCTCTCCTACCACGAATCCAACACCAAACTTGCGCTCCTTTATATGGTCACTGTAGTAAATGTCACAAGGACCTACTCGTCTCTGTCCTTGTCCCGTCCATCGCATTTCTTGGAGGTGGTGATGTCAGCCTTTGTTTTTACGAGGACATCAACCAGCTGGGCAGCGGCACCTTCCCAAATAAGGGACCGAACATTCCAGGTGCATGCTCTCAATTCGTAGTCCTTATTTCGTTTTCCATGGTCGTCATCAAAAAGGGGGTCTCTCATCCGATGCTATTGTTGTGTTTTAATTGGAGTGTTTTTTTTTACGTGGTGGGTCCCAAACCCAGCGCACAACCCTATGCATAGGGGTGGTTTCGCCTTCTCTTTTAGCTCGCCTTCAAACAGATGTTCTTAGGCTACCCAGAGGATACTTGGTCAAAGACCGGAAGTCGTGAGCTGCTTGAGTCATATGTAAAAGAATCGTTTCTGGCCACTCCCAAGTGAATGGCGATCAGAGAACTTTTCTCACTTGCGTGAACTGCTACACATGACTCCATCCTCCTAGGATCCATAAAAGAGGAGAAAGAACCCCCCGTTAATGGGTTCCCCTGCTCACACTCCGCCGCGCTCTCGCGCTGCCCCATTCTGTTTCAACAACTCTGTCGCACAGGAGACTGAAAATGAGGTGCTTGAGGTTCGATTCGACCGTCTAGTGCAGTTACGACTGCCTCTGGCAGGACATTGTTGAAAGCTCCCTCAATATCAAGGGAGCTCCCAACCGCGAAGTCCTAAGCCTCAATAGCTTCTTCAAGCCACGACACGATAGTGTGCAAAGCACTGTCCACTGACCTTCCTTTACTATACGCATGTTGCGCTCTTGATAGATAGAGACTGATGGGCCTGAAATCCATGGCCGTGACATGGGAGCCCCTGCCAGCCTTCGGGATGAACGTAACCCTGACTCGTCTCCAGGCCCCCGGGATGTAACGTAATGTGATGCAGTTCGCATAGATCGGTGCCAACCACCCACATGATACCTAAGCAGCCTGCAAGTTTGATAAGCAACATTTTTTGGTTTCTATTCCGGTGCGTAAATGTACAGAGAAGATGGTTTTCCAACTCGGGAAAATGCCACGTATAATTGGCGCACACCCATGCAACCGTAGTTATGCCAATTTAGCATAAACATTCGTGATGAGTTCATATTTCGGTGAAGTGAATTGACAAAAGGGAGGTGGAATTGATATCAAACAACTGGAACCGAAATTTGCCTATTTCTAATTCTTAACGAATACGATGTAAAATGTCTTCGGCAATGTACTTTTGTTCGTGTTCCATAATTGACGCGGTCATAACACGCTGATATGTCGAAATGACCATCGCGAAAAGTGTGCGCAATGACTCAAACCAATCTGAACGACGTACATTTATTAATAGCAACCGAAGGTATTAGCAATCGTAGTTTTTCGGGTGGATTTATTCGTCCTAAGGAATTAGTTGAGAACACACCTAGATGTCAATCTATTGGTTGGCCTTGCTTTCTGCGTACCTATTTCTTCGGCGATGCATTCCATGCATAATATCAAGGCATTTCCAAATAGAGCAATGTTCTCACAAACGAATCACTGACGCAAGTTGAGAAAAAACTCGTCAATGTAAATTTTGTTGTTGGAAGTGTTTCCGCTGGCTGTACTGTATTCTCTGGGTTGAAAAACACTCTTTAGCCATTCTCCAAATGAATGCGAAACGCACAACAGTCGGAAAAGTCGATTTCACCAAACTACAATATCAAACATTGGTATGAGTTTTGAATGTGAATTAGACAATAGTGGCGAATATGGTACGATCCATATGTTGTCGACTTCGATATTCACTAAGAAATTTCTGACTCTTAAACAAATGTTTTTAAGGAACCCAATAGGTTTGAGCTCTAAAAAAGACGACTTTGTCTCTTCTGCCGGAAAATTATTTGACATCGCTGCTTGTAAACGCATTTATTTTTCTTTTTGCTTTTGTCCAAAGGAAAGGAAAGTTCCTATCAATGAACAACCATTTCCCTTGGACCAGAGAACTAGAAGAATTGGTCGCATTGGAAATGTTGATCTACCTGAAACAAAAAAGATTACAAAGAAAAATGAACGTAAAGAAAAGCTTTCAAAACGTCATTCAACATCAACACTTACCAGAAAAGTTTCAGCTAGAATACGTGACCATTCAGATCAGCCAGACTCTCATACAGACGACAACAATGTAGGTGCGTCGCACATGGATTCTTCCAAAAACGATGCTGATGATGAATTTTCTCTTCCATCTCTAAAACCAAACAAAACACACTAGTATTAGAACACACTGCTTTAGCTGCCCAAAGATTTGGAGTAAGTGATAGAGCAGCGGCCTTGATTGTTTCATCTGCTTTTCTGGATGCCAAAAAAGCAGGTTTGATAACAGAGGATCAGGCTAGCTTTGTCACTGACAAATGCAAGATTAGTCGGGCAAAAAAAGTGTTGGAGTTAAGCTTCAAAACACCGAAAGTATTGACTCTGTATATGGGCTGTATTTTGACGGCCGCAAAGAAAATACACTTACACAAGTCAGCGAAGGTGAAAAGTACTACCGCGACACTGTCAAAGAGGAACATATTTCTCTTATAGCGGAACCTGGTTGTCATTACCTTGGCCACGTCACCTCTCCTTTCGGGTCAGCTGAGGATGAGACGCAAGCTATGTGGCAACATTTACAAGACAATTCAGTTGATGTGGAACATCTAGAAGTTGTCGGTGCTGATGGCACCAACACGAACACAGATTGGAAAGGTAGAATCATTCGGAAACTAGAAGAAAGAATAGGTAGGCCATTACAGTGGGTTATTTGTCTTCTACATTTCAACGAACTTCCCTTTCGTGCCCTTTTCGAACACAGATGGGGTCTCAAAGAGTCCAAATACATTCTCTGGCCACATAGGTAAACTGCTCCCTGATCGTGAGAAGTTGCCTGTTGTCAAATTTGAAAGTTTTCCATCCTGCCAATTACCTTCTGAGGTTATTAATCCGACCCAACTTAGCACAGACCAAGCTTATCTCTATAAAATATCAGAAGCTGTTATTTTCGGTCAATGCTCCTCAAATTTAGCGTCGATGCATCCAGGTAACATGTGCAAATCTCGCTGGTTCGCCTGTGCAAATAGAATTCTGAGATTATACATTTCTACTGACAAACCAACAAAGGAAATAAAGACTTTGGTAAGTACATACATACTTACAGTTTACTCACCTTTGTGCTTCTCAATAAGATTCAACAGTTCAATCAAAGATCTATGCTGCAATTCAAAGGTCGAGAAACTTACCTGCTAAACTGCGCAAGGTTGTTGATTCATCCATTCAACAGAATGCTTTCTTTGCTCTTCCAGAAAACATTCTCCTTAGTATGATGACTGATGAACGGTTAGAAGTCAGAAAGTTGACCCTTGACCGTCTTCTGGCAGCCAGAGAAGCAGAGTCTGACACTGCAAATGGAAGGGATAGATGTAATAAAGTGCCAAAGCTGAATTTCAAAGCTAATAAATATTACGATATGATTAACTGGAAGACTATTACCTTGATTGCTCCACCAGTTGCTTGTTCAGTTTCTAACGAAAAACACATAAAAGGGCTGTCGGGAGACACTGCAGAGGTATGGAAATTTAGGGAATTCCCCTCTCACACCGTGGCAGTCAAGAGAACTGTCAAACTGGTGACAGAAGCATCTTCTAAAGTTATTGGCCCCCAATCTCGTGATCGTTTTATACGCTCTATATTGAAATCTAGGCAACAAGTGCCAAAGTTCAGTACAAAATCTGATTTTATCAATAAATTTGACACAAATTCAGACTAAAACAAGCCTGACATATGGTTGGTTGGTTGGGTTGGGCTTGGGAGGAACCCGAAGAGGAGCCACCTCCACGCGATGGGTTCTGGGTGACCAATACAGGTTAGCTGAGAGCTGGAACAAGTTTCACCTTGCGCTGTGGCGCGCCGCCTTTTCGCTCGTATCTCGGGAACGGTTCGTCCTACGGCCATGATCACGTATTTCATTTTGGTAGCAAATGACGTGACAAATAACTTTTGTTTTATATATTTTGCAATGAGATGCGTATTTCAGGCGCTAGGTAGACAATTTCACGATTTTAGGCTAATTTACGAAATTTCAAGGCCGGAGTTGGGGTGGAAGACACAATTCGATCTCAAAACAAAAAGTTGCATTGGAATCAGGAAGTACTAAGGCAACTTTTCCGCACTATTAGAAATCCGGAATCGAAAAAAGTCCGGAATCGACCCACCCTAGTAAATGTCCTGCCATTGTCGTCTGATGAGCTACGACGATAGAGTGGATATCCATCATTTCCAGTTTGAGTTTCCGAAAGAAAAGCACGTGGATAGTGTTTCGTGCATTTATTGCAAGTGGGATTGTGGTGTCCGCAAGGTCGATGCTCCATATTGGTTTTCATCACTT
Source organism: Bactrocera correcta (assembly GCA_027475135.1). Taxonomy (NCBI): domain Eukaryota; kingdom Metazoa; phylum Arthropoda; class Insecta; order Diptera; family Tephritidae; genus Bactrocera; species Bactrocera correcta. The sequence goes on along the minus strand of CM050327.1, from coordinate 16,407,011 downwards.
CGTAGAATAATGGATCTTTCTTTGCATAAGGAATTTCCGCAGAAATGATTTCATCAATTTGATCTGGTGTAACCACCATCCACCATTCAAAGAAGAATGTATGCGTGCGGCAAACCTCTTTTTTGCAACTCAACAGAATACAGGAATCAGGAAGTACTAAGGCAACTTTTCCGCACTATTAGAAATCCGGAATCGAAAAAAGTCCGGAATCGACCCACCCTAGTAAATGTCCTGCCATTGTCGTCTGATGAGCTACGACGATAGAGTGGATTTCCATCATTTCCAGTTTGAGTTTCCGAAAGAAAAGCACGTGGATAGTGTTTCGTTCATTTATTGCAAGTGGGATTGTGGTGTCCGCAAGGTCGATGCTCCATATTGGTTTTCGTCACTTCGTAGAATAATGGATCTTTCTTTGCATAAGGAATTTCCGCAGAAATTATTTCATCAATTTGATCTGGTGTAACCACCATACACCATTCAAAGAAGAATGTATGCGTGCGGCAAACCTCTTTTTTGCAACCCAACAGAGTACATCCGGCATCTGACTGGACCATACTTGTATATACATACGTTGCCTCAAGATAGAGTCCATCAAACATCGTAGCTGTTGTTTGAAAGTCTTGCTGTATTATCGTGATGATCGCTTGCTGATTGACAGCGATCCATAATTCCACACATATGTCATCGCATCCTGGGAGTCTCTTGTAGTTCATGTGTCTGGGCTGCCATACGTTGATGGCAAAAAGAACGCCGACCGATATTAGCGCGATGTCTTCGTTGCTTCGTAACAAATTTCAATCTGTAATTCATCACTTCGTTTGAAACACACATACAATTTTCACTGAATAATCTTATATATAAAAATGAATCGAAAAATGTGTTGGTAAGCGCATAACTCAACAACGCCTGGACCAATTTGACCAATTCTTTTTTCTAAATGTTCGTTGAGGTACAAAGATGGTTTTTACGGCAAGAAAAATTCGAATAACTGCCGGAAACCCCCTGAAAACAGCCCTTTTCTTTCTTCCATACAAACGAATGAATGTTGGTTTATTAGTAACGCTGTGGGAACGACTGAACCAATCTTGCTGAAATTTTCAGAGAATGTTCTGTGTGGATCGGGGAAGGTTTAGAAATAAAAAACCTGTATGCTTTTTATGAGGAAAAGTCGGAAAATCTGAAAATTCAAAAAAATTAATTTTTCCCATACAAATTTTTTTTTTGTTTTTCAATTATTTGAATCGTTCAAATTTGTCGTTCGCTTCAAAAAATTTTGAAAATTATTCAGTGAAAACGTTATGTAAGTTGCACACAAAGTGATCAATTACAGATTGAAATTTGTTATGATGCTACGGAGAGGTCGCGCTAATATCGGTTGGCGTTCTTTTTGTCATCAATATACATTAGCAGCCCAAGGCACATGACCGAGTACTCCCAGGATGCGGTGTCATACGTGCGGTATTATGGATTGCGGTCAATCAGCAAGCGATCGTCCCGATGTCACAGCAAGACTTTTCAAGCAACAGCTTCAATTAACTTTATCTTGAAGCAACGTATTTATGGTGCTGTTAGATGCTAGATGTACTCTGTTCAGTGGGAAAAGAGAGGTTTGCCGCACGCACACACTCTTCTTTGAATGGTGGATGGTGGTTACACCAGATTAAATTGATGAAATCATTTCTGCGGAAATTCCTGATGTAAATATAGTTTTCCGACTGCTGTGCCCCTTGAAGTCATTTTGGAGAATGACCAAAGAGTGTATTTCAACCCACAGAATACACTATAGCCAGTGGAAGCACCGCCAGCGTTTGCGAGAACATTACTCTATTCGGAAATACCTTGATATTACTCATGGGATACATCGTTGAGGAAATAGTTACGCAGAAAGTAAGGCCAACCAGTAGATGGATATCCAGGTGTGTTCTCAACTAATGCATTAGAACGAATTTACACAATTCACCCGAAAAACGACGATTGCTTTTATCTTCGGTTGCTATTGATAAATGTTCGCGGTTCAACTTCATTTGAGTCATTGCGTACTGTGAATAGTTCGGTGTGACCAACTTTTTGGGAATCATTCCAGCAATTACAATAACCACTGGTAATCGCTGGTATCAAACGATGGACGATGCGAAAGCTACTTCGCATGCCACTGAAGTTTGCGCACTTTTTGCGATGATCATTTCAACATATCAGCTTCCAAATCTGTGTCAATTATGGGATACGAACAAAAATTCCGATCGTCTTGACAATGAAGACGAAGTCATGCATTATCCAGTGGAATTTCTAAACCCTTTGAAGAGGCTTGATATGCCGACGCATCATTTGCGTCTCAAAGTTGGATCTGTCATTATTGTGTTACGCAATCTTCATGCGCCGAAATGACGCAGCTATCGAATACAAGGAAGCAGAATGTTTGATCCTACGAATTTCTTTGAGTTCCAACGATTTGCCATTTCAGTTCAAACGTATTCCGTTTCCAGTGAAAATTGCATTTGAGATGGCAATCAACAGGACACAAGGATAGTCGTTAGAAGTGTGTGGCATAAATTTGGAAATGCTATGTTTCTCACACGGCCAGACATACGTGGCGTGCTCACGAGTTGGAAAACCATCTTTTCTGTACACCGGAACCAAAAAAAGGATAGAAATGATAAATTCAACTTTCTTTTTATTTCAAAACACATAATTTCACGCAGGACAACGTCTGCGGGGTCAGCTAGTTTTTAATAATTTTTCTTTTAAATAGCCGGAATAAAAAAGCAAGCGACCGAAATTGAGTGATTCAAATAATTTACATATCAAAATATTGAAAAACAAAACAAAAAAGAATTGTATGAAAAGTCACTTTTTGGAAATTTCCATTTTTCAACTTTTCCCTATGAAAAGTATATGGTTTTTTTTTTAGCTAACCCTTTCCAGATCCACAGCGAACAACTTCTGATTTCATGAAAACTGGTTCCGCCGTTCTCGAGCGTTAGTGTTACTATCAAACAAACAATCATGTTTACTTACATATGTACATATGTATGTATGTATGTATATACAAATAAAACGTTTGTATGGGAAAAAGAAAAGGGGTGTTTTTAGTGGTTTTCCGGCAACTTTCGTAATTTTTTCTTACATAAGAACCTTCTAATAATAACAAATACAACAAAAAAATCAGCCAAATCAGTTCAGCCATTCACGCGTGATGCCGTGATTGTTAAAATATATTTTGAGCCGGAAATGGGTCTCATCGCTGAAAAAATGTGGCTCGAAAAGGGCGGAGCGAAACGAAGGTCAAGCGGCTTCAGTTCTCGCACAGGCAGTATTTTGTACGCATTCAATTTAAGATCTCAATGTAAAATGCGCCATGTCGTTCCATACGTCACCCCGAAAAGACTCCACCGTCTTCATGTAAAGTGTCAGTTACGGCTGCTACACTTTCTTCACTGCTTGCTTCACGTGGTCTATTCGGTGGAATATTATCCAATAGTGAATGCTGGGTCGCAAAATAGGTGATAGTGATACGAATAGTTCGCTCAGTGGGCTGATTATGTTGACCATAAGTTGAGCTAAACACATTCCTAACGTTAATTTTCGTAATAATTTTGGACTTTCGTAATAAAGTGAAATCGTTGTTCAGGCGTAAGTCCTTTCATAATCACGCGTGATCTGTCAGGAAAGGGATTTGAAAAAAGTACCTTTGCTTGGATCACCCGTTATAACATATTGCTGCCATACATACCTATCGATCAACATCAAATTATGTAAAGAAACCTTTTTTTTTTTGACAAAATTTCGTAAGAATAATTGTAAGAGTCAAGGGCACAAATTCTAAAAAAATTATTCAGATGAGAGATGAGTGTGATACAAGGGTATTTTAGTTTCACCTCATCCAAAGTTAACATTTTTAATTTTTCATAAAAAAGGTATATTTAATGATCTGAAATTATTTTTATAGTTTGTTTAAAAACTATATTTAATCCGAATACATTCTGTGACGCCATTTAAACCATAAGTAATAACGATGTTTTTTTTATCCGTTTTTTTTTTTTTTTTTCAAAAAGACCGAATGACACAAAAATATTTGATCCAAAAAATTTTCTCGTTGCAGGGTCGTAATTTAATTTTATGTGATGGATCTTCCAGAGCAGTTTTTGATGTTAAAACTGAATGCGGAAAATGAAATGCCAAGTGCCAGTGCCACACCGAATTTAAATTCGACTGGGAATGGAGGCTTTGTTCTAAGGTCTAACGAAGTAAAAACCATCAACTGTACCGACCTAAACAGCGAAAATGAAGGAGAAATGCAGGACGAACCCATGTGTGAAATTGAAAAGATTAATAAATATGTTATTTGTGGAATTGATAGTCCAAAAAGAGTTGGTCCACTTGTACCACCGAAACCTTACAAAAAGAAACAAAACCATCCCGAGGTATGTATATACAATAATTTTCGAAACGTAGCAGTCTTAAAAGTACGAGAACGAGGGTGGCGCCGTTCAATTATAAGCAGAATGTTAAATTTAAAACTACTTCAGCCATGGGTAACCTGTTTCATAGCATTCCTATTAGAGTAGTACTTCTACATCTTGTAATAGTAGTAAATTAAAAAAAATTTATGAAAAGTCTATTGACGCGAATTAATAACTTTGAGTGAGTTAAATGTAAAAGATATTTTTGAGTTCGACGTTTTGAGTAATTTCTATATTACAAAAGACGTGGTATAATGTGTTATTCTTTTCTTTATACTTTACTAAAAATACTTAAAACTACAGGTATGTAATTTGTTTTGGGATGTAGTTGTGTAGCGTACATATTGGGTCGCTTTTGCTTTGTTGATAGGCAACCCCACGTGTTTCATGTGTGTTTGATATAGGTATTATCTCTTTCCTACTTTATTAAAACATGTTAAAAAATGTTTTTTGTGAGGTGTTCCATTTCCTGTGTTAGTAGTTTATAGGTTGATTATTTTCTTCATATATGTTTTTCTGCACCATATTGTTCTATTAGGTTTTTCCATCTGTTTAATTTGGCATTTCAGTTTTTTTAAATCTGCAATGTCGTATAAATAATTTCTTAATTTTTGAAGAGCCCATATTACCTTCTTCTGTACTGGCGTAGGCACCGTCTACGCGGTTATAGCCGAGTTAACAACAGCGCGCCAGTCGTTTCTTCTTTTTGCAATATGGCGCCAATTGGAGATTCCAAGCGAAGCCAGGGTCTTCTCCACCTGGTTTTTCCAACGCAGTGGGAGGTCTTCTTCTGTTATCCCCGGCGAGACTGCGTCGAATACTTTCAGAGCTAGAGTGCTTTCCGCCATTCGGTCGACATGACCTAGCCAGCGTAGCCGCTGGCTTTTGATTCGCTGCACTATGTCAGAGTCGTCGTAAATCCCGAAAGCGATGGAACGATGGTTCCATCGAACGCGATATATATTTACACAGTCGTTTCAGTTTTGCGGGGATACCAAATTCAGACATAGCGGCAAGAGCCAGCTTCTTTTCATGCAATTAAAAGCAGATTTAAAATCGACGTAGAAGTAGCGTGTGTCGATCGTATTTCCTCTCGCATTTTCCAAGATTTTGTGCATGGTGGATATCTGGTCGGTTGTTGACTTTTGCCAGGTCTAAAGACACACTGATAAGGTCTGATCAGTTTGTTGATGGTGGGTTTTAATCTTTTACACAATATGCTGGATAGAACCTTTAAAGCGATGTTGCTGCTTATTCCACGGTAGTTGGCGCAGATTGTGAGGTCTCCCATTTTGTGGATTTGGCATAGCTCACTTAAAGTCCAAGCCAATGCATGCTCCTTATCAGTTCTTCGTCGTCGTGTTTCAATAGCCCGGCCTGCAGTCCATCGGCCCCGCCGCTTTGTTGTTCTTCAGACGGGTAATTGCTATTCGAACTTCTTCATGATCAAGAAATGGAACGTCGGGTCCATCGTCATCGATTGAGGGATCGGGTTCACCTTTTCCTGGTGTTATACTTTCACTGCCATTCAGCAGGTGGGAGAAGTGTTCCCAACATATTTTTAGTATGCTCTGTGAATCAGTCACAAGATCAAAGCCACAAGGATCTACTCATTACTCTCCTTGTACCTTCCATAGCAGTTATTTATTTTTACGAAGACATCAATCAGTTGGACAACGGCACCTTCCCAATTAAGGGTCGAACATTCCAGGTGCATGTCCTTAAATTATAGGCCTCATTAAAATTGCAAAAGGGGATTTCTTTTCAGAGGATGTTTGTTCCCTTCCATTGGGGACGTTTTTTACGTTGCGGATCCCAAACCCAGCACACAACACTACTGACTTTAGCTCGCCTACAAACGGGCGTTCTTTGACTACCCAGAGGATACTTGGTCTAGGACCGGAAGTCCTGAGCAGTTTGAGCAATATGTAAAAGAAACGTTTCTGGCCACTCCTAAGTAAATTGCAATCAGGGATCTTTCCTCTTTTTCTTCTTAATTAGCGTTGACACCGCTTACGCGATTATAGCCGAGTCAACGACAGCGTGCCAGTCATTTCTTATTTTTGCTACGTGACGCCAATTGGATATCCCAAGCGAAGCCAGGTCCTTCTCCACTTGGTCCTTCCAACGGAGTGGAGGTCTTCCTCTTCTTCTGCTTCCCTCGGCGAGTACTGCGTCGAATACTTTCAGAGCTAAAGTGTTTTCGTCCATCCGGGCAACATGACCTAGCCAGCGTAGCCGCTGTCTTTTAATTCGCTGAACTATGTCAATGTCGTCGTACATCTCGTACAGCTCATCCTTCTATCGAATGCGACATTCGGCGTGGCCAACGCGGAAAGGACCGTAAATCTTTCGCAGAACCTTTCTCTCGAATACTCTTAAGGTCGACTCATCGGTTGTTGTCATCGTCCAAGCCTCTGCACCATATAGCAGGACGGGAATTATGAGCGACTTATAGTTTGGTTTTTGTTCGTGGAGAAAGGACTTTGCTTCTTAATTACCTACTCAGTCCGAAGTAGCACCTGTTGGCAAGAGTAATCCTGCGTTGAATTTCCAGGCTGACATTCTTGGTGGTGTTTATACTGCTTCCCAAATAGACGAAATTATCTACAACTTCAAAGTTATGACTGTCAACAGTGACGTCAGAGCCAAGTTGCGAGTGCGACGACTGTTTGGTTGATGACAAGAGATATTTCGTCTTGCCCTCGTTCACTGCCAGACCCATTTGCTTTACATCCTTGTCTAGTCTGGAGAAAGCAGAACTATCGGCGCGGGTGTGGAGGCCGATGATATCACTATAATGTTGCTCAACGTCAGTTTACACAGTTCTATTAGTTTTGCGGGGATACTAAATTCAGTCAGACCTTGCGGCATAAAGGCAGCTCCTTTTAATGCTGTCGAAAGCAGCTTTGAAATCGACGAAGAGGCGGTGTGTACCGATGCGCTTTTCAAGGGTATTTTCTAAAATTAGGCAAATGGTGAATATCTGGTCAGTGGTTGATTTGATAAGGTCCAATCAGTTGGTTGACGATGGGCTTTAATCTTTCTCGATAGAACCTTATACGCAATGTTGAGGAGGCTTAACCCATGGCAGTTGCCGCAGATTGTGGGGTCAGCCTTTTTGTGGATTCGGCAGAGCTTTTATCTTTCTCGATAGAACCTTATACGCGATGTTGAGAAGGCTTATCCCACGGCAGTTGCCGCAGATTGTGGGGTCAGCCTTTTTGTGGATTCGGCAGAGCACACTTCATCCATATTCTACAAAGAAGTTGATGCATGCTCCTTATCAGTTCTTCGCCGCCGTGTCTGAATAGCTCGGCCGGCAATCCATCGACCCCCGCCGCTTCGTTGTTCTTCAGGCGGGTAATTGCTGTTCGAACTTCTTCATGGTCGGGCAATGGAACTTATGCTCCATCGTCTTCGATTGGGTTCGCCTTCTCCGGGCGTTGTACTTTCACTGCCCTTCAGCAGGCTGAAGAAGTGTTTGCTCCATATATTAAGTATGCTCTGGGCATCGGTGACTAGATCATCCTTGGGGGTTCTACAAGAGTTTGCCGCCGCATTTTTTCGTAGAATTTTCGAGCATCACCCCTGTCGGCCAGCTTATCAAGCTCTCTATACTCACACATTTTGGCCTCTTTTTTTTCTGTCTGCAAATGCGTCCCGCTTCCTTTTTCAACTCTCGGTATCTTTCCCATCCTGCACGTGTTGTAGTCGATCGTAGCGTTGCGAGATAGGCGGTCTATTTTCTCTCCGCTGCGACACGGCACCACTGCTGTTTTGCATTTTCTGAAAACCAATGGTTTCGGTTGCAGCTGTACGTGAGGAATTTGAAATGCCGTTCCACAGTTCCCTTATACCGAGTAGTTGACGAGTGCTCTCAGATGCAGGAGGGCAAGCCGAGTAGAAAATTGTTCGGCTGTCTTTTGTGATTGCCACTTCTCGACGTTGAACCTTCCTTGTGATTTTTGATGTGCGGTTTTTGCTGCACAGCGGCGGGTGCGAATCTTGGCTGCAACAAGATAGTGGTCCGAGTCGATGTTAGGACCTCGGAGCGTACGCACGTCTAGAACACTGGAGACGTGTCTTCCATCTATCACTACATGATCGATCTGGTTAGTGGCTTTCAATCCGGAGACATGCAGGTCGCTTGATGTATTTTCTTGTGCTGGAATCTAGTACCACAGATAACCATATTTCGGGCTTCTGCGAAGGCGATCACCTTCAACCCATTTGAGGATGTTTCCTCGTGGAGGCTGAATTTACCGACCATCGTACAAAAGATACCTTCTTTGCCCACCTTGGCGTTAAAGTCGCCAAGCACGATTTTGGTGTGCTCCAAGCGCTCACAGAAGGCATCTTTGGTCACATCGTCCTTCTCTTCGGGTGCAAATCAGCGATATGTTGAAGAACCTTTGATGCGGATTGTGGCTAGACGTTCATTCACCGCAGTGAATGATAGTACCCGGCGACGGAGTCTCTCTCCCACGACGAATCCCACACCAAACTTGCGCTCCTTTACATGGCCACTGTAGTAAATGCCACAAGGACCTACTCGTCTTTGTCCTTGTCGCGTTCATCGCATTTCTTGGACGGTAGTGATGTCAGCCTTTATTTTCACGAGGACATCAACCAGCTGGGCAGCGGCACCTTCCGAATTAAGGGACCGGACATTCCAGGTGCATGCCCTCAATTCGTAGTCCTTATTTCGTTTTTCATGGTCGTCTTCTAAAGGGGGGTCTGTCCGAGGCTGGTTGTTACTATTCATTGGGGTGTTTTTTTACGTGACGGGTACAAATCCAGCGCGCACTCACTTTAGCTCGCTTTCAAACGGATGTTCTTAGGCTACCCAGAGGATACTTGGTCAAAGACCGGAAGTCGTGAGCTGCTTAAGCCATATGTAAAAGAATCGTATCTGGAGTACCATGGCTGACATATTCTCCAGTATATTCCACACATTCCTCGAATGCACCATATAAGTCACTATATTCTCTGGTGTTATTCGGTCAGATGCTTCCCTTTCCAAAGATAGTCGCTCATTTGCACATATATATGCGACAGTGGAAAAATATGTGTTCTGCGTTCTCGTTACTGCTTCCACGGAAAGAGCAAGCTACTCCCTCATTGTGGCCGTACTTATGCAAGTAACCCCTGAAGCATCCATGTCCTGTAAAGAACTGTGTTTTCATTCCACCATGCCTGTATGTTTCCGATTAAGCGATATGTCCATCTAACCTTGCATGATGTATCCATATTTGCCATTTGTTTAAGCTGGCTTGTCTATCTTCTTTACGCTCTATCACCGTTTGTTTCCGGCCTGCACTTTACTTTTATCAGCTAGAATACCAACAGCTTCACGGTCTCTAACCGTGCGAAATGAGCTGGTTATTCTAATAGAGCTCAACTGGAACACCGATTGTGTCATTCCAGCATATGTTTTATGCATTAATGGATTAGCTACTATTGTCACCGCAATATCATCTGCGTATCCAATTATTTGCGCATCCAGCAAATAATTCGTTATTTTTTAGCACTAAATATATTGGGCCAATGTGCCGAGTTAAACGCGTTTCTCACATCAAAGGTGACGACCGCACAATATTTTTTTTTTTTGATACATCCACCTATCTCCTTCAATAGCTTTTTATGCTATGTAGGTTTTCTACGAAAGCCGTATTGGTTCTCAGAGAGATCACCATCTCCATTCACCTGATTTTCTAGACGAGTATAAATTATCCGCTCCAGCATTTTGCCCATCGTATCGATTATATAGAGTGGTTGATAAGAGCTTGGTTCTCCTGCCGGCTTGTTTGGCTTTTGTAGGAGTATTAGCCGATGTCCTTTCGAAATTTTTGGAAACACTCCTTCACGAAGGCAACGTGTGCACAAATCCGAAAATGGCTTTGAATCATATCTGTTTTAGGAGCCGTATTCGGGATACCATCTAATCCAGATGCTTAGCTATTTTCAAAGCGCTCAGCAGCTTGTAAGACTTCTAGCTTCAATTCCCAAGACAGCCGGTTCTACGCACCGGAATTGACTCGGATTTCATCCGACCAAGGGCTGTTATTTCGGCGATCTGACCCCGTTTGGATCGGTGAGTATTAATTTGTGTTTGTCGTCACTGGAGCAACGCCTAGCAGCAGGGTTGCTCCGTATCCTCCTGACTCGTGCTGGCATTGAGTCCAACCCGGGCCCGGAGGAATTTTTCTGCTGCGTCTGCGCAAAAAGGCTCCATCCAAATTCCACCTCGGTCAGGTGTAACACATGCAATGGATGGAGCCATCTTAAGACCTGCTCAGGCCTTAAGACCCACAGGGAGTGGACCACGCGTTACGTGGCCCCATGTTGCCTGCGCAATATTGCGACACAAGCCTCTACGGCTGTGCAATCTGCACATAGTTCGCGCGCCGCGCCGTCACTCAACCAGAGTGGCCAACTGAGGACCTTAACGGTCAGGAGCTCAAACAGGCAACATAGCTCCCACTCTGACTTATCCTACACTCACAACAGTGGCGTCGCCGTCCAACACCCCAGTGCGACAACCGCCCCTGCGGGTTCTGCAGCTGCAACAAATACCACCCACACGTCACTCCCTCACCCCCAGGATCACCCACGGACACCCGCGACACACCAGACTCCTTCAATTCAACTGCAACGGACTCCAGAGTAAGATCGAGGAGATAGTTGCACTTATGAATCGGGAACGTGTATCGATAGCTGCGGTCCAAGAAACCAAGTTAAACAGCCGCTCAGATCTTCTGAGTTGTGCAGGTTTCAACGCAATACGTAAAGATCGCGAGCGAGATAGTGGTGGTGGCCTAGCTTTCATATTGCACAACACTGTGCAGTACCGTCTAATCGAAGAAGACATCGACCCAAGGGATACTACCCTAGAATGTCAGGGCATAGCTATCCGGTCAGGCGATGTCGAGCTCGAAATATTCAATATATACATCCCTCCAGTTACATGTTGCCCTACAGGATATCACCCGAACATAGGTGCGCTACTTCGTGGTGAAAACCGTATGGTACTAGGCGACTTTAACGCGCACCACGATCTTTGGCATTCCTGCCTGTCAAATGATCGTAGGGGGATGGAGCTGGCGGAACAGATAGACGACTCGACATTCTGCACAATGAATGACGAAGCCCCCACCAGAGTTATGGGCACCTGTAATAGCTCGCCAGACATTACCATTGCTAGCGGTGGTCTGATTAATAGCATAACCTGGCGACCTATGCTAACTCTCGCTTCAGACCATCTGCCCATAATTATCTCGATCGAGAAGCCTTCGGATTTCGTTTCCGTGGACAACCGTACCTTCTTTAACTTTAAAAAAGCTAATTGGGTCGGCTTCACGGAATTTACCGAGAACACCTTCAACGCTCTACCCATTCCTACGGACGTATGCGTTGGCGAGCGTCAATTCCGCAAGGTGATCGCAGCAGCTACCGCTCGCTTCATCCCGGCTGGAAGATTAGCGGAAATCCGCCCCAATTTCCCAGCCGAAGCAGCGGTTCTAGCTAATGAGCGCGACACCTTACGCCATGCCGATCCCGGGGATCCCCGAATAAGGGATCTCAATTTGGAGATTCGGCGAATGGTAAATCAACATAAGCGGACGAAATGGATAGAGCACCTGAGGTCCTGCAACCTCTCCACCGGTGTGAGTAAGCTTTGGGCTACTGTCAAAGCTCTGTCTAATCCAAGGAGACATGACGACCGAGTTGAAGTCCAATTCATTGGTCATGCCTCCTCGGACCCGAAGAAGTGCGCGAGCTACTTCAGCCGGCAGTTTACACTGCACCCTTCGGTAGACAAAGCTAAGAGAGGTGTTAACCTACGGATGCGCAAAATGCCAAACAACTGCGCGCCACTTACTTTCACCGATGAGGAGGTTCAGGGTGTCATCAACAAGGCAAAATCGTCCAAATCTATCGGCCCAGACGGAATCAATATGCTAATGTTAAAGCATCTAGGCTCGACGGGAGTAAAATATCTCACCAAGGTCTTCAACCTGTCGCTCACCACTCTTCAAATACCCGATGTGTGGAAAGTCGGAAGAGTGGTCCCACTACTGAAACCTGGGAAACCCGCCAACAAAGGGGAATCTTATCGCCCGATAACTCTCCTCTCCCCAGTAGTGAAGACACTTGAAGCCTTGTTACTCCCGACCTTCACTCACCACCTGAGCCTAGCCAGCCACCAGCATGGATTCCGAAAAGTTCACAGCACCACCACAGCACTTAGCGTCATAAACGCCCAGATAGTTCGTGGCCTCAACCAGAAACCACCCTGCGAAAGAACGTTCCTCGGAGCGTTGGATCTGTCAAAAGCTTTTGACACGGTCAATCACACAACGCTACTGCAGGACATCGAAAAAACCACTCTCCCTCCAGAGCTAAAGAGGTGGACCATGAACTATCTGAACGGTCGTCAGTCATCCGTACTATTTCGAGGTGCAACATCAAAACTGAGAAGAATTAAACAGGGGGTTCCGCAGGGTGGTGTCCTCTCCCCGTTACTGTTTAACTTCTACATCTCGAAACTTCCTCAACCACCAGAGGGGGTTTCCATAACCTCGTACGCAGATGACTGCACGATAATGACGTCGGGCAATGGAATCGATGGCATGTGTTCAAAGGTAAACAGCTACCTCTCCGACCTTTCTCGTTTCCTCACTGCACGAAACCTCCATCTTTCACCCACCAAATCCACAGCGACCATATTTACAAACTGGACGAAGGAGTATAGACTTGAGCTTAATATTGCGGTCGATGGCGTCAAAATCCCGACTGTCAATAACCCTAAGATTTTAGGCGTAACTTTCGATAGTCTATGCTCCTTCTCTCCCCATACGACCGCGATTATCGCCAAGGTACAGAGCCGCAACAAAATCCTCAAGTCGCTAGCCGGCAGCACATGGGGAAAAGACAAAGAAACGTTGCTGGCAACATACAAGGCAATCGGCCGGCCGGTCCTCAACTATGCAGCGCCCATATGGTCGCCTGGATGCAGTGGCACGCAGATGAGGAAACTCCAGACCTGCCAAAATACTGCACTCCGGACTACGACGGGATGCCTCTTGATGTCTCCCATCGAACACCTCCACAGTGAGACGCATATGCTTCCTGTAAAGGAGCATAATCAACTCCTCTCCAGACAGTTCCTGCTGGGTTGTTTCCGTAGGAATTACCCCTGCAGCCATCTGCTTGGAGCGGAACCGCCTCCCAGGAGCATCAAGAGGTCTTTCCTCGACTATGTCGACGACATCAGACAGTACGCCGACCAGACTTCGGACGCAACGAACTATCGACAAGCACTGGCCGCCATTCACAGTGGAGCCATCAACACCTTCATCGACTCCCTCCCCGTGAATTGCGTTCTTGGAGTCAAACCACCATCTATAGCAGACGAAGAGCTCCAGTTGCCGCGAGAAACGCGAGTGACCCTAGCGCAACTTCGTTCTGGATACTGTAGCAGGTTAAACTCTTACTTATCCAGAATCGACCCCGACATACCCAATGTATGTCCTGCATGCAACGAGTCTCCGCATGACACTGACCACCTCTTTGCATGCCCTACAAACCCTACCCATCTAACACCCTCCTCCCTTTGGTCCGACCCCGTCGAAACAGCATGTTTCCTGGGCCTACCGTTAGATGACCTCGACGACAACACAAGTAATCCTTACCATCCTAACGGGGACTAGATAACCGTTAACAACAACAACAACTTCTCGCTTGGTGATTTCTGGCGCATCTACGATTTCTTCTCGGTAAAAATTTCCTCCTTCTTGGTTTTGTTGTGGAAATAGAGTTTCGACAACATTTTGGAGTAATGAGGGGCATTTAGGTGTCGTTTTTCAAAGTCTGTCACAATCGAAACTGCCTATGCGTCGTTGAAAACGGCCCCCCGCTTTGTGACTATCACTTAAGCTGGCTTCCTTTGTGCGGTTGACTTTCTTTTATTAATAGCGGCATCACCGGCTTTGCTATTGTGCGGTTGACTTCTTTTTATTAATAGCGGCATCACAGGCTTTGCTATTGTGTTGCACTAATAGTTTAGTCTGTTTGTCTATGACATCACTTCCGTTTGTATTTTCATCAATCCTCCACCCCTTGGACTACACCTTTTGATGGCAGACATTTCGATGTTGCACACTCTTGTGATACTTATCATTATATATAGTTGAAAGTGACATATTCATTTTACACTCCCCTTAAATGAATCCAATCTATGGCGCAGCCACTTTTAAATAAACAAATAAAATATAAAACTGCGTATCGCTTTTCGCTGTCCAGCAGCCTAAACTTAATTAAATACCAAATGTAACAATAAACGATCCTGGGCGGTCTCGCTCACATAACATAAACAAATAACCAATAGCCAGTATAGTATACTTAACATAAACAAATAAGCAATAATAAGTATAGTTAAGATTCTCTGTTCACCCAAAAAGTAGTCTTAAGCCTAAACAGGACGTGCACTCGCAATTCTGTGTCTGCGTTTAATTTATTTTGGATTTGTGCGTTGTCCTTAGTCAATAAGACGGAACATTTATTTGATTCATTTTACTATATGTATATCGCACATCCGCCAGTCTATGTATCGATATAGCACCCTGTATCAAATATGGAGCCACGCCCATTATTCGTAAAAGTGTTTCGCCTTCCTGCATTAAGCAGTACCACGGGCACAGCAAATGCTTTAAGTAATCTCTAATTTGTATTTTTACTGCCCCTTTCTAGAGCCCAGGAAATAAAGTAACCTGCAATTAAATAAGGTGTAGTTGTCATCGCATCTTTTACCAATTCGTCAAGTATTTTTTCACATTCAGCATGTGGTATACTTGGCGGTATACATATAGCAGCTGTAGAAATAAATCCCCCATATTGTGGTTCTATGCCTTGTCAATTAATGGTTTGTCACGCATCATATTGTTGAGAAAAAGGCAGAAAATTAAAAAAATGTGCTCATCAATCCGGAGAATCCAAAGCGCAGTATTCAGATGTATTGGTGTGCAAAAGCAGCGACATACAACCACTGACTAATTTGGATTGGGAGGTTTGCTATATTGCCGATATCACTTTTTATTGGACACAGAGGAGAAAACCATCAGCTTTTGTAGACTTTTTTGGCGCCACAAAAATTACTTATATTAGCTTAGCCTAAAAGTACACCAAAAATTTAAATCAATTATTATTTATAAGGCAACTGAGTTATAGGGCTGCCAAGTATTGTTTATTTTATATTGTATGTTTTTAATTGTTTATAAGAATTTAATTGCAAGCAAATATAGAAATCAATTATGCCATTTATCAAGACCCACCTCTAGGAGGGGATAAATTAAATAAAGCTGCCAAAAAAGATGTCACAATCGAAGAAACTAACAAAAAAGCTATAGGAAATGGAAGAAATGTGTAAAAATTCTCACTGGAAATCCACTGATGTAAAGAAAATTCCAAATTTGGAAAATAAGGTTGAATTCTCAACGGATGAAGAAGAACTAGCTAGAGAAACGGAATGAATTCTAAAAAAAGACCAGCTAAAAACGAAAAGCGGAGAATTTTCCAGATCTTTTGGAAAAAGCAGATAACGACATGTCAAAACCGATTACCCCAAAAAGCATTTCGCGGCCTCCACCAATTTTGGTGCATGGAGATGCCAATGGCAGTAATTATCAACAACTATACGCTATTGCAAAATCTGAAGCAAAAAACAATTTTACCATCAAACTTTTAAATAACGGAATATATAAAGTAAATACTTTCTCAATAGAGGACTACAGATGCATATCAAAAGCACTTTCGTGTAGAAATATATCTTGGTATAGCTTTGAGAATAAGCAATCGCGGTCAATTATTATTATTTTAATAAATTTGCAAAATTCTTATGACCCAATATCGATTATTACTGACTTAAAAGAGCAAGGATTATATGCACTGAGTGCTGTCAATCATCTTCAATGAAAACTAACTCCCCTCGACACCATGACAAATTCCAGCATAGTTGACAATTGCAAGAGAGCACTAAGCTCAATAAAAGACAAGCTCCAACTAAACTTGATCTGGGTTCCCGGCCACAGGAACATTTTCGGTAACGAAAAAGCAGACGAGTTGGCAAAGGCATGAGCTTTCCTTAATGAATCCGAGGCGGAGCTAATGCCAAACCCGCTAGGAGCGATCAAAGGAGAGATCAATAGACAATTTCAACAAGTTGCAAACAACAGACGGAAAAACATTACAAAATGCGTCATAACAATTATGGCCAATATATGACAGGAAAAGAACCAACGACTTGTTAAATAGGTCAAGAAAAAGTATTTACAGAATAACAGCTACCACAACAGGGCACTGCCCTACAACGACATCTGCCGTGGCTGCGGAGTAGCAGGGAACAAGGAAACAATCTTCCACTTTCTCTGTGAATGCCCAGCTCTAGCACAGATCCGACACAAAACTCTTGGAATCCACCAAGCACCAAACCTTGAATGGATTTCCACCAAAAGCATATCGGACATAAGCAGTTTCATCGAAACCTCAAAATGGTTTGAGAGAGAAGGTGAAACATAATAGCAATACACGTACGAGTAGTGTATCAAAATGGCACATTAAGTGCTAATTGAGCCCGATAGGGCTGCACTCCTACCTACCTACCTACCTACGCTCGACATGTTTCTGGTAACATTCGATCCCATGGAGAACATAAAAAAGATTTGCGAAACCAAAGCTATAATGAACTCCATTGTTACTATTGAACCGGTATAACTGCCAATCTGGTAGTTCGATAGTTGATACTTCGTTAATACACTTAACTGTGAACATACTCAAATGGGTTAATTAAACATAAGAATGAAATCGAAATTGTATTGTACACGGAAAATGTGGACGTAAGTATAATACCTGAGGCACATTTTATCACAAACCTATTTAAAATTAAAAACTATGAAATTTACCATACAATTCATCCTATCAATTGCGCCGGTGGCGGAAGCGCAATATTAATTAAAAATACGATTAAACATTTTTAGGAAGAAAAACTTTCAACTGATAAGTTTCAAGCTACAACACTGACTATTTATGGAGTTAAAAGTCCACTCTCACTTGCCTCTGTGCTCAGCCCTCCAAGGCATCAAATCCAATTTGAAGAGTACCAACACTTAATAAACAGACGCAGGTATAGATTCATAATGGGTGGAGATTTCAACGCAAAGAACACGTACTGGGATTCAAGGCTTACGACTACAAAGGGGACGGACTCTATATAGCACTGCAGTTACGCATCCTCGACGAACTTACCATCATATTGGCAGTCAGATAATCAAAAGATTCCAGACCTGATAGATTTTTTTCATTGTCGGCAAAATATCCCGTAACTATTTGTCAATCAATCAGGGTTATAACATTAGCTAGGATCATTCCCCAATCTATTTAAGCTATAGTGAAACCGTCATCTTTAAAGACAAAATAAACGTACATATTGGGAATACGTTACTACGACCATGGAATGTTACGAAAGTAAATATGACTGTATATTTTACAACAAGTATGCAAAGCGCGACTTGGAAAAGTATACCGGAATGAAAGAAAATTTTTGTAAACTCTCAGTATCCTAATGTTATAAGAGAAATAATTAAATTAAAGAGAAAGCTACTACACAAGTGGCATCAAACTCGTCGCCCAGCTGATAAATATATTTTAAATAAAGTCTCTAACGATCTTAATCGGAAAATTAGGAGGTATAAAAATGAAGGTTTCGCAAAATGTCTTCGGTCACTAGGCAATGGAGGAAATTCCTAAGATCCAAAGAGAGTGGAAAATCTGTAAAAGACTAAAAACACCCGAAACTCAAGTATGTCCCATTAAAATAAGTGCTGATAGCTGGGCCAGAGACGATTCAAAAAAAGCAGAAGTATTTTCAGATTATTTAATCAAAATATTCTCCCCATATGAAACATACGTAGATTATCCTACTGCTTACAGTCAAGAAAGCAAAGAAATCTCAAGTTGCACAAGCACTGAGCTAAGTGAGGAAATCAGAAATTTGAAAAACAAAAAATCCCCCCGTTATGACCTGATTACTGCCGAGGTCCTAAAACAGCTTCCCCAAATAAGTATAGTAAAAACTACCAACATTAACGCGGCATTTGATCTTAAATACGTGCCAACTTATTAGAAAATTGCTGAAATTATCATGATTCCAAAGCCAGGAAAACCAGGATATGAAGTATCTTCTACGGGTCCATATCACTTCTACCGATAATATCGAAGTTTTTTCAGAAACTTTTCGTAAAACGTATCAGTAAAATCATCGAAAAACCATAATTCCAGCGTATCAGTTCGGAGCAAAAAAAAAATTCTGTTCTGTCGTGTTTTTGGATGTTGCAAAAACGTTCGATAAAGTTTGTCACAAAGGACTGCTTTCAAAACTGAAACTGATTTTACCGAAACAGCATTAGGACATCATAAAATCGTATTTATCAGATCGCTATTTTCGCGTTAAACAAGGAGACAAAAATTCTATTCTTAGGGAAATAAGAGCAGGAGTCCCACAAGGTAGTGTGTTGGGTCCTCTTCTTTATATTCTATTCACGCACGACCTGCCAGTAGACTGCAATTACACAACAGCCACATTTGCAGATGATACCGCGTTGCTTGCTGTTGGTAGTAGTGAACACGAGTCCACTACTAATCTCCAAAAAGTTGTAAATAAAGTCTTACAATGGGCAAATAAATGGCAGATAAAACTGAATGAAGAAGTCTGTACACATTGTTTTCATTTACAACAATTTTTCACAAACGGTGCACAAATACCGTACTTTAATTCCTCTAAATATTTAGGAAAGAAACTTGACGTTAAGCTACGGTTAAAAGTTTACTTCATGCGGTTGAAAAATTATAATTGGTTAATCGGTAACAAATCAGCGTAATACTAACGCAAACAATAAGAAAGTCATCCAACAATTACAAAACAAAGTACTAAGACTAATTCTCAAAGCACCTTGGTATTTTACATGTGCTGATATAGAGCGTGACTACATGGGCGTAAAGTCGGTTAACGCAAAAATATTAAAAATTGCAACAGCACATAGTGCAAGATTGCTACAGCATTGTAACGAAAAAGTAGGTATGTTAACTTCTAGAGATGGACCGCCAAGACAACTCAAACGCCTCAAATCCTGCGATCTTTCAAATTAGCCATTAATCTCAAAGTAGTTTTGTAATTTTGTAATTATATGTTTAAATCATATTCAAATTGCTTTATAGTATTTTCTTTTATTTGAACTGGTTGCAATGTACAAGGTCTGTCGCAAAAGAAACAGGACTGTTAAAAAAACATTAAAAAATTATATTATGATATATGTATTTTTATTCAAAGTAGTTTCCTTGTGCTTCGATACAGCATTTAGCCCGGTCAATTAGCATTTCAAATGAGAGTTTAAGGTAATTTTTCGGAATGCTCTTGAGAATATCGATCGTCGCCTTTTGGATAGCTGAAATGTCCTGAAACCAGTGTCCTTTCATGGGCAAATGAAGTTTTCCAAATAGGTAAAAATCACAGGGTGCCAGATCAGGTGAGTATGGTGAGTGATTAATGGTTAGTATGGAGTTGTTTGTAAAAAAAACAGTGACAAGCGTCAACCGATGACACGGCGCATTATCGTGCAACAGGCGCCAGGACCCTGCATCACGGTATTGAGATCGAGCACGACGAATGCGTGATAAAAGACGCTTCATAACACCAAGGTAAAACACAGCATTAATCGTTTGACGTGGTGGAACGAACTCTCGGTGTACAATACCCTCGGAATCATAAAAACAAATCAGCTTTGTCTTTAGTTTTGACTTTGAAGACGACTTTTTTTCGGTGACTTCTGATCGTCACAGAGGTCCTCACGACCTTCTTGGAATCGCTTAAACCACTCATGCACATTACTACGGTTTAGGCACTGATCACCATAAACTTTTTTCATCATTTGAAATGTTTCAGTAAACGTTTTCCCAAGTTTAAAACAAAATTTAATATTTGCTCTTTGTTCAAAATGCATTTTACGACCGATGACCAAAAGCTGCTGTCATTTTTCGATCGATTGCAATTTTTACGAAATGTCAACAAGAGATCAATACCACCAATAGGTGGCGCCACCAAAAACAGTTATATTTAAAAAGTTCTGTTTCTTTTGCGACAGACCTTGTATAAACAAAATAAAAAAAAATAGTGCCCATATTGCAACCGTTTTTGTGGTGTCTATTGTTCACAAATTAATACAACGTCAATCTTATTAGCGGGGCACTTAAGTTCTGTCGAAGAATTGCTAGCGAACTGGCGTATAAATGTGAATGAACAGAAGTGTAAGCAGGTAAGGTTTGTTATCAGAGCCTTTCGCTAAATTGCCCCGCTCTCTGCATTCAATAAAGCACGTGCTCCTGTCTTCCTAGTTGCTGCAAGCTTTCGCCACATGTTCACATTCTAGACATCTGAAATATTTCTTCAGTTTTTTTTTTATCGGATTCTGCAAATTGTCCAGCCGATCTTAATCTTTTGTGCAGCCAGTAGGTGCTTTGCTTCCTGTGCATAAAGGCTTATGATTGTCGTTTGAGTGCCTGCATATGCTGGTCTAATGCATACCTTGAAAAGACGAACTGTTCGATTTCTGTACGAATTTCTTGTGCTTTATATTTTGTCGTTATATCGTCCAAATCATGCACTTCGACTGTAGTTTCTTGCGTTAGTGATCTTATTTGTGCCTGATCACCTAGTACCTTAACTATCTCTTCTCTATATCTTTCAGTACTTTCTGTCTGTGCTTACTTTTGTTCTAACGGTATTTCTCCTCTAGCTGTCCTTTTTTACTCTTGAAAATTTTTCTCCAAGCATTTGCAGATTTTCATTTTGTTTAACCGCCCTAAGTTTATTTGCGTAAGACATGTCTCCGGTTTTTTGCAATGACAATTGCTTCTGGTCATAGGCGTGGTACGGCGTTTTCCTTTTCGTGTTTTTATACTTGGTATTGTGATCCAAGTTTCTTCCTTTGTTTTAATCATTGGTCCGTCATGGAATGTTTTAGTCCTTTTTGGTGGGGTCCTTCGTTTAATCTGCTTGTCATCACGTGATCTTTTTGGTGAGACTTCAGCAGTCGTTCGTTAGGTAGCTACGGTTCTATCTATATTCGATTCGCATTGTCTAATATGGTCATCTTGTGCACAAGGGTAGAACTTCGATATTGCGCTTAGCAGTCCCCTCATGGGATTGTTGATAGAGCGCTGTGGCGGACGCATCATATCCTCTAGCTTTTGAGTGATTTCTCCCAGTTTATACATATATTCACGTTGAGACGGTACTTTCAACATTGGTGCGACCCCGCAGGTCCCTGTGCGGAGAACACCTTCACTAGCGATCTAGCCAAAGGCGAAGCTTTTTTAAAGAGGTGTACTTCTGAGCTCGTACATACCGGGTTGTACACAGTGTTATCGTTAATTCTGCGGAGCGAGCTTTTCTCCGATTACTGATTTCTACCTTCAGCTTGACTGATGACACCGCTAAATTTGTTGCTGCTTTTGTTGTAGTTGTTGTGGGTTTTTCATTAATTGTCTCCATTTATCAGTTTTATCAGCGCATCATGTGCAGGGGGGCGGACTGAAACAGACAGGAACGGGTGTACCCAAATCGGCTGGTTACTGATTCACAACGTGGCTGACACTTCGGCAGAGCTGAACTCACATCTCCTTCTCTACACCACCAGTGAAAAACAGATGATGATGCTTCAAGGGATTCCTAGTGTGACCAGGTATGATGGTATTCACTACAGCCGCACTTTGTGTCCGTCGCGCCTGGCTTTTGAAACGATCATCATTATTAGAGAGGCGGTAACTGCTCGCCTCTGTCGCAGGAGTTTCATCTGCTTAGCTGGTTTTTATACCGCATCCAATACCCCTGCCGCTACTCGTCGGGGATTGCTTATTTGTTGTATCTTATTTCGCAACTAACCACTTACTACAGCCCGTCCGGTAGCTTAGAGCTCAGAGATGCCTGATCCTGCACGTGTGTTCTTTTGATTCCTTTGGTCTTGTAGAAGGTCTTAATAGCGGCTTTTTTTTTTTTGCAAATTCACCCTCCATTTCGCATTTTTTGTCTATATTTATAACTCAAGAACTGCTGAATCGATTTGGCTGAAAATTGCTGATGAGCTAGTTTGGAACCTCGGGACGGGCATAGGGTGCTTTTTATCGCTTTATGTTAAAAGTCACAACAATTCATAAATTAAAAAAATTATATTTCAAAACATAAGCCTGTGTTCAATATTCATGTAATGATCATTTGAACGTTTTTTTCTTCAAAAATACAAAATAAAATCGCACAGCTACTGGCAGGGTACATTGGTTTCTGTTTATATACACATATACATATATGAATTATAGTGATAGTTGTAACTGAATAACAAACGGTTGAATCATAATTTGAGATGAGTGCATAATAGCTGAGAAATATTCCTGAAGCGTTGCGCAGAACAATGTCATATTTAAAATAAACAATCAAGAATGTGTTTTCTTACTGGGTTTTAGCCGTCGATTTTGCAATTACATTTGATGAATGTTGAACACAACATTAACAATTGATTAGATATGGGGCGTGAGGCACACCCTCCTCTGCCCTACTCCTACAATGTTATTCACTATAACAAGAAGCATGTGTGTGTATATATGTAACAATATACGATGCAGATGCAGAGACTGTGAACATGTTGTTACATCATACACATTTATGTATGTACCAGAGAGCTGCAACGAGTATGATAAAATCAGAACAAACACTCGCGCCAAAAATATAATCAAATCATTCAGTCCAGCATAGACAACATTGTTGATCAATTCGAGTACCGCCAGCCAGCGTCAATTGGTCTGATGCAACACGAACAATCTGTTCTTTGGCAATCACGATCTAGTAAACGGTATGGCTGGCGTCGGTTCCAATCGTATCATGCCAGTTCATACAGCTGTGACGATTATTTGAATCGATGTGAAACTTCGGGTAGACTATAAGTAAATCTACGGGTAAATCTACGAGTAAATCTGTTTTGAATATACATATCAGCTTTGAAAATGTGCGCATGTTACAAATTTTCAACAATTTTTAAACAATGGGAATTCCATCGAGTACGTACATACATATATACATACTGTTGCGCCAAGCGGCATCTTTTGTAAATCTAAAGCAAAATTTAAGAAAATGAAATACAAAATTATAATAAATTGTGAAATTGAATTTATAAATATTGAATTGGGGTAAACTCAACCCCCGGTTAATTTTGGCTCATTGTACCTAAACGAGAGAACCAAATTGAACTTTATTTAAAAACCACTAGTAATGTTTTTAGTTACTTTTGATTGTTAATTTCTTTGTAAATCTTTAAATAAAATACACCTTTTTCTGCATTTAGTTCAATAAAGCGAAAAACCAAAATGACTGCCTAATTTGAACTGTCAAACTACCGAGAAAGCACGAACAAAAGGAATAAATTAAACCCACTTAGCAATAAATACAGGGTAGGCCATTTAAAGTTGACCCATCTGGCAACGCTGTAACTTTTAACAGCGCTGACAAATCGGCTAATGTCATACCGCGTTAGAAGCGTCATTCGAAGACAATTTATACCATGGAACAGTACACTCCAAAAGAACGCGCTGAAATTGTTCAGCTTTATATTCAAAATAACTTTTCAATTGTGTTAACTCAACGTGCGTTTCGCAAAAAAAATAAAGTGAAAAGTGCTCCAGTTAAGAACACAATTAAGTCTTTATACGCAAAATTTGTGAACACCGGTAATCTCAGTAATGCCAGTCATGCATCCAGACAACGCACAAGACGTTCTGATGAAAATATCGAAGCTGTACGAGCCAGTATTGAGGAGACTCCATCGACATCGAGTTATCGCCGCTCTCAGGAATTAGACATCTCTCGCACCACTCTCCGACGCATAATTCATAAAGATTTGAAGATGTTTCCATATAAAATTCAAATGGCACAAAAACTAAACCCAGCTGATTATCCGCGACGCCTTAATTTTGGCAAACAAACAAATGGGTCAACTTTAAATGGCCTACCCTGTATATGAAGTGAACGCGAAAAGGTGTTCAATGCTAAAATACTGTGGATGGCGGAGCCGGTGTTGGCCCGGTCGGGGTTATTTTTTTAAAGCGCGGCCGAAGGCCGCCAACACTGAAAGGACTACTACGCGAAAGTAATTCAGTTAACCCGGGTATTCGCTCGGCCAGGGTTATTTTTTAGAGCGCTGCCAAAGGCCGCCAACGCAGAAAGTACTTCGGTCACCCCGGATCGCTTTGTATCATTAATAGATGCAATTAAATATGTACATACATTGCATTGAAACATTTTGGTTTTCTTTATTTTGATTTCTTGTGCATACAAAAATGTTGGCGGAGTTGCATTGGTTTCAGTTTGTATGGAAAAATGAGCAAAAACACTGATTTTTGGTAATTTTCAAAGGGCTCCCTACGGGTCTATAGGGGCTCTAGGGGGTCGAGGGGGGGGGGGGGGGTTTTATTAAAAAGTTCGATCCTTCCTCTTTCCAATAAGGAGGCGTGAAGGGTAGGGCCCCTGTTTTCCTCCATAAACGATACTTAACCGGCGCGATACTAAACATTCCCCTTGAATTGTAAAACTTACCTTAATTCATCTATTATAATATTTAACAAAAGATAAACACTTACCCCTTGTAAGACATATTTACATTACCACTATTTTAAGCCGTTAGTTTTAAGTTTTAAGTAGTTCCAAAAACGGAATAAAAGAATTAATTGTATTAAAAACGTGAAATCGAACGGACGTGTCTTTTTCATTTTAGCATATTTATATTTTTCTCTCTCGACAGGCAGTTAGGCTTTAAGTTAATGCGCGCATTCCCAGTATATACTTTCGCATCTCAAAAACGCTTGAGTTTTTTAACTTACATTTGTTGTATGTATGCACCTGATTGAATGTCCATTATATACTTAAATAACATATGTATATGTGGCGGTTAAGGTGTTAATAAGTAAAACACTATTTAACCAGCTACTTAATTTTATTAAATTTATTTACTTACAAATAAATCCGACTTACAAATATGTTATTAAAATATAAATGTTTTATGTTGCGTGCGATAGAACACGTGTGGTCTCGTCCGATGATCAAAAGGAATAGGACGAATTGGAGAAGCTAATATGAGGTGATCAATATTGTAACGGGATTAAATATTTTAGTTTGCTGAATACAGTATTACCAGATGAAAGTGGTTATGTAGTTACAATATTGGAAATAGTTAATAAGTGGATCTATTACAATTTGGAGAGATGCTAATCGCTACAATACTCCCCTTCTTAAAAAAATTTAAAGTTTTTAAGAAGTAATTTAAATTTTATACATTAATTTGGAATATAGGTGTTCTTATCACTAAACTTAACTCCAAAAGAAGTACATTGAATTTTCTCCGCTGCTGTGAAGAATTCTAGTTCGTTTACGTCGCTGTCGGCTACGTATACTGGTTTAAGTCTATCCACCGAAATAGAGGTTGGGTTGCCTCGGTAGTCTATGACGAAATATTTGTCGTGACGAGCAATAACTTTGAACGGTCCTTCGTAGGGCGATGAGAATGATATTTCTATATGATCATTTCGTACCAAAACATGAGAACAGGTGTTTAGGTCTTTAAAATAAAAAATTGATCTCTTTCCGTGTCTTGACGTTTCTGCTGGTGCTAGATTTTGGAAATGTTGTTTTAAATTCTGTAATAGTTCGGCAGTGGTTGTTTGATTGTTTGAAGGAGCAATGAATTCTCCAGGCAAACGTATTGAGTCTCCATAAACGAGTTCGGCTGGCGTTGTGCCCATGTCTTCTTTCCATGCTGTTCGAAGGCCAAGTAGTACAACTGGTAGAGCGTCTAGCCAAGTTTCTCGATGGCAAAGGAGTGCAGACTTGAGTTGGCGATGGAAACGTTCGACTAAGCCATTTGATTGCGGATGATATGGAGAAGTCCTTAGATGTTTGATGCCAAGAATCTGCGACAGTGAGTTAAAAAGTTTTGACTCAAATTGTCGTCCTTGATCGGATGTTATTCGTTTTGGTACACCGTATCGAGCGATCCAGTGGGCGAGTAGTGCTCGTGCTACAGTGTCTGCTGTACCGTTTTCCAAAGGTATAGCTTCTGGAAAACGCGTAAAACGATCGATTATAGTCAAACATTGATTAAATCCTTTAGACGTTGGTAGAGAAACCAAGTCTATATGTATGTGTTCGAATCGTTGTGAGGGTGCTTGAAAAGTACCGATAGGTGATGATACGTGTCGTTGAATTTTGTTACGTTGACAGTCAATGCAAGCTTTTGCCCATGTGCGACAGTCTTTGTTTATTGACGGCCACACAAATCGTTTACTTACTAGCTTTTGCGATGCCTTTATTCCGGGATGTGCCAAGGAATGTAAAGAATCGAATAAATGTTTTCTGAGTGAAACTGGGACATATGGTCGTATAGATCCATTAGTTAAATCACAGTACAGAGCTGGTTCGTTGGCATCTGCCTGTATTTTCTGCAGTGATAGTGATGTTGACGGATTGTTGAGTAATTGCTGCAATTCTGTATCGTTTTGCTGTGCTGTTGCTAAACTTTGTGTAGTGACGGGTTTAGAAATCGCGTTGACGCGGGAGAGCATATCTGCAACGATGTTCTGGTGTCCTGAAATGTGTCTGATATCCGAAGTAAATTGACAAATAAAATCCAAACGACGGAACTGCCAAGGGGAGGCTCGTTCTGTGCGTTGGTGGAAAGCGTGCTGTAGTGGCTTATGGTCTGTGAAAACGATCACGTGACGTCCTTCGAAGATGTGTCGAAAATATTTTACGGCTTCGAATATTGCATGTAGTTCACGATCATATGTAGATAATTTCTGTATTGACGATGGAAGCTTTTTACTGAAAAATGCTAATGGTTGCCAAGTGTTGTTGACATGTTGCTGTAGGACGGCGCCTATACCATGTTCGGAAGCGTCTGTAAAAATTGCCCATTGAGTGTTTGTATTTGGATGTACCAGTAATGTTGTTTGAGCAAGTGCTTGCTTTGCTTTGTTGAACGATAATTGAAGCTCTTTGGTGCATTCTATTCTTTGCGAATTCTTGACGTTTGGACCCTCCAGCAGTGAGTTGAGAGGAGCGAGGATTTCGGCCGCTTGTTTGATGAATTTCCTCTAAAAATTTATTGTACCAAGAAATCTTCTTAAACTTTTGATAGTAGTAGGAAATTCAATACTTAGGATAGCGTTAACCTTATCTTTTAATGGTGTTATACCATTTTTGTTGACTGTGTGGCCCAAGAATTTTACCTCGGTTAAACCAAAATTTGATTTTGTGGGATTAATGACTAATCCATAATCTTGAAGGCGTTTAAATAAAATTTCAAGATGTTGCAAATGTTCACGCTCATTGGCTGAAGCTACCAGGATATCGTCGATATATACGAATAAGAATGGAAGATCTCGTGTTACTTCATCGATGAACCTTTGAAACGTTTGAGCTGCGTTTCTTAGACCAAAGGTCATATAAGGAAACTCAAATAGTCCAAAAGGCGTTATAATGGCCGTTTTAGAAATGTCTTCTGGTGCGACCGGGATTTGGTTAAATGCACGAACCAAATCTATAGTTGAAAAAATGTTTTTACCATATAATGTTGCGGTAAAGTCCTCAAGGCAGCGTACGGGGTATTTATCTGGAATTGTGCGAGCATTTAGACTGCGGTAGTGTAAACATGGTCGCCATCCCCCAGTGCTTTTCGCTGTTAAGTGCAGTGGCGATGACCATGGACTGTTCGAAGGTCGAGCGATTCCGAGTTTGATCATGTCATCAAACTCGTGACGTGCAGCTTGTAGTTTATCCGGTGGTAAACGGCGTGCTTTGCTGGTCACTGGTGGTCCATTCGAAGTACGTATGTGGTGGAAAGTGTTGTGTTTCTTCCCTCTTGTTACGCTGTCTGGATTTGTAATCTGCGGAAAATTTCGTAGTAGTTTGTGGTATATTGTATCTTCTTTAATTGATCGGATGGAAATTGTATTCGTTATTGGAGCAATTAAAGCGGGTGATGTTAATCCAGTACGTCCGTCGAGTAGACATCTTCGCTTGAGGTCGACTAATAAGTCAAAGTGACTCAAGAAGTCAGCCCCGATGATTGGTTTCGTGACGTCGGCGATGATAAATTGCCACAAAAAATCACGGCGAAGACCTAAATTAAGAGACAATAACCGTTTTCCGTATGTTTGGATGATGGATCCGTTTGCTGCTTGAAGCGTTTGACCAATTGCTGGTGTTGCATTTTTCGACCACTCTTTTGGGAAAACCGATAAATCGGAACCTGTGTCTACCAGATATTGGGTACCAGAGGTTCGATCTCTAATGTAAAGACGGTGAGAATTTTTCAGAGAATCACTACCCGTCATCAGCGACTCTCTAAGGCGTTTCCCGAAAATGTGCAACCTGGTTTGCACCGAATAGCGTTTTTACCGTATTTTGAGTGATAGTAACAAAGCCCGTTAGAGCTCAGCCTATGTTGTTGGGACTGGCTACGTGACCTCGGTTTGTTATGCTGTCGTGTATTTGATCTGCATTCCCGTTTGTTAATAACGGCTGATAGTGCTGCTAACTGTTTGGTTAAGTCTGATATTTGTTGTGCGAAGTCTGCACCATTAGTGTTGTTAGTATTTTTGGAGACTGATGAAACGTGCATACCTTGTATGATTTCGTGCAGTCTGTCTGCACTAGCCCCTAAATTTTCCAGTGTTGTATTTGTTTGCAATGCTAACATGGCGCGAGTGTCTTTCGGTAAAGCGGACAACCATTTAGCCTTAAGTACATCTTCGTCGACGCCTGGAACCAGAGCTTTAAGATGGCGCAGGAGTTGTGATGGCGTACGATCGCCAATCTCCTCACCTTCGAGAAGTTGTTGTAGCTTTGCTTCTTTCGATTTAGAAAACGACTAATTAGTGCCATTTTGAGTGCATTTTAAGGTGCTGATGTTGGAGGATCAATGATGATGTCTTCCACTTCTGCCGCATGTCGCGTGTCGAGGATGGAAACCGCGTGGTAAAATTTGTCAAGATCTCTTACCACTCCTAGAATCCTAAACTGTGCTTCGATTTGGGCGATCCACAGCGATGGCTTCTCAGGATTAAACTGTATTGGTCGAATGACGTTAGATGTTGGCTGTAGAGGTTTCCTATCTTCGGAATTGTCTTCCGATGGTGACTGCTTAATGTTGGTCATCTTTGTACCGAGTTGGTACTGGAATGATGTGACAGGCTTAGTGTTCTATCGCTTAAGCCGCGTAGCGTGATATGGTTGAGTTTGCGCGTGCAACTCCTTTATCGGCATTTACTTCGACGATTGTGGCTCACAAATGTAGAGGTTATGGTACACACATCAGAATAACGTGTTCCCAATGTAGCAGTTAGTGTATAAATCACGTTGATTTTTGGCTTGTACGTCGGGCGTAGGACGTCAGGTATGTTGTGAGCGTCGCCAATGTGATTTTAACGTCAGTATATTGTATGAATTTCGGCCGTCGGGGTCACCAATGTGGCTGTTAAGGTGTTAATAAGTAAAACACTATTTAACCAGCTACTTAATTTTATTAAATTTATTTACTTACAAATAAATCCGACTTACAAATATGTTATTAAAATATAAATGTTTTATGTTGCGTGCGATAGAACACGTGTGGTCTCGTCCGATGATCAAAAGGAATAGGACGAATTGGAGAAGCTAATATGAGGTGATCAATATTGTAACGGGATTAAATATTTTAGTTTGCTGAATACAGTATTACCAGATGAAAGTGGTTATGTAGTTACAATATTGGAAATAGTTAATAAGTGGATCTATTACAATTTGGAGAGATGCTAATCGCTACATATACATAGACGTACATATGTATTTGAAATAGAACATAAGTGCACAAGTAAACCAGTGTTTAGGGGATGAAACGGCACGCTGTCGATCATTTCAATTATTGGGGCATAAGTTTGCATTAACATGAACCGAACTGACAGAATCAGACAGAGGAACGGATCAGTACTTAAATATACACAAAAATTTAATACTATTCTGAGGAGTTAAGTGGGTTTTAAAATTTTTTGTCTTTTTAAGTAGTACAATATTTTTAAATTATTCTCCCGAAAAGCAATCCGAGCAAAATTCTAAGAGATAGACCATTCGGAAGTTCCGCCCATCAGGCAACGTCGGTAACGCACCGCAAGTATCATGCGTTTTTCTCAAAACTCCATTTCTGTAGCCGGTGGACACTATTTCTCGAAAAGGTATGGACCGATTTTGTTCAAATTTTGCAAACATCTTTAAAATAACATTATCTAGTAATTGAACAAGGGAATTTGTGTTTTTTATATTACAACTAATTTTTTCGATCCAATAAATTGCGAAAATTTGATACAAAAATTAGATTTTTTGTTAAAAGTTCGTTAAAAGATTCAAATTAAAATTTGTTTCTTTTCCTTCGTGCAAACCAGCACACCCAAACACCAGTTTTTTTTGAGGCGCCCGGGAGATGAGGTCCTAACGGCTGAATTTTTCAAAATTTTTTTATGAAAATTTCAGAAAATATCATTTAGATATGTATCTTAAATATGTCATATACTATAACATATAAAATATATAAATATAACTATTAAAAAAATCGTAAGAATATACTTTTTTTGAACCTCTGAAACCCATCTAACTCCTTAAGTGATTTACGATGTCAATAAAAAATGTAGATTGCTTATTATATTATATTGTTATCACGATAAATTATATCCTTGACAACAAAGAGCGAGCGAAGCCGCGTGTTTAGACTAGCAAGCATATAAATATATTTATGCTGGTTTGTAGGCGAAGCTGTTACTGCGACAAAGGAAGCGGTGACAATTGGTGGAGAGTATATACAGTAGAAAATCTCTTCGTGGTAGCTTTCTGAGGGGTGAATAGCGGCCATCTTAGATTTTCATTGGTATCAGCGCAGTGCTGAATATATTGAGGTTGTAAATAAGAGGCAAAAACTACAAATATTGTTATTTAGTATAAATCAAAAATGACTTATCTATGGTATATTTTGATTAATACATGCTTTAAATGCCATAGTGTGTCATATTTCGCCCTTAAAATATTGATTTACTAATAATCAGATATTTTGCAAGTAGTGAGTTGTTATGTATAAAATGTGTCCCTGGTGTAAGATTTCTCGGTGGTGAGTTTGTTTGTTTACATTAGATCGACAGAAAACATAAAAGCTGCTGCTTTCCTAAGCAATATTGTTTTTTAACTTTAAATTCGCTTATGTTATTTAAATAAGTTATTTATAAAATTATATTCTTATATCTAAGTGCAAATTCCAACAAATTTTTTGTTGTAAAAACTAACTAATTTGTATATGTCAAAAGATAGCTGATCAACCGTTTTACATGGAAAAGTTAAGAAATTCTTGAAGCGTATTTAACACTTGTTAAACAAACTTCATAACAAGTATTCTTCTTCTTCTTTACTGGCGTAGACACCGCTTACGCGATTATAGCCGGGTCAACAACAGCGCGCCAGTCGTATCTTCTCTTCGCTACGTGGCGCCAATTGGATATTCCAAGGAGTGGAGGTCTTCCTCTTCCTCTGCTTCCCGCGGCGGGTACTGCGTTGAATACTTTCAGAGCTGGAGTGTTTTCTTCCATCCGAATAACATGACCTAGCCAGCGTAGCCGATGTCTTTTAATTCGCTGAACTATGTCAATGTTTTCATATATCTCGTACAGCTCATCGTTCCCTTCAATGCGATATTCGCCGTGGCCAATGCGCAAAGGACCATAAATCTTTCGCAGAACCTTTCTCTCGAAAACTCGTAACGTCGACTCATCGGTTGTTGTCATGGTCCAAGTCTCTGCACCATATAGCAGGACGGGAATTATGAGCGACTTATAGAGTTTGGCTTTTGTTCGTCGAGAGAGGACTTTACTTTTCAATTGCCTACTCAGTCCGAAGTAGCACCTGTTGGCAAGAGTAACCCCGTGTTGGATTTCCAAGTATAACAAGTATTATCCCAGGAAAATATAAGAAACATGCAAATTAATTCAAAATAATCACTTAAATGATGTAAATATTGCATTTCATAATGTCTATTAAAGTGTAGCTTATCAAACTTTAAAATTTTTATCTAGCTTAAATGCTAACACAAGATCCTGATTACCATGAAAGTAGCCAAAAAAATTGTGCACAGCAGCCTAAGATTTTTTAAAGTTAAGTATACATATGTATATATTGTAGCGGTAATAAGTCACCACATTTAATATTTTAAACGATTATTTATTAAGATAATTCAAAAGACTTCTTCACTTGTTAGCGTCCGTACAAGGAGTGACGCTTCTTAAAACTAAAAGCTTAGAATTCAGTTGAAACTGTAAATTTCCAAGAAGAATATAAAGAGAATGAAATAATAGAAGAACTGACAAACAGTGCTGCCAGATGCGATACGTCTTGTCTGTGTGCCCACAGTACTACCCCTCAAATAAAGTACTGCTGGACTTTTTTAAGGTTGAGTTCCTTTACTAGATCCTAGTCCGGGTGCTTGGTGCAGCTAGGCTGGTTGATGTATGTAGCGAATTCATTTGCTTGGTGAGAGTACGGCTGTGCGGCGGGGGCTGATTGTGGCGTTGTGCACTTGGTAGTGTTGCATGTAGCGTGGAGGCGGCGACTGATGCAAAGTGCGTTGAACCGAATTCACTGTAGATGAAGCGATACATTGTGGACTGTAAATGATGTCGATCATATATACCGTTGACATGTGCTGCAGTGGTTGTAGCGTCATTTTTGGTTGTGCGTGTTGAATGATGACGGCATGTAATGCCTGCGACAATTGATATGTGGGCGGAGGTTGTGATATTGGTTGATGATGAGTTCAGAAGATGGGCAGTTTGTACATCTGGATATGGAGGAACTGTTGCTAGCAAAATGATGATGATGATTGCTGCTGCTACAAAGCTTGCGGCATTGATGGTGGTGGTGCTTGGTGTTGCTGGTAGATTAGCGGTACTGTACTTATGTGCGCTGCTCCAGCGATAGGTCCTGTTGAATAGATAGTGATTAGATTACAGTTGAATATAACTGGTATGGAATCGGCAACTGCAACTGTAGCATCTGTTGTAGCTGTTACTGCGCTGTTGTTGGGGTGTTGCTGTTGCACCTGCGAGTTGCATTTGTAGGAGTTGGTTTTTGCTGTTGTTGTTGATGGATGTGGCCATGTTGTTGCGCTGGACCAACCAAATGCGGCGACATACCGGCGGTGGTGGCTGTCAAATTGAGCTGATAAAAATCGCTGGCGATGATGCTGGTGAGAGGTCCGTAAGATCGGTGCTGGATGCCCATTGGATTTCTTGTCCACTGCTGAGGCCGTGGGCGTACAGGTGAAGTATTGCGTTGGCCGTTTGCACCAGTTGCAGTTGCGCGGTCTCATAAGCGCAAATGGGTGGCAAGGTGATGTAGTGTTGTTAAACTGTTGTTGTACCAATTATGGTGTGCTGTTCAGTCGTCGGGGTCACCAATTATGTGGCGGTAATAAGACACCACATTTAATATTTTAAACGATTATTTATTAAGATAATTCAAAAGACTTCTTCTCTTGTTAGCGTCTGTACAAGAAGTGACGCTTTTTAAAACTAAAAGCTTAGAATTCAGTTGAAGCTGGAAATTTCCAAAAACAACATAAAGAGAATGAAATAATAGAATAACTGACAAACAGTGCTGCCAGATGGGATACGTCTTGTCTATGTGCCCACAATATGTAAGCAAAGCAAAGCTTTATTACTGTATATACTGAGAATTGGTGTTCCTTCGGTTGTGTTTTTCCGGCACAGCTCGGATTTTCTACTGACAACACAATGTTGTGACACTTTATACAGTACTGCAAGATATTTATTGAATCTGCGTTTTGGTTCGAAAGCCTAACAATAAGTTAGTTAAATCTATTTAAAACCTAGATAAGATCAAGCAAGTGTTTGAGCTATTTTAATGATACGTTGCTCCTTAGTACGCAGGCGTGTGTGATCGCAGGAATGTAGCAAAGTATTAGCCTCTATATATTTAATTCTGCTGTCTTCTTCTACTTTCTTTTTTCTTCTTCGTCTTCTTCTTTACTGGCGTAGACACCGCTTGCGCGACTACAGCCGAGTTAACAACAAAAGGCAAGTCGTTTCTTCTTTTCACTCCGTGGCGCCAATCTTTTTTTAAGGCGTGTGTGATCGCAGGAATGTAGCAAAGTATTAGCCTCTATATATTTAATTCTGCTGTCTTCTGCTACTTTCTTTTTTCTTCTTCGTCTTCTTCTTTACTGGCGTAGACACCGCTTGCGCGACTACAGCCGAGTTAACAACAAAATGCAAGTCGTTTCTTCTTTTCACTCCGTGGCGCCAATTGGATATCCCAAGCGAAGCCAGGTTTTTCTCCACTTGGTCCTTTACACGGAGTGGAGGTCTTCCTCTTCCTCTGCTTCCCCCGGTGGGTACTGCGTCGAATACTTTCAGAGCTGGAGTGTTTTCGAGAGGACTTTACTTTTCAATTGACTACTCAGTTTGAAGTAGCATCTGTTGGCAAGAGTAATCCTGCGTTGGATTTCCAGGCTGATATTGTTGGTGGTGTTAATACTGGTTCCATTCGTTAGTTGACTGTCGACGCGGATAGACGTGCGTGCGCATCGTTGCGATATTCTCATAGTGATTTTTCGGTTTTTTTTTTGCGAGTTTCTTTTGTGCGGTCGTTTGTTTACGCAGTTTAGCGGGCACCGTTATTGCCTGGCACGTGTGGATAGCGGTTCGGTGCAATTGTTTGTGCGATTACTAGGTGCGGGGTTAGTGACCGCGGTGATTTTGTGCGATTACACATTTTTGTGCAATTTTTGTGCATTTTTGTGTAATATAACGGGTGAGTAATATTTTTAATTATTACCGTGGTCATCCACGTTGTTGTTATTGGCGGAAGCTTCGCACGGTTCCAGTGTAGCTCCGTGTTGTTGGTATTCTTGCTGACTGGACTGCCTGCCAGTAGTTCTGTGCTGAGCATCTGGCGTTTAGTTGGCTCTGTGGCAAGAGGATCTGGACAGGTTTGCCCAAAGGGTGCAAGCGTCTGTCTAGCGTTGGAGATTACGACTCCTGCGAGGACCAACGGTCATAACAGTGCTACCGTTTAGCCCACGGTGCGATTCGGCTCAGCGCCACATCGGTCGACTCCGGACCGTTTCGGGGACTTTGTCCGGCCGGCGGCCAATTGAGTGGCCTTAATCCAACTGCAGGTTGGGGTTGTGGGCTGTGCCACCGCGAGCACGCCATAATCGACCGCTTGGGTGGTCATTGTTATTGAGCGGGCCTTTGCGTGGGTCGCATTTTTCAGCGCGTTCAGACGAAAACACCTGGAGAGCAGCTGCTCCAGTATCTTTCTGTCCGTGAGCCGTCTGCGCTAGTGGTACGCCAGCGGATCAGTTCGACTGAGAGGTTAGTCGGGAGGTAGGATGCCTCGTGGACGGAAGAAGAGAACGAAGGCCCTCGCTGGAAGCGGAGAATCCCCCGCCGAAACGTCGGGAACGTCGGGAGCGGTAAGGTCTCCACCGCGGAGTAAGGCGCGTTTGGGGTCGTCGCGTAAGGAGTTGAAAAGCGAGGGAGGGAGCGTGAGTGGTGGCGGGAGTGCCAATGTGGCCTCCGCTGGGAAGGCGGTTACGCGTGCAGGGTCGCCGCGTAACGTAGGGGGAAGCGTAGGAGGGAGCGGTAGTTGTGGCGAAAGTGCCAATGTGGCTACCGTTGGCAAAGCGGCTGGGCGTACGGGGTCGCCGTGTCGTGAAGGGGAAAGCGAGGGAGGGAGCGGAAGTCGTGGTGGGAGGCCCAGTGTGGCCTCCACAGGGAAAACGGTTGCCCAACTGTCTAGGACGGTTGGCAAGGAAACGGGTGCCGGGCGTGCCAAAGAGGGCGTAAAAAAGCGGGAGTCCTCACGGGGAGGAGTTGTTGTGGGGGGTGGGGCAGTCAGCCATGTGGCAGATGTGTAAAAGCTTATGGAAGTTCATTCCGGAATACCTGGAGGCTATTTACAATAAGTGCGTCTGGGAGGGATACTTTCCACGCGAGTGGAAAAGTGCTAGGGTGTTCCTCTCCTGAAGTCCCCTGATAAGGTCAGGAGCGATCCTCGATATTATCGGGGCATCAGTCTCCTTCCAGTACTTGGAAAAGTGCTGGAAAGAGTCATGTTGAAACGGCTTCAGGAGCTCACGCGGGGTATGTGGTCGGATAGGCAGTTTGGGTTCAGGAAAGGACGCAGTATAAAGGATACGTGGTTTTTTGTGCAGAATGTCGTTAGGGAGAATGTCAACAAGTATGTCCTTGGCATATTTGTTGACTTCAAGGGGGCATTTGACTACCTAAGCTGGGATCGAGTGGTGCAACGGCTGGAGGAGCTTGGCTGTCCGGAAATTACTCTTTGGAGGAGCTATTTTTCGGACAGAAAGGCCTCTCTTGTCGGCATGAATGGGAGTGTGGAGATTGGAGTTGTTCGAGGCTGCCCGCAGGGTTCCATCTGTGGTCCATATATTTGGAACCTTATGATGGACACTCTGCTTGGGCAGCTCGAACCACTCTGTAAGTGTTGTGCGTATGCGGACGACCTTCTTCTTATTGTTGAAGGTCGCTCCAGGTCTGAGTTAGAGCGGGCGGGAGGAGATCTCTTAGACATCGTTAATTCGTGGGGTTTAGGTGTGGGGGTTGACATATCGATGGACAAAACGGTGGCAATGCTGCTGAAAGGTAGATTGTCACCGGCTCGTCCACCGATTGTCCGTGTGAATGGGGTCAACAACAGATATGTGACGCAAGTCAAGTATCTGGGGTTGACCATGAGTGAAAGGATGTGTTTTACTCCGCACTTGGTGAAAGTGAAGGAGCGACTGCAGGCAACCGTGGGCAAAATACGACGTATTTTGAGGAGCGATTGGGGTCTCGGACGTCGTGCTGTCCGCACCATATATCGTGGCTTGTTTGTGGCCTGTGCCACATATGGAGCCCCTGTATGGTGGGAGGCAGCCACGACTGTCTTGGGGTCTCAAAAACTCCTCTCAATACAGCGTTGTGTGATGCTTGCTTGCTTGCCTGTATGTCGCACCGTCTCAACGGATGCGATGCAGGTGCTATTAGGTGCACCCCCTCTTGACCTGATTGTCATACAGCGTGCTGGTGCATTCAGGTTAAGAAGGGGTTTGAGTGTGTCATTGCTGCGGAACGATTGGATTTCCGACGATGATGTGGCGAGGGAGGGATATCTAGGGAGCAAGAGGCTTCTAGATGATAGGGTTAGGTGTAGGTGGCAAGAACGTTGGGACAATAGTCCTAACGGCCGAGTAACGTACGAGTACATTCGGGACGTTGGGTTCGTTGAGGACAACCCAGACTTCAGATTTTGTCTGAGTCTGCGTTTCCTGCTTACGGGGAATGGGCCTCTGAATGCATTTTTGCATCAGAGGCACCTTTCCGATACGTCGGGGTGTTTTTGTGGGGCGGGGTTAGAAAATTGGTCGCATTTAATTGCGGAGTGCCCGATGTACTCGGACATTAGGGATCTGGGTGGTATGAGGATTAGCTGGACTGATGGACGATTAGATGTTAGTGGTGTGATCTCCACTAGTCGGAATACCGAACAGTTAGGGCTGTTTGCGCGTGAATTATTTAAGTGGCGAAGGCGGTTAGCTGGAAATTAGGGTTTTAGTTTTTTTTGTATGATTGGTGTGTGTAAGTGATGTGTGTATGGGGTCCAACCCCTGGCCACCAGGCCAGAGCAGTATGGAAGCTCAACTGGTAGTAGTTTAGGCTACGAGGTCTGACCGGAGACTTAATTCTGGTACCACGGGGAGCAGAAGCCCTTGGAGGTAACTCCAACCTCCAACCTGCTCATGCGGACTGGCCCCTCGGGGAGTATCGTGGTGGTTGTGGTTGAAACCCAAATCGCGAGAAGAACTGACCTCGTCAGTTGAATGTGGAGTTGCATTGCAACCGGGTGCCGGACCCAAAGCACGGCAGAGGTTTTAGATGGGCCTCGAACCCTACTAAGGTGGTTAGTGTGTCCATTCCACATTGCCAATTTTTACTGAAAATTCTAAGCATTCTCAGGGCGCTGATCAACGCATTGATTTGATCCGCTGTGCTTTTGAGCGCCGTGGAGTAAGGCTGTCGTCAGCAGGTACCCACGTGAAACACACCGGACGTTGTCCACTGTGACGTGAGAGCCAAGTCGCGAGTGCGACGACTGTTGGTTTGATGACAAGAGATATTTCGTCTTGCCCTCGTTCACTGCCAGACCCATTTGTTTTGCTTCCTTGTCCAGTCTGTAGAATGCGGAACTAACGGCGCGGGTGTTGAGGCCGATGATATCAATATCATCAGCATACGCCAGCAGCTGTACACTCTTACAGAAGATGGTGGCTTCTCTATTTAGTTCTGCAGCTCGGACGGTGGGCTTTAATCTTTCACACAATACGACCACAGTGCCAGAGATACCTTCTTTGCCCACCCTGGCGTTGAAGTCGCCAAGCACGATTTTGACATCATGGCGGGGGCATTTCTCATAAGTGCGCTCCAATGGCTCATAAAAATCATCTTTGGTCACATCGTCCTTCTCTTTCGTCGGGCGTGGGCGCAAATCAGCGATATGTTGAAGAACCTCGCTTTGATGCGGATTGTGGCTAGACGTTCATTCACCGCAGTGAATGATAGTACTCGGCGACGGAGTCTCTCTCCCACCACGAATAACACACCAAACTTGCGCTCCTTTATATGGCCACTGTAGTAAATGCCACAAGGACTTACTTGTCTCTGTCCTTGTCCCGTCCATCGGCGTTGATGTCAGCCTTTGTTTTTACGAGGACATCAACCAGCTGGGCAGCGGCACCTTCCGAATTAAGAGACCGGACATTTCAGGTGCATGCCCTCAATTCGTAGTCCTTGTTTCGTTTTCCATGGTCGTCATCTAAAGGGGGGTCTCTCATCCGAGGCTGGTTACTATTCATTGGGGTGTTTTATTTACGTGGCGGGTCCAAATCCAGCGCACAACGCTATGTAGAGGAGGTTTCGCCTTCTCACTTTAGCTCGCCGTGAAACGAATATTCTTAGGCTACCCAGAGGATACTTGGTCAAAGACCGGAAGTCGTGAGCTGCTTGAGTCATATGTAAAAGAATCGTTTCTGGCCACTCCCAAGTGAATGGCGATCAGAGAACTTTCCTCACTTGCGTTAATTTCTAGACATGAATCCAACCCCGAATCGAAATCTAACTTATTTAAATATACATATCTTATATATATATTTATATGTATATATGTATGACTTGTGTGCGTGTGTATTTGGTCCAATTTGTTCGCGAAATACTACCGCAAGTATGGCTGCGTCTAACCTATTGACGGCGAATGTATGTACATACCTATAAATCGTGCAATAATTCAGGGACCGTTATTTTTGTGCGAGCCCTCGCTAACCAGACCGCGCCAGCGCAAGTGAGCTTGCCGGCTACTAAATATCCGTAGTTTAAAAAATATAGGAAAGATAAGTGTTGAAATATCGGAAAGCAGCAGTTTTGTTCGGTTATTGTTGCTGCACATTGTTGTAATAACTTGATAAGCATCAAAATATTTTACGCGTTTTTGGTAAAATACAACGGAAAGGAAGGCGTCTTTAGGTACATAATATAGTATATACGATCGATTGAGAAAAATATTTCGTAGTTTTGTGTTATTATTGTTTGATTATAAGTCTTGTGCTAACTAAAATATTATATCAAAATATAATTAGTGTTCGAAAAGTTTTGAAATGTGCAGAAAAAACTATACATTTTGCGAGTTTAGTGCGGAGTCGAAGTGAGTATACTTCTTACAAATTTGTTGTATTAAATTTACACGTGCGTTCATAAACAACCACTCTAACCTTCAAATTAATTTGG
Source organism: Bactrocera correcta (assembly GCA_027475135.1). NCBI lineage: Eukaryota > Metazoa > Arthropoda > Insecta > Diptera > Tephritidae > Bactrocera > Bactrocera correcta. Next base: position 16,366,518 of record CM050327.1, on the reverse strand, counting down.
TTAGCTCATTGATTTCGTAACGAATTTTGTTTTTTTTTTATTAAAATTTATTTATTTTTGGAAACATTAAATGAAAAAGCAAAGAAATCACACGTTTTTTACCCAAAATTTGTTACAATTAACCTTTTTATTTAATTAAATAAAAATTCATCTTCAATAACACTGGATCACAAATTTGAATTTGTTTTTTGTTCCACGGATGCCACTATCCAATTTGTATGTGAAATAGCTCGCTGATTTCGAAAATCGCGTAGTTTTTTTTTATGGATACCTTTTTGAGATATTTGCAATTTACCGTTATTCGACCAAAAAAAAAGGTGTCTTCATTTAATCATGTATATCTCACTGACCAGTGGAGCAATCTTACTGCAAATTATAGAAAATAAAAGTGAATGAAATTTCCTAAAAATATTGTCTACTCCATTTTTCTATAGGCCTTATAATTTCTGAGAAATTGATTAATTACTTCGTGTTTTTAAATTTTTTATGAAAAAATTAAAAAAAAAAATAAACTTTGGCAAGGAAAAAATTTTAAAACAAAAGCTATTTTTAATTTTTTTTTATTTTATATGAAGTCCTGTTTCTTTATAAAAAACTAAGCTACCAACGAACAAAATCCATGGAGAAATAGGAAAGTTGTACATGATCAAATAAATATATCCAAGTCGCGCAAAGTCAATTTATACGTATATGAGTATGTAGTGTGTAAAGTAGGGTTGGGGTATCTAGCTATGCGCTGTTTCTGTTAAGTAAAAAGTCAATTTTCATGTCGTTTTTAGTTTTTATAAACTCATTTATTTATATATTAGTAATATATATTAAACCAATGTGTCATTTTTGTCTTAAGGTGATGTTCTTACATTATAGTCGAAATGATTATGTGTTTTGTTTTGTCGTTTATTTAGTTTACGATCGGTTTTTCTTATGAGAAACCAACAGTAGTCACCCATCATACCGACAACCCAGAAACCTTGGTATCGATTCTCAATTAATTTCATTTGCTGGTGAAACCTTTCGCCATGCTCGTCACTTTCGTCTCCGAGATTTTCCGGAAAAAATCTTAAATGGGAATGCATAAAATGAATTTTTAAGACATATTTACGCCTGGAGAAAAAAGAAAATGTAAATAGGTAAACTATAAAATTTTATATAATTTAATTAAATAAGTTTTGAATAATCACCCATTTCTGCATAATTTTTGATTAAGTCGCTCACTATCTTCTCTTAGTTTGGACTTTTGTGTTTACCGAGAAAAGAATAAACGACCATTTTGAAGGAATCCCACGCTGCTGCCTTAACTGGTGACAATAGTCCTTTGAATTGGTCATTATTAATCAACTTTTTTATTTGGGGTCCAACAAATATACCTTCTTTTATCGTGGCCCGGAAAATATTTAGGAAAAAAATTTGCAAATAATTGAATACTTTGCCTTCTTTGTCCAACGCCTTAACAAAATTTTTAATGAGGCCGAGCTTGATGTGCAATGGCGGAAGAATGATTTTTTCCTTCTTTACAAGTGGGACGTATTTGATATTACCCACACCAATTGTAAATTCAACTCTTTCCGCCCATCCCTAATGCAATAGTGGTCTTTACGAGTTCGGCTGTCCTATTTGCAGAGAAAGCAGCAGTGTTTTGTGTAGCCACTTTGTAGACCGCATAACATTCTAACGACTTTAAGATCGGCACATATTTTCCAATCATGCTCTTCATACGTGATGAATTTTAACAATTTCTCCATTACCTCGTATGTTTCCTTCATGTTTACTGCATGCGTGATCGGAACCGAGGGCTTTTTGTTGCCATTATGCATTTTGCAGCCTTCAAGCTCAGTTTATTGCTGTCTGTGAATAATCGCCACTCTTCGGAATCATATGGTTGACCAAACTCTTTGAATAATTCTGGAATGTCTTTACAATAGCATACATTGTCTACCTTCGTATAGTGTTTGGCAAATGGTTCGTGACGATTTCTATAATATGTCACCTTAACATGGGGTGACACGAATTGAAATTAAAATAACAATTCATTACAACTTGATTTCCCATATTCAGATGATCTTTCAGATATTGCTGTTGACAACCAAACTGGATACCAGGAATAAAGGGATGTTCAACTTATTCCAGTGTGAGAGCACCTCAAAATTAGCGTTTTTTATAACATTTTCCATTATGGCCAGATTGAACAAAATAATAATTTTTGGGCATTTATCAACTCAACACCCTACATTTAGAACGAATAAAAATTACTAAATAGTGATTATTTATGATATGGATATACTATTTAAATCTTTTTAAAGTATATTAGAATAACTGACTTTTGACTTTTTAATACCCAATAAAAGGATTTAAGCTTGTAAGCTCTCAATCATTAAATGTTTTTAATCATTTCCATTGAAAATAAAACTATGATGCTTCAAATTACAAAACGTTTCATCAAACACCTTTAAATTTTACAAATTTATTTAATTTTCATTTTTTTACATTTTTTATAAGTGGTCTTGAACGATGCAACAAATCCCTCTGTTTACATATTTTTTGGTAAGATTTCAATCTGGCCATCGCCCGTTTCCAATTGATAAACGTCAAAACCTACTGAACTCGATTAGCTGTCAAAGTTCAGTAGGTTTTGACGTTTAACAATTGCTCTCTCACTTCCAGTGAGAGAGGTGTTAAACATCTCTTTATCTCTGCTGGATACGCAACTTCAGCTGAATGTGGAACTGGCAATGAACGGTAGGTACGTTAGCATAAATCACTTTTCTTGATTTTCCAAAGCCAAGTACTTTTGTCACACAAATATAACAACCTTCTGAGTGGCATGTAGGTTCTCGCCATATCATTGGTACATTAAATTTCATGTATCGCCTGAAAAAGAAAAAAATTAAATATTACTATTAAATAAAAAGAAGCATAGTTTCATAATTTTAATGCGTACTTTGTTGATCCTGATTCCCATTGAACCAATATTATTAGACACAAAGAACACAAAATATTCGGAGTCCATGGCTTATGAATATTTTTAGGCTCAATACCAAAATATTTTGAATATATAGATTGGATCGAACTGCCTCCGATGCCGTGCAAGAGCATATTCACCGCATATGTAACAGAACATATTCGGATCGTTGGTACGCTCAAATTCTCGCGTACGTTTACTCATTTTATTTTTAAAAATAGCTCACGGTTTCTTATATTGTAATTATAAACTGGAACCGGCGAGCCTTACAGATATTATGAACTTTCAAGGGCCATTTATCGTTATATATAGCTTGATCGCGAAAAAATAAAGAAAGGCAAAACCTACCTAAACAAGAAAGTTCCTTCATATTAACGAACCGGGAAAAGAAAATACTACCTGCTGTTGCTGTTGGCCTCAAAAAAAATTAATGAATTTACCAAGATATGTGTGTGTGCATGTATGTAGGTATGCATGTTTAAATTAAATTTAATTGCATTAGCAATTTTCCGCAACTAATTACCCTTCGAAAATCTGCCTGCATACCTACACACATGTTAAGCAAATTAACATGACTACAGGGGTTTCGAAACTGACACCTTTTGCTTTCGATGCAAACTACCTACTACATCAGTATATGAGTATTACTGTTATGAAATTATTATTTGATTTTTTTAAACGAATAGCGTTATTAGTTTATTCTAATGATATTCGAAAACAATCCCACCCCTACTTTACACACTACATACGCATATACGTATAAATTGACTTTGCGCGACTTGGATATATTTATTTGATCATGTAACAACTTTCCTATTTATCCATGGATTTTGTTCGTTGGTAGCTTAGTTTTTTATAAAGAAACAGGACTTCATATAAAATAAAAAAAATTAAAAAATATCTTTTGTTTTAAAATTTTTCCTTGCCAAAGTTTATTTTTTTTAATGTTTTCATAAAAAATTTAAAAACACGAAGTGATTAATCAATTTCTCAGAAATTATAAGGCCTATGGAAAAATGTAGTAGACAATATTTTTAGGAAATTTCATTCACTTTTATTTTCTATAATTTGCAGTAAGATTGCTCAACTGGTCAGTGAGATATACATGATTAAATGAAGACACTTTGTTTTTTTGGTCGAATAACGGTAAATTGCAAATATCTCAAAAACGTATACATAAAAAAAAATTTATTCGATTTTCGAAATCAACGCGCGATTCCACATACAAATTGGATAGTGGCGTTCATGGAACATTTTTGCTGTAAACCAGTGTAATTAGTCAACAAGCGACCAACGCACATAGAGAATATAACCAACGGCAAATGAAGGATAATCGAGCATTGGTACGAGCATCACTTAATCGTCTCGAGTTTGAATATGATCCTGAAATAAACTGTAAGTCACACCCATTAATCACGATCGGTAGTATGGACAAAGAGAGTCAACATTGTCATGCTTTCAAGTGCAAAGGTTAATCAGCTGGTTTATGTTAGGCACCTGTGAAAATTTCATTTCCACCGCTCAATATACCACCGGAGTCTCTAAAACCACTTTTAGCTGGAATCACATCTCAATCGAAATCGTATTTGCGGAAAATTCGTAAATTCCATTTATGCTTCCAAACGACGTCATTTGAAGCGACAAAAATTGTTCATCATGAAGATGGTCAGAATTTTGAATCTACATTCAAGATTCAAGGTCAATTGTATCATCGAATCAGTTCATTGCTTCCAATGTCTGATGCCGAACTTTTACAAATTTGTTTTAAGGAAATAAGGAGACACAATCTTATACAAGCTGCGCTTACAACCATATACAGCAGAAGGAAGAATGAGAAATTGTGGACATTTTAGAAATGTTTTTAAAAAACCATAACCCATCGGCACAATTGTTCAAGACCCTTTCTAACAGACTGCAAAACTACAACTACGTCATGTTCCAACTGTAAATGAATTTGCAGTTGTTATGGCTGGTGAGCCATGCGAACTTAGAGACATACGCATACAACGAGAGATAATACGATGCAAATAATTCAAGACAATCATCGTTTTTACGATGCTTTGCAGTATCCGTTGATATTTTGGAAGGAGAAGATGAATATTATTGAAATATTAAACAAAGAAATCCAACTACAGGTACAACTTATAGATTATCTTAAAATTTTTTTTCATTTCAGTTGAGGAACTCATTTGCGGGTGAGAAACTGATTAAGACAGTTAGTGCTATGAATTTCTAAGCAAATCGGTTGATGATTCGTGTTTATGAAGACAACAACATTCTCCGATACAGACAACTATTTCATCAGTACATTGTGGAAATATATGTAAAAATCGAAAGAGAGAGACTACTATATATAAAATTTGGTCAAGCAAAACTTTGTACTGAGGATTACATTAATTTGCGTGATGCCGTGATCGGTAACGGAGGTGCAAAAAATGACATGAACAATATTGGTACTGCATATATCCTCCCATCATCGTACATTGGTAGTCCGCGTCATATGTAAGAATACATTCAAGACGCTTTGACTTACGTACGTGAATACGGCCGATTTGATCTTCTTATCATCTTGACGTGTAATCAAAACTGGGATAAAATTAAAAAATTGTTGTTGTCACGTCAAACATCGATGCATCGCCATGATATCACTGCACGTGTCTTCAAACAAAAATTGAAATCTTCGATACATTTGATAACACATCGGTATTTGGTGAAATGAAATACGTTGTTAGCATTACTCCGTTGAATGGCAAAACGAGGCTTACCTTATGCGCATGTTTTACTTGGGTTGGTGGATGAAGTACGCTCAGACGAAATTCACAATATATTTTCAGCGGAAATTCCAGATCCGAATGTTGATCAAGAATTGTTTGACATTTTTACTACTAATATGATCCATGGTACTTGTAGTAAATATGAGGTCACCATGTATGGACAATGGAAAATATGCAAAACGTCTTCCAATACCATGTAAATTTGTGGTTTTTATTTAGAAAATCCGTGTTTCTCTGACGGTCAAATATATGTTGCATGTTCCAGAGTTGGCACGATTTCGAGTACTTTGGCGTTGGGGTAAAAAACACGAATTTCGGTACAAATGGGGTATGCACGGATAGGGGAGCTTCTCCAGGAGAGGAATATGCAAAATAATGTTGCTAACACTTATATTTTTTAAAATATTACCGATTATAATTTCAAAAATTTGTTATAATAACACTTAGTATTTCACAATGTTTCACAAAATTTTTTTTTACATTTTTCAATTTGTATATTTAAATATACACTCTAAACATTAAAATAAGTTCATACTTAACTTTTGTTTTGTTATATTTTAGCTATATTTATTAATTTAAAAATCACTTAGCACATTCATCGTTGAAAAGGTTAGATTTTTTACAATTATGAGGAAAACGAACTCGCCACATCTGAAACACCAAATACTTAGGATTTTCAGCGATTTTTCTTTGTTTGTATTTTCGCGTGATTATTTTTTCTATATTAACTACAGGGTAGGCCATTTAAAGTTGACCCATTTGTTTGTTTGCCAAAATTAAGGCGTCGCGGATAATCAGCTGGGTTTAGTTTTTGTGCCATTTGAATTTTATATGGAAACATCTTCAAATCTTTATGAATTATGCGTCGGAGAGTGGTGCGAGAGATGTCTAATTCCTGAGAGCGGCGATAACTCGATGTCGATGAAGTCTCCTCAATACTGGCTCGTACAGCTTCGATATTTTCATCAGAACGTCTTGTGCGTTGTCTGGATGCATGACTGGCATTACTAAGATTACCGGTGTTCACAAATTTTGCGTATAAAGACTTAATTGTGTTCTTAACTGGAGCACTTTTCACTTTATTTTTTTTGCGAAACGCACGTTGAGTTAACACAATTGAAAAGTTATTTTGAATATAAAGCTGAACAATTTCAGCGCGTTCTTTTGGAGTGTACTGTTCCATGGTATAAATTGTCTTCGAATGACGCTTCTAACGCGGTATGACATTAGCCGATTTGTCAGCGCTGTTAAAAGTTACAGCGTTGCCAGATGGGTAAACTTTAAATGGCCTACCCTGTATAATAAAAAATATTTTCCAAAATTTTTCAAGCTATAATTGAGTTGTGAACACTTTTTCCTTATATACATATATATATTAGGGTGTGTTTTTTTTTTTTTGAACTTTTAAATTTTTTCAGGCCCGTCTCGAAATTTTCTTCGAAATACCCTAAAAAAAATCCCTGAAAAATTTAGACCCTAATATTAACATTAAGAAGTGGACTAAGGCCTGTAAAAATTTTCCATAGAAAATACACTACAATCGTGAGTTTTTATCTTTAAATTCCTACATACATATCAGTGTTATTTTATGGCATCGCTTTGACTTTAGACGCATATTTCTTAGAATTGTTCACTCTACAAAAGTATCCAGTGCAACAAAGTCGTAACTCACACCGGCGAGGTAGTACGGGGCTTTAAACTCGATTTTTCGAAGAATTTCGTATTTTTTTTTGTACATATCTCGTAAATGACAGGAGCTATAAAAAAAATTTAATGAGAAATTTGTAGGAAATTTTAAATCCTATAAAAAAGAGCCGAGGTCAAAATCGCCATCATTAATACTTCTCGAATTTTTCATCATTTTAAGTAAGCCTGTGTGCAATTTTCATAGAATTTTTAATACATACCATTTATAAAATTTAAATCATATCGAGGTGAATGAAGTACTTTCGCGTAATACTCATTTCTGCGTTGGATGTCGCGACTGTTTGCCATACTCTTGTGTGGCATACTCTATGTATTCTTCTTATAACGGGTGATTTTTTTGAGGTTAGGATTTTCATGCATTAGTATTTGACAGATTACGTGGGATTTCAGACATGGTGTCAAAGAGAAAGATGCTCAGTATGCTTTGACATTTCATCATGAATAGACTTACTAACGAGCAACGCTTGCAAATCATTGAATTTTATTACCAAAATCAGTGTTCGGTTCGAAATGTGTTTCGCGACAAATTTTGTTCAGCGATGAGGCTCATTTCTGGTTGAATGGCTACGTAAATAAGCAAAATTGCCGCATTTGGGGTGAAGAGCAACCAGAAGCCGTTCAAGAACTGCCCATGCATCCCGAAAAATGCACTGTTTGGTGTGGTTTGTACGCTGGTGGAATCATTGGACCGTATTTTTTCAAAGATGCTGTTGGACGCAACGTTACGGTGAATGGCGATCGCTATCGTTCGATGCTAACAAACTTTTTGTTGCCAAAAATGGAAGAACTGAACTTGGTTGACATGTGGTTTCAACAAGATGGCGCTACATGCCACACAGCTCGCGATTCTATTGCCATTTTGAGGGAAAACTTCGGACAACAATTCATCTCAAGAAATGGACCCGTAAGTTGGCCACCAAGATCATGCGATTTAACGCCTTTAGACTATTTTTTGTGGGGCTACGTCAAGTCTAAAGTCTACAGAAATAAGCCAGCAACTATTCCAGCTTTGGAAGACAACATTTCCGAAGAAATTCGGGCTATTCCGGCCGAAATGCTCGAAAAAGTTGCCCAAAATTGGACTTTCCGAATGGACCACCTAAGACGCAGCCGCGGTCAACATTTAAATGAAATTATCTTCAAAAAGTAAATGTCATGAACCAATCTAACGTTTCAAATAAAGAACCGATGAGATTTTGCAAATTTTATGCGTTTTTTTTTTTAAAAAAAGTTATCAAGCTCTTAAAAAATCTTCTTATATTTGAGTTGCCATTGTGCGTGTGTTTGTGGGAGGGAGGTCGGCCTCTGAAATGTGCTTGCGTCTTAGCGAGAGCAGTGGTCTCTTAGCTGTTGAGTAAATATGCTTGTACAGCTCAATTTCGATGCGTGGGTATATGTTCCGCCTAATTTGTTGTTAAAATCGGAATATTCAAAAAAGGGTTAAGGCGCTATTGACAGAGTTATGTGCTGTCTGCGGAAGTGCCGAAAAAAAGTGCCTCAACTGCTGGCATGATTCCGGTCCAATGAGTAGCTGAAACTAAAAAATTCAAAATGTTTATTAAACTTAAATATATTTTCTATACAATGCACTACGATCTTTGGAAAATATCAAAAATTAAGAAAATGGCGTAATTTTGAGAAAAAGGACGTTTTTCAAAAAGATCGTAGTTTATTGCATAGAAAATGTATTCAATCGATCAATTTCTCGTTGAGTTATGATGTCAGCAATTCTATACGCAGATTGTAGATTTCTGTCATTTTCTTTGTGTATACAAGTGTGTCAATATCCAGAAACTAAGAAAGGGTATGCTCTCTGTTGAGTGTATATGCATATATTTTTAACATATTTCTAAGAATTTCATCTTGTTTCCATTTAATATTTGGCAATTTAGATGCACGTGGCTTTAAACCGATTTCTTGCTTTCATAAAACAATTTCTAAAGTTCTAGCGATTGTAATGAAGAGGCTTGAATGTTTGATTGCTACTGAATGAGGACTTTTCATTAAGATGAAAGTGTGCGTGGCTTAAAATCAGTTAATCTAGAAGGTAGGTAGAAAAACAATTATGAAAACCAACTGGAGTCTACATCAGAGTTCCGCTGTCTTTTTGCCGTTAGCCACTGGATTTTGAAGGCTTTAGTGACTTTAGTCCTCCTCAACCCTGTGTAAATCGCAACAGATCCTGGGATCTTCTTTCCCAGCACAAGTTTCTGCTGGTTGGACTCAACAGATGCATATCTGGGACGTACCCGCGGCCAACACTTGAAAGAGACATTCTTCAACATAAATGCCAAATACTGTAGATGCTCACAAATTAGAACATCCAGAAATTAGAACCAGAGTTTTTAATGCATAAAAGTTCTAATTTCTGAGCATTTTTCTTTTTAATTTTAAACACAAGGGATTTCCCATTTATTGTTGCATTGACCGCTCTGAAATTAGAACCTGAGGTTCTGATTTCTGAGAGTTTTTTTTTTATTTTTAATACACGGGAATTCCCATTCTTGGTTTTTATTTTACTGAACAAATGTAAAATAGAAATGCCCAAGTTATATTTTGGTTTTTGTTTTGCCATATTTTTGGTGTTTTTTTCATTCGTATGTGAAATTTGATACGCGTGGACATATTTTGCTAGACTCTACCAAAAACTAAAAATAACTTACTAAAAATGTTAAATAAACGTAAAAAAAACACTTTATCTTTGGAAACCAAAGAAAAGATATTGGAAAAACTGGACAAAGGAGTTGAAGGGAACCGTCTAGCGCTAGATTTCAATGTGAGCAAATCTGCCATCAGCTATATCAAGTCAAATAGGTCATCTATATTAAATGCTGTTTCCAACACTTATCAGGAAGCATCAAATAAAACTATACATAGCGCCGAATATCCGAAAATGGAAATGTCTTTAAAACAACGCGAAAGGAAGTGTACATTGACAGCAACAATATTAAAGGAAAAAGCTAAACAAATTTTTGGTGAAGAATATCCCGATAAAAATAAAAATGCATTCCCAGCAAGCGATGGATGGTTTACTAAATTTAAAAAGCGACACAACATTCGTTTTTTGTTTAAATTGGTGGTGAAATTCCTTCTAGTGATATTGCCTCGAAAACTCCATTTATTCACAGATTCCGTGCAAAAGTCACTGAAATGGAGTTAATAGAGTCGCAATTATATAATGTGGACGAAACCGAATTATTTTATCGTTGCGTGCGCTTGGATAAAAATTTCAAAAAGAACGAACTTCAATTTTACTTAGTTCAAATGCTGATGGCTCTCACAAATTAGTGCCCTTAGTTATTGGAAAAGCCAAAAATCCCAGGAGCTTCAAAGGTTTTAATAATCCAATTCATTACAACTTTTCCAAAAATGCTGGGTTGACGTCTCGGATCTTTCACGATTGGTTTCACAAAATATTTATTAATGAAGTAAGAGGAAATAATTAGAGGATGGAGTCATGTGTAGAAGTTCACGTGGCCAGAAACGATTCTTTTACATATGACTCAAGCAGCTCACGACTTCCGGTCTTTGACCAAGTATCCTCTGGGTAGCCTAAGAACATTCGTTTCACGGCGAGCTAAAGTGAGAAGGCGAAACCTCCCTTACATAGGGTTGTGCGCTGGATTTGGACCCGCCACGTAAAAAAAACATCCCAATGAATAGTAACAACCAGATTCGGATGAGAGACCCCCCTTTTAATGACGACGAATTCAGGGCATGCACCTGGAATGTCCGGTCCCTTAATTCGGAAGGTGCCGCTGCCCAGCTGGTTGATGTCCTCGTAAAAATAAAGGCTGACATCACCGCCGTCCAAGAAATGCGATGGACGAGGCAAGGACAGAGACAAGTATGTCCTTGGGGCATTTACTACAGTGGCCATATAAAGGAGCGCAAGTTTGGTGTTGGATTCGTGGTGGGAGAGAGACTCCGTCGCCAAGTACTATCATTTACTGCTATGAATGAACGTCTGGCCACAATCCGCATCAAAGCGAGGTTCTTCAACATATCGCTGATTTGCGCCCACGCCCCGTTTGAAGAGAAGGACGGTGTGACCAAAGATGCCTTCTGTGAGCGCTTGGAGCGCACTCATGAGAGATGCCCCCGCCATGATGTCAAAATCGTGCTTGGCGACTTTAACGCCAGAGTGGGCAAAGAAGGTATCTTTGGCACTACGGTCGGTAAATTCAGCCTCCACGAGGAAACATCCCCAAATGGGTTGAGGCTGATCGCCTTTGCAGAAGCCCGAAATATGGTTATCTGTAGTACTAGATTCCAGCATAAGAAGATTCATCAAGCTACCTGGCAGTCTCCGGATCGAAAAACCACCAACCAGATCGAGCATGTTGTGATAGACGGAAGGCACGTCTCCAGTGTTTTAGATGTGCGTGCTCTCCGAGGTCCTAACATCGACTCGGATCACTATATTTTTACAGCCAAGATTCGCACCCGCCTCTGTGCAGCAAAAAACGCACGCCAACAAATACAAGGAAGGTTCGACGTCGAGAAGCTGCAATCACAACAGACAGCCGAACGATTTTCTACTCGGCTTGCACTCCTGCTCTCTGAGAGCATTCGTCAACAACTCGGTATTAGGGAACTGTGGGACGACACTTCAAACTCCTTCCTTACAGCTGCAACCAAAACCATTGGCTTTTGGAAAGTGCAAAAGAACAGCAGGTACGACGAGGAGTGCCGTGTCGCAACGGAGAGAAAACAGGCTACTTACCTCGCAACATTACGATCGACCACAACACGTGCGGGATGGGTTAAATACCGAGAGTTGAAGAAGGCAGCGAGACGCATTTGTAGACAGAAAAAGAAAGAGGCCGAAATGCGTGAGTACGAAGAGCTTGTTAAGCTGGCCGACAGGGGTAATGCTCGAAAATTCTTCGAAAAGATGCGGCGACTTACAGAATTCAAGACCGGAGCATACTCTTGGAGGACTCCCCAAAGGCGATCTAGTCACCGATTCCCAAAGCATACTTAAATTATGGAGGGAACACTTCTCCAGCCTGCTGAATGGCAGTGATGGTACATCGCCAGGAGAAGGCGAACCCGATTCCCCAATCGATGACGATGGAGCAGACGTTCCATTACCCGACCATGAAGAGGTTCGAATAGCAATTGCCCGCCTGAAGAACAACAAAGCGGCAGGGGCCGACGGATTACCGGCCGAGCTATTCAAACAAGGCAGCGAAGAACTGATAAGGAGCATGCATCAGCTTTTATGCAAAATATGGCGTATATATTCGTCGATTTCAAAGCTGCTTTCGACAGCACGAAAAGGAGCTGCCTCTATGCCGCGATGTCTGAATTTGGTATCCCTGCAAAACTAATACGGCTATATAAACTGACGTTGAGCAGCACCAAAAGCTCCGCCGGGATCGGGAAGGATCTCTCCGAGCCGTTCGATACCAAACGAGGTTTCAGACAGGGCGACTCCCTATCGTGCGACTTTTTCAATATGCTGCTGGAGAAAATTATTCGAGCTGCAGAACTTAATCGAGCAGATACAATCTTTTATAAGAGTGTACAGCTGCTGGCGTATGCCGATGATATTGATATCGTCGGCCTCAACACCCACGCCGTTAGTTCTGCTTTTTCAGACTGGACAAGGAAGCAACGCAAATGGGTCTGACAGTGAACGAGGGCAAGACGAAATATCTCCTGTCATCAAACAAACAGTCATCGCACTCGCGACTTGGCTCTCACTTCACTGTTGACAGTTATAACTTTGAAAATGTAGATAATTTCGTCTATTTAGGAACCAGCATTAACACCACCAACAATGTCAGCCTGGAAATCCAACGCAGGATTACTCTTGCCAGCAGGTGCTACTTCGGACTGAGTAGACAATTGGAAAGTAAAGTCCTCTCTCGACGAACAAAAGCCAAACCCTATAAGTCGCTCATAATTTCCGTCGTGCACCATATACAGAGGCTTGGACGATGACAACAACCAATTAGTCGACGTTTTGAGTTTTCAAGAGAAAGGTTCTGCGAAAGGTTTATGGTCCTTTGCGCATTGACCTCGGCGAATATCGCATTCGATAGAACGATGAGCTGTACGAGATATACGACGACATTGACATAGTTCAACGAATAAAAAGACAGCAGCTACGCTGGCTAGGTCATGTTGTCCAGATGGATGAAAACACTCCAGCTCTGAAAGTATTCGACGCAGTAACCGCCGCGGGAAGCAGAGGAAGAGGAAGACCTCCACTCCGTTGGAAGGACCAAGTGGAGAAGGACCTGGCCTCGCTTGGAATATCCAATTGGCGCCACGTAGCGAAGAGAACAAACGACTGGCGCGCTGTTGTTGACTCGGCTATAATCGCGTAACCGGTGTCTACGCCAGTAAAGAAGAAGAAAAGGAAATAATTTTGCTTTAATTTCTTTAATTTTAAAATATGTTTTTGTTTACAGTCCATCCAGTTTTCTCAAAAAAATAACTTGCCTCCGAAGGCTCTTTTGCTTATTGATAACTGCTCCGCGCATGCACCGATTGAGCATCTTCAAAGCAAAGATGGCAACATAGTCTCATATTTCTTGCCGCCAAATGTAACAGCAGCTGTGCAACCAATAAATCAAAATCCCATAAAGGTAACAAAACTTGTTAATAGAAGTAAGTTACTTGCTGAAATAATAGCTGAATGTGGTGCACTGAATAGTCTGCTGAAATCCCATTCCATCCGAAAGGCAATAATTTTTCTGAAACAAACTTGGGATGAGATAACGCCAACAGTGATGAGGAGTTCTTGGTCAAAGTTGTTAAATTGGGACTCTGACCAATACGACAGCGATGACGACGTGCCACTAGCACAGTTGCTTAACAAAACTGAGGACTGCAATGAAGCTCTCCAAGTAAATCAAACTCTTTTAGCAGAAATTGATCATGTGTATTGCTGACATCGAGAAATGGAATGAAGATGAGTTTGAAGATGGAACTGGTGATGACCTAAGTAGCGATGATGAGTTTTCTGATAGCAGTGAAGGCGATGTTGTTGATGAAACACGAGTTATTTCAAATGTTGTAGCTATTGAAAGCGTTAACAATTTAATAAATTGGTGCAACAAGAGTGAATTGTCTTCCAGTAAGCACATGTCAAATCTTTTGGCCCTCCGTAACGATATTGTTATATCGGATTTGAAGAAACCAAAAAAACAGAAAAATATTACTGATTATATGTCAAACAAAAATTAATTTTGAACTGAGAAATTATCCTGAATTTTTAATTAATTTCTGAAATTTTAAGTTGTTTTTTTGTTTAATAATTGTTATGTACTGGACTGAATTGTTATGTTTTTAAATAAAATAAGGAAATAAATGAAAAAAATGTTTTTATATAGTTTTTAGAAGTGGCTTAACTCTTAGTTTTATTACTAACGTTAAAATAAACCGTTCAGAAATAAAGTGGTTCTAATTTCCGAGCGTCTACTGTAATTTCAAATGATATTGCGGTATTTTTGCTAGTTGGCGCTGAAAGCGCGTAGTTCTAGTTTTATTCGTCGCATCGGGTCATGCTATACCTTTTTGGAAAGCTCATTTCACGCGCTAACACATTGATTGTCGTTTCTTTTAAGTCGTTCGTGAGTTAAAGCGTCGCAAATATGAGCAAAATAAAGAGAAAATACGGCATATTTTACAGTACTACTACGATAAAGGCAAAAATGCTTCTCACGCCGCCAATAAAATTTGTGCAGTTTATGGACCCGATACAGTTTCCATTTCCACCGCACAATGATGGTTTCAACGTTTTCGTTCTGGTGTAGAGGTGGTCGAAGATGCGCCACACTCCGGAAGGCCTGTCGTCGAAAATTGCGATAAAATCGCTAAATTGGTCGAAAGAGACCGGCATAGTAGTCATCAAACCGTTATAAACCATTTAAAGAAGTTTGGAGTCACTAAAATGCTCGATGTATAGGTGCCACATGAATTGATTCAATAAAAATACCGCAAGACTTTTTTGACAACCCAATATTAAACAAGTATATAGGGCATTCCTATTTTTAAAGGCATTATCTCTGCTTCGGATTCGCCCTGATAGACTTCTCGTTTTGCACAATTATTATTTCTCATCTGGCCGCGCTCTAAAAAAATAACTCTGGTCGAGCCAATACCCAGAGTGACTGCAGTAGTTTCGCGTAGTACTCCTTTCTGTGTTGGCGGCTTTCGGCCGCGCTTTAAAAAAATAGCCCTGGTCGAGTCAATTATTTAATATTATTTATTTATTAAATTTAAATGCATGGAAAGATCGTTTATACTCATTTTAATTTGAAATATAATTTATAAACACTTGTTTTTATGAGAAATAAGATTGCTAAATAAAGAAAGAGGAATTATAGCGAAAAAGAGAAATTTTGGGGAAGTGCTCATACTTGCTTATTATCAAATGGCAGTGCTACATTTTCTCATAATTCTTAGCACATAAATGATGCTCACTACGAGTGTAAAAAGTAATTTTTAAAATATAAATTTCTTATTTATAAAAACTGCAAAACCAAAGTGTACATTGTGAATTTGTTTAAATGTTTGCAGTTTAATTAAAAGAATTTGAAGTGAAAAATGTGCACAAAGTGTGTAAAATGTAGAGTATTTTTCTTTTCCTGTTCCTGTTGAAATGTTCGAATTTTGGGAATTTTTGAACTTTAAAGTCGAATATCTCGTAAACTAATAAATAAAGTAGTTTGAGTGTAAGTTTTTTCAGCTTTAATAAAGCGACTTAAAATTTTTACTAAACACTGCTTCTAGATTTTATTTCACTCATACAGTATACACATACTCACACGCCATGGATTAGTTGAATTGTGGTAAATGTACCTGTAATGAGATTAGATATTTAAATAACTTTTTAATAACAATTTTCATCAAAATATTTTGGCTTATGCAAATTAACAGTATTAAACTAAATATAAAATTTTCGGGAATATATATTAAATTATATAGAAAATGTACTTATTATTTGATCCTTCATTTATATAATTTAACACAACCGTCTAAATACTCGTGCTACAACATTTAAAATTACCGAAATGAATCTGCCGTCGGTACGTACGTAAATGAGCTGTGTTGCCTCTTCGAAATTTATTATTGTTTGTATGTGTGTTATTTGTTATTATGATGCTATTTATATACTCTTGCAACCAGTTGTTACAGAGTATTGTAGTTTTGTTCCCCTTACCGTTGTACGTCACCTAAAACTAAGCGAGACAGATATAAGGTTATATATGTATACATATAAATGATCAGGATGACGAGAAAAGTTGAAATCCGTAGTACAAATATTATAAGAGCTTCTACCGACGGTGCGAAATTGGATGAAATTGGAGGACACTCCGCTCACTCCGAATATAACGGTACTGTCAAAAACTACTAAAAGCGCGATAAATCAATGACTAAATATGGCAGAGACATGCCACTTAAATGGTAGAGAGCATTATAGGATCTGTTGTGAAAATTGGATGATGGCTACGGCACCGCCCATTCTTTGGTGATATCCCACGTCTCGGGACACGACCAACTTAATTCGACTAAATTTAGTACGTGACATTTTTTTAATATTACCATGTCACGTTGTGAAAATTTTAAATTCCACTTGATTCATTCAGTTTCCAGTACACAAATTAAGAAGGATTTAATATAACGGGATAAAACTTTGCGAACGAATAATTCCTTTAGTGTGTACCTTTAACCCCAATATAGACTGTTCAAGCCCCTAGGTATCGAATAATTAGACCCTGGAACCTATAGTTGACTTTTGATCGAAAATGTCGGCATATATCGGACAAACTTTAAAAATTTCTGCGACAAAGTATGATTATCTCAAATAGGCGATTAAACACGGTGATTTAAATTCGGAACTTTTTCAATAAAAATAAAAAAAAAACTTTCTGAAAATAATAATTTTGTCGCGGGAATTTTTAAAGTTTGAAACGCCAACTTTATGAATATGTGAAAAAAATAGCGACCGCTTAGAGTTAAGCTACAGCGCCTGGCTTGAGGGAGGATTTTTTGTTTGTCAATCACTAACATGGGGGGTTAAAGTTGAAAAAAAATTCAAAAATTTTTTTTTAAGCCCACTAATATACATACATAAAAAGTCTTTTGTATACTACTGATTTTCTCTATATTTTAGATGTCAATGAGGTGTGTTGCTGACCAAGTCTGTAAAGCGCACTATTCCAAACAAATGGACAGTACATCTAATGCTTTGCACAAATCTGCACCTAGTGCTACTTTAGACATTCCTGCTGTATTAGATCAACAATTAGCGGCTTTGACTCATCACAAACGACAGTTAGAAAAGAAGGCTATTTGTTTGTCACAACAGAACCCACGCGAAAAACTTATATCAGATGTTATAAATATTGCAAAATCTTCGTCATATACGCTGGAAACTGAAGATTGTATATCTAACATAATTTATTCGAAACCGCATATAGTTTCATCGCACGTTGATTCAACAGCAATTGATGCAAACGTATCTGAATCACCGAGTGATACTGAAAGTGTTCTAAATGATTTAAGACAAACAAATCCTAGCAAGTATATTAATCAAAAACCTGATGCAAATCTAATCAAAAACCAAGACAATGATGAAATAATTAATATGCGTAGTAAGATGTCTTCTAAATTATTTTGTGAAGAAACAAAAAAAGGTATGTATGAATAAGTTGAAATATTTATCTATTTTAGTAATATGAAAAGAATGTGCTAAATTTCGGTGCAAAAGATTTTATTATATACTCTAAAAAATTTTAAGAATTTGACATTTATGCTGTCATAGCGAATTAACACAATTAGTTAGCTCCAAATTATTAATGGTTATTACCAAGAAAGTTACGGTTACTGAAACTGCCATACATTGAATGAATTAACGCAGAAACTAACATACACACCATTCAACTCATAAGGTAAGGTAGAAACTTTAACAGAAATCTCTGGTAACGCTGCTAGCTATAGGAGTGTGAGTTGATTTGCTTTAACCTTTTTATAAGGGTATCTCCTCGACTGATAGAGCTTCAGTTTTTGAGATATCGGTCTGAAATTTTTCACATGCTATTTTCTCCCCATTTATCACATATCAGAAAATTATAGCATATATGTAGCTGTCATAGCATAAACCCACCGAACAAAACAAAGATCTTATATGGAACAAGTCTTTAATTGGTAAGATATGTCTTCCCTTTATAACGAAGCTTTCCTCTAACCTTTTTTCACGAAACATTCGCTCGTATAATAAAAATTTAAAATGTTATACAAATGAGCAACAAGCCGCACTGTATTTCCAAACGTTTTAAAAAATTATTATTATTGATTGTTGATGTTATGAAAACGTACACACATAGAAAAAAATTTCGTCATTACGTTAACTTACTTTCGGAGGTTCACCACCATCACAAAAAAATCGAAATTACGAATTATGGATTTTTATACAGGGTGATCCATTTCGAGGTTTCCTAAAATCCATCACAAAAAATCGAAAGAACGAATTTTGGGTTTTTATGTAGGGTGATCCATTTTGAGGTTTCCTAGTATTTTAAAGAAAAAACACAGAGACTTCAAACTTAATGGCGAATGTTTATTAACTTTCGAAAGAATTGGTATTTATTTTTATACTCTTGCAATCAGTTGCTACAGATTATTATAATTTTGTTCACCTAACGGTTGTACGTATCACCTAAAACTACGCAAGTGCGATAAATCAAAGACTAAATACGCCAGAGACATTAAATTTTACCACCGAGATGGTATAAGAGAGCTTTATGGGAGCTGCTTTGAAAATTGGACGATGGGCATTAGGGTGGGTCGATTCCGGACTTTTTTCGATTCGGGATTTCTAATCGTGCGGAAAAGTTGCCTTAGTACTTCCTGATTCCAATGCAACTTTTTGTTTTGAGATCGGATTGCATCTTCAACCCTAACTCCGGCCTTGAAATTTCGGAAATTCGCCTAACATCGTAAAATTGTCTACCTAGCGCCTGAAATACGCATCTCATGGCAAAATGTATAAAACAAAAGTTATTTGTCACGTCATTTGCTACCGAAATGGTATACGTGATCATGGCCGTAGGACGAACCGTTCCCAAGATACGAGCGAAAAGGCGGCGCGCCACAGCGCAAGGTGAAAATCGGCTTGCGGCCACACTTCTTGACGTTGATTTCGCCGAGTGCTATCACTCACATTCATTCACCTACGCCAAAGGACACATTCGGATAGGTCTCCACACAAATATTTTTTCATCGAGTTCCTTCACTCTTGTCGGTGATTTCGCCGAGTTCTATCACTTACATTAATTTCCCTACGCCATACGACACGTTCGGACTGGTCTCCACATAAATATTTTTTCATCGAGTTCCTTCACTCTTCTCGGTGATTTCGCCGAGTTCTATCACTTACATTCATTTCCCTGCGCCATACGACACGTTCGGACTGATATCCACATAAATATTTTTTCATCGAGTTCCTTCACTGTTGTCGTTGATTTCGCCGAGTGCTATCACTTATATTCTCTCAACAGAACACAGAACTCAAAATGCCTGTAACTAAATTTAAATTTAGACAGAAATGTCCTGTGTTTGGCGTATATCCTTACAATCTCTCTGAATCCCAGTTACCTACTTACCAGGATGTTCTTTTGTGTTATCAGTTTGAAAGATTTCGTATAGGGCGACAACTATTAACCTAGGAGTAAAGAGGTTACAGAAATAGTTGCAAAAAGGTTGAAAATACTTTGAAAAAGTCATCTATTCCGATAGTTTTACACACCAGAGTTGTACAAATGCTCACCTCATACCGTAAGAAATTTCTGACTCTTAAACAAATGTTTTTAGGGAACCCAATAGGTTTGAACTCTAAAAGAGACGACTTTGTCTCTTCTGCCGGAAAATTATTTGACATCGCTGCTTGTAAATGCATTTATTTTTCTTCTTGCACTTGTCCCAAGGAAAGGAAAGTTCCTATCAATGAACAACCATTTCTCTTGGACCAGAGAGTCAGAAGAATTGGTCGCATTGGAAATGTTGATCTACCTGAAACAACAAAGATTACAAAGAAAAATGAACGTAAAGAAAAGCTTTTAAAACGTCATTCAACATCAACACTTACCAGAAAAGTATCAGCTAGAATACGTGACCATTCAGATCAGCCAATGCAAGATTAGTCGGGCAAAAAAAAGTGTTGGAGTTAAGCTCCAAAACACCGAATGTATTGACTCTGTATATGGACTGTATTTTGACGGCCGCAAAGACAATACACTTACACAAGTCAGCGAAGGTGAAAAGTACTACCGCGGCACTGTCAAAGAAGAACATATTTCTCTTATAGCGGAACCTGGTTGTCATTACCTTGGCCACGTCACCTCTCCTTCCGGGTCAGCTAAGGATGAGTCGCAAGGTATATGGCAACATTTACAAGACAATTCAGTTGATGTGGAACATCTAGAAGTTGTCGGTGCTGATGGCACCAACACGAAAACAGGTTGGAAAGATGGAATCATTCGGAAACTATAAGAAAGAATAGGTAGGCCATTACAGAGGGTTGTTTGTCTTCTACATTTCAACGAACTTCCATTTCGTGCTCTTTTCGAACACATAGATGGTGTCCCAAAGAGTTCAAATACAATCTCTGGCGACATACATAGGTAAACTGCTCCCTGATTGTGAGAAGTTGCCTGTTGTCAAATTTGAAAGTTTTCCATCCTGCCAAATACCTTCTGACCAAGCTTATTTCTATAAAATATCAGAAGCTGTTATTTCCGGTCAATGTTCCTCTGATTTAGCGTCGATGCATCCAGGTAACATGTGCAAATCTGCGTTGGATTTCCTGGCTGACATTGTTGGAGGTGTTAATACTGGCTCCTAAATAATCTTAAGCGTTTTTAAGATTAAGGTTGAAATTAGACTCACTAAGGTGCGCAACTAAAAGCAAATTGCCTGTGCTATCTCGGTTTTAATAAATTCCGGTTAAAAATGGAAAAACGTCCGTTCGCGGTTATAGTCTTTAATACAATAGCATCCTTTATTTCAATAGTTCATTAGTTAGCCTAAATCTTAACCTGACGGCTTAGACTAGATGTAAGTATGTATGAGAAAATGGGTAAGTATGTGGTACTAATTCAATTCATAGGTAGTAGATGATGGTTACGGTTATATACTACAAAAATTGTAGGTATTTTACATGATGTAAAACATTTTATAATGTATTCAAATCATTCAACAAATTTATTTCTTAAAACAATATTTTTTGATTTATAAAGTCGCATGACGCAACACCGGCCACCTTGACAGGATCATGATTCTTCAACTTCGACAGGCAGCAGGGCGAGCTTGTGAATAGGGCGCTTAATGGTGCCTGCCTTGGTTGCTACGTCTGCCACTCGTCCTTCTACGGTTGCGGCGATTCGGCCTAGTGCCCACTGCTGCCGTGGCGTGTTGTTTTCGTGGACGAAGACGAGATCGCCGGGCTGCAGGTTGCGATTCGGGTGCAGCCATTTGTTGCGCTCCTGAAGACTGGTAATGTACGTTTTGGACCACTGTCGCCAAAACTGTTGCTTGAGACAGCAAACAAGTTGCCATCTCTCGCAATAGCGAATTGGGTCCGTTGACACTTGTGCCATTGGTAAGGCTAGGAGCGAGCACCCTATTAGTAGGTGTGCTGGAGTTAATGCTTCGCCGTCGTTGGGATCCTGGCTCAACGGTGCTAGGGGCGGCGAGTTGTGGATGGCCTCCACATCGGCCAGCAGTGTTCCTAGTTCTTCGGCGGCGAGCAGCACGTTGCCCATTGGCCGCACTTCGAGGTGTTTGGCGGACTTCACTGCCGCCACCCATAATCCACCGAAGTGCGGCACCCTCGGTGGTATAAAGACGAATTTGAACCCTTCTTCGGCGGCGAAACCCAGTATGCTTCTCTTGCATTAATCAGCCATATGCGTTTTCGGAGAAGCGCAACCAACGAACAACAACGATTTCGAAAGTGCAGGAACCGTAAATAATTGATAACGAAGTGCGAATTCTTATTTAGTTGGGAATTCGGCATCGTATGTGAGATGTGCATTTAAAAGGCGTCCTTCTACTAGGATTAATTTGAACGAAAGCGATATATCCGAGTACTCATGCAAAAACGGATTGAGTTTTTGCAAGTTTGCTGGTAGCGTGGTGTCTTTCGTCAATTTCTGGATTTCATTCGCAAATTCCTAATGTTGAATCACCCGAAGAATTTTCAAAAAACTCAAATGTAATTCGTCAGATGTCAGGTCCCTTCCCTCCGTAGGCATTTTTGGTTGTCTAATCCACCGTAATAAATAGGCAACTACACGAAGCAATTTTTGATAAGAAGAAAAATTTTCAATAAGGTACAATAGTGAATTCTCTTTGACATTTATGGCTATTGTGAAAGTATTTTTCTTCTTCTCTTATGCTTCATCGTCTGGGGAGAGCTGGAAGTGAGTGTTAATTGGCCATAAAGCGGGGTCTTCTAGGAGAAACTGTGGACCGCCAAACCATATTGAATTATTCAATTTATCCACGTTGCAACCCCGAGACACTTCATCTGCAAGATTTTGTTTTGTTGGCACATGTCGCCAATTTATATTGTCAGTCAAGTCTTGGATTTCAGACACTCTATTTGCAACATAGGTTTGTAATGAAGATGGATGCGCTTTTATCCAATACAATACGATTTCAGAGTCTGTCCAAAATATAATTTTTTCAAATTGTCCATTCAATATTGGCGCAATTCGTGACCATAATTTGGCAAGAAGATGTGCTGCCGAGAGCTCGAGACGCGGAAGAGACTTGGTCTTCAACGAAGTCACTCTAGACTTTGCAGTAAGCAGCGAACATTCGACACCACTAGCAGATTGGCTTCGTATGTATATGCAGCATCCGTACGCTCTTATTGAAGCGTCGGAGAAGCCAAGTATTTGGCAGATAGCACTCGACTCTAGATTTACGTATCGAGGAATGGTAATTGATGACAGCTCCAGTAGGTTGGCTTTGAAATTCTGCCAACTAGTATCAAGGCACAAGAAATCGATTCATCCTAATCTAGTTTTTGGATCCAAAGCTCTTGCACTAAGATTTTTGCTTTGGTAACTAATAGGGCTAATAATCCAAGAGGATCGAAAAGGTGAGCAGAGACGGATAGTATGTTTTGTTTAGTAGCTCGCAGATCATTTTAGCATACAAAACAAATCGAAACAAATCCTCTTTCGGCAACCAATGGATTCCTAGTGTTTTAGTTGAGCTTTTATCATTGAAACTTAATGACTTTTCAGTACATTTACTCTCGAAAAATTTGGGGTGGTTCGAAAACCACTTCGTTAAGGTGAATCCGGCCGAGTTTAATATTTTAATTACTTCACTTCTTACAAGATCTAGAGACTCAAAATTTTCAGATCCTGTTAATAAGTCACTACTATATTAGCGTCGCTGAGCATTTGTAAACACCGAGTTGCAAAAAATGGTGCAGCCGCAGTGCCGTAAGTGGCGGTGTTAATTCGAAAAATCTGAATTTGGTCTGAGGGATAGTCTCTCCACACATAGTTTCTGTCTTCTTCATGTATGATTATTTGTCGGTGCATTTTAGTAATGTCTGCCGTTAAAGCGTACTTATGTAAACGAAAACGTAGAAGAGTTGAGTACAATTCTTCTTGGATGGTTGGGCCTACCATCAAAAGTTCATTTAATGAAATTTGAAAAGAAGTACTACTCGACTCATCAAAGACAAATCGTAATTTTGTTGTTGTGCTTTCGGGCCTCAAAACACACTGATGCGGAATGAAATAGTGTGGTTCACTCGGGATCTTATTATTTGTTGAGCTCATGTGACCCAGCGCTTTATATTCATTCATGAAGTCCAGATACATTTTACGAAGTTCTGGATCTTTCAATGTTTTCCTCTCCAGGGCCTGAAATCGCCGAACTGCAATTTCATAGGAGTGACCGAGTAACTTACGGTCAGCCTTAAAGGTCATTCTGACTTGAAGCCTTCCTGAAGGTAATACTTCAGTTGTATTGACGAAAAATTGTACACACTCATTTTGTTCAGGTGTGAATTTGTTGCCAATTGTTTTTGAAGGAAACTACTACTGAATCTATTGACGTTAAGTCTTCTTCAGTATGGCAAAATGTGCTATTTACTTCGGGGGTAGGACTAAGACTGCTGACTTATTTGCCAGAAACAATCCATCCCAAAAGAGTTTTCTGTAGCGTTGGTTGATTAGGCCACTTTTAATTTGACCAACCGCTAACAAATCGAAAAAGGTTTCTGCCCCTAATAACATATCGATCTTTTGAGATTTTTGGAATTCTGGATCCGCAAATATAATATTGTGCGGAATTTTCCAACCATTAATATTAATGGTATGGTCTAGATGATTAGCCGAAACACATCGCATAATCCAGGATTCCGCCGAAAATTCATAATTATTTACGCGCGACTTAACAAATGCGCTTAATTTGTCCCCGACTTTTGTACTTGAATTTCCGATCCCTATAACATTTAAAGTCCTGTTTTGGCGTCGAATCCGCAATTTTTGGGCCAAATCCTCCGTCAGGAAGTTGATTTGACTTCCTGAGTCTAGCAAGGCTCTTGCGGGCAGGTACTCTCCACAACTTGATCTCACCAGAATAACTGTTGTTGCCAACATTACCCGATCAGGCACACTTATTGTATGCATTGCGTGTTTAGTTGTTGTTGATTGCGGATGAGATTCAGTAGCAAAGGATACACACCCGACATCGATCCGCTCTGCATTTGGACACCGCATGTCCCTTACGCAAACAATTTATGCATAAGGGCACCGATTTGGCAAAGGCAAATCTCTGTTGAACAGAGAGAGTTTTAAAAGTGGGGCAAGCTGTTAAATAGTGGTCCTTCGATTTACACTGCTGGCATGTCGGCTGCTTTGTATTCGCTGCAACTAAAGCGGACTTCGTTCCATTCATGTGAGGTTGTTTCACGTGGTTCGCGCTGGCTGCTGCTATGGGTCTCGTCCTCGAAGATGATGCGCCTTCAGCTGATAGGTGCTGGTACCGTTTATTTAAGGTAGCTTCACAATCCTTCCACAGTGGTAACTTGCCGTAATCCAGCTGCTCTTCCCTTTTTTATCGGATGGCAGAGTCAACTTTTGTCATGACTATGTGAATAATTATCGCATTTGTGATTTGTTTCTCATCGCCTTGCGATAGCAATGAGTCATATACTGCCGACACTTCATCAATCATCGCGTGCAATGAAGTGGCTGATGGCTTAGGGATAGTTGGCAGCTCAAAAAGTTTTGAAATCGTATTAAAAAAAATCAAACATTTATTGTCGTAAACCTTTTTGAGACTTGCCAACGCCTTCGGATAATTTTCATCCGACATTTGAAACGCCTTTACCGTGCCCAGAGCCTCCACAGACAGACAATTAACCTGATAGTTAAATTTTTAAATATCTGGGATGTTTGGATCATTGTGAACCAAACTCTCAAACAAACTCATGAAATTTTTAAATTCCGAATATTCTCCTTTGAATTTCGGCAAATTAATTTTTTGAGCCTTGAGCTGTGAACGAATGATGTTTCAGCAATAGATGTTCTATTTTTGGCCAAAAAAATAAAGTTTTAGATTGACATTTCATCAATTTCTCACTATGTGGGCTTAGTATATCAAGACGACATTCCAATTCGATTGGATCTAATGACATAGTCTTTTCTAGCAGACCCGTTTTTATGCGTAAAATGCTACTTTTCGCCACCGTCCTTTGACGCTTTAATGACTTTAAGTCGATCAACTCCGTACTTGGAGAGAGGATGGCGATAGTTGGCTTTGGCTTGCTCATTTTTGCTTGTTTAAATTAAACTTTGCGTAAAAAAAAAGACTGTGCTGGTTGGCAACAGATATATTAAAAATCGATAACGAAAGCGAAAAATGTACATATATGTGTATGTATATCGATTCTCAAATGTACGAAAGCCAAAGCAACAAACTAATAGCAATAACGGTAGGCAACAAATATATTTGGAATCGGTTACGAAAACGAAAAAAAATAATAACGATTCCCAAGTATGCGAAAGCCAAACCGATGAGGTATGCAAAATGAGCAATAGCACAGTTGAAGGTTCTTGAAATTGTTTTTTTAACAAGAAAATTTTCCTAAAAAACCGGATTGCAAAACTTTATTTCGTTTAAAATGCTTTGTCTGCAATACATAAAAACGTCGCACCTTAATGTTTAATTAAGAACGCTACCGCAAATACCACGATCCCCCTTTCACTTACGTAGATGCATAGATGCATAAATGCATATGCATGTATATATATGTACGTGAATATTAAAATATGAGAAATATATGCAATATAAAAATATACGTTTGAATTTTTGCGGGTTACGTATATTCGAATTTCGAATTTTTTGTGGCGTTATGTTGGTGTTCATATCTCTCACTTATGCCGACAAGCTCGGGCATTTTGAATGTTCATTTAACTGCTGACAGCTGCTTTGCTTGCACGTGTTTTGGATCGTCTTCGATTTTTACCTATTTAAAAAAATGGATCAAAGAACCTGTATCAAATTTTGTGTGAAAAACGAAATTAAGTTCGCGGATGCATTCCGAATGTTGACTATGGTATACGGAGAAGCTACCTTGGATCGAAGCAACGTTTATCGGTGGTACAAAATGTTCTCAGAAGGCCGAGAAGATGTGAACGACGAAGAGCGTGCCGGACGCCCGAGCACTTCAACAACAGATGGAAAAATTAATGAAGTGGAGAAAATGGTATTGGCCAATCGTCGAATCACCGTTACAGAAGTTGCTGAGGATCTAAACATATCGATTGGTTCGTTCCATTCGATTTTTATCAATGATTTGGGAATGGGACGGGTCGCCGCGAAATTCGTACGAAAATTGCTCAATTGTGAGCAAACACAGCATCGCATGAACATTGCTAATGAGATGTTAAATTCTGTCCGCGACGACCCAAAATTTGCTCCAGAGGGTTATAACTGGTGACGAATCGTGGGTTTATGGTTATTACGTGGAAACCAAAGCTTAATCATCTCAATGAAAGCTGTCGCCCGAACCAAGACCGAAAAAAGCGCGCCAAGTTCGGTCGAATGTGAAAGTTTTGCTGACAGTTTTCTTCGATTGCAGGGGCATGGTGCATCATGAGTTCTTGCCACAGAGAAGAACGGTCAATAAGGAATATTACCTGCAAGTTATGCGCAATTTGGGCGAAGCAATCCGCCAGAAACGCCCGGATTTGTGGAAGAACAAAAATTGGCTTTTGCACCACGATAACGCCCCTGCTCACACATCGTTGCTTGTGCGCGACTTTTTGGACAAAAACAACACACTAATGATGCCGCAGCCACCGTATTCCCCAGATCTGGCCCCCTGAGACATTTTCTTGTTCCCTAAACTGAAGAGGCCCATGAAAGGACAACGTTACGCTTCTCTTGACGAGATAAAGACGGCATCGAAGGGGGTGCTGAAGAAGATAAAAAAAAAAAATGATTTTTTGAAGTTCTTCGAAGATTGGAAAAACCGTTGGCATAAGTGTATAATATCTCATGGGTATTACTTTGAAGGGGACAAAATAGATATTCATGAATAAATAAATAATTTTTGAAAAAACACAAAATTCGCGATACTTTTTGAACACACCTCATACGTGAAAAAATTGTGAAAAGAGGGAGAGCCAAAAACTAAAGTGTGCACTTGCTCTTTTTTTACTTTCGTATTTTTCTTTATTCGCATCACTTTCAGTGATTCGCCCTCGTTAGCTGTTGTGAATGCATAGGCGGTTCGTCTGCGTTCACTTCCCGTTTGCAGAGAATGCAATTGCAGCTCATTCCCACGAAGAGGAGTATCTGGCGTCGACGATAGCAGCGACGGTGTTGACGTTGACTTGGCAGCGGCGAGAATCGGCGTTGACGCAGCAGCAGTGGGACAATTGTGTTGACGCAAGCCCGTTCGGTACCGACGTGATGTTACCTCAAATAGCCGTTTAACGTTTTAACGCCCGAAGTTATCGGTTTTTGGTTTACGGCTTTTTTCTTCTAACGGGCTTGTACCTCTTTTCCGGCACTTTTTAACGGCACTCGTGACACTTTTTTTATGTTTTTGGCGGTAGTTTTGAATAAATTTGCTTTACCGCACTAACTGTGAAACCACATTTAGCTTTTCAGAAAAAATATAATGCCTTTGTTTTAACACTGCTTATATTTTGACACTCCACTGTATTTGCAAAAATATGCCTGTTTAACCGAATTATCCAGCTTTTGGTTTTTGTTTCTTTTCTTTTCTTTCTTTGTGGTTGCGGTGAATTTTACCGCACGTATGTCATGTTCATATGTATTTATTATATTTTCACCACACACTTCACAAAACGTTTCTAATTTGTTTTTTTTTTCAACTTTTAATTTAGGTTAATTTGTATTTTATTTTCTTTATGTTTGATTTTACCACTTCGTTTTTATTCACTTCAATGTATGTCCATATGTGTGCACTTCGCAATTATTTTACATATACATTGTTTACACAAAGTGTTATATTTTTCACAAGCCACTGCTATTTTTTTATGTAAATTTTTTTTTTGAATTCATTATATGGGCCATTCCATCAATTGGCGACATGGTTTTGTACCCGTGGTTCTCCGATTTTGACCAAACTTTAGAATATCATAATATAGACCAATAGAAGAATATCTGTTAACTTTTTAGTGGTCAAAGTTGCTCCATTGTTTTTTTGCGCGCACTTCAAATTGAGATCAAACAAAAAAATTACTTTGTTTTTAATTTTTAAGTTATCCAGTTAAATGTAAAGAAATCTCAGCTTTCTGATAAAAATATTTTCAAAATCCAAAAAAATTTTCAAAATTACGATTTTGGCGCAATTTTGGCGCTACTGCTGCTATTGCGCTTGATGTTGTTGTTGTTGCTGTAGCGAAGCTTTATCCAATTTGGCGGATGTTGTTGTCGCTGTTACCGGGCTGAAATATGTATTCCTTGTAATAGCAACAAACATCAAAACAACCTTTTGTTTCAGTAAACAGAAGCATAAAAACAACCTTGAGTTTGAATACCAAAACAACCTTATCTTAAAACAAAGCAAATGTATCTAAGCAAACAATTAATATGTAAACAAACCTAAACAAATAATATACAAGTAATTTGTATCTAAACAAACTATCAACTAGTAATAAATAAACATACTAGTTAATAAAAATAATAATAAATATATTAAAGGAAGAACCATGTAATAAGTTAGTCATAAGCGTATTATAAAAAGTAGGTACACATTTCTGTGCAGATCAAAAATATATTCTTTTGACTCATTTTTACTTCACGTAAAAATTAACTAGCGCAAGAGTTTGCGAGTTGATGTCAGAACGCTGTCGTGGACTATTACCGCACTTAGTGCCTGGAGTGGAATAGTTCTAAGAACAGTATAGTGAGCAGACTTATGTGTTAACTTATATAACGCAATTCTGATTGTTTTTGTTCGCAAAAGAACAAGGGTATTGCTGCACTGGACTTTCAATATACATAATTCAGTTGGTGATTAACAAATCTATGTACATGTATTTACTAGCTGACTCCACAAGTCCTGCGTGAAATTAAAAGAAAGAAAAATTTATATTGTGTTTAAAAACTATTTATTTGCGATTTTTTCAAATTCTATTCAAAGTGACGCAGTTTTAAAAACTCCGGTGTGTAAATATATGGAGAATATGGGTTTCAACTTCTGAACGTGCCACTTTTAGATGGCCGTGTGAAAACATGGCATTGTAGATTTATGCCACTCAATTCCAGCGATTGTCTTTGTGCCCTGTCGATTTTTATCGCGATAGCAAGTTTAACTGGAAACTGGGAACGGATTCTATTACACAATTTGGGCGCATGAAAATAGCGAAGCATAATAATAACAGATCCAAGATGCAAATGATAAAGATAATTCACGGCTTTATCATAATTTTCAACACGATCGGCCGATTTGTATGAGTGCAAATATTCCAGAATTTGACTTTGAATCGTCCAGCCGAAGTCGTTTTCTTGAAGTGAATTGACAAAAGGCAAGTGGAATTGACCACTGGAAGTTTCCACCGAAATCTGCCTTTTCTAATTTTTTAGCAGTTCTTTAGAGAAAATATCTACGGTACTATCCTGTTGCAGGAAAGCTCGCATAATTATAGCCAATCGTATGGTTTTCTCGAACCGTCATAAATTGTGCGTGAGTCATTGTGCACTCATACCATACTTTAGTTTACAATTCTACAACACTTTTGCCATAACTGATTGCTTTGAAATGTTGCAAACAGGTGTTTCATTGTCTTTCATGTTTAACGGAAGCTTTAGTGTCGAATGTGTTGTTCTTTCGTTTTCTAGTAGCGCTGAAATAATTTCAGTAGATGCGAAAGCCAATGTAATGCAATTTTGATATCGTATTGCTGCTAAAATCAATGGTATCAGGAACGCCAGGCGCATCAAGAAAAAAAGCCCATCGTTTCCATCATTGACAGCCTTCATCAATTCATCACAGGCACTCTTTTGCTGCTCGTTCATTAAAGGAACATTTCTTTGTACTTGTTTCAATATCATTTTGTTGTATACACGCTCACGTTCCAATTCACGATTCAGTACATCTCTGATTAGACGATTTGGCGCAAGCATATGAATTGCAGTCAATCGTCTGCCACTTTGCAATCACAAATCTTCAATCAGCACCCATGCTTCTTTCTAAATGTCATCATTCATTTTCAATTCTGAATTCTCTGTTGCCACTCGAGTACAATGGAAAATGTCTTCGGCAATGCCATTTTTGTACGTACTATATCCCATAATCAACACGAATTTGAAGGCTGACATGTCGAAATGATCATCGCGAAAAGTGTGCGAATTTCAGTGGCATGCGAATTAGTTATCGCATCGTCCATGGTTTCATTCAAATGATTATCATGCTCACACCGTATCATTCTGAGTACGAAATGACTCAAATTAAGTTGAAACGCGACCATTAATAAATTTTTGGGGTGCATTGTGTAAATTCGTCCTAATGCATTAGTTTAGAACACATCTGGATATCTATCTATCGGTTGGGCTTACTTTTCGTGGGCCATTTCCGAATAAAGCAATGTTATCGCAAACGGATCACTGGCGAAAGTTGAGAAAAAAAACTCGTCAATGTTACTGCTGGTGGTGTATCCGCTCGCTGTACTGCACTACTAGATGCAAAACAGTCGGAAAACGTACATGAATTGTAAAAGAAAATGTTCTCCAAAGCGCTTCATTGCAATTCACTTATCGACCCATATGATACTTGCTGATCTCATCTCGTTCAAGGCCAATAACCGCCATGTCGCTTGCTTTGGTTACATACTTGTATTTGTAATATTCAACATTGATACGAGTTTTGAATATCTTAGACAATATTGGCGAACATGGTGTGATCTATGTGTGATCAACTTCGGTATTCACTCCTTTAAATTGGAGGGAGATTCATCATTTCCAGTTTGCATTTCCGAGAGAAAAGCACGTGTATTTATCCTCTGGCATACAAACTGAAGTGGGATTGTAGTGTCCGCAAGGTCCGTATAGGATTTCACCACTTCATATAATTCTGGATCAGCCATATCCGCAGAAAAGATTTCATCAAAGAAGAATGTTTGCTTGCGGCAAATAACTTTTTTTGCCATTCAACGGAACATATACAGCATCTAACAGCACCATATATGTATGTATACGTTGCTGCACTTTAAAGTCCATCCAACATCGTAGCTGTTGTTTGAAAACTCTGTTACATCGTGACGATCCCTTTCTAATTGACCGCGATTCAATAATTATGATATTTTTGACCATATTGGATTTCAAGTGAATGTAACTAACAAATCCGGCCGTCCATAATTCCGAATGTATGTTATCGCATCCTGCGAGTACTCGTGCATGTGCCTTGAGCTGCTAATTTATGTTAATGGCAAAATCGTGAGTCGGCCAAAGCTTGTCACATCTTCATTGCTATTGACCTCTTCTCGCAAGTGAACATACTCTTCAGATCGGCGATATCTCAAGAGATGGTTGACAATTTCTTCGCGAATCATAAATCGATACGCATAAAAGTTCATTGCACTGACCTTATTATTTGCCTCGACAGCAAAAGTTACCAAAAAAATGAATTTACAATTTAAATGGTCGTTTTTCTTTACTAACCATTGGCCGGATTGATCAAGTTGTATCTCGAGTGATATTGTAGTGCGTCATACGATCGATGAGTTTCACTGATTCGCTTTTACGCATCTCCAGCTCGACGTTTAATAACAATAGCACGGGATTCTAAATTGTCGCCAACAAAAACAATTGATATTTCATCGGCCGTTGGTACATTATACTATATGAGTGCCTGCTTGTCCGCTTTTAAGACGATTCTGTGATCATCAGATGGCATGCATAGTTCGTTGTCTTCATACAACATTTCTTTCAATTGCTGCACAATTTTTCTGTGCGTGGCATTGAAAATTACACAACGTCGATTCACTTCTTCATTTGAATTTGAAACGCATGACGCCGATATTAGCGTGACCTTTTCGTGGCATTGTAACAAATTTTAATTTGTAATTGATTACAAATTATGAAACACACTTAAAGTTTTCAATAATTTACCTTTTGAGTAGCCGATATAAAGAAAGCAAACAACCGAAATTGTAAGATTCAAATAATTTACAAATTAATTGGAAAAAAAGTTTTAAAGAAAAAAAAAAATTATATGGAAGAAAGCCATGTTTTTAGAAATTTCCAAATTTTCCGACTTATCTAGTTATTTTTTGTTGATACATTAGAATTTTCTGACTTTTCTGATTTTTTTTTTGATAGATAGATTTGAAAAAAACAAATTTTTTGAAGAAAGATAGACTTGAAAAAGTTAAAAAAAAAAACAAAAATAAAAATTAAAAATTTTTATATTTTGGAATTATCCAATTCGCGCAGGCGTTGTCTTACGTGAAATTATGTGTTTTGCAATGAAAAAAAGCTTGTTCAAATCATTTATTTACGATTTTTCTGGATTTTTTTCAATGTAGCGTAGCTTGATAAAAAACATTTTTTGGTTTCGGTTTCGGTGCGTATTTGTATAGAGAAGATGGGTTTTGAACTTATGAACACGTCACGTATAGCAGGCCGTGTGAAAAATATTTATACCACACACTTCTAGCGGCTATCTCTGTGTCCTGTTGATTGTCATTTCAAATGCAATTGTCCCTAGAAACTTAATAGGTTTGCACTGAAATGGTAAATCGTTGGAACTCAAAGAGATTCGTAGAATCAAGCATTGTAATTGCTGGCATGCATGTCAAAAAGTTACACATACCGTACCATTCACAGTACGCAATGACTCAAATGAAGGTGAACCGCGTACGTTAATCAATAGCAACCGAAGGTAGACGCAATCGTCGTCTTTCGAGTGGATTGTGTAAATTCATCTTAATGCATTAGTTGAGAATATACCTGAATGTCCATCTTATGGTTGACCTTGTTTTTTGTGTAAACATTTCTTCGATGATGCATTCTATGTATAGTATCAAGGCATTTCTGAATAGAGCAATTTTCTCGCACACGGATCGCTGACGCAAGTCGAGAAAATACTCGTCAATGTCAATTTTGTTGGCGGTGTTCCGTTGGCTGTATTCTCTGGAAATACACACTTTGGCCTTCTCCAGATGAACTGCGAGACGTTAACAGTTGGAAAAGGTTCATGAAATGCAAACGTAAATATCCTACAAAGCGCTTCATTGCAGTTCATGTGTCGACCCACTTTATAATTTCTGATCTCATCTCGTTCAAGATCAATAACCGCCATGTTGCTTTCTTTGGTGCCGTACCTGCAAACGTATTTGATGGATTTCCCCAAACTGCAATATTCAACATTGACATAAGTTTTGAATGTGAATTAGACAACAGTGGTGAATATGGTACGATCCATTTATTGTCGACTTCGATATTCACTCCTCTAAGTTGAATACTAAATATTCTGCCATTGTCGTCTGGTGAGTTACGCCGATAGAGTGGATATCCACCATATCCAGTCTGCGTTTCCGAAAGAAAAGCACGTGGATAGTGTTTCGTGCATTTATTATCACATACCGAAGTGAGATTGTGATGTCCGCAAAGTCCATGAACCATATTGGTTTTCACCACTTCGTATAATTCCGGATCTATCTCTGGACCAGGAATTTCCTCAGAAATGATTTCATTAATTTGATCTGGTGTAACCACCATCCACAGCACCGTATATACCATACGTTGCTTAAAGATAAAGTCCATCAAACATCGCAGCTGTTGTTTGAAAAGTCTTGCTGTATTATCGTGATGATCGCTTGCTGATTGACCGCGATCCGTAATTTCACACGTATGTCAACGCATCCTGGGAGTACTTCTGGCCTTTCCGTGCCTTGAGCTGCCATACGTTGATGGCAAAAAAACGCCGACCGATATTAGCGCAACCTCTTCGTGGCTTCATAGTAATTTCATATAATTTCAATCTGTAATTGATCACTTTGTGTGAAACCCACGTAAAATTTTTACTGAATAATTTTCAATAATTTTACTGAATAGATTATAAAATTTTTTCTTTTGAATAGCCGGATTAAAAAAGCAAGCGATCGAAATTGAACGATTAAAATAATTTAAAAAGCAAAATATTGAAAAACAAATAAAAACAAAATTAAAAAAAAAATTGTTTAGAAAAAAGTTAAATTTGGAGCTTAGGGGTATGGAAAATAGATAGTAGCTGATTCTCAGACCTACTGAATGTGTATATAAAACCTGGTAAAAATCGGTAAAGCCGTTTCAGAGGAGAACGGTAACTAACATCGTGAGAAGGAAAATTTTTATATTAGTTAAATTTTTTATTAGTTGTAACATCTTGACAAAAACGTAGTTTAACATAACTCGCGAACCACTTGTCCGATTTTGATGAAACAAATTTAGAAAAATAAACCTAAGCGAAAAAACATCAAGATAAGGAAAAAATTTAAAAGGTCATAAAAAAAACTGGCACATGCGAACGCCAAACCCATTGATGGTTTTACTTGACTGACCTAGTACCATCACCCTGACTTGGAATTTCTCACCCCCCAGACAATAATCCCAAAAATGTTCCAAAATTTAAAAGGTCATAAAAAAACTGACACATACGAACGCCAAACCCTTTGAGGGTTTTACTATACTGACCTAGTACCATCACCCTGACTTGGAATTTCTCACCCCCCAGATTAGCTGTTGTACTGTGTTATTGCCTCTTGATCTTCTTTATTGGTAATATCATTCAGGAATACTTTGGTATATACAGTCTGTCAATTAAAAGCGTGGTCGAGATAATTTATAAAAAAAATATATTTTATGAAGCTCTCATATTTATATATACATTGTACACTTACAAACAATGATGTAATTTGGCCAATAATATGTCCAGTCACCACCGGCGTCGATAATTGCCTGGCATCTCCGAGGCAAGCTTTCTACTAAGTTGACGGCGTATTCTAGTGGCAAGGCTCTGCAAATCGGAAGAATTCCGTAAGACAACTGCTTCAAAGTGTATGTGCGTCTTCCACGAAGCTTCTGTTTAATATATGCCCTCATATTTTCAATAGGACTTGCATCGGGCGACTGCGACGGCCAATCCAATGTAACGATGCCAGATTGAGTTTTCCACTGAGTACTGAGCTTGCTTTGGTGTTTAGGATCGTTGTCCTCCTGCAGAATCCAATTTTTATTTCTTCTGATGAACCATCGTTTGGCAGATAACAGTAAAGTCTTTTTGTAGATTTTTATCGTTTTCTCGGTTTTAGGTCGTCAGTAAAGAGGTACAAAGTGCTGAATCCCTGCTTTAAGAAGCAACCCCTAAGTTACACCTTTATTCTATGTTTTACGGTCCCCTGAACAAGCCTATTGGTAGAAGTTGACCAGGCTAGCGTGAGGACAGAACGTGCCCATATTAAACATTCATCAGTAAAAATGACATTTTCAAAATCTCTATCAATATTCTCATGCGCCTAAGCGAGTCGCTTTGTCACAAGTTTTTCAGTCAACAGAGGCTTCTTCATTGTGTTGCGCCATTTCAGATCATGAGTATGAAGAAGGGTTCGGATACTTTCGTAGGATATATCTAAACCTTTTGCCATTAATTTTGCTTGTCCTTGTCACAGTGTTAGAGCAGGATTCATCTATTCTTTTAAAATACCAACTATCCTTTCTGGTATGTCGTATTCAATTAGAGATCTTTTGTTATTAAAATAGAAAATTTTCTCCAAGGCTAATATTTTTGCCCCATTATCGATTACTTTTTTTGCTTGAAATGATTCAAAGGATTTTTTGTTCCGTGAATTTGGTATTCATAGCTGCTGTCTCCAGAATGTTGGGTTTCTATTATAGAATTGCCTGAGTGACTTAGTTCGCCTGAACCTGTTAAATTATACAAAAATTGCCTTCATAATGCGTCAGCAACCACATTCGTTGCTCCCGGTTTATAAATTATTTTTGGTGAAAATTCTTCACTGAAAGCTCTTCATCTTTTCATTTTTACGTTTCGATTTTTTTCGAACATTACGAATTCTAATGATGATCCATACGGATTTCCAAATCCTTTAATGTATAAAGATAATGTTGTAATGTTTTTAATGCTCATACTATGGCGAATAAAATATTTTCATTAGTTGCATAATTTTTCTCGGTAGAATTTGAGGTTTTTGAAATGAATGTATTTGGTCTTCCTTCTTGGCATAAGACTGCACCTGCAGCTACATTTGACGCATCAGTGGTTAGAATTAATTTTTTTTAAACTCTGGCTGAACAAGTTGAATTTGTTCTTGCAATTCTTTGTTTGAAGTTTCGCAAGCAGTTATTCGTTCCTGATCAAGGTTAATAACTGTTTTGTTATTGTTTATTTCTATCTTTTTGGGGTTCATTTTTATTAATTTGTGGGATACAACGTATCCTAAAAATTCAACCTCGGCTGCTATAAACGTTGATTTTTCCATGGAAATTTTCATATGAAATTTTCAAGTGTTTGGACTATATGTTTTAAATGAAGTATATGTTCTTTTAATGTTTTTGAGTATACTATAATATCGTCAATATAGACGTGATAAAACATTCCGATACATTCGCGTAAAATTTTATTCATTGCTTTTTGAAATATACTTGTAGCATTTTTTAGCGCAAATGGTATTTTTAAATATTCACATTTTCCGTTGTTCACGGGAAATTCAGTTTTTTTAATATCATTTTCTTCCATCAATATTTGATGAAATCCAGACTCAAGATCTATTGTGGAGAAATATTAATACTTTCCTAAATTGAAGAGTAAAACCCCTGAATTAGGCATTGGATATCTATCCGTTATTGTTTTTTCGTTAAATTTTTTAAAATCGATGACCGTCCTCATTTATTCCTTTTTCGGAACAACCTAAACAGGAGATTTGGCTATGTCTTATAATTCCTTTTTCCAATAAACTTTGGATTTCCTGATTGACAAAATTATTCGCGAATAATGAGTATTGATATTGGTTTGACCTAATATGTTTTTTATCTTCGGTTCTTATTTCTGCTTTGATATCTGTTCTGAATGGTAAATCTACGTTTATGTGTTCATGGATTTTATTTATCATTTTGATAACATTCTCTCTAAGCAGTGGGATGTTAATATTTTTAATTTCTTTACTATTGTTTTTATATTTTTCTGCAAATTCTTCTAAATTATTTTCATCGGTAATATTGAAATACTTTTGGAGAACCCCCAAAGGTGATCTAGTCACCGATGCCCAGAACATACTTAAATTATGGAGGGAACACTTCTGCCGCTTGCTGAATGGCAGTGAACGCTCAACGCTAAAAGAAGGCGAACCCGATTCTCTAATCGATGACGATGAAGCAGACGTTCCACTGCCCGACCATGAAGAGGTTCGAATAGCAATTGCCCGCCTGAAGAACAACAAAGCGGCAGGGGCCGACGGATTGCCGGCCGAGCTGTTCAACCACCGCGGCGAAGAACTGGTAAGGAGCATGCATCAGCTTCTTTGTAAAATATAGTTGGACGAAAGCATGCCCAACGAGTAGAATTTAAGTGGGCTCTGCCCAATCCATAAGAAAGGAGACCCCACAATCTGCGCCAACTACCGTGGGATTAGCCTCCTCAACATCACATATAAGGTTCTGTTGAGCGTATCGTGTGAAAGATTAAAGCCCACCGTCAACAAACTGATTGGACCTTATCAGTGTGGCTTTGGACCTGGCAAATCAACAACCGACCAGATATTCACCATGCGCTAAATCTTGGAAAAGACCGTGAAAGGAGAATCGACACACACCACCTCTTCGTTGATTTCAAAGCTGCTTTCGACAGCACGAAAAGGAGCTGCCTCTATGCCGCGATGTCTGAATTTGGTATCCCCGCAAAACTAATACGGCTGTGTAAACTGACGCTGAGTAACACTCAAAGCTCCGTCAGGATCGGGAAGGACCTCTCCGAGCCGTTCGATACCAAACGAGGTTTCAGACAAGGCGACTCCCTATCGTGCGACTTTTTCAATCTGCTGCTGGAGAAAATTATTCGAGCTGCAGAACTGAATCGAACAGGTACAATCTTTTATAAGAGTTGACAACTGCTGGCGTATGCCGATGATATTGATATCAACGGCCTCAACATCCGCGCCGTTAGTTCTGCTTTCTCCAGACTGGACAAGGAAGCAACGCAAATGGGTCTGGCAGTGAACGAGGGCAAGACGAAATATCTCCTGTCATCAAACAAACAGTCGTTGCACTCGCGACCTGGCTCTTACGTCACTGTTGACAGTCATAACTTTGAAGTTGTAGATAATTTCATCTATTTAGGAGCCAGTATTAACACCACCAACAATGTCAGCCTGAAAATCCAACGCAGGATTACTCTTGCCAACAGGTGCTACTTTGGACTGAGTAGGCAATTTAAAAGTAAAGTCCTCTCTCGAGGATCAAAAACCAAACTCTATAAGTCGCTCATCATTCCCGTTCTGCTATACGGTGCAGAGGCTTGGAAGAAAGGTTCTGCGAAAGATTTATGGTCCTTTGCGCGTTGGCCATGGCGAATATCGCATTCGATGGAACGATGAGCTGTACGAGATATACGTTGACATTGACATAGTTCAGCGAATTAAAAGACAGCGGCTACGCTGGCTAGGTCATGTTGTCCGGATGGATGAAAACACTCCCGCTCTGAAAGAATTCGACGCAGTACCCGCCGCGGGAAGCAGAGGAAGAGGAAGACCTCCACTCCGTTGGAAGGACCAAGTGGAGAAGGACCTGGCCTCGCTTGGAATATCCAATTGGCGCCACGTAGCGAAGAGAAGAAGCGACTGGCGCGCTGTTGTTGACTCGGCAGTAATAGCGTAAGCGGTGCACACGCCCATTAAGAAGAAGAATATCGAAATCATTTATTTTTAAAATATTAATACCTTATTTTTCTAGAATGTAGTTTAAATTTTGAATTTCTATCTTCTAACTTGGTTTTTTCACCATTCTTTTTGTGGTTAATTTTTCCGGTAAGAACTTCGCCTGACGGTGTAGACATTTTCGTTCCACAATATATTAATAGATTAATATTATGAAAATATTTTATGATAGTCGAACCACTAATGGTTCTTACTCTCTTCTTAATTACTAAAGTGTTTTTGTTATTATAAATTCCCGGTCGTATATATGAACTGATTGACCTCGTATCTATTAGAATTCTAATGTTTTTCCCGATTTTCATATCTGTTATTAGTTCTTTGAATTTTTGGTTGAGGCAGTGTGCTTACTTGTGCACTTTCATTTTGCCTCTCAATATACCAATTGTTGATAATTGGTTTGCCAGTTGTATCTGTAATTCCTTCCTATGCTTGGTTTGTTTGTATAATTCTATTGGTTCTGGACGATTGGGATATATTTGGTTAGATAAATATTCCTTTGTGGATACCTCAAATTATTTTAAAAGTTTTTTTTTAATTTTTTTTTTTTCGAGAATCGTTTTCTTGATTCTTTTTAGAGAAATATAACGAGAATTGTGATTTCACTTGGTTTGACTGAAGTTCGTACGCTGTAGCAAGAGCATTGGGCAAATCGGTAGGAGTTAAAGTAAAAAGTATTTCGTTTATAGGATAATGACTGGTTTCCCGATTTTTAATATTTATTTTCTTTGTTATTCCGGAGTTTGTATCTCGGTTTTTATTTATTTAATATGTGTATGAGAATTTATCTTGCTTTTTGTTTTCTTAGATAAGGTCAATTGTGAGTGTCATGATTATTGTTTTTGCAATATTCACAGTGAAACAATTTTTCTTATTTAATACTAGTGGGATTATTTCCAATTTAATTAATAATTACAGAATTTACTTACAACTAACTTTATGTTGTTGTTGCTCTTTAGTTTTTGCCTTTGCTGCAACTGTTTTGGAAATTTGTTGCTTTTTTCCTCTACGCTTCTTTATCGCTTTTAATGCGGATTTTTCCCTGGCATACTGTTTTTTTTTTTGTTGCTTTCAAAAAACTCTTTGCTTTGAATATTTTTATAGTCTTGCAACCAGTTGCTACAGAGCATTATAGTTTTGTTCACCCAACGGTTGTACGTATCACCTAAATAGATATAGGGTTATATATATAAATTATCAGGATGACGGGAAAAGTGGAAATCCGGTTGACTGTCTGTCCGTCCGTACGGCCGTGCAAGATGTAACTTGAGTAAAAATTGAGAAATTACAAAAAAGAATTCGAGTTCGTAGATGGGCGTAATCGTTAATCGCCATTAACCGGAAACACATAAAAGACCCTAACTAAGCACTTAATTAAGATATAAAACTGTAATTCGGCACTGGAGATCACATCATCAAGTAGCACCTGCGGATACAATTTTTTGAAAAAGTGGGCGTGACCCCGCCCCTAATATGTTTAAAGTGCGTATATTCTAAACCAATAAAACTACAACAACCAAATTCACCCAGCACGAATATTACAAGAACTACTACCGATGATGTGAAACCGGATGAAAACCGCGCTCACTTCGCATATAACTACTAAGAGCGCGATAAATCAATAACTACAATAAATACGTCAGAAACGTAAAAATTTGTCGCCGGTATAGTATGACAAGGCTTTATAGGGGCCGGTGTAAAAATTGGACGATGAGCGTGGCACTGCGAACTTTTTTGTGAGATACCATATCTCGGAGCCCGATTGAACAGTTTCGAATTTGGAAAATTTAGAACGAGGCATTCTTTTCATAATCCTATGTCACTCTGTGAAAATTATTGAAATCCGACAGTAACTACGCTTACTTCCAATATGGCACAATTTTAAGTTCCATTTTATTCGTTCAGTTTCCAATACACAAATCAAGAAGTAATTAGATTAACGGAATTAAACTTTGGATCAATAATGCCTTTAGTGTATGCCACTTTATGACAAAAGAATGTTCAAACCCAATTAGAACTGTTGAAGACCCTCTGTACCAAATATGTGGACCCAGTACCTATAGTTGACTTTTGATCGAAAATATCGGTGAATGTGTGAGATATGAAATATAAATGCAGACAGGATTCTTTTCTTGCATTAGTAATTATGCGTATTCAAAATAGGTGGAATCGGGTTAATACTTCCCTAAGCCTCAATATACCTAATATAAAGATTTTCGGATATCCGGCTGATTTTGTATAATGACTACTTATGTATAATGGTTTTGGTTTTTCTAACATATTTCATGCCGAATATATGTATATGCAGGCCAGTGTCTAAGTTAAATATGGTGTATGTATAAATAAAATTGTTTAGATTGCGATCCTCTGGTTGACATTTTACATCGTAAGGTATATTCCTGCAAGTTGAAAGAGTATAAAACGTTCGGTTGCACCCGAACTTAGCCCTTTCTTACTTGTTGAAATTGTATTTATTTTTCCTTCTTTTTTTAATTATATTTTTTTAGTCAAACTTTAGATTTAGTCTGATTGAATAGACTTAATCGCTTTGCTTGTATTTTTAGTTTTTTCTATGTGATTTGATTTTTATGTCGATTATGCTGTTCCACAAAGATTCGCTTGCCTTTTATATTTGCTTTTATTGTACTTTGTTTAATTTGCCTTTTAAACCGTCACGTTGCGTATGTACCACGCAAGGGATTGTTGCTTTACAATTACAAAGTTTCTCTTGTAATTAATATGGTCGGTTTTATTACGACTAAACAGTATTCAAACACTCCTCAGAATAAGAAGTTATTGTTTTTCTTGGATAATGAACTTTCGCCGCACCCACTTTGCATAACACCACTTTACGGCTCATTTTCGCCTCTTTCCAACTTAACAAATCTCTTTGCAAAAGTTGATTTCTCTTGTGCAGAGCCCATGTTCTACATTTTTTCCCCCAAAAAGCAATGCTTTATTAACACACGAAATGCTTTTTGGTATATTTTTTGGAAAATAACATAAGGTACTTGATCCAAAATGCTATATCTCATAAACTAATAGTCCCTCAGTTACCAAATTTGTATGCATATTG
Source organism: Bactrocera correcta (assembly GCA_027475135.1). Classification (NCBI taxonomy): domain Eukaryota; kingdom Metazoa; phylum Arthropoda; class Insecta; order Diptera; family Tephritidae; genus Bactrocera; species Bactrocera correcta. The sequence goes on along the minus strand of CM050327.1, from coordinate 16,323,546 downwards.
CATATATATGGTATTAATAGCACCATCTATGTATATATCGGCTAAAGTAAGTCGTCATTTGGTCTAAGGAAACGAAAATTAGTCGATACGGTCCCACGGTGAGGAGTTTGTTGTGCCCACTTAAATTTGTAGGTGGTTCACTTATATCGTGAGGTTACGTCTGTGACGGAAGGGTGAGAAAACTGCTTCAAACGGACGGAGTAATAGGGCTGCAGACTATATTATCTTTCACTTATTTCTACCTTCAAAATTTTTGGATAGGAACCCGGTGATTTTTTATTTATTCAAGACAATGATCCTAAAAATAACGCCCGCATTACGAAATATCGGATGGAATGAGCAGATGATGGAATGAGCAGAGCTCAGTCATCCGATGTGAAAGCCCTGTGAAAATTTATAGGCGAATCTAAAAAACAACGCTTAATTGCTCAAAGGGAAATACCAAAACCCATAGATGAACTCTGGACTCGAATTCAGTGGGCTTGAAACAGCTTTTCTGTGATATTTTCGATAATCTAACTAGCTCAATGCTCAAATATTGTTCGCGTGCTCTCATGGATTTGAAAAGTATATATTCAAATTTAAATAATCATGGGAACCAACTGGAACGAGCTTTGAAAATTAGAATGTTGATGCTATATAACAACGAACATTTTTCTTTAAAATTGGTATGAAATTCAATGAGAAAAGTGGAATATATATATATATTACGTGAACACTTTCTGAACTCACTGTGTATATGTAAAAAGTGGTTATTATGTTTTATTAAATATAAAATGTTGTTTATAATTTATTACAGTTAAAATGAAATCGTGTTTATTTGTATCGATAAATAGTTTATTCGCTGCGTTTGCAGCCGTTACTCTTCGAGATGTGAAGTTGGTTGATGCTTACCAACATCACGCTGGGTGTTGCTTAGATAACATATAGTATATGTATGTATACATTGGGACAAAAAAGACCGGGAAATTGTAATTCCCCGCGTAAATGATATTTAAGAAAAATAATATTTCTAAGTTGGTAGGACTGTCCTTATATATGGTGATTTTTTAAGAGCTTGATAACTTTTTTAAAAAAAAAAACGCATAAAATTTGCAAAATCTCATCGGTTCTTTATTTGAAACGTTAGATTGGTTCATGACATTTACTTTTTGAAGATAATTTCATTTAAATGTTGACCGCGGCTGCGTCTTAGGTGGTCCATTCGGAAAGTCCAATTTTGGGCAACTTTTTCGAGCATTTCGGCCGGAATAGCCCGAATTTCTTCGGAAATGTTGTCTTCCAAAGCTGGAATAGTTGCTGGCTTATTTCTGTAGACTTTAGACTTGACGTAGCCCCACAAAAAATAGTCTAAAGGCGTTAAATCGCATGATCTTGGTGGCCAACTTACGGGTCCATTTCTTGAGATGAATTGTTGTCCGAAGTTTTCCCTCAAAATGGCCATAGAATCGCGAGCTGTGTGGCATGTAGCGCCATCTTGTTGAAACCACATGTCAACCAAGTTCAGTTCTTCCATTTTTGGCAACAAAAAGTTTGTTAGCATCGAACGATAGCGATCGCCATTCACCGTAACGTTGCGTCCAACAGCATCTTTGAAAAAATACGGTCCAATGATTCCACCAGCGTACAAACCACACCAAACAGTGCATTTTTCGGGATGCATGGGCAGTTCTTGAACGGCTTCTGGTTGCTCTTCACCCCAAATGCGGCAATTTTGCTTATTTACGTAGCCATTCAACCAGAAATGAGCCTCATCGCTCATCGGACACGGACGCGAAACACATTTCGAACCGAACACTGATTTTGGTAATAAAATTCAATGATTTGCAAGCGTTGCTCGTTAGTAAGTCTATTCATGATGAAATGTCAAAGCATACTGAGCATCTTTCTCTTTGACACCATGTCTGACATCCCACGTGATCTGTCAAATACTACTGCATGAAAATCCTAACCTCAAAAAAATCACCCGTTATAAGTTAACACACCATAGTAGCCAACAACAAAGGAACAAGAGTAACAACACGCTTCCGGACAACATTTCAATTCCACCGAAATCGCTGACGATGCGTCTGGGGCTGAGCGTGCGAAAATTATTTTTCCAACGATATTGCTGACGAAGCGCTCAACGAGTTGCGCGGACAACAACAAACACCTATCGCTGCTACTGCGCTGGCAAGTCACGTGGCAGAGCGTGTGTTATTCAGACAGGTATTTAGGCGTAGTCGCCGCTACAATAACTTTAAGACGGTTCAGTTGTATTTACTCGCTCAACCTTTACGGCTGCCCTTGCTCCAAGCAAGGGAAATAAAGAAAATCATAAATTAAACAACCGGTCTTGTAATTGGCGCCCAACGTGGGGCCACAACAAAATCCTTGTAAAGGATAATTTCGTGGCCACGGTGCTCGGACGCACGCCAAGCCGAGGCGTAGCCATCGAGGGACTAAACTAACAACCATCGAGGGACTAAACTAACAGCCATCGAGGGACTAAACTAACAACCATCGAGGGACTAAACTAACAACCATCGAGGGACTAAAACTATTACTATTACTACAATATGAAAGAATCTATGTAAGTAGAGTGCTCGAGATATTGACATATTCGTTGAAATTGAAGCATCAGCTTAAAAAATATTAATATAAATATTAATTTAAGTAAAAATTGTTTTAATTTGAAAATAAAAAATTTTAAAGTGAATAAAGAATAAAAGGAATATCAAGGAACATGGACGAAAATATTCTTCGCGCCGTGCTGGGTGCCGCTGTGCGGACAGCAACGGAGCAGACGAGACGAGACTTCCAAACGACTATTGACGAACTTACCGCTAGGTTAACACTAGTCGAAAGACCAGTTCAGGTAGAGGAGTATAGGGAGATTGCAACTGACCCCACTGTTAGGTGCGATGAGTCGCTGGATGTTGTAAAGTCGTTGCCAGAGTTCAATGGTGACCATTCACGATACGTGTCGTGGCGCCAGGCGGCTCATACCGCGTATAAAATTTTTGAAAACGCGCAGGGCAGCTCGAAACATTACCAGGCAGTGGCTATTATTAGGAACAAAGTAGTTGGATCTGCGGATGCGACACTATCGTCGTTTAATACAATTCTCAATTTCAAAGCCATAATAGCAAGGCTCGATTTTACCTACTCGGACAAAAAACCCGTCTACATATTGGAACAAGAAATGTGTACCCTCCGGCAGGGAAGACTATCTATTACAGCATTTTACGATGAGGTGGGAAAAAACCCGTCTACATATTGGAACAAGAAATGTCTACCCTCCGGCAGGGAAGACTATCTATTACAGCATTTTACGATGAGGTGGGAAAGAAACTAACGGCTATTATCAACAAAAATTTGATGACCTACGAAAACAAGAAGGACGTCTTGGAATCACTTAATACCAAGTATCGTCAGGACGCATTAAGGGTGTTCATATCGGGTCTTAACCACCCGCTGTGCGATATTCTATTTTCTTCAAGGCCAGCTGACATGGCATCGGCCTTGGCACTCGCACAAGAACTGGAATCCAACCAGACACGCTCTTTATTTGCTCAGAGGTTTTCAGACACTAAATTCCCAGCCAATGGCATGCAATCACGCAATTTCACCGGAATGCCGTTAATAAGCCCTCACTTCCTTAGGCAGTCAGACGGGCAACCGCAACAGAGACCTATTTCCAGGCCCACCCCAATGGATGTGGATCCAAGCCTCTCTAAACTCAGATATCCAACGCCAATTTTAAAGCAGCACCACAAGTGGTACAACCATCAACTTCCTCTCCTATCGCAAGGAATTTCCCTTCTGGAAGAACAGCCTTCGGGAACCAATACCCGAGAAATATTATAACTTCTGATACTCAACAGGCACAGAAAAGACAACGCGATAGTGACCGTGCTAACCTAAATAAGATACAACGCTTGAACCACTTAGGACAAAGTACCGTAACGGACGATATTAATGGGGATCCCAACTGTTATTACCAACCCGAATATTTTGATGACTATGCATACAACGAGAACTCTTATACTGACTGTCCACCCCAAGAAGAAACTACAGACGTGATAAATTTTTTAGGGGTAGATCCCTGCTACCATATGTTAGCAGGACATTCGGAGGAAAGCAATTAAAATTATTGATAGATACAGGTACGTCCAAAAACTACATTAAAGAATTCAACTGGAAGGGTATCAAACATGTAGCATCACCCTTCTTTGTTACGTCAATTCATGGCAAGAACGAAGTCACCAAGAAATGCACCATAAATATTTTCAATACAAATACCTCATTTTTCATTTTACCGACCCTGCATACTTTCGACGGTATAATCGGCTATGACCTTCTACGAGAAATAGACGCCAGATTGGACATAAAAAAGGGCATTATTAATTATAGGGGCTGTTCAGAAAAACTAATGTACTTCTATTGTAAGGATGTTAACAGCATCATTGCCAATGAAGACATCGAGCAATTGAAATTAAAACACGCTGCTGTTTTTTCCGACCCAAATGAGTCCTTGCCATACAACACAAATATCATAGCCACCGTACGCACGGAAGACAACGAACCAGTTTACGCCAAGTCGTACCCATACCCAATGGCAGCTTCCGCGTTCGTGAACGAAGAAGTGAGTAATCTGTTGCGCGATGGCATTATAAGGCCATCACGATCGCCTTATAACAGCCCAGTGTGGGTGGTGTACAAAAAAGGAACAAACGAGGCAGGGGACAGGAAGATGCGTATGGTAATAGATTTCAAAAAACTAAATGCGAAAACCATCAGCGATAGATACCCCATTCCCGATACTTCGGTCATTCTGGCCAACCTGGGAAAATCATCACTTTTCACTACTATAGATTTAAAATCCGGTTTCCACCAAATCACGCTGGCGGAGAAGGATAGAGAAAAAACCGCATTCTCCGTAAACAACGGAAAATACGAGTTTTGCAGGTTACCATTTGGTCTGAAAAACGGTCCCAGCATTTTCCAGCGCGCCATCGATGACGTCCTCAGAGACGAAATCGGTAGGAGCTGTCACGTCTATATAGACGACATAATTATATTCTCCGGTGACTACGAAACACACCTGCAAGATGTGAGCCGGATTCTTGAAAAATTGTACTCGGCCAATATGAGGGTATCCTTGGAAAAAACTCAGTTCTTTAAAACTGAGGTTGAATTTCTTGGATTTGTTGTTTCCAAAGATGGCATTCGAACATCAAAAGAGAAAGTGCAGGACATTGTGAACTACGAAGTTCCGAAAACGCTGCGCGCTTTGCGCTCATTCCTAGGGTTGTCCGGTTATTATCGGCGCTTCATTAAAGACTACGCACAAATTGCCAAACCCCTAACAAAATATTTAGGGGGTGAAAATGGAACAATTGGCGCAAATGTTTCTAAAAAAATAGAAATTGTATTTGATGATGAAGCCCATAAAGCTTTCCAGAGAATTAAAAATATTTTGTCCTCAGAGGATATCCTTCTTCTCTACCCAGACTACGATAAACCCTTTGATTTAACCACAGATGCGTCCTCTCATGCCTTAGGCGCGGTGCTTTCACAGGGAGGCAGACCTATTACTATGATATCGCGAACCTTATCTCAGGCAGAGAAACATTATGCAACCAATGAGCGAGAGCTCCTCGCAATTGTTTGGGCTCTTCAGAAACTTAGAAATTACCTATATGGTGCGAATAACATTAACATTTATACGGATCATCAACCCCTCACCTTCTCGATTTCGGACAAAAATCCGAATGCTAAGCTAAAGCGATGGAGGGCTTTCGTGGAGGAATTTTCACCTAAATTCCACTATAAGCCAGGTAAGGAAAACGTTGTGGCGGACGCATTATCGAGACAACATATAAATACCTTAGACCCTAAAGCAGATCCCCCATCAGATGACGAGACGGCTCATAGCGAGGAATCGTCAACGGACGTTATCACCACCTCTCCGAATCCCATCAATTCCTTTAAAAATCAGATAATCCTTGAAGAAGGGCCCACGAGCTCAAAAACCACGAAAATTTTGTTCAAGTCACAAATCAGGCACCATATAACCTTTCAAAACATAGATGCAATCTTTGAACAGATAAAGAACTGCATTAACCCCAATACTACTAACGGATTACTTTGCGAGCTTTCTGTCCTTGGGAAAATCCAAAACAAGATCAAAAATGATTATCCAGCCGTGAAGTTCGTCCACACAAAGTTTTTGGTCACGGACATCTTTAATGAAGACGACCAAAAGGAAATTCTTCATACAGAGCACAGCAGAGCGCATCGCTCCCTTAAGGAAAACGTGTTGCAAGTCTTGAGAGATTACTATTTTCCGCATATGCGCAAAATGCTGAAGGAAATAATCGTAAACTGTAAAATTTGCCAGGAAGCAAAGTTCCAACGCCATCCATCAAACCCCGAAATAGGACGCACACCGATTCCTAGCAAACCTGGTGAGATACTCCATATAGACATTTTTTCGACGGACGGCAAACACTACTTGACCTGCATAGACAAATTTTCGAAATTTGCCTTAGTCCAATCAATTGCTTCTAGATCAATAGCAGATATAAAGGAACCTATAATTCGTATCATAAATTTTTTCAAAAATACCAAAAGTTTTGTTTGCGACAATGAGAAATCTCTAAACTCAAATACTGTAAAAACCCTACTGAAAGATCATTTCAATATTTCGATTTTTACAACACCGCCTCACCATAGTACAACGAATGGACAGATAGAGCGGTTTCACGGCACACTTTCAGAAATTAGCAGATGCATTAAATTGGGCCAGGGTTTAAACGACACCGTAAACAAATTGATTAGCTCGACCAAACAGCATGAGATTGACACTGGACACCTTTTTGACTTGATATCACAAAGAAACAGAGCGTTAATAGACGAAATAGAATCAGCTCTTTATTCCGTAACTTTGGGTAAGATACAATTAATTAACCCAATATTGTTAAATAGTGATGAGGTTAAAAATTTACTAACTAACGAGCACTCTACAGGTATTACAATAAGCGATTTACTAACAGTCTCAAAATTAAAAATTTTGCAAAATTATAATAACATATATTTCGTAATTAAATACCCAGTGGTAGAACAAAATTGTAAGAAAATTAGGATTAAACCAGTTGTAAAAAATTTTAAGTCAATTATGATAGAGACCAGTGTGGTATCTAAATGCAACAATACATATCAACAACTAGCGAATTGTAAAAATTCTTTATCAACAATATTTTGTCAAATGTCAAACATGAATAGCTCTTGCGTGTTGAATTTGTTAAGCCAGCGCCTAGCGTCCTGCCAGACTATTACAGCTGATCATATCGAAGCGGTGGAAGAAATTGACGACGGTTTAATTATTATAAATGATAAATTGGTTGAAGTTCGCGAGGGAAACTCCCCGCCAGTAATTTTGAATGGGACATTCATGATAAAGTTCACAGAGAATGCTACCATCAATGGCACTACGTACACCAACTGGAGGAAGATTGTGCGCGCGCATCCCGAGGCCGCACCCGCACAATTTGTGAACCTGACAAATCATACCACACTCTTGTCACTTCCTTACCTGCACAACATTAACCAAAAAATCTGCGACACATTGCATCATTGAGGGGGCTTGTCGAAGCACAGTCGTCTCAGTGGCTTATAGCCTACACCTTAACAATAGTATTTTTTATTGTTTGCATATCAGCCTACATAATCTACAAAGTACGGAAGCGCAGTGCTAATATTGCAATATTGAGCAGCGTTCTTAAGGGATCCGTGGACGTCCCCTCTTCTAGCGGTGGAGTAGTTAACACACCATAGTAGCCAACAACAAAGGAACAAGAGTAACAACACGCTTCCGGACAACATTTCAATTCCACCGAAATCGCTGACGATGCGTCTGGGGCTGAGCGTGCAAAAATTATTTTTCCAACGATATTGCTGACGAAGCGCTCAACGAGTTGCGCGTGACAACAACAAACACCTATCGCTGCTACTGCGCTGGCAAGTCACGTGGCAGAGCGTGTGTTATTCAGACAGGTATTTAGGCGTAGTCGCCGCTACAATAACTTTAAGACGGTTCAGTTGTATTTACTCGCTCAACCTTTACGGCTGCCCTTGCTCCAAGCAAGGGAAATAAAGAAAATCATAAATTAAACAACCGGTCTTGTAATTTATACTAAGCCCAATATGAACGCGGTCTGTTAACCAGTTTGTTTACAGCAGCTGTATAAGTTGATACACCTCAGTAGTGCGTTGCGATTTTACAATGGATACAAATATCGAACAAAGAATTTGTCTCAAATTTTGTATTTCTAATCAAATTTCGTGTGCGGAATCATTGCAAATGTTGGGGAAGGCTTACGGTGATCCATAAACTCATCAATTGATGAAAATATTAAAAAATCGATGAAAATGAAATTGTTAGAGAGATGGCAGGCGAGCTCGACATTTCTCCCGTATAGGTTCGAATGACTTTGAGAGATATTTTGAGAGTCTGCTCGAATGATTTTGGAGCATATTTTGGGTATGAAACGCGTTCTTGCCCGACTCGTCCCGATAAAGCCGATTTTTTTCAAAAAAAGTACGTTTGTTGTTTTTGTCGTTGGAAAAGTGAATTACATCTGGTGGGGATTACTTTGAAAGCGAAAAATTAAATATTGGTGAATAATTAAATATTTTGCGTTTTATTAACAATTTCCGGGTACTTTTTTGTCACAACATGAGGCAACATTTTCATTTACACAGTGAACGGATATAAAAGAAAAGGTTCCCAATTTAGAGAACGTAACTTTTTACTCGTGCGAGATTAGCGAGTTTCACCACATAATCATAAGCGTGTTTGAGTCAGGAGACTCGAAAATAGCAGAATTGAGAATTTTTTGTGTTAAATTAGAAAAATAATTATAATTCCAATGTTAAGAAATATACGCTTACAGATTCGCTTATTTACAATACTCAAACGTCTTATAAATTATATATGATCGGTATATGTAATATATATGTGATACAGAACCAAATATATATTTAAGTACAAATACACTTATTTCACGTTGATTCCATAAAATCTTGAGATAGTATTATTTCCTAAATATGCAATTAATATAGGTTTAATGAGTTATATACACACATGCTGATGCATTTATTTGATTTGGTCATTAAAAGTTTTGATAACATCTTAAAAGACCAAGCCGGTCGCACATATGCACATACATATTTTACATGTAAACAAATATAAATGATCCCTAATTTACAGGGTTTGTCCGGAAAGTAATAAGACTGTTATCGGTAGAGGGCGTTCCTAGATAACGCGGCTGATCAGTTATCCCCGAACACCTGTAGAATCAGGGCAAACATTTTCGCGCGAGGTTTTTCTGTGAGCGGTGCAAGCCGGAAATGCAGCATTCGTTAGAGCAGAGGTCCGAAATTAAATTCTGTGTGAAACTCGATAAATCTGCGACGGAAACGTTTGGTATGATCAAGCAGCCTTACTCAGATGTTGCTATAGCAAGAAGTGGTTGAACAAACTGTCAACGGCAAATTTTACATGAAAGTCTTCAAGAGACTCAAACGAAGGGTTCATCGGGTCGGACGACACATGGCAGCCGATTGGAAGTTACACCACGACAATGCCCCGGCTCGCACCGCCTTTTGTGTGAACAGCTACTTAACCAAGGTCGGCTTTCAAACGCTTTCGCAGCCGCCCAGATGTGGCCCCCGGACTTTTTTTGATTCTTGCCTGAAAATGCCGATGAAAGAGGAACTTCGGCTGTCAAGGCTATTCCGAAGAATGCCTTCCGTGACGCCTTCAATAAACTCAACTCAATTCTATTACTTTCCGGACAAATGCTGTATGTTCGCAATACGAAGAAACCGCGAATAGAAAATTAACAGACCGCACTTTTTATTATTTTTGTTAATTTTTTTTATTAACACACACACAATCTAATTTTTTCTCTTGTTATTGCCTCTATTTTCTTTCAACTTTTTCATTAATCCATAGTGCTTGTCACTAAGGATCGAGGGACCAATGTTTGTTCGCTTCAACTTTAGACTTATCCCTCACTGAAACTTTTCCCAAATTGACTTTTAATTATATTCTTTCGCTACCAATCACCAAAAAGAGCATTCCACCTTTTTATTTTTCAATGTACACAATTCCTTTTTTTTTTTTGCTTTTTAAATATAAAAACGAGACGAGAAATGACGAAAGCTGATGACGATTCGGAAAAAAGAAGTTCTCAGGTTCTCGGACAAATAGTGCACCTCGAGCTGTGTTCGAATCGTACAAAGGAAGCATTTACTCGCTTTGTCGTACGATGAGGTTTTCCGTCAAAACTCATAAGCGATAATGGCGAAACATATATGTATATAAAAATATTTTGTGGATTGTATCAAACAAATCTTACCTGAGATTGCTTATCCCTCACCGCGCACCACATATGAATGGCTTATGGCAATCAGCTGTAAAAAGCTTCAAATTCCATTCAAAAAAACGAACTGGAGACTACAAATTTTATTATGAAGAACTTACAACATAAATGATTCGCATTGAAGCCGCTCACAAATCACGGCCACTAACGACACTCTAAGGCCAAGGCTTTTTCTCAAAGGAACACCCATTCTAGCCATATTTGAGGAAAGAGATTTTGTCCTCATTTAAGAAGATTATTTCCCCCTTAGGCTTAATTCCGACGGTCGTATCCGGTTAGATGACTTCGGACGCATAAAGGACTGCTAACTCTACTGTTTGTTAAACAATATTTTTTACTAATCACCCATACAACCGAAAACGCAAAGAACACAACGCAGAGACAATATCAATAAACCGGAAGTCACAAATCCTAAAACAATTCTAATCAAAATCAAGACCCAACTCAAAGAAAACTAATCTAAAAAAATTGTATAAAGGGTCACAAAAGTCCACCACAGCTATAATTGATTTACCGCTGAAATCGCGTTTCTTCGCAACAAGTAAATTTCGATCCACTTCTTAAATTGCACTCCAACACCAACAGCAGCGCCCAGGACCAGCTCCAGCGGCTTTTACGTTGAACATTCGCTAAAGGAGCCGGGAAGGCTAAATGAGTTAAGCCGTCCCCACAAAACTCAAGCCACGATAAGTCCACACCACATCCACTTAACTACATACTTTAACTTGCTAGATCAAACATAGAAGAGAACATTGGGTTGCAGACAAACCTGGCAAGGTAGCAATATGGTCCTGCAAAGGACAACCTTTTAAGACCTGCTCCAGAGAAGTTCATAACTGTTTCCCATGGGCGAATACACAGGGTATATATTTTGTTAGTTACTATCTTAGGTCTTGCTCTTTAGAAATCAGAGCCAAAACACCGAGCGCGTGAATTTAATGCATGGTCAACTGCATTAGACAGCAGCTGTACAAACCATCGTGGTCGTATAATTCAAGAATACTTGAGTTCGTTAACTTAACAACAATGAACACCGGAACTCGAAATACGCACCAAAAAGAGAATATAATTAACATTATGTTCGCTAATAATTCGCTCAACAGGCACATTAAGTGGACGGTGTCTAACTTACACACACAGTGATCATACGGCAAATATAGTTCAAATTTCGTACTCCCAAGGATCAGAACTTCTTTGCAGAAACACTTCCCGAAAGCGAAGCTGGAAGCAACAGGCGTTCGACTCAGACCTGTTTGGAATAGTCTGCAGTGCATCAAGTGACGACCTCTGCTTGGTATCGGTAGTGCGAAAGGAATTGGTTGCAGAATGCGGTGAAACAATGCTTAGAACAACACATCACAACAAGCGGCCTGTATTTTGGTGGAATGACGAAATTTCCACGCTCAGAAATTTTTGTCACGTAGCTAGATAGCGTAAGCAAGGTGAAATAAACGAAAATCAATTTGAGAAGAGTTTGAAGGCCACAAAAAGCTCCTGAAGTCGGCAATTACCCGGAGCAAAAAACCATGTTTTGGGAAGCTGTATAAAGAAGCAAACATTGACCTTTGGGGAAATGCTAACTAAATCTGTATGTCGAGCGTTAAAAACACGCAACAGCAACCTAAAGATGTATATTTTATAGAAATAGTCGTCGAAACATTACGCCCACAACACGACCGAATTTCCTATGACAAGCGACGAAACAAAGCTGTAGAGTTATCCCGTTAGTCATGAAGGAGGAACTACTGGCCATAGAAAAGAAGATAAGATGTCATACCCGACAGAGCCCTAAAAGAAGCTATAAGCTTAAAACCTCAACTGTTCGCTAAAATGCACAACGCTTGTATTAAAAAAGAGGTGTTCCCCGACACGTGGAAAGTACAGCGTTTGGTTCTGCTCCCAAAACTAAAGAAACCACCTGAAAAACCTTCATCATACCGATCGGTAAAGTGTACGAAATCAGAATAATAAACCGCTTGGAGTTAGCAATCTAGAACTGGCGGATTATTAGCGAGACAATACGGCTTTATAAAAAAGAGTTCCACTATTGACGCACTACGCAGAAATGGTCGATAATGCGAAATTTGCAGTAAGTGGCTAAAGATGGAAAGGTGGCAGAAAAAAGAACTGCGCGCTAATTATCCTGGATGTTAAGAATGCGTTTCACGGGGCAAAGTGGGCACAAATCTTCAAAGCTCTGGATGAAATACACGCTCTTGAATATCTCGTATATATGATATTATAACGAATTATTTTAAAAACAGAAGGCTGATTATTGATACGGACGAAGGCACCAAGAGCTACTCTATCACGAGTGGAGTACCCCAAGGCTCAGTGTTAGGCCCACTATTATGGAACCTCATGTATGAGGGGGTGCTAAGAAAACAGAAACCAACAGAGGCAAGAATAACACAGTATGCAGACAATCTCATGGTGGTAGCAGTTCCCAAAACCATTAGTCGACCTAAGAAATAAATGCAATGAGTGCGTAAATGGACCGCGCCAATGGTTCTCTTCTGTGAGTCTGGAACTGGTCGGAGCACAAAATAGAAGTTTTACTCATAGGCACCAGGAAGGTAGAAGAACGAATAGAGCAAAGACAAAAGAGAGGAACAACAACACCAAAATGTAGCAGGAGCGTTGGAATTCCTCAACCAACGGGCGCTGGACCCACCGACTTTTACCAGACATCCACTCGTGGTTAGATAGACGATATGTGGAGCTGGATTTCCATCTGACCCAAATACTTAGTGGACATGGGTGCTTTAGAAGCTATCTTTTCAGATTCCACAATGACAATAATCTCAACTGTCCGACGTGTACAAAGTATTATTTTATTGCCCTCGTTTTTCAAATTCAAGAGAAGAACCACACTCGGTTATGCGGTAGATAATTCAACGACACTCACTTTCAAGTCCGCACAATAGCGGATAATTTGAGGTTTGGCGGACTAAAGTTGAGCACTGCGGCTTTCGATGCTTCGCACTAATATAAAAAAAACTTGTACACCATACAGATCTGTGGATAAAAGGACTGCCATTATAATCCCCCCGTTTCTTTTATTTCTATTTTTTCTTCCCTAAAAGAGTGGTGAGTAACCAGAAATAAGTAAGATATTCCAATAAAAAAATCTAAAGGGTGAGTTCCAAAGTAAACATGACTTTCTAAATCTAGCCCCCCTATATGTGCGTTAGAATCTGCTATCTTCATCGAATATTCAGTGAGAATTTCATGACATTTCATCAATTGGAAGTGGAGTTATTGCATTTTAAGTGTCAGTATGCGTGTGTTATCGGTGCGAAAATGAGCTTCGAACAAAGAGCCAACATTAAATTTTGTTTTAATATTGGTAGAACTTTTACCGAAACAAGTTTATGGCGATGATTGCATATCCCGTAGCAGAGTGCACGAGTGGTTTCAACGTTTTCAAAGTGGTCGTGAGGACATAAATAACGATCAACATGTGGGCCAATCAAAATCCGTGATCACCGGAAATTCTATCGAAACTGTGCGTGAATTCATCTAAATCAGCCATAATTATCATTGAAATTCATGGAAATGGAATTGAACATCTCCAAAACATCGATTTATCGCATTTTGACCGAACCTTTGGGCTTACGAAAGGTGTGTGTGCGGTTTGTTTCGCACGAATTGACTGACGACCAAAAATGTCTCAGAATCCAACATTCGAAGTACGATTATTTAACTAAAAATCAAATTTTAACCATTAATCACTTCCCGTATTCTCGTAATATGGCGCCATGCGACTTTTTCCTTTTCGGAAAAATGCATTTGCCCATGAAAGAAACGTGTTATGCAGAGGTAGAGACCATTCAAAAGGTTTGCACCGGCATACTGGCGGCTATACCGGCCTAAGAGCAATCGCACTCTTTCGACATGCTTTTGGACCGTGCGAAAAGGTGTATTGAAGCAGGTTGAGACTATTTTGAATAAAATAAGTTGATTTCGCCCCAAAAAACCATTTGTTCTGTTTTTTTAAGTCCTGTTTACTTTAGAATGCACCTTGTATATATATAAAAGAAAGTCGTGTTAGTTACGCTATTTATAACTCAAGAACGGCCAACCGATTTGGCTGAAAAGTGGTGAGGAAAATTTTAGAACCTGGGGAAGGACATAAGTACCATTAATACAAAAGTTATATTTTAAATCATAAGCGTGTTCAAAATTCAAAAAAAAATTATTTGCAAATTTTGTTTCTTCGAAATTTTTCCTTTAAAAAATTACACAGAGCTTCGTCGTCAAGGCATTGCGGCTTCTTTACCATATTATGGGTGAAGGACGCAAATGCATTCATAACAAACCAAACGCGGCTAGATGCTAGATAAAAATTAGCGGAAACCCTGCAGTGTTGACAAAAAGTTTTATTATAATTAGAGACATGTATGAATATTTCATTGCACAGAGCAGTGGAATATGTAAACGGAAACGATGAAGTATATGCGTATAATTTTAAACTAATCCTTCCTCAAAAATAATGCAATTGCTTAATATTGAGATTAGAACGTTAACCAAATACGCAGTGCAATTGATTATAACAGTAATTATTCGATGAATATTATACCACGTGCGTCTCAAAAGACTGATGCCATAACCTTCCCAGCCGACTTTTTCGTCTCTTTAGGTATGATAACCGGTTCATCATGTGCAGTACACTAGGCTGTTTCTATTGTCACACACCGACGAAAACATTCGGTTTAATTGCTACGAAAGTACTCACAAACTCTTCAGTATCAGCAATTCGCTGTTTTTGTTGAATTGTGAACTTGCGCTGCACCCACTTTGCTCAGAGCCTTCGCATGCGTGGAGCGCCGCTGCCCACGGTGCTCATTTTGCATCTTTCCAACATAGCAAATCTCTTTTCAAAGGTTGATTTTCCTAGTGTAGAGCACAAATTCAACAGTATTTTTCCTCCAAAAAGCAACGCTTTATTAGCACATTAAATGCGTTTTGATACATTTTTTTGTAAACAAACACAAGTTGCTTTACCCAAAATGTTATATCTCATTAACTAATAGTTATAATCTAACTAATAAAAATAATATACTTGTATATGGTACTAAAATTAATTTTTTTTGTGTCAGCCACAGCATCTAGTGTAATATAAATTTATAAAATTACAAATTTTTTTTGGATATTTCTATTGGTACTAATCACAAACCAATTTTCTGTTGTTGACTGCTGGGAAAATGTCTTTGGTAAGTTATTTATGTTGTGTTGTTGATAAATGTTGGGTGTATCTGTATCTTTTGACCTTGCTTATATTATATTTTGAAGGCTTCCTTCCTTTTCTCGGTCATTGGGCTGATACAAAGTAAGCGAGTATATATATTTAGACATCATCCTAAACTGTGGTAGTATCAATTATTTGTTTCTTATTTAGGTTGAGTTTGGCTTGGTTTACCACTTTCTTTTTCTTCAAAGGGGGCCGTTTCTCGGCGATTCGTTTTTCAAGCGGTCTATCATCGCCATAAAATAGTTGATGGCTCTTCCCTTTTTTAATAAAAATTATTCCATGCGCATTACAAAATACAAACACTATAACCCTCTCAGCCGAATGTTGCGTTTTTTCATGCTTCGGAGCGGATTCACCCTATGCAGTCCACTCGAATTGTTATTAATTGGATTTCTTGGCTTATTACGCTTGAATATTTCTAAACACTGCTCCCAATCATGAAGTCGTCGTTGTTTTCGGTGAAATATGACCTCTCGCGTCATCGATTTTTCACAGAACTTTCTCTCATCCAAATATTCGTGAAATATATATATGATGTACACTATCAGCTGATATCTTTATAGTGTTTGCTACCTCGAACAACTTCACGTTACGGTCATCCAAATCTATTTTGTGGACTTTTTTAATGTTTTCGTCGGCGTTCTTCGGTGCTCATTTCGCCACGTCTAAAATTAGGATCCCAATCTTAGGAATTGATTTTTCCGGGAATGTTCGGAAATGTTTTGTTTTAACTGTATTTGATCAACACGCGAAATTCGTTTTTATCAATTCTTTCACTATAATAAAAATTTCTGCACTCAAATTATTATAAACCACAAACTAATAATCCGACAGCTGTCAAATTTATAAACGCGCCTTTTGGATGTGTAGTAAAGCCATCTATGTCTCAGGCTGGTGACTTTTCAATTGACCTTTTGTTTTTATGGTTGAAACACGCCTCCAATTCTTGCAAGATATTTTAAATTTCGTTATGCACATAATTTTATGCCATTTATGCCGTTTGCATATCCAATGGTTTACTCAAATTTTCGATAACCCAGTGCAGCATTTCGCATTTGTAGTACGCTGAATGTTGTCTTCAAGCTCCTCCAGCGTGTCTGGTTGATTGGCTTATATACTGGTTTAACCCATTTACAGCTAATGACCGATTTTTCAACCAGAAACTTTGAAAAATCGCCGAGTCGAAAATGTACGGGATATGTCCTGAAGGCAATAATTGTATGTTATTTTGCATCTTTCTGATCTTGACAAAAATTTTTCTTTCACTATTTAATTATTTAATTATTTTTTTAATTTTATCGGATCTTCGGAACACCCATTTTTCTTCATGTATTGAAAAAATTCTGAAAACATAGAGGAAATCTTTGAAAATAATAAACCTTCCAATATATTGTAGTATTTATCGCATAAGGAATGTGCGATACGACTAGTATTTCCATTTCATTATTTTTGTGTCTTGTGACCTCCAATGTTCCAAGTGAATGATGGCCATCAATACACTTTGAATTTAACAGGAAATTGCTTTGTTAAATTCTTGACTACTGAGTTCTTTTACAAACAAGTAGACGCAAGAAGTATCATAATTAAAAACATGCAGGACAAGGCGTCGTTTTACAGTTGATATAGTATTTCGTAATTACATATCAAAAAAATTGGGTAAATAATTGTTCCACTTCAGAACTTTCTTTCCAGGCATTTCTGGAAATCTGGAATTTTTCAGAAGCTTCCTGGGTCACGAATATACAAAGGAACCCTTCCAGGCAGGTTCCAGTCGGTTGTTGCTCACGAGCCTGAGCAGGTCTTCCAGTGAGATTCGCAGGTATGCTCCCCTGCTGTGTGTTAGTGAAGTATTCCGTTCTTGAGTAAAATATTGACAGTGAAATTCGCAGGTTCACTCCTCTGCTCTGCTTTAGTGAGGTATTCCGTTCTTGAGTAAAATATTGACAGTGAAATTTTAAGTTTTCTTTTGAAAATGTTTCGCAAAAGATACTGGAGTCAAAGCGATATTGAGGAGTTTATGGGGTACGTTGATCATGAAATCGGATTCTCCATGCAGATACGGTCGACTTAGTGGTCTTGCCTCCGGAAACTACACTTGCAATAAGTGACACGGAAAATATCAATGAAGAGGACAAATACTCAACGATGGAAGGGGGTTTGAATAAGAAATTCATGCAGTTTGGTATATTCTCACACAATGTGTCTATCGATGAACAGATGATGCGGCCGTTATTCTTACAAAATGTTTATCAAGGGAAAACGCATTTGATTTGGCTTCAAATTCAACTTCTCATAAATTGATGAGTCATCTCATCTCTTTGGGATATTATGTTATTCGTGTCAATAGTACAAATAAAGCGCAACTTACTGACGTCTCATCATCTAAGAAGAAAGAATGCGGATGGTTAGACTACACATTTGATAGAGCAATTATGTGCTGATAGCCCGATGGAACGACAATTCTGTCATGACCATTGCATCGAATCATGAGACAATTGAACCACTACGTCGTATAAAGCGATAGAAAAGAGACAAGAACTGTTATGTTGATATGCCACACATCATAAGAGCATACAATAATCTTCGATAATGCCATGAACAATTATCGAATTCGCGTTCGAGAAAAAAAGTGGTATTGGTCACTGTTAACAAATGTATTTGATGCAATGGTGAATGCTTGGAAAATTCATTGTGCTCTCATCAAATATGAAAAGGGAATGTCACGGACCTCTGAAAGACGTATTGCACAAAAAATGGAACTTTTGGATCAATTACATTTCCGTATTTACGTTGCAGAATGTTTGCTTCAAATGGTAATACCGTGATGTCGTCTTCGGAAACGGTGATTGTTCAAAAACCCAAAGAAGCCGCTCTGGAGAGTGTTCATAAAGACGTTTTGAAGGATAAACTCTAATAAACCAAAAAAATTATGCATTCAGTTTTTTTCATTCTAAGGAGAATATAAAGTTTGAATGAAATCAAAGCAGTGGATCTAAGTGCGGCCGGAAATGGGTTAACATACTCCCAGAAAAAATTACCTAGAAGCCTTAATTGCATGATCTTGGTGGTCATTTGAATGGCCCAATTTGCAAAACTGACGAACCTCCGAATTTTGCTCAGAGTGTATTAATGTATTAAGGTGAAATGTAAGGCGCAACTATTTTGTTGGAAATAGTGATCGTCCGCATCAATTTTAAAAATTCCGGGAATAACGTCGGTCAGTATCTTATTATATTGCTCGCTTTTGATGATATCTTCATTTCCCGCCTCTTTTTGAAGGAAATGAGGTCCGATGATCCCGTCATACAATAATACACACCAAATGGTCAATTTTTGGGGATGCAGTTGCGTTTCTTGAACCACAAGAATATTTGACTCACACAAATAACGACAATTTTGTTTGTTGACAATGAAATACTTTGGCCACATCTGAGACATCATTTGGATTGGTAGGCTCTGTATATCAATATATTATGTGAGCTTAGCTTTTTGAGTCAAAATAGAGATTGGTCACGGTGTAAATCCAAATGGCGTATGCACCTTGGGGCCTTTTCAATATCTTTGAAAACTTGTTTTTTTTTTTACCTTTGCACAGTTATTGATATATTTTAAGATTTTATTTTCCCGATTAGCTAGTATAGAATGATAAGGCTTCATTCATGCCAAGGTATTTCGGTGAGGTGGAGTACGGAATTACTTAATTCTGAATACGTAAGCAATTGCATGTAAACCCTTTATTAGTGCAGTTAACGTAAATTTATTTCGTCTCGTTTAAGCAACATCTCTGCGCCCATTTCACTACTTGATTAATTGCAGTTAATAAGGTTTAATAGTTTTTCTTAGATTACGAATATAAAAGGTTGTAAACCTCTCCCGAAATAAGGCTCCAGTCGGGTATTAGCCGCACATATCACATGGTGGAAAACCATATAAGCGAAATCTATCATTGTGAGCTCTGAGATTCTTTCCTTCAATGGCCACCCGATTCTATGACTTGAGCTGATGAGTCCACATTTTGGGTCTTAAGATGATCTTCTACGAACTCTGTTAAATTGGTGGGAGAAATTGTTGATATTTTTAGAAAATGCTAGTTGTTTAAACCTAAACCAAAAAATTTGAGGTGAAACGTGTAGAAACTGAAATTTCTTCTATTTTGTTGTTTATTTGTTAGCTGTGTGCTGCGCGAGTTAAAGGTTAGTTTGTTGTGAGTTAAAGTTCACTTAGTTTTGTGTTGCCTGTTCTATTAATACTCGTATATTTTTACTGACTACTTTTTACAATCTTATAGCTATTTATACGTATGAGAATGATTGCTTACTTACTAAAACTAAAATAGTTTTGCTACACTTATCAGCTTATCTCGTACGCATTCTGTCTGCTGCACTTTGAATTCGGAAATTTTCATGTTTGTTTATGTTAAGTGTAATATTTATTTAGGCAATTTTCCGCGTCGCTAACTCGCGCGAAATACAAAATTGCGCTGAAAAATTAGTTGAGTGAAGAAATTTTGAGTGCAAAAGCCGTTATAATATTTCTATATTTTCAAAAAAACGCAGGCAATAGTAATGAAACGGCACATTGAATAATCGCATGTTTCCTTTGATTCCCTATTATGTAGTTGCTTTAGTTTGTACTATCCGTTATTATTCATTCGTTTTTGGATTTAAAATGAGCGATATTTGCTCACGTTTTTAGTGCACATTCGAACATTGTTGTTACTCGTGTTAATGACAACGAGTGTGTTTTAAGTCAGTGCACATTTTTGTGTATTTTTTTATATGTTTGGTGCGCGTGTGAGCGGATATTTAGGTAAGTAGGTGCGGCCCTAATGGGTTCAATTAACGACTTTGATGCACTATTTTAGGAACTTATAATAATCCAGCTATCCTGTTTCATAGTAGCGCTCAAATCATTTGAATCTCTCAATGAAAATACTTGTATCTACTTTTCTTTTTCAGGACATCGCATAAAGGTTTGATGCTTTTTGGTTTCCCAGTGTCGGGTTCGTGATAGAAAGAAAACAAAAACCGTTTTCGTTTTCACTTTTAGTTTGCAGTTGCGGAAAAGATTGTTATAATGCATTCGTAGCAAGTATACTATTTCTTGACCTATTTCAAAGTTTTTCGATCTCTTCTTGTCATGATTTTGCCATGTCTGCTTATTATGTTACAATTGATTTCCATCAGATGAATACCTGACATGTTGTTAACTCCGCCTCGGATTCGTTTAAAGAGACCCTTAAGTTTCCAAAGTCTTATGCCTTTTCGTTGTCATGTTACTGTGATCGCGAACTAATAATGAGCGATATTTCACTTCCGGTGGCTTGTTTACTCTGATTGAAAAATCGCAACTGCGTTTAGTTGATTAAACTTTAGTATTCTAATGAATATTAATAAAAGCAAAAAAATTTATCAAGGAACATAAGTGTAGTACGATAGATGTTTGAAGTGGTGGAATGTATCCAAAATAGCCAAACGGACTATAATAATTTTTTTTACTTGAAAATCAATAAACTTTCTCGAGTGGCTGGCATGCTTTTCAGAAATTAATTCAATTGAATATATGAACTTATAGCCGCCATAGCCAAGGAAGGTGAATCACATGATTTTATTAAAAAAAATTGAATTATTCATGTTCATGTTCTTCACTTATGTGCTTTAAATTCATTATTATTTAAGGCTTTTAGTCTCAAAGCACTCAAATTAAAAAAAATTTCATACAATTTTTCAGAAAGAAGCAAAGTAGTAGTGGTCTTATAATTTTGCGTACAAGTCCAGCTATGATATCCAAACTATTTTCGTTATACTAGAGTTATCAATTCATTGAAGGAACTTTCTTCAAAATGCTTACCTCTTAAACTTAACAGCGTTAATTTGGCCGGTCTTATAATCTTGCAACAGAGTATAATACTTCTGCTTGAAAGATGCTGGCTAAGTTTGGTAGATGGATCGAAAAAGAGATGCCAAGACAATTGGATTTTATCCGCACTGCTACTCCTCAGTCCATTTTGGAACCGTAAGTATAGATAGAGGTAGTATCTTCCTCCTTTACTAGATCTCTTCCTCATTCACGAACAGAGGGAATCCTCACCCGAAAGTGGTTATCAAAATCTAACCTTGAGGGGATGTAGACTAATTTACTTATATTTAGCCGGTGTAGGATAGCGCTCTAGTCATAATCTTTCTTGTTCCAACCTAATTTTAATAGCAGGACTACTTGCTACTTTCCGTATTAAATCCCTTGGTCGATCATGACCTCGGCGACCCCTGCACATTCTGCTCTTTATATAAAATAGGTTTCCTGATGGTTTATTGCTTTTTAATGCTGGCCGCTAAATCAGTGCTTCATAAGATAAAATTGGTCTAATGACGGCCGAATATTATACATTCACATGACTATATTTGTTTTAAGGCTCCAGTTTCTGCTAAATATACTTTTAGAATTGTAATAGCCCACGTATTTTTTGTTAATTGTTTTGCCGATGTCGAATTTCCAATTGTTTGTTGTTGCTAACCCCGGGGACAGACAAACTATTGTACCACTGAGTGATGGAAGAGGCATTTTCGCTGAAATCATGAAAAGCATCATGATCATTTTATTAGAATTAACACATTGCCCTTGGTATCATCACTACCACGTCATCTGCCTTTTCTAATGCTTCTATCTCCACCATTGAGTTGAAGTAGTATTTCATTCAGAGCCACCACCCCTAAAAGGAAGTTAAATAAAAAATTAGCTTATTAAATACTTTTTTATAGAATGTTAACGGTGTTGTGCGCTGAGTTTGCAACCCGCAACGTAAAAACCACCCCCAATGAAAAATTTGGTTGGTCCTTGTGGAATTTACTACAGTGGCCATATAAAGGAGCGCAAATTCGATGTGGGATTCGTGGTAGGGGGGTACATCCGTCGCCGACTACTGTCATTTACCCGGTGGATGAACGTCTAGCCACAATCCGCATCAATGCGAAGTTCTTCAACATATCGCTGATTTGCACCCACGCCCCGGCGGAAGAAAGGACAATGTGATCATAGATGCTTTCAATGAGCGTTTGGAGCGCACCTATGAGAACTGCGCCCGTCAGAATATAAAACCGTGCTTGGCGACTTTAACGCCGGGGTTGGTAAGGAAGGTATCTTAGGCAAGTCGACTTGCCATCACCTCACGTGGACTGCCGCATGATGCGATAATGCTGATTCAGCAATTCCCACGGTTTGGGGCTGTTGGTGTCGTTTGCTGTTGGCAAGGGTTTCCGTTGTTATGTCTGCAACATGAGCCTCGCACCTTTGGTGTTTTTGCTTGCGCTGCAATCACAGGCATAACTGCATTTGTTGTTGTGGGCTACTGTGATATGTTAACTACTCCCCCACTAGAAGAGAAGACGTCCACGGATTCCTTAAGAACGTAGCCTAATATTGCAATACTAATGTTGCGCTTTCGGCGCTTGTTGATTATGTGGGCTAGTAAGGCAGTAACAAAAAACGTAATTGTAGATGCGTAAGCTATTAGCCATCTAGACGATTGAGCTTTCATAAACCCCTTCAATGATACGATGTGTCTCAGATTTTTTTGGTTGAAATTGTGCAAGTACGGAAGCGATAATAATGCTGTATGATTGGTCAGGTACAAAAATTGTGCGGGCGGGGCTTCTCTATAAGCACGTACCATTTTCCGCCAGTTAGTGTAAGTAGTACCATTAATGATCACATTTTCTGTAAACTTAATAACAAACGTTCCTTTCAAAGTTATTGCATCAGAATTTCCTTCATGAACTTTCACCACTTTATCGTTTATAACGATCAGGTCGTTGTCAATTTCCTCTATTGGTTCGATGTGGTCTGCTGTAACAGTTTGACAGTATGTGCGCTGTTGGCGTAGTAGATTCAAAATAAAAGAACTATTTCTATTTGACTTTTGCCAAAGTATACTTGACATTGAATTTTTACAGTTAACAAACTGTTGATACATATTTACTATTATAGTACACTTTGATATTATATTAGTTTCTATCATAATTATTTTAGAATTTTTTACAATTGGCTTGATTCGTATCCTACAATTTTGTTCAACTATTGGGTATTTAATTATAAATTAAATGTTATTATTATCTTGTAAAATTTTCAATTTATAGACTGTTAGTAAATCGCTTACTGTCATATTTGTAGAGTGCTCGTTGATTAATAAATTCCTAACTTCATCGCTATTTAACAAAATTGGATTTATTAACTGCATCTTACCCAAAGTGACTGAATATATGGCTGATTCTATTTCGTCTATCAATGCTCTGTTTCTTGCTGATAAAAATTCAAATAAGTTTTCAGTGTCACGTTGATGAACTTTTGTGGAGCTAATTTTTATACCCGGAACAGGGTATATTAAGTTTGTCACGATGTTTGTAACACCCAGAAGGAAGCGTCAGAGACCCTATATTATATACATATATAAATGATCAGTATGTTGAGTTGAGTCGATTTAGCCATGTCCGTCTGTCTGTCCGTCCAAATTTGGCAAACGTCATTTTCTCTTCAAGAAGCTGCTCATTTGTCGGAACGGCCGATATCGGACCACTATAACATATAGCTACCATACAAACTAAACGATCGGAATCAAGTTTTTTATGGACAACTTTCACATATGACAAGATATATTCACGAAATTTGGTATATATTATTTTCTGAGGCAACAATGTAATCTCCAAAGAAATTGTTTAGATCGGGTAACTATGGCATATAGCTGTCATACAAACTGAACGATCGGAATCAATTTCTTGTATGGACAACTTTCACATTTGACAAGATATATTCACGAAATTTGGTATATATTATTTTCTAAGGCAACAATTCAATCTCCAAAAAAATTGTTCAGAACGGATTACTATAGCATATAGCTTCCATACAAACTGAACACATAGTTACAGAAATGCACCTGTGAAGGGATTCGGTGCAAAAGGGGTTAACGTTTTTTCTTGTTTTATTTACAGTGTCAGTTAATTGATTTATCTTTACTTGTAATTGGATATTGATATAGATCTGTTCGTCATTCGCTTCAGTTCAAGATTCTGTCCGTGTTTGGAGTTGGTTAAAGTCATCGAAATCGGGCGTTCCCGCTATAAATTTGAGAGCAGTGCCTAGAAGGTTAATACCACGAGATTTGGTCTATATCCAGTTACAATGTCTTTCGTATGTGAGATTTTGGAAAGTTGTCTAGAAGGTCATACGTTTGTTCGGCAATGTTTTCATAATTGGTTAAGTTTAGGTGGTGAATTAAGTGCTTGTATTGATGGTAGATAGCAACATCTCCCTCTGATATTGGTATGTATATTGAATTAGTATAATTTAAAATTTCCAACCGTGCTAATGCAGGAAACGTCAGGATCAAGAGCCTAATGATAGAAACAAAATTTATTTTAGATTACTTTTATGGATTCTTTTGCCGTTAGTTAAAATGGTTGTGTCCAAATCCTTTTCTACTACCTTTTCTGCTTAATTTGTTTCGTAATCTTTTGTTAGATTTAAGAAAGACTTTTTCACCTGGTTTAAAAATTTTGGTTTTCCTATGTCTATTATGGTAATTAAGTTCGGAATTTTGTGCTTTTCTTAGGAGATTTTTAATTTCGTTAAGGTATTTTGATGAAGCAGAATGAATCACGTCAATAGGTCGTTACTGAATGTATCGTCCTATTGTATTTGTAGACTGCGAGTAGAATGAGATCATTAGTGTCATTAAGTCCCTGGCTTAGTTTAATACAACGACTAATCTCGGAAGGAGTTCCATGAAATCGTTCTACCTGTCCATTTGTTGTGCTATGATGTGAGGGTGCCGTAAATATCGAAATATTAAAATGATCTTTAAGCAGAGTTTTTATCGTAACGGAATTCAGGAATTCGTTGTCACAAACAAGGATTTTAGTATCTTTGAAAAAATTCATAATTCGTATTAAGGGTTCTTTGATTTCTATTATTGCCCTAAATGAAATTGATTGAACTATTGAAAATTTCGAAAACTTATCTATGCAAGTTAGATAATGTTTATTGTCTGTAGAAAAGATATCTACATGCAGAATTTCTCCGGGTCTGTTGGGTATTGGGGTTTTCCCATTTCAGGACTTGGAGGATGGCGTTGATATTTAGCTTCCTGGCAAGTTTTGCAGTCAAATATAATTTCCTTTAACATTTTTCGCATATTTGGAAAATAATAATCCCTTAATATTTGCATAATATTATCTTTGAGAGACCGGTGTGCTCTTTTATGTTCGGTATGAAGAATTTCTTTCTGATCATCTTCGTTAAAGATGTCAGTGACCAAAGATTTTGTATGAACGAATTTTACTGATGGAAAGGTGCTTTTTACTTCGTTTTGAATTTTTCCTAAAACGGATAACAAACCATTGGTAACATTTGGGTTGATGCAGCTGCGTAAATAATCAAAAATTTCATTTGTATTTTGAAAAATAATATGGTGTCCAATACGTGATTGAAATAGAATATTTATAGTTTTTGAATTTGTATCCCCACATTCAAGGATAATCTGATTCAAAAATTAATTGATCGGATTTATAACCGTGGAAATTACTTCTGTGGATGAATTTTCGCTGTGAACGGTTTCGTCGCCTGAGCTGGGCGTATCCTTGTCTTCTAAACTGTTTATGTGTTGCCTTGACAACGCATCTACGACAACGTTTTCTTTGCCAGGTTTGTTACGAAATTTAGGAGAGAACTCTTCTACAAATGCTCTTCATCTTTTTAATTTTGCGTTAGGGTTTTTATCTGATATCGAATAGATAAGCGGTTGGTGATTATTAATATTATTTGCGCTATATAGATAGTTCCTTAATTTTTGAAGAAACCAAACAATCGCGAGGAGTTCTCGCTCATTCGTTGCATAGTTTTCTTTAATTTGCGTTAATGTTCGTGATATCATAGTGATGGGTCTGCCTCCTTGTGAAAGTACTGCAACCAAGGCGTGTGAAGACGCATCCGTAGTTAAATCAAAAGGATTTTCGTAGTCAGGATAAGAAGAAGTATGCCTTGTGAAGATAGAATATCCTTGATCTTTTGAAACATCTCATGAGCTTCGTTGTCGAAAGTAATTTTTATGTTCTTGGAAATGTTAGTACTAATTGTACCATTTTCTCCCCGTAGAAATTTCGAGAGAGGTTTCGCTATTAATGCGTAGTCTTTTATAAATCGCCTGTAGTAGCCAGACAAACCTAAAAAGGAACGCAATGCGCCAAGTGTTTTCGGAACTTCGTAACCAACTTTGTCTTTTACCTTATTTTTGGAGGTTCTAATCCCGTCTTTTGAGAGAAAAAATCCTAGGAATTCAATATCTGGTTTAAAAAATTGGGTTTTTTCTAAGGAAACTCTCATGTTGGCTGAATATAATTTTTCCAATACTCGGCTGACGTCTTGCAAGTGCGTTTTATAATCATTGGAAAATACAATAATGTCATCTATGTAAACGTGACAAGTCTTTCCAATTTCCTCTCTCAGTACCTCATCTATTGCTCGTTGAAAAATGCTAGGACCATTTTTCAACCCGAATGGCAACCTACAAAACTCGTACTTTCCGTCGTTCACGGGAAATGCAGCTTTTTCCCTATCTTTTTCGGCAAGTGTGATCTGGAGGAACCCAGATTTCAAGTCTATTGTCGTAAAAATTTATGATTTTCCAAGATTTGAAAGAATTACGGATTTGTCAGGAATCGGGTATTTC
Source organism: Bactrocera correcta (assembly GCA_027475135.1). Lineage (NCBI taxonomy): Eukaryota > Metazoa > Arthropoda > Insecta > Diptera > Tephritidae > Bactrocera > Bactrocera correcta. The sequence continues at coordinate 16,296,143 of CM050327.1, read as the reverse complement.
TCGCTAATAGTCCTTTCGTTAAGTTTCTTGAAACAAGCCAAACTGGACTATTGTATGGTGAGCGGGATGGTCTAATGATGCCGTCTCGCAAAAGATCATTTACTTCTTTGTTAACAAATTCAGACGCTGCCATAGGATATGGATAAGATTTAGAGTAAACTGGATCACTGTTCTCACGGTTGCTACGATGTTTGTACTGAACGGCAATGCCTCGTTCGGATCACAAAATACGGCTGCGTATTTCGTCGTTCAACATCTCCTTTTAAAACTATATTATTAACGTCGCTACAATGGAAATACATTAGTTTTTCTAAACCCCCTTCGTAAAAAAGGATTCCTTTCTTTATGTCCAGCTTCGCATCGATTTTCCTAAGGAGATCATAGCCAATAATACCTTCAAACGTGTTAAGTGTAGGTATAATAAAAAAATCGAAATTCGAATTGAAAATTTGTACGGAGGAATTTTCTGCAATTTTATCAACCCCATGAATAGAACTTACTAAAAATTGGGATATAATGGGTTTTATACCCTTCTAGTTTGCTGGTTTTAAATAATTTTTGGAGGCACCGGTATCAACTAAAAATTTCAGTGGTCTTCCTTGAAATGTCCTGCTAACATATGGTAGCAGGGACCTACCCCTAAAAAATGAATCTCGTCGGAAATTTCTTCTGGGTTTTCATCAAATTTGGAGTCATTATCGAAATCTATAAAATCATTATATTCATCTTGTTGACCATTTTCATAGACTTCAATGGAAGGATATTGGTCTAGATCAGTGGTTCCCAAACTTATTCCGTCTACCGCCCACTTTGAGAATAAATATTTTTTAGCGCCCCCATTTTTTCACCTATTTTAAAACCATTATAACTTCAAATTAATTATTGTGACCTATATATGTATATTAACGGAGAATTCTAAACGAAACTTCTGCTATAACCAGCAACTTCAAACCTGAGCGCAGTAGGTAACATACAACGGCGCTTAGGTCTCAAGTTAATTCTTACGGGCTCCACCTGCCAATAAGAATGATTATTGAAACACAGCTTTATAGTATTAAAACAGAGAATCTTTTATTAAAAATAAAACTAAAATAATCGATCCATATATAAAAACTAATGTGAAGGATGAATCTGATGCTGTTTACTAAGTTTGTTAATATCAGGTTCCAATTTACTCAAGAACAGTCGCAAGTCGCCACGTTCGGAAACAAGCAAACGATTTCTATTTTTAGTAAGCAGTGTTGTCACAGCACTAAATCCACGTTCACACAAATATGACGATGGGAATGCTATCAAGAATCGTTGAACGATTGACCACAATCCAGGGTACAATTGCGGGATCGGTTTTTGTAGCCAAAATTCTTGGTAACCATTTTTGAACTTGATTTTTATTTCCTCGTTTGTTGTCAATTCTATAAGTACTTCTTCCAGCTGAAGTGACATTGCTGTGTTGACATTTGAAAACGGATCCAACACCCAGTCTGGTATTTCCAAGTTCAAAATGTCCTGGTATCGTTCGGTGAAGTCAATGTGGAGGTTTTCCAAATGTAGGTAGGCAAACAATTCGTCGTTACTGCATGATACTGATAAATTCGGAAAATTGTGAAACTCACGTCTGCCCAGATTCTTTTTATGTAGAAGCAGTTTGGCTGCGAAAGCAGCAACGACGTTTTTTGTTTTAATTAAATTTAGCTTATCGCCTTGCAGTTGGAGATTCATGTCGTTAAACAATTTATGCAGGTCTGTCATGTAAGCTATATCATTCTTTGATGTTATGAGCTTGTCTTGAAATTCTGTATCTTTAGTGTTCAAGAACTCTATAACAGAGTCAAACAGGTTGTAGAATCGAGTCAGACAATTGCCTCTTGATGGCCAACGAACTTCAGTATGAAACAACAAACGATTGAAAGCCTCGTCATTAGTAACACAAAGTTGATGAAATAATCTATTATTCAAAGAGCTGTTGCGGATTTTATTGACTGCTTTGATGACATATTGAAGTGATTGAAATAGTATTTCACTTAAGTTTCTAGCAACTAAATGTAGTCTATGAATAACGCAATGTACACCAAGGACATCTGGAATTTTATTTTTTAAGTGCGCTATTAAGCCTTTATGGCACCCTATCATAGCCGGAGCGTCATACGTAGCAATTGAAATAATATTTTTCAAAGGAATCTCTTTCTTATCGCAAAACTTTTCAAATTTTTAGCAAATAATACTTCTTCACATATTTTCTCATCTTTAATAAACCTCATGTAAGACAACAACAATGCTTCATTAGTTGGTAAAGTGGACTCATCGAGCTTAATTGAGAATTGGCTTGTCCTCAGGTGATCGCACAATGATTCTTCAGTGTTTTCAGCCATTTCAGTAATTCGTCTTTGCACAGAATTATTACTCAAAGGAATTTTTCGGATAATATCTGCGGCCGGTTTATGAAGCACGGTAGTTATTATTCATTTATTGCTGGCAATATTAACTCTTCTCCAATGTTATGTGGTTTGCCTTTTTGAGCAATTTACAAAGAGATATTGTACGAAGTTCGAAGTCCGTCGTCATCTTGCTTAGCAGCCGCCGAAAATAGTTTTGCTACACTTGGCTGAGTATTATGCTTCTTCTCTAGGTCTTGAAAATATGCTACATTCTTCCCTCTCTTATCTGGATACATTTTATTTAAATGATCTTGCAGTCATTGCTTCATTCGAAAAGGTTTTTAGACATAGAAGACACAAAGGCGAGGATGGGTTTGTGGGATTTTCAATGAATCCGAATTTAATGTCCGCACAGTATTGCCGTCTCTTCTTTTTTACTTCCGACGTTGTTTTGCTTTGAGAAATACGTTTAACTTCGCGAGTAGTGTAAAAGAGGCGTAAGTAATGCTCATCTATTGCGCGCAAACCACAAATGAATATAAAATAAATATAACATTGTTTATATAGGAATGCTTAAGCACAATTATTATATAGTAGTCCAACAATATGAATTCTTATTGTTCCTAGAAATACATTAGTAAAAAGAGGATTTTTCTCCTTTTCGTATTATCTTATTTTTCCCAGAAATAAATTTGTAAAAAAAGGATCTTTCAACTTTTCGTATTATATTATTTTTTCCTGAAATACATTTGTAAAAAAGGATCTTTGTCCTTTCCTTATTATGTTATTTTTCCCAGAAATACATTTGTAAGAAAGCATAAAGTTCCTTTTTTTATTTTCCTCATAAAAGATTTAAGGAGTTCAAAAGCTTGAAACGTGCGCTACATCAGCTACCTACCCGACGGCATTTCGCAAATTATAAAATAAATTTTTCAAGAGCTGAAGCATGCGCTACATCAGCTCGAATCTACCTACCCTACACCTTTTCGCAAATGATTATATTACGATAGCAAATGCCCACATACAGATTTGGCAATGGCAATAGCAATACGTTTGACAGTTAGTATTCTATAAATTCTATCCTGTCGATATGCTCCGTTATGAAACCTAGCGACCGATTGACATGATTTTAATTTTTTCTATATTCAATAAAATAGGACAAATATATGAACTACGCGGAGAGAAATATAGAACCGAGTTTGAGCAACCTTTTAATTCATATTAGTTGATGTTCACAAGTTGTTGAGAGTCGAGTCATAGCTAAATAAAATTACAAATAACCCCCCAGGCATCTACATAACGCCCCCATTTTCTTTCTGGGTCTCTTACCGCCCTCCTTGACACCTGCAGCGCCCACAAGGGGGCGTTTTCGCCCACTTTGGGAAACGCTGGTCTAGATGGTTTATCCATTGCAATTTGTTATTAAAGCGGTTGCTATCGCGATGTCTTTTATGGGCTACCTGCATACCGGAGCTTCTTGGGTATTGATTCCCAAAAGCTGTCCTACCTGAAAGAAAATCTCTGGAAGTGGGATTCGATGGAGTGACATTGAATGAACTCACTTGCGGTGTGCGAGATTCATTCGATCGGTCAATTTTTTGAGGGACTCGAGATCTGGAAAGACTGGGGTCTAATTCCATAGGCGTTGGTCGTGTCTGAGGTTGTTGTCTAGGAAATGGTACACTGTTTCTCACAAAAGGTCGACTGTAATCGGAAATTCTATTATCAGAAAATGAAAATGTGTGAGCAAATAACGAACACGCCTGATTTGATTCAAGTTTCTGAGCGAGAGCTAACGCCGATGCCATATCTGATAGCCTTGATGAAAATAAGATATCACAAAGTGGGCGGTTTAGTCCGGATAAAAAAACTCTTAATGAATCCTGGCGATATTTTGAATTCAAGGATTCCAAAACATCCTTCTTATTTTGATAGATCATTAGTGTTTTGTTAATAATGGCTGTTAGTTTCTTTTCTACTTTATCATAAATTTCGGTTATTGCTTGTCTTTCCTGGCGAAGGGTAGACATTTTCTGTTCCAGTATGTAAACAGGTTTCTTATCTGCGTAAGTAAAGTCAAGCCTAGCTATGATTCCGTCCAAATGTGGGATGGTATTAAAGGAAGATAGGATTGAATCTGCAGATTCCATTACTGCCTTGTGTGTATTGAAAGATTTTATATGCCGTGTGAGCTGCCTGACGCCACGACACTTATCGAGATTGGTCGCCAGCGAACGCGGGCAAGGATTTGACGACGTTCAAGGAATCGTCACACCTAACTGTCGGGTCGATTGTAACCTTACGATATTGTTCTACTTGCGATGGTCTTTCAATCTGTCTGTTCGGTTGCTGCTCGAATGGCGGCACTCATTAACGTCCGAATTGTGGTTTCGTCCATTTTAGGTTCTAGTCACTTTGTAATAATTTTCCTGCAACTAATTTTTAATTTTCCCTGTCATTTTGTAACAATATTAATCAGTATAAATTAATGTTTTATACCTTTCTTGTTCTAAATATTACGGTATGAGCACTCTACTTACAGCTTCATGTCCAAATAAGTAATGTTCCTGAAGTTCCCTTCTTGTTTCACAAATCTCCTAGATGCCGGGTTGCAGTTTTCCTCTTTCCACTGGAATCGCTTTGAATTCGAATAATAGTTTCTGCTAGCTTACACTGTTTTTCTCCTCACATGAATATTTTTGAAATTATTTCACATAAACATTTTTCTATTTTTTGATTGCAAATAAACGGTTTTTTTTATTCTTTCAGTTTCACACGATTTTTATTTTAATTTCACGTAAATAAATTTTTTGTTCAAAATAAGAATTTTATTTTAACTTCACGTAAATAGGTTTTTGTTCAAAATGCGAATTTTATTTTAACTCCACGTAAATAGATTTCTTGTTCAAAATATGAATTTTATTTGATCTTCACGTAAATAGTTTTTTTTTTCTTCAAAATGCGAATTTTAGTTTAACTCCACGTAAATATTTTTTGTTTAAAATGGGATCGAACCCACGGCCACAATGGTTTATCCTTTATAATGTCTTTTTATCACGTGGCCGCCAGTAAACAAAACGCGAGGTTTGGTTTGAATTATTTTTTATTTCCCTACTATATGGGGCAGCCGTTCACGACGATCGAGTTATTATAACTAACTTTTCGGTGCTGCACCTGAATACCTAACACCTATCAAGTCTACTTGCCATAACCACACGGGAACAACCGCATGATGCGATAATGCTGATTCGACAATTCCCACGGTTTAGGGCTGTTGGTGTTGTTTGCTATTGGCAAGCGTTTCCGTTGTTATGTCTGCAACATGAGCCGCGCACCTTCGGTGTTTCTGCTTGCGCTGCAATCACAGGCATAACTGCACTTGTTGTTGAGGGCTACTGTGATATCATATGTTAACTTATATCTAATAAACTAATTTGCATTAAGATTGGAGCCGAAAATCCAAATTGGCTTCTAAATAAAAACTGTAGACTTATCCTTGAAAACAAAGAGCTTTTATATTCCTTATCATATTATTATAAGTAGAAGTAAGAACCATGTAATAAGTTAGACTTAAGAGTATAAATAAAGAGTACACATTTCGGTGCAGATTAAAATATATTCTTTTGACTCATTTTTACTTCTGGTAAAAATTAATACGGTCATAAAGACGATTTGGATGTTTGGAGTTCAACTGTGGGGTACGACCTGTGCAACTAAATCTGATATAATACAAAGGTTCCAATCGAGAATTCTTAGAATAATCACTTGTTCGCCATGGTACAAGTATAATGAAAATATCCATAAAGCTCTTGGTATTACTTCTTCTTCTTTACTGTCGAAGACACCGCTTACGCGATTATAGCCGAGTCAACAACAGCGCGCCAGTCGTTTCTTCTCTTCGCTACGTGGTGCCAATTGGATAAGCCAGGTCCTTCTCCAGTTGGTCCTTCCAACGGAGTGGAGGTCTTCCTCTTCCTCTGCTTCCCGCGGCGGGTACTGCGTCGAATTCGTACAGAGCTGGAGTGTTTTCATCCATCCGGACAACATAACCTAGCCAGCGTAGCCGCTGTCTTTTGACACTGGTCGAGACCAACGGTCTGATACACTTAGTCGAGACCTATGGTGCTTGGCTAGGCCCCTATGTGTTTACGTATATTTTTCGTATTTACGCTCATATAGGTACAATATAGATACATTTTTGAAATTTCTTACCTCTCAATTTGCTTTGGGCATACTCAGAACTACCTGAAAAATATTAATGAAACTCGTATGCGGCTTTTAAAATGAAATATAACCTTTTCCCATTCCTTTTCGTTCATTTTTCGATTTATTTAGGAGCATATGAGTCATTTTTGGGCGATTTTTCATTTGATTTTATGATGATAGGTCCTGAGGAATTAAAAAAAAAAAAAACATATGTAATCAATTTTCGAATGCTGTTGACAAACTGGATTTGAACATTTAGAACAGCAAAATCGAGTTATACGACGCAATTTATCGCTTTCTTGCAAACAAAATCTGCAATCTCTCCTTCCTTTGAGTGTGTCAGCAACTTTTGATGTTGAAGCTACTAATCGTGATGGGATGTTGAGTGACCGACCGAAAAAGGATTCAAAGCCAAACGAAAAGATAGATGTTTGATGACATTGGGATTGTTCATACGATTTTCGATATTTGGCGTTGCCAATGTTCTCGATTAATTGTAAAGAAAAGTGCGACGTGCATCCTTTTTATCTAGATGGTCGATTTCTATGCAAACTACGAAAGCAGACAATCCCATCACATCCAACAAGTTGCAAAAAAGGCAAATGTCCATCGTTTCGTTGGCCGTTTTGTAGTGCAATGGGTAACCATCTGATCCATGCAGTCAACGGCGGCCTTTGTTGAATTATAAAATAAAATTTCAACTATCTGTCTTCACTTGACTTGCATAATACAAAAGAATACAGAAACGAATTCATTAGAAAGAGAGATGATATCAATATCATCGGCATACGCTATCAGCTGTACACTCTTATAAAAGATTGTACCTGCTCGATTAAGTTCTGTAGCTCGAATAATTTTCTCCAGCAGCATATTGAAGAAGTCGCACGATAGGGAGTCGCCCTGCCTGAAACCTCGTTTGGTATCGAAGGGCTCGGAGAGGTCCTTCCCGATCCTGACGGAGCTTTTGGTGCTGCCCAACGTCAGTTTACAGAGCCGTATTAGTTTTGCGGGGATATCAAATACAGACATCGCGGCATAGAGGCAGCTCCTTTCCGTGCTGTCGAAAGCAGCTTTGACATCGACGAATTGGTGGTGCGTGTCGATACTCCTTTCACGGGTCTTTCCAGAATTTGGCGCATGGTGAATCTGCTCGGCTGTTGCTTTTCCAGGTCTAAAGCCACACTGATAAGGTCCAATCAGTTTGATGACGGTGGGCTTTAATCTTTCACACAATACGCTCGGTAGAACCTTGTACGCGATGTTGAGGAGGCTTATCCCCCGGTAAATGGCGCAGATTGTGGGGTCTCCTTTTTTATGGACGGGGCATAGCACACTTAAATTCCAATCGTTGGGCATGCTTTTGTCCGACCATATTTTGCAAAGAAGCTGACACATGCTCCTTATCAGTTCTTCGCCGCCGTGTTTGAATAGCTCGGCCGGCATTCCATCGGCCGCCGCCGCTTTGTTGTTCTTCAGGCGGGTAATTGCTATTCGAACTTCTTCATGGTCAGGCAATGGAACGTCTGCTCCATCCTCACCGATTGCGCAATCGGTTTCGCCTTCTCCTGGCATTGTACGTTCACTGCCATTCAGCAGGTTGGAGAAGTGTTCCCTCCATAATTTAAGTATCCTTTGGGGGTTCTACAAGATTATGCTTCGTTCTTGAAACCTTCTGTAAGAATTTTCGAGCATTACCCCTGTCGGCCAGCTTATCAAGTTCTTCGTACTCACGCATTTCGGCCTCTTTCTTCTTCTGTCTACAAATGCGTCTCGCTTCCCTCTTCAACTCTCGGTATCTATCCCATCCCGCACGTGTTGTGGTCGATCGTAACGTTGCGAGGTAGGCAGCCTGTTTTCTCTCCGCTGCGACACGGCACTCCTCGTCGTACCGGCTGTTCTTTTGCACTTTCCGAAAACCAATGGTTTCGGTTGCAGCTGTACGTAAGGAGTTGGAAATGCCATCCCACAATTCCCTTATCCCGAGTTGTTGACGAGTGCCCTCAGAGAGCAGAAGTGCAAGCCGAGTAGAAAATCGTTCGGCTTTCTGTTGTGATTGCAGCTTCTCGACGTCGAACCTTCCTTAAGTTTGTTGGCGTGCGTTTTTTGCTGCACAGAGGCGGGCGCGAGTCTTGGCTGCAACAATATAGTGGTCCGAGTCGATGTTAGGACCTCGGAGCGCACGCACATCTAAAACACTGGAGACGTGTCTTCCATCTATCACAACATAATCGATCTGGTTAGTGGTTTTTCGATCCGGAGACTGCCAGGTGGCTTGATGAATCTTCCTATGCTGGAATCTGGTGCTAAAGATAACCATATTTCGGGCCCCGGCGAAGGGGATGTTTCCTAGTGGAGGCTGAATTTACCGACCGTAGTGCCAAAGATACCTTCTTTGCCCACCCTCGCGTCGAAGTCGCCAAGCACGATTTTGACATCGTGGCTCGGGAAGCTTTCATAAGTGCGCTCTAAGCGCTCATAAAAGGCATCTTTGGTCACATCGTCCTTCTCTTCCGTCGGGGCGTGGGCGGAAATCAGCGATATGTTGAAGAACCTCGCTTTGATGTGGATTGTGGCTAGACGTTCATTCATAGGAGTGAATGATAATACTCGGCGACGGATTCTCTCTCCCACCACGAATCCAACACCAAACTTGCGCTCCTTCATATGGCCACTGAGTAAATGCCACAAGGCCCTACTTGTCTCTGTCCTTGACCCGTCCATCACATTTCTTGGACGGTGGTTATGTCAGCCTTTATTGTCTCGAGGACATCAACCAGCTGGGCAGCGGCACCTTCCCAATTAAGGGACCGGACATTCCAGGTGCATACCCTCAAATCATAGTCCTTAATTCATTTGCCATGGTCGCATCAAAAAGGGGTCACTCATCCGAGGCTTGTTGTTTCCTTTCATTGATGGTGTTTTTTTACGAGGCGGGTCCCAAACCCAGCTCACAACCCTAAGTAGGGAATATTTCGCCTTCTCACTTTAGCTTGCCTTCAAACGTGTCTTCTTAGGCTACCCAAAGGATACTTGGTCAAAGACCGGAAGTCGTGAGCTGCTTGAGTCATATGTAAAAGAATCGTTTCTGGTCACTCCCAGGTGAATAGACCAGGTGAATAGATCAGAGAACTTTCCTCACTTGCGTGAACTTGTGCACATGCCTCCATCCTCCTTAGTATTACGATGGTAAAGAAATAAGTTGAGGAAATGTACATATATCTAAACTCCAAGATCCCCCAAACCCATTGGCTAATGGTTTAATACATTCCTGCAATCAAACACGCCTTAAAAAAGAGATATATGTATATGCCTACATACTAGAGAGCGACGTATCACCAAGACAGCTCAATCACTTGCTTGAGCTTGCCTGGTTTTTAAATAGTTTTAAACTTTTATAACTTATTGTTAAGCTTTTAAAACGAAAAGCAGATCCAATCAATAAAGTAATATTGAAAAAAAAAAGTATTCCGTTCAGAACCACCACCCGTAAAAGAGATTGTATACTATTATTATGTTCAATGCATTGATAGTGTCCATCTGCGAAGCACGTTGTTTATGTCGCTGAGAATTATTAATCGTCAATGTGACACATTAACAAAACTACGCATATACTCGTACCAGGCGGTCCCATCTTAGCTAAATATTTACCTGAAATTAGTCAAAAGAAGAGGAATGAAGGGGGACTGGGGGAGAGAATAGGAACAACCCTGGTTTATAAGAACTGTCGGGATCGTAGGAGGGAGGATATCACCACCTTAGTTTCTATCTGCTTGGTTGTACCGTAATTGCTCTGTAAATGACAACGCGAAGGGTTCGGTTAATAAAATTGTACTCCGGTCTGGTTGCCTAGAGCTCTTTTATTTATAGATTTTCTTATCGTAATTCGTGTATGTACCACATGCAGAGCACATTCACATATCTTAGCACTAATCATCTGTACATACCGACAGTATGTACACATATCTTAAACATGAGTGTTCTCAACGGCATACACAAGTATTTCTGATCTGTTATGATCATTTGCGATCCTTTACATTGCATGCATTAAATACTAAGTCTCTTATCATATACCTGTTCAAATATATTGAACAGGCTTATTTTCGCCAATGCTGAGGCAGTACAAATACATAAACAAACGCATATGCATAAACAAACGCATAAAGATACATAGATTTATATGAGGCACGTATGCATTTATATGCAATACGTATGCACTCAACAATTAAACCAACATATTTACTTAAGATAACATATTGACCTAAGATATGCATTTAGGCAATTGAATACAAATATGCATGTGCACTTGAAAACAATCCCATACCACGTAGCATAAATAATACCGTAATACCCGAAGCATACATATTTATATTAACGACTGTATTTGTATGTGTTAGCGATAATGCATATAAACCCTGCCAACCATGAGCGGGTAAAAAAACAGATAATCAGTGGGTAACATGGTGGTAAACGTGGCGGTAAACATATAGAGTGTGTCTTAGGCCGAGCGAATATCCTACCGTTTTTCCCCTCACACGTACGTATACATGTAATCATACATCTCTGTTCCGCCCATTCAGCAGTGTCGTATAAAAAAGTATATCTGTCCTGCTCTAATATCCCCAATAGACGGCTGATACAGGGTTGCATTTTAAACAGCTGATGCAGGGTTGCATTTTTTGATTCCCACTTTAAAAATTTATTAAAATTTCAAAGAAAAATTTTTAGTTTTTAAATTATGAATTTTAATAGATATTTACATTTATACAATATATTTAATTAACAACAATAATTTCATCTGAAAAAAGATTAATTAAAGAAAGGATTATTAATAGCTGAAAATAAAAGAGTCGAAAAAGATTGTAAAAGACAAATGCCTGAAAATAAAGTAAAGGTAATAAAACCAGAAAATAAATAATAATAACATTGAATTTGTAATATCTAAAAGAAAACGAAAGACTAACTGTATAAAATGATAATAATATCTGAAAGAAAAGATTAATATTATCTGAAAAAATAATATATATTAAATACAAATAGAATTTACTCTGCAAGCAAAGATTAATTAAATATAGTGATAACATCTGAAAAGAAAGAGTAATTAAATAAAAATAATAATAACATCTGAAAGAAAAGATAACCATTATTAGATCATTTAAAATATAAAACAAACATTAGTTTTCACAGTTCAGATCCTCCGAGTTGAAAAGGCTGGTCACATCCCTCAATTGTGGCAAATGTATACTTTGAATAAGCAAACATAAAAAACGCATACGCATGTTATATTGGATTGTGCAGGCCGCCTTAAAAGCATAAAATACATACATAAATAATGGTTTGTCAAAAAAGTCTTGCGGTGTTTTTATTGAATCAATTCGTGTGAATCGAGCTTCTTAGTGACTCCAAGCTTCTTCAAATGGTTTATAACGGTTTGATGACTACTATGCCGGTCTTTTTCGACCAATTCAGCGATTTTATCGCAATTTTCGACGACAGGCCTTCCGGAGTGTGGCGCATCTTCGACCACCTTTATACCAGAACGAAAACGATGAAACCATCGTTGTGCGGTGGGAATGGAAACTGTATCGGGTCCATAAACTGCACAAATTTTATTGGCGGATTGAGATGCATTTTTGCCTTTATCGTAGTAGTACTGTGAAATATGCCGTATTTTCTCTTTATTTTGCTCCATGTTTGCGACGCTATAAATCACGAATGATTTCAAAGAAACGACAATCAATCAAACACGTGTTAACGCATGAAATGAGCTTTCTAGAAAGGTATAGCATGACCCAATGCGACGAATAAAACTAGAACTACGAGCTTTCAGCGCCAACTAGCGAAAATACCGCAATACTTTTTTTCATATATATGCTATATATATTTCTGGACTAGGCAACACTAAGTGTTGCCAGGTGCAATCTGACATTTCCATTGAAAAGTTTGACATTTTTTAGCATAACATCACTCAGAACGTTTTGTCATTTAATCGTGAATTGTTTTCTTTACAGGGAATTAAAAAATTCATCTCGGCCAAAAAATGGAATGAACTCGTGAACATTTTCGTGCGATTCTTTTTCACAACTTTCGACGTGGATTATCACGACAAGAGTGCAACGATGAACTAAAATCTTTGTATGGCTATGAAGCACCATCCTATAGCACTGTGAAAGACTGGTACAACGAATTCAATCGTGGCCGACGCTCACTCAAAGACGAATTCCGTGAAGGTCGTCCAAAAAAAGCTGTTGTGCCAAAAAACATCGATGCCGTACGTGAACTGATAATGCAAGGCCATCATGTTACATACCTTCAGATAGAGGCATGTCTATGCATTTCTCCCACTAGAATACATTCGATATTGCATGAACACCTGGCCGTAAAAAAGGTTTGTTCTCGTTGGATCCCGCACAATTTGACAATCGCTCAAAACAAGGCTCGTGTGGATTGGTGTAAAGAAATGCTGAAAAAATACGATCGCGGTGCTTCAAAAGACGTTTATAAGATCTTCACAGGTGACGAATCATAGATCTATGCGTATGAGCCTGAAACAAAACAGCAATCGACCGTGTGGGTCTTCCAAGGCGAGCCAAATCCAACGAAAGTTGTTCGTGGAAGATGCACTTCGAAGCAAATGGTCGCCTGTTTCTTCGGCAAAACTGGTCATGTGGGGACGGTTTCGCTTGAGCAACGTAGGACGGTTAATTCTGAGTTGTACACCAGCATTTGTTTGCCTGAAGTCTTCGGAGAAATTCGAGAAACGAACAAAGAAGACGAATCATTGTGCACCATGGCAGTGCGAGCTCTCACACATCGGCTCAAACCAGCGCTTTATTGACTGGCCAAAACGTCGAATTTTTGGGTCATCCGCCGTACAGAGTGACTTGGCACCCAATGACTTCTATTTATTCCCTCACATCAATAAAATAATGCGTATTTTCGTCTCTAGAAGCTGTTGTTGAAGCATTCAAAAACCATGTTTTAGAGGTGTCTCAATCGAAGTGGAAAAAGGTGCTTCGAAAATTGATTTGAGCGCATGCAAAGGTGTATAAATCTTGATGGAGAATATTTTGAAAAACAATAAAACCATTTTCGTTGATAAATATTCCTATTTTCATTATTAGGCCAGAAATATATATAGCAGCCCTCGTATGTATATATTTTTGCGTATTATCTTGGACTGCGCAGTCCAATTTCCAAGTACACACACTTTTTTCACATACTTACTTCAATTGATATTTGACGCTTCTGATGATATAGCTGCTGCTGCTACTGCCAATTCAGTACTGATTTCCAATGCTATAAAAATAAATGAAGTAATTATTTTCAAAATATTGTTAAAAAATCACATAAAATTCATTTACTCACCTTCTTGTTGTACGAGCCTCCTTTACGATGGTACGATCACGAACGTCATGCGTCTTTCAATCGTTTTTTTATTACCCTTTTTGGGATTTTCTATTGTCACTATTGATAATAATGTTTTCTCCTTCGCACTCATTCAAATAAATCAAGAAATGAAACATACTTTTTTTCATCGCATTTAGGTAAACAAAAATAGCCCGAAAATGTGCGTTGGTGTTAGTGTATAGAGAAAAAATGTGTAGTTGTATTGGAATATTTGTCACAAACGGGTAGTCGTGGTCGGCAGGGAATATTTGAAATATCATATCGGTTTCTATACAGATTTACAAAAATATCTCATTTACAATTGTAGCCGTTAAGAACCGTTCAGAAATCTGAACATATTGCCCACGTTGAAGTGTTTACACTTCAAAATAATTCAAGTATTTATAAATCTTGGACATGTTAATTACATTTTTCTTTACAAGATTGGCGGATCAAACTCATAATAATTTTTCTAATATAAGCTATTTTTAATATTGCAATTATTCATTAATATGCCATATCTAACAGAAGTCACCAAAAACGGGATTAAAGGAAGTCAACTTAAAGAGGAATAAGCAAAAAACATGATTTGTGCCAATAATTTTTTGATATGAATATGGCTCTTTTGCATTATTTTCTTAATAATAATTTCCTACTTGTATAAATTTTTTAATTTAAATTTTTATATATATGTATTAAGAAAACATTATTTAAACAAATATGTTCGTTTTTTGTTTGGTATGTTCAGTTAATTAAAAGTTATATTAAAGCAAAGTAGAAAAACTGAGGTGTGCCAAAACTTTTTTGATTCACTGTATATCCTCCTAGCGGATATGAGTGCCTTAGTGCCTTGTTGAATTGCAGTTGCCTTGTAGGACTAGTGTTACGATGACTGCACCAGCAAATTCATAGGATTAGGTTGTCAGTATTCATTCCGTAATGTACCATTATAAGTCCAAGTGTTTCGAATTTAATCACGGAACTTTTCAGATCGTTTGCCCAATTTCTCCAAATGTAGACTAACGACCTTATCATCGAGTATTTTCGGCAAGAGAGGCACATCTACGTTGTATTTATCAGCCTTGGTCCACAATTCGATTTGACTTTGACTTCTGAACGAGTTGAACATCTCAAGCTGAGATGACCGTGCGCGAAGCCCAAATTTATCAGACGTCCTTCGGTCAACAAAATAATATGATTACCATTGGATAGTGTATAACGATAGACTTGGGGGTTGATAATAATTTTCGCATTCAAAAATGCGACGTCGTCTTCACAATCAATATTACCAATATTACAAACTATCGCATCGTCGGGCATGTGTTCAAAATGTGCGCCAGTAATAATGTCCTAGCAAACAGTTACTATTACGAAGATGATAGCTTCTGTGTATGCTTGCTCCATGGTGATTACTTCATAGCCGCTTGCAAAGCAATGATATAATCGATTTCGGTGACAATAACGATTCCGCCGAAACTTCGCAGAGCTTATGCACAACTTTTGCCAATATCTCAACACAGCACATCGGTGGGTTGTTTAATACCACAATTAGCGACCCGCGGCGACCAAAAAGATTATAAAATTTACTCTTGGTCACCGAGTCGTTGACGTTGATGGCTGGCACACCGAGACGTCTCTTCCTTCACTATAAATTGTGAACACCGGTTGTAGTTGCTTCGCTCAAACACTTGACCTTCGGCTTCGTGGGAACTTTTCATGCAGTAAGTTGGTCAAATCACCACCAATATCGGGAAGCAAGCTCAAGAGCTGACCATCTGAGATCAATACTCCATAAGTATTCTTCATTCATCAGGTCAAACAAGGAGTAGAGTAAAGATCTTTTGAAGGGTAACACTGACCTAGTCTTCCTTTTCATCCTCCTCCCCGTGAACGCGATTATGTCGTGAAGTAATTTCAATAAGTATTTGTTGTGTATATGCTGAGTTATTGAGTGCACTCACTAAATTCTCTTCAAGTATCATTGAGTATATCAAATGTTTTAGTGAATTTGAAATTTGCTGCCTTTCAACCGAATATTGAACTAGATCGATGTGAACAATTCTTTCCCACACTGTCCAAATCAACCCAACACAGCTTCTTTTTTGTGAAAATACTCCAGAACTTATATTAAAATATTTTATATCTAAACATTTACAACATGGTAAAACTAAAAGTAAGCTTAATAAAGTAAGTATAAGGTTATTATTTTTCTTCTTTTTTAGCTCGAGTCGACCGCATCTCTTTTTATTGATTATTTGCATATTTTTTCTTCAGTAGGAAAAGAGTAAACAATGTGCATCGCTCTTTACGATGTGCCATTGCTTATCCTTACGTTTACATTTGCAATCTTTACTTAGAATGGCGTTTTCAATTCGTCAACTCTTCCACTGCAATGGCGGAATATTTTGTTCTTTAAAAAGTAGCAATGTACCAGTTTTAATATTTTGAAAAGGAATTTATTTTTTTTTGTGGTTTATTAATTTGAAATTTTTTATCTAGAGAGATTAATCTTCCTCTTGTTTGTGAAGAAGAATCTCGTAATTTTATATTTTTCTTTTCGAATGGAAAAGCTGCAGTAAATTTATTATTAGCATAAAATTTTAACTTATTACGAGAGCATGTCTCGTACTGTGTTTCTTTTTTGTTTTTATTAACACATCTTTGAAAGGATTCTATTTTCCTAAACTTTTTTCGTTGATCATCCAGCTTTTTATCTATGTTTATGTGTTCCAACACCACACTCAGACAATTTTGAGCTTATGCTCTTCTTCTTCTTTACTTGCGTAGACACCGCTTACGCGATTATAGCCGAGTCAACAACAGCGCGCCAGTCGTTTCTTCTTTTCGCTATGTGGCGCCAATTGGATATTCCAAGCGAAGCCAGCCTTCTCCACTTGGTCCTTCCAACGGAGTGGAGGTCTTCCTCTTCCTCTGCTTCCCGCGGCAGGTACTGCGTCGAATACTTTCAGAGCTGGAGTGTTTTCATCCATCCGGACAACATGACCTGGCCATTTCAGTCCGAAGTAGCACCTGTTGGCAAGAGTAATCCTGCGTTGAATTTCCAGGCTGACATTGTTGGTGGTGATAATGCTGGTTTCTAAATAGACGAAATTATCTGCAACTTCAAAGTTATGACTGTCAACAGTGACGTGAGAGCCAAATCGCGAGTGCGATGACTGTTTGTTTGATGACAGGAGATATTTCGTCTTGCCCTCGTTCACTGCCAGACCCATTTGAGTTGTTTTTTTTGTTCAGTCTGGCGAAAGCAGAACTAACGGCGCGGGTGTTGAGGCAATATCATCGGCATACGCCAGCAGTTGTACACTCTTATAAAAGATTGTACCTGCTCGATTATGTTCTGCAGCTCAAATAATTTTCTCCAGCAGCAAATTGAAGAGTCGCCTTGTCTGAAACCTCTTTTGGTCTCGAACGGCTCGGAGAGGTCGTTCCCGATCCTGACGGAGCTTTTGGTGCTGCTCAACGTCAGTTTGCACAGCAGTATTAGTTTTGCGGGGATCTTGTTGTTTCCTTTCAATGGGGGTGTTTTTTTACGTGGCGGGTCCCAAACCCAGCGCGCAACCCTAAGTAGGGAATATTTCGCCTTCTGACTTTAGCTCGGCTTCAAACGGATGTTCTTAGGCTACCCAGAGGATACTAGGTCAAAGACCGGAAGTCGTGAGCTGCTTGAGTCATATGTAAAAGAGTCGTTTGTGGCCATTCCCAAGTGAATGGCGCTCAGAGGACTTTCCTCACTTGCGTAAACTTCTACACATGACTCCATCCTCTTTGAGCTTATGTTAGTTGGTCCATATATCAACCACTCAAACATACTGTTTTGGAGTTTGTAATTAACGTTTTCAATACATATTTTTTCTTTTTTTAATAAATCAAAATATATGTTCGCACCTAATAGTAAGTCAATCTTACCCGGAACATTAAATAAAGACTTTTTTGACAACCTAATATTTTCTGGAATTGTTTTAACTCTTATGTGTTCCGTGAGTACATTGAACAAAATCTTTTGTACTACAATGGTGTTTAAATTTGTTTCGAAAAAATCTATTAATGATTTTAAATAAAGATTAACTCTTCCATTTGTATTTGTCTTGTTTTGACCAACTCCTTCAATAGTCATAGATGCTCTCCTGGAAGGTTTTAATTTATTTTTCATTTCTTTGGTTATAAGATGAACTTGAGACAAATTATCTAATAAGGCACGTGCCTTTATTATTCTTCCATCATGACCTTTTATACCAACAATTGCTGTGGTTAGCAGGACATGTTTAGAATAATTTTTTAATCTCCCATTTTTAGTATTTTTAATTACTGTGATTTTTGTATTAAAGAATTTGTCTTTGTGGAGCCATAAATGATGGTTTCCTTGACATGTGAGGCAACTTTCGCCTTTAAATTCCTTATATTGTGCCTTGTTGTAAGACATTTGGTGCATAATTTGTTTTTCATTACTGCATCCCATCCTGTGTAGATAGAGCTTGAAATTTATGACAGTAAAATATATTGTGTGAATTATTGCATCCCATTATGCATTTAAATTCTGCATTTTGAAAATTTGGTGGTATTTTTGAGGCTTGTGCTGCTTCTAGTGCATTCCCTTCATGACTCAGAAACGACTGTAGTGAAGTTAAGGTAGGTATTTTCTTAGGGGTTTTAAGGGAATACCTAATTTCATACCAAAGTATAGTTTAATAAAGCTTGTAACAAATTATCTGCAGACAAACTGAGACTTTCCAATGCTTGTGTACTTTTAGAAATTTTTTCTTGAAATTTTCGTACACTAAAAGCAGTCTCAGTCACTACTGGTGCATCTAAAATTTGTTTGAAATAAGTATATGCGGGTAACCTTTTATTAGTAAGTTTTTCATTATGAAGGTAACTGAAAAATTTGTCGAGGTTGAAGGCAAATTTGCAATAAAACTTGCAGCCGATTGTCTTAATTTAGTTTTTAAAATACATATTTTATATGTGTCTGAAACATTTTGAGAAACTACGAGTTACTCAAACAATTCTTTAAAAGTTTGCCACTGAGTGTTATCTCCTGAAAAAATGGGAATGTCTACTTGAGGAAACGTAAAATTGTTACCACTTTTTTGTCAATAGATTTTAATTTGAGTTTGTAAAATCTATTTCTTAAATCATAGAATTTACATGTTAACTCTTCATTTTCGTGCTGGCTAATAAATTGAAGCACGAGTTTTTTCTATAAGTCTCTCATTGCTGTCTAGACAGCATATTTCGTTTATTTCGCAGTCTTCAATATTTTTTTCTAATTCTTTAATAAGAAGAGCACTATTTTCTTGAATTATAGCGATCAATTCTCTTAACTTGGCGTGCGCTGTTAAATAAAGCGTGCCTACCGACCCTTCTAAGTAATTTTTAAAATAAATATATTTTTTATTTTTGGGATCTTTGGATAATTCTAAATGGTTTCGTAGAAACTCTGACCATTTTTGTCCAAACTATCTAGCAGTTTTTCTAAATTTCCTAAATCTTCATTTATATCCATACTCATGGACTTTAAATGAAGTTTTTGCAGTTCTTCTGATAATTTAATTTGGTTCTTCATTTTCCCAAAATTAAAATAAATAATTGTATATGAATTAAAGAAAATGTAAAATGTTCTTACCTTGGTATTGAAAAGAATTTGGTTATTATTAAAATTTTTTTTTTATTTGGTTTAACATTTTTTCTTTTTTGATTGCTATTTATTAAAATTTTTTTTGTTTTGCAATTTATTACCTTTTTTATATTTGGCACTCACTACTTTTTTTTTAGCTTACTTTCAATTTCACTTCAAGACGTTTAGAACTTTGTTTTTTTAATTTTTAATTTCACTCGCTTGTTCGGAAAACAAACTTACTTCAAAACTTTTTGAACCTTTGTTTTGTTTTTTTTTTTTTAATTTCACTCGCGTGTTCGTTAAACAAACTTAGGGGTCACCAACTGTAGATGACAACGCGAAGAGTTCGGTTAATAAAATTGTACTCCGCTCTGGTTGCCCAGAGCTCCTTTTTTAATAGATTTTCTTTTCCTAATTCGTGTATGCACCACATGCAGAGTACATACACATATCTTAACACTAATCTTCTGTACATACCGACAGTATGTACACATATCTTAAATATAAGTGTTCTCAACGGCAAACACAAGTATTTCTTATCTATTAGGATCATTTGCGATCCTTTACATTGCATGCATTAAATACTAAGTCCTTAATTATATATGTACCTGTTCAAATATATTTGAACAGGCCAATTTTGCCAAAGCTGAGGCAGTACAAAGCAAATACATAAACAAACGCATAAAGATACATATATTTATATGAGGCACGTATGCATTAATATGCAATACGTATGCACTCAACAATTAACAAACAAACATATTGACTTAAGATAACATATTGATCTAAGATATGCATTTAGGCAATTAAATACAAATGTGCATGTGCACTTGAAAACAACCCCATAACATGTGGCATAAACAAAACCCGAAACATACATATTTATATTTACGACTGTATTTTTATGTGGTAGCGATAATGCATATAAAGATTTGAAATATAATATCTGTTTCTATACAGATTTACAAAAATATCTCATTTACAGTTGTAGCCGTTAAGAACTGTTCAGAAATCTGAACATGCTCGTTAATGGAGTTATTTTTCGGACAGAAAAGTTTCTATCTTTGGCATGAATGGGAGATCGAAGTGGCTCGATATCGTCCGCCGGGATACATAAGTATGTACATTGTGGTAAATACATTATGACAACTAAGCACCGAGGAATTGTAATTTGACTGCTCGGGTAAATGATATTCAAAAAAATTTATTTTTCTAATTTGGTAGGACTGCCTTAATTAGTTTGCTAAATACATGCGCCAGTTTGCTTATAGCAGCTGCTTAAGTCGATTTTACAATGGATAAAAATGTGGAACAAAGAATTGCGAATGTTGAACGAAGCTTATGAAGATTCAGTTTTATCAAAAACACAAGCCTACAAGTGATAAAAAGCATTCAGAGGACGGTCCAGAGATCGTTTAAGATATGTCTTGTTATGGACGACCTTCGACCCCCTCAACTGATGAAAATATTAAGGAAGTGAAGGATATGGTGTTTAAAAGTCGTCAGCCAAATGTTAGAGAGATGGCAAGAGTGCTTGAAATTTCTCACGAGTCCGTTTAAATAGCTATGATGAATATTTTGGGTGTGAAACGCATTCTTGCTCGACTCGTTCCATTAAAGCTGCATTTTTTACAAAAAGAGCAACTATTGTGACCTAATTTAAAGCCAAAAACTTAATGAATACCGTTTTTCAACCACTGTATTCACCAGATTTGTGACTTGTTTTCTACCAAACTGAAATTGCCGGTCCGTGGAACCCATTTTTTTGCACAATTTATACTTCTTACCTAATGATATACTCTCTGTTTGGTTGTGCGTATACGGATATCCTTTTCGTGATGGTTGAAGGTTTAGGTAGAACGGACGGGAGAGCTGCTTAAGGTAAACCACCTATGAAGTCACAACATGGTGGTGATCGTGTAACCCAGACCTTAGAACCTGTCTGAGTCGAAGTTTCGCGCTCCCTGGGCATAGATTTCTAAATGTGTTTTTAGGGTGTCAGATGTAGACGTACATTAAGAATCTCTGAAGTATTGAGATTAGATGGACTAACGGACGAATAGATATTAGAGGTAAGATCTTCGCAAGTCAAAATGCTAAACAGTGGGGGTCGTTTGCGTTTAACTCTAAGGTTAACTTCTTGTGTGAATGACGAGTGCTTGTAATGTATACATGGTGTCCAATCCTTGGTCACCAGCTCAGAACGGAAGGGATTGTCAACTGACAGTAGTACGAGGTGTGTTCAAAAAGTATCGGGAATTTTGTGTTTTTTCAAAAATGATTTATTTATTCATGAATATCTATTTTGTCCCCTTCAAAGTAATCCCAATAAGATATTATACACTTGTGCCAACGGTTTTTCCAATCTTCGAAGCACTAAAAAAAATCATTTTTTTTATCTTCTTCAGCTCCTCCTTCGATGCCGTCTTTATCTCGTCAAGAGAAGCGTAACGTCGTCCTTTCATGGGCCTCTTCAGTTTAGGGAACAAGAAAAAGTCACAGGGGGCCAGATCTGGGGAATACGGTGGCTGCGGCATCATTAGTGTGTTGTTTTTGGCCAAAAAGTCGCGCACAAGCAACAATGTGTGTGAGCAGGGGCGTCATCGTGGAGCAAAAGCCAATTTTTGCTCTTCCACAAATCCGGGCGTTTCTGGCGGATTGCTTCGCCCAAATTGCGCATAACTTGCAGGTAATATTCCTTATTGACCGTTCTTCTCTGTGGCAGGAACTCATGATACACCACGCCCCTGCAATCGAAGAAAACTGTCAGTTACGATTCGCGATACTTTTTGAACACACCTCGTATTTTCGGCTACGAGGCGAAGATTTATTTATGGTATCAGGAGCAACAGAAACCTTTGTTCTTCGCTTCAACCGGCTCATGCGGTGCGGCGCTTCACAGAGAATCCTTATCGTTGAGATTTAATACCCGAATGCGGAGGAGCTGATCTTGATAAGCTCAGTATAGAGCTGCATTGTCACCGAATGTCAGATCCAACGTACGGCAGAGGTTTTGGATGCGCCTCAAATCCTTCTAAAGGGATAGTGCGTCCTTCCACACTGTCAATTAGTACCGAAAAATTATTTGATGTACCTTTGCTGTCGGTGCGGGACCCAAAGTACGGGAGAGGATTTAGATGGCTTCAACCCGACTAAAGAGAAATAATTGTCCACTTCACTTTTCTTACTGGCACCAAATAATGATCTGAACTTTTTATGGGAAGTGTTTTGACTCGCTGGACCACTATAAGTGTTTGTAAAAAGCAAATATAATTAACTCGTTAGTCACAAATCGAGTCCGGTCTTATAGATTTCTATAACTTTTTTATTAGCTTCAGCTGTATGTATGTCATTGAATGGGTTGATTTACCAAATCGAAAAAAACGTAAAAACCGTGTAAAATGTTCTACGGATCATTCTGCATAACTCTGCCTGATACAACCAGGGTCTACAACCGGTTCCAGTTGAATCACAAATTTATTCAAATATAAAAATAGATACAGTTCTAAAAAGCACTTCAAACAAATGTGAACAATAATTCCTTTTAACAGACAGTAATATTGACTGAGAAATACATGTATTATTTTAAGAAAAACGTGGGTTGCGTTATGCCATATTTTTCGCATATCGAGCATATTCCACGTGTTCACAATAATAAAAATCAGTAAATTCGATATAACAAAGTAATTTGCAACATTAGGAACATAATAGAACTTTGATGCTTTAAATTCAAAATTTAGATACTTAGCATTAGAGCGGGGCCTAAAAAAACTACAGGAATAGTAAATTCTTGTTATGAGTTCTATAAAATTACAAGTGCTGCTTTGACCAAAAGAAGAATCAAAATTTAATCCGATGACAACACGATAAATTTATCTCATTATCCTGACAAGGTCAGGCAGCCTCTCTGTGGAAGAAATCTTCTGCCTGCGCATTCGTACCGCCGTCAATTTGACATTTTAGACTTTAGACTTTTAATGTATGGAAATTCAGAATTACTAAGCAAATTGGAAATAAGGAGGCAGAAAGGCTCTATATGAAAGAAAGCTTTCTATGACGCACCAAGTGCTTAACTGCAGCTAAATTAGAATTAAAACCAACCAGAAATGATCAGTTGGAGCACATGCATAAGCACGCAACTCAAATCCGATCTTCAGGATCTGAGCTCGCTAGATAGGCTCGTTTGAACAATGTAGAGTGACAAATGCGTTAGCATGTAGCTGGAACCCGAGCCCGGAGTCTAAACTAACCTCCACTTTAATTTCTAAATGGATTGTACAAGTAAATAGTAAAACAACACCATATTCGCCTGACGGGTTATAACCAAAAAATTCCTTAATTCTTTTGCAATTGTAGCAAAATTCATTTTCTTCTAAGAAAAATATTGCTCCAGCGAATTCTTTTTGGAACAATCTGGATCCCGGCTCCATTTCTGATGTGATTGCATGGCTATCACAAGCAGAGCAAAGTTTGATCTCACTCAATATTCCATTTATTAAAATTATATAACTAAGCCGCAATTTTAAGCAATTAAGTTCAAGCTTTCGATGCTATAGAAAATCTTCCGAACATGTCACCAAGACCCACAAACAGACTGCCTTTAGTTCAGAACTTTGGGATACACGTTTTCAACGTAAGTATTATTTCTTTTATCTTTTATCCTTCTTTGAATTTTATCTAATCCCTACAATAGCATGTGCCAGAAAAATCGTTAATAAAGAAGGAGTAGTCGGAGAAATTTCAGAGGTTCTGCAGCTTATAAGAGACCAGCCTTGAACGACCTTTTTGAAAAATCAGGTGTTAAGAAGCTCCAACCTAGTTTTAGTATTTAGCTCAAATAATGGCAACTGTTTAGAACAACGAAAAGCTATCTTAATTGCCGATGGTAGGCCTGATGTTAATCTCCTAGTACGCACAACATTTATGGGACGCAAATACTAATCAAAAAATATACAGTTTATATATAGTGTAGTATATATGTAGTTTTGAGCCAACAATTCTTGATTAGAATAAATGCTCTAATCATATTTATAACAAATAACGACGAAGTATTCGGTGGCAAAGACCATTGGTAGCATTAATTAAATTCTCAAATCAGAGCAGTCCTCACCTTCATATGTTGATCATCCAGAGTTTGACTTGGAAGAAAGGAAACTTCTTCTCGATCTTAACTGTTGCTGTAGAGTGCCTGCCGAAGAAGAAGACCCAGAGCTGCATGAGGGAGTTAAAAAATATCAAATTCATCGGAATATTAAAACTTGTACTAAACATAATACCTCTGTAGGATGCCGATTCAGTTTTCTACGCCACGAGGCTCGACAATTCCGACAGGTTGAACAAGGAAACACGACATTTATAAATATACTTATTGCCCTAAGTGTTGGGGAATAGGCGTGTAAGCATCTTGAGAAGTGTCAACAGATAATACTGGGAAATTCTTGATTGAGAAAGCTTTAAGAATTTACCCAAGAAATTACCAAGTTGTTAGACATAATGAAGAAGTTCTCCAGAGTTTTGAAAATAAAGGAAATTACTATTTATACAATTAAAGCACAAGACCTACTCAATACTGCTATACGATATTTTGGTAATACGATCTTAAATTACGTAATATTAATAATATAAATAAAACAGGAGGTCTTTTTAACGTTTTGAAAATATTGGGGTGAGTCAAAGTCATATTAAGATTGAACCTTGAGATGTTAAAATGATAGCATGAGTTCTATCACAAAAATTGGCTGTCCAAATTTTCACAGGAATGAAGTATATGCGGAGGACATCCCGTCCGATCGTATTAATTTCAAATGGTGAACACGTAATTAATCCAATATCTATACAATTTTCAGCAAAATACAACTATGGAACTGATGAGATATGAATGTTGCCACTAATTCTGAATTGGGCATCGAACGTTCATAAGATGTGCGATGATCATGTAGTGATACAATATATCAGGTTTGTCGACTCTTTAATGCTTGACAAGCTTATGTGGCACTTAGCCGGGACAGATCTTTGGGTGGTATTCGAATGGAGGAACTTGACTGTTGAAAGTTGAAAGGTAAAACCCCATGTAACTGTGAAGGATTACATAAAATGTTCGATATAGAAGTTGTGGCCGTCAACATAAGTTACTCGCTCAAAATATGACACCATTAAGTATCGCTTTTTTCATAAATTTTCAAAACAATTTTGAAAAATGTTTATAGCGGCAAATATTATTGTATAGAAAGATTACTAAAGTACATAAATGATAGCAATTATGAAACATGTATGCTGAAGAGACTGTAAAAGAAAGACAATGAAGTCTATGCTATTGAAAATTTGTATTCCATGCTTTAAGTCTATTAATTTCAAAAAGCAATCGCCTAATTGGGATATTCCGTGTTTTAGTCACAGAATATGCTCAGTAAAATTGAATACTGCCTAATTTTCAATTTATTTTAAAAACATACATTAGTTATACTAGTTGAAACAAGTTTAGAATTTATCTTTTTAAAATAGCATTGCATTACAGTTCCCTGCAGATATCTTAAAGTCTTTCATAGTTTAATTAATCGTAAAGCGCAACTTTATGCAATTGCGACTAACATAATTCTAAAACTGTCATCTATAAATGATTAGCTGTACAAGCAAATTATTATATTAAAGAAGTCGCAAGATTAGGAATCGTTTTGCCTGAAACCTCGTTTGGTATTGGTGTTTTCCGATCTCAATTTCAGTTCACACAGCTATACTAGTTTTGCGGGAATACTAGATTCAGAAGCCGCGGCACAAAGACAGCTCCTTTTCGAGCTGTCAAAAGTAGCTTTAAAATCGACGAAGAAGTGGTGTGTGTTTGACCTCTTTTCACGGGTCCTTTCCAAAATTTGGCGCATGACGACATCTGGTCAGTTGTAGATTTTCCAGGTCAAAAGCTCTGACTAGAATCCAATTGAAAACCTATGGAATGAAGTCAAGACTAAACCTGTTTCTGCCAAAGCTAATTATAGTACATAAGAAAGCTTTGTACGCTTTATCTAAAGCTAGGTGTCAGAATCGTGTGGAAAGTATGGGTCGCAGGTATGAAGCAGTCATCCCAAATAAAGGCTACATAACAATAAAAATATTTGTACGCGCTTGATAAAAATGCATTTCGAACTAAATTGTCCCTTTTTATAAAGGTTGTTTCCAGCTTATTACGCCCAGTTTTCGTATTTTGATCTTGTTTTTGCTTTGACAATGAATTCTAACATTATTCTGTACTATTATATAATACGAGAAACCAATTCAAATTTGTTATAAATTAACAAGTAAGAAAGGGCTAGAAAGAACTTGCAGGAATCAACACCAGGGAAATACCTTACGATGTAAAACGTCAACCAGATGATCGGAATCTAAGCAATTTTATATATACATACAAGTAAATACACCATATATAACTTATACACTGACTTATTTATGTATAATCGGCATAAGATTTGTTAGAAAAACCAAAACCATTATACATAGTCATTATACAAAATATTTGAAAATCCTGGTAATGGTTACATGGGGGCTAGGTCAAGTTTTCGCCCTATTTTATTCATTTTAGGCACAATGATATACTGTTATGAGTAAAATACGTTCTGATTATTAGCCAATATATCCAGCATTAAGTCACCAGGAAGTTAGAAAATCTTTATATTAGGTATATTGAGGCTCGCGGAAGTATTAACCCGATTCCATCCAAATGCACAGAATTACTAATGCGGGAAAGGGATACTGTCTGAATTTCTATTTCATATAGCACACTTTGACCGATATTTTCGATTAAAAGTCAACTATAGGTACTGGGTTCCACATATTCGGTACAGGGCGTCTTGAACAGTTTTGGTTGGATTTGAAGAATTTTTTGTCATAAAGTGGCATATACTAAATGCATTATTCGTGCAAAATTTAATCCCATTATATTAATTTCTTCTTGATTTGTGTACTGGGAACTGAACGAATTCGAACGATTTCCTTCATTTTCACAGAGTGACATAGGAATAGGAAAGGAATGCCACGTTCCAAATCGGTCAATCGGGTCCCGAGATATGGGATTACATCATAAAGTGAGTGGTGCCAGTCCCATTGTCCGATTTTTACCCCGGCTGTTATAATGCCTTGTAATACTATCCAGGCAGCAAATTTTTATGTTTCTGGCGCATTTATTTATTGCTTTATTGCGCTTTTATAGTAGTTTGTGATATATTTATGCTGAGCAAATTTGGTTGTTGTAGCTTTAGGGGTTTAGGAGATATGTACATCAATTATATTTGGGGCGGGGTCACGCCAACTTTTTCAAAACAATTTATCCAAAGGTACCCCTTAATACTGCGATCCCCTGTGCCAAATCACAGTTTTTTATATTTTATGCAAGGTTATGGCACTTTATAGGTTTTCGGTTAATGGTGGTTTGTGGGCGAATTCTTTTTGTACTAAGGAACCTGTATACGATGTTTATTCAAGATCTCAATTTTTACTCAACTTACAGCTTTCACGGACGGACTGACAGGCGGACACACAGACAATCAACCGGATTTCAACTTTTCTCGTCATCCTGATCATTTGTATAACTCATATATGTATATATAGCCTTATATCCATCTCGATTAGTTTTAGGCGATACGTACAACCGTTAGGTAATCAAAACGATAATGCTCTATAGCAACTGGTTGCAAGAGTATAAAAACATTTACGACATTGTAATACAAGAAAAAATCCATAAACAAATGTGCCATTTATATGTCCGTAGCGGTATATTTTTTGACTTAGTTAAAATTAAAAGTTAGTATTAAGTATACATACATAAGCTTTTAATCTGTGCATATATCTAAATTTTTATATATTTGTACAGACAGTGCAGTGGATGTACCACAATCACATGAACTTTCCATCGACGTAATTGAGGATACTTTGGAGTGTTCAAACCACCAGCTGGAGGAAATACTGCCACCTCCTAGTCCAGTTAGTTCATCTTATAGTGAATTAAGGAAAGCAACGACTGTGTTTAAAAAAACCTTTCATCCTTGCTATGTAAAAAACCATGAATCAAAAGTTAATTGTAATAATTCCAACATTCATGATCTTTGTGGACCATATATGAATGTTACTTCCAGCAATGACTTCAATTCATATTGTTCAACATTACAGGTAAGGCAATTAATAAATGTGAGTATATTAAAATATGTCCAACATTAAAGGCTTCTTTACAATAAGAAACTATATGTTTTAAATTTTCTTACGCTTCTAAAATACGGAATTAAAAGATAACTAATTGTGGTTTCAAATATTTAACAATGCCTAACCTAAATCTATTCTCTTTACATTACACAGACTGACCATAATAATAGCATCGATATTTACAATAATGGAAGTTCCTCACAGGTACGCTCAACATCATAAATATACCATACTACTACAAGTACGAATTAAGTAAACTTAAGAATATCAAAAAACCGCTTAATTGGACGACCTATTCAATTAAAAAAGGAAACATAAAATGTGCACTTTTTGAATTTATTTAGCTTTTATAACGATATCTAATCAATAATTTTGCCTTTAACCTGAAAAAATATAAGAAACGAAAACAAGACAATGTGCTTATAAAGTATACATATACTCAGCGATCATTAAGTATTCAACATATTTTAATCACGTCAAGCAAACTTATTTTAAAATAATCCTTAAATAAGAACTGTGTGATATAAACTGATCGAAAAAGCTAAATTCAATACATTGAGTTGATGGGAAAATCTCAACTTCTTCTTCTTAATTGGCGTTGACACCGCTTTCGCTATTATAGCCGAGTCAACAACAGCGCGCCAGTCGTTACTTCTTTCCGCTACGTGGCACCAATTGGATATCCCAAGCGAAGCCAGGCCCTTTTCCACTTGGTCCTTCCAACGGAGTGGAGGTCTTCATCTTCCTCTGCTTCCCCCGGCGGGTACTGCGTCGATGTCTTTTAATTCGCTGAACTATGTGAATGTTGTCGGACATCTCGCAAAGCTCATTGCTCCATCGAATGCGATATTCGCCGTGGCCAATGCGCAAAGGACCGTAAATCTTTCGCAGAACCTTTCTCTCGAAAACTCTTAAGGTCGACTCATCGGTTGTTGTCATCGTCCATGCCTCTGCACCATATAGCAGGACGAGAATTATGAGCGACTTATAGAGTTTGGTTTTTGTTCGTCGAGAGAGGACTTTACTTTTCAATTGCCTACTCAGTCCGGAGTAACAACTGTTGGCAAGGGTAATCCTGCGTTTATTTCCGGCTGACAGTGTTTATACTGGTTCATAAATAGACGAAATTATCTACAACTTCAAAGTTGTGATTATCGTAAGAGCCAAGTCGCGAGTGTGATGACTGTTTGTTTGATGACAGGCGATATTTCGTCTTGTCCTCGTTCACTGCTAGACCCATTTGCTTTGCTTCCCTGTCCAGTCTGGAGAAAGCAGAACTAACGGCGCGAGGGCTGAGGCCGATTATATCAACATCATCGGCATACGCCAGCAGCTGTACACTCTTATAAAATATTGAACCTGCTCGACTAAACTCTGCAGCTCGACTTATTTTCTCCAGATTGAAGAAGCCGCACGATAGGTATTCGCCCTGTCTAAAACCTCGTTTGGTATCGAACGGCTTGGAGAGGTTCTTCCCGAACCTGACGGAGCTTTTGGTGTTGCTCAACGTCAGTTTACACAGCCATATTAGGTTTGCGGGGGTACCAAATTCAGACATCGCGGCATAAAAGCAGACCCTTTTCATGCTGTCGAAAGCAGCTTTAAAATTGACGAAGAGGTGCTGTGTGTCGATTCTCCTTCCACGGGTTTTTGCCAAGATTTGGCGCATGGTGAATATCTGTTCGGTTGTTGATTTGCCAGGTCTCAAGCCAAGCTGATGAGGTCTGATCAGTTTGATGCTGGTGGACTTTAATCTTTCACACAATACGCTGGATATCGTTGGGCATGCTTTCGTCCGACCATATTTTACAAAGAAGCTGATGCATGCTCCTTAACAGGTTTTCGCCGCCATGTTTGAACAACTGGGGCGGCAATCCATCGGCGCCGCCGTTTTGTTGTTCTTCAGGCGGGTAATTGCTCTTCGAACTTCTTCATGGTCAGGCAATGGAACGTCTGCTCCATCGTCAACGATTGAGGAATCGGGTTCGCCTTCTCCTAGCAGTGTACTTTGACTGCCACTCAACAGGTTGGCAGGAAGTGCTACCTCCATAATTTTAGTATGCTTTGGGCATTGGTCACTAGATCACCTTTGGAGGTTATACAAGAGTATGCTCCGGTCTTATGTTAGCCGCCGCCTCTTTTCGTAGAATTTTCGAGCAGTACCCCTGTCGGACAGATTGTCAAGCTCTACATACCCACACATTTTGGCCTCTGACAAACCCACACAAAGAAGAGAGAATGGCGTCGGAGTTCGTTTTTCTAAGTCAGCCTTTGCGGCGCTTATAGAATGGAAAGCTCACTCGGATAGAATCAGCTCAGTGAGGCTGCGCACAAGAGCTAGAAAAATTACTATAGTACGAAGCTATGCTCCAACGATTGTAGCAAAAATGGAAGTTAAGGAAGCCTTTTATAGTTGCCTCACAAAAGTAATGAGTGAAATCAATAAGAGTGACATAGTCATCATAATGGGTGATATGAATGCCCTAGTTGGTCATCACAATAAGGGGTTTGAGGCCACTATGGGCTGGCACGCTTTAGGCATGATGGGTGAGAATGGCGAGATGTTCACCGAACTTTGCGCTAATTTTAATCTTGTTATAGGAGGAACACTATTCAATCATAAGCGCATCCACAAAATAACTTGGACATCTTCAGATCGAATGTCTGAAAATCAGATTGATCACTAGCAATAAGTCATAAATGGCGCGGATCCCTTATAGACACGCGGAATAAACCTGGAGTTGATATTGCAAGTGACCATCATCTCCTAATTGCGTCAGTCAGGCTCAAAGTGCCTGCAGTTAGCGACTCGAAAAAGAAAAAATTAGACGTAGAGAAACTACGCAAGGTTTATCGAGTCGATAAATGCATCTGTCGAAACAGAAGCTTTGACTGGAAAACAAAACAAACTTTCCTAAAAACAGCGGAATATTGTATTGGACTCAAAGAATATAAAAGAAAATCCTTGATCTCAGACTCTACATGGTGGTTAATAAACGAACGCAGAGAAATAAAAAATCAGTTAAATTCCGCTAAGACGAGATCCGCCAAGGCGGCACTGCAGCACGCTTACAGCAAAACCGACAAGCTGATAAAGGAAAGCGCTAGAACGGATAAACGAATCTGGATTGAAAATTTAGCGGTCGCGGAAACGTACCGCACTCATGAGTTGTATCAAACTATACAGCAACTGACAAACGCAACACTCCAAACCACCCTACCGCTAAAAGATAAGGATGGCAAATTGACAACGGCCGAAGATAAGCAGACTACAATCTGGGAGCATTATTATGAAAAACTGCTCTCACGCACTTCGTCGGAGGCCATTTAGTCATGCGGTTGCCGACGTCACATACCAAGACATGACATTCACTCGTACTTGAGTGAAACTTAGATAATGACTGCTATCAGAGCATTAAAGAAAGGATAACATCTACCCAGAACTCCTTAAAGCTGATCCTAAGACGACTGCGCGGATACTGTTTCCTCTGCTCAATGATATTTGGGCCTCAGAAAAGATACCAGACGAGCTGAAAAAAGGTGTTATTACTCTTCTTCCGTAGAAAGGACATTTAACGGAATGTAAAAATTGGAGAGGAATAACACTACTAAGTATGGTGAATAAAATAATAACGCGCATAATTCACAAAAGGTTATTTGATTCGCTGATGCATGGGCTACGTAAAGAACAAGCTGGTTTCAGACCCCATTGTGCATGTGTCGATCACATCAACACCTTACGAGTGATTGTAGAGCAGTCGGTAGAGTGGCGATCTCCCTTTGTTTTATCGATTTTGAGAAACCGTTCGGCACTCTCAAACATAATGTGATTTGGAGAGCCCTGGTATGCAAAGAAGTTACGGAAAAATAAATTAGCCTAATAAAACAGCTGTACTCAGGAGCTAGTTGTCGAGTAAGGTGTGGAAATATTTTAAGTAGCGGCATCCAAGTCAGGACTGGTATCAGGCAGGGGTGCGTGCTATCTCCCCTTTTATTCAATTTGGTATTGGATTTGGTGATGCGTCAAGCGTGTGCGACTAATAGAGGAATATCTTGGGGTTTAGGCGGTTGCCTAGAAGATTTGGTCTATGCGGATGATATCTGCCTGTTGTCTCATAAATATTCGCAAATGCATATAGCGAAGACAAAACTCATGTGCATCAACACGACCGAAACGCCAAACCTACAGATCGCTGAAACATGTCCCGAAGAAGTCGATTTGTTTTGCTTTATTATTCTGTGCCACCATTTTTGCTTTTCCTAATCAATTTAGTTGATCAAACTTGTCAACGTTATTCATGTGCATATTATGACCGTGTATAATTTTAGGTTATTGATTTCTTTTAGTGAACCATGCTTTTGCCGTGGATTCACTTTGACAAATTTATCCGGAACGTTGAAGCTAGATAAAACTCTTTTGTCAATCAATTTCATAAACATAACTGCTTTTTCTGTCGGCTTCTTCGTATGGCACATTCATCGTTGCACAATGTGCTTACGCTTTTCGTACGGTACAAATATCGTTAGCTTACGAGCGCTTTGCTCAACGTTAAGAGCGGTAGGGGGGGACAAAAAATTCAATATCTTTGGAATAGCATGAATGAACAAAAGTTTTTTTGCACACTATTAAAATATTTTCCGCGTTGTGTCGCATAATTTTCTGTACTTCTTGGCGTGAATAACACACGGAAAATTTTAATTGCTTACCAAAAAATTGTGTAAAATACTATTATTTAAACAAACGGAAAATATTTTTACAATCTTATAGTGTTCTAAATTTCAACCTTCAAAAACTTAAACAAAAATTAGAATTTTGACGAAATATTTATATAACGAGGTATGCGTCTTATCCCCTTTCTAACGAACTGCTAATTTTTAAAATCGGTTATTTTCCGAAATTTTCATGGATCAGTGACGAGCCCAAAGCTGATTTTAATCAGCACTGATAGATCTTAGGTACCCCAGGATAAATACGAGATTCAGCGCTGAACTCCGCGAGTACTTTGCTATTATAATGGTATATACCGTGCCCAAAAATAAGGTGACATTGTATTTATTTTGAAAATTCTAATGCGGAACGATATGCGTTGATCGAAATGATCACGAATTACGAGGGCGGTATGGGATGGTGCATTATCGTGATGTAAAAACCAAGATTTGTCTTTCCACATTCCGGCCTTTTTAGGCGGATAGCGTTACGGAATTCATAATGCACAACACCACGAAAATCGAAGAAAATAGTCAACATAACCTTGATTTTTGAGCGACTTTGGCGTGATTTTTTTGGTCTCGGCTCCCTTTTGGCACGATATTCGATCGATTGATGGTTGTTTCGGGATCGTAAGCACAGATCCAAGTCTCATCGCCAGTTATAATGCGTTTCATGACACCCTGGTGGTCGGAAAGCATCGTTTCACATACTTCAACGCGACGCCTTTTTTCCAAAAAATTCAATGCTTTCGGTACCAGTCGAGATTTGACGTGCTTGAGGCCCAAAACATCCTTCAAAATGGTATTGGCTGAGCCTTTCAATATGCCAACTTCATCCCCAGAAGCTTCAGCTTTTTACCACTTACACCAGCTGTCGATAACAGGCGGACAGTACTGATATTGTAGATTATCATTTGTAGAATACAAAATAGGTTTTTTCTTTTCCTGGAGGCATTGCTACGAATATCTAACTCGTAGTTCAAAGATTTGATTTCCATTAAATTGTCTATTACGCCGTAGTCTAGACCGAGTTTCGAGTACCTTTAGGAAATGTTTTATTTTTTTGTTTGTAATTTCTCGATATCGTTCCGTATAGAATGAGCTCAAAAGTAGACTGAGTAAAATTAACATCGACACCGGATCCCTCACAGCACAAACGGTTTTCTCTTCAAGTAATGTTCTTTATAACAAATGTGCATATCTGCTTAATGGAATTTTCAACAATGCAAATGCTACAATAGGGAAATTTAAGAGTCAGGTAATTGAGGGCGACCGGTTTTCATGGTAAAAAAAAAAACATTAATTTTTTCGTGAATTTATTTTTTAAATATGGATTGAGTATTTTTTTTACCTTTTGTACATTATTGAGCATTCTTTCGACAATATATATTTATAAATTTTAGACGCGTTTTCCTCAAAACTACTTGTTGCGTCAAGCGAGTTATGTATATGTTCAACCTAAAATGAAATTAAAATTAATTACTTTTCTGAAATTTTATATTTGAATTATAAAGTTTTCCTTTCATTATACTTACCCTAATAATGTTAAATATACTTACCTTAATCTATTACTATAAGTTAAAAAAATGAATTACTCACCTCTTTTTGTACATACCTGTATACTTCCACTCCAACTGTTCTATCCCGTTAGTTTTAAGACTTAGGCTAAGTAACTAGGTGAACTGGAATAAAGAAGTAATTGTAATTAGACCGGAATCAAGATCGCACGCGTTTCTTTCTTTTTAATTCTAGTGATTTCACGTGTCCCGGCTATTTTTTATCTCAAAAACTCTGGAGAATTTTCACTACTTTTCCAAACTCCGTGTTCACTGTCATTTCAAAACTGCTTGACCGATTAGTTTCAAGCTTTGTGCACATTTTTGACATATAAATAACCTTCCCCATCGTTTAGTATTTTTTTTTTTTTACATTACATTTTCCACCCACAAAATGGTTTAATTATTTAGTGGAAAATAGCAGTTTTCACTTTAAGTGATCGTAAAATTTTTGAAAAGAAAAAAAAATATCAGAGAACGATGATTGAAGATTTGATCGTATATGTAAGAAATACACCCTGTCAAAAAAGTATCGGGATTTTATATATAAAACGAAAATTTTTCAATCATCATCCAAATTTATTTTATCGCCTTCAAAGTAACATCCATAAGAAGCGATGCACATGTGTCACACAGGAATGACTCACGAAAACATAAAAATCGATAGACACCGTGGCTAATATCGAAGACCAGTCCATTATCCCTAGGAGTTTTTAAATTCACTAAACCCTTCTGGACGGCCACCACATGAATATGCTTTAATAATTAGAATTCCAATTTTGAGGAATTTAAGCCCTCCAAGCATGTGCAACGAAACGAGGCTGATTATTAAGGAATTAAAGGAATATTTCATATCAATCATTATAACCGATCCACCAGCTCGTCAAATAGCTCATTCCGATTCCGATGATCCTAAGTGATTTCCGGTGAAACTTCTTTCGCTTTACATGTCCATCGCTGATCGGAAGTCCTGAAAATCAATTTAAATTGCTGCCACAAAATAAATTAACTTCAAATTTCGTTTACAAGGAAGCTCCGACTCAATATATAATTTTCAAGGGCAGAGAAAGTAAAATATATTTGGTAAAGGCCTTTTTACAAAAATTAAAAAAATATAATAATATTAATGCGAAAATATATACTTTACAAAAATGTGCCCATGAAAGTATAGGATAGTTTATGTATACAGCTGTGAACACGTCTCGGAATGACGGCTATTGATTATAATCTCCGTGAAAAACTTTAGTTTCACAAGCTGGTACTTTCAAGAATATACTGTATCTAGGTCTTCTTTTTGAGTTGTAACTACTCTCGGAGGAATAGTAGTGGCTCTACATGGCCTTTATAAATTTATTTGGTCTGACATCATTTCCTTCGTAGTTTCGTATTGTTCGAGGCAGTTTTCATATTTGGCTGACCCCGAAGCTTTCATGTTTTGTAGGAGTTCAGCTCTCTGTACTGTATTGTACAGAAGGCGTGCCCATATGCTATCTATGCTTTGAATTTTTAAATTTAGAACCGGTTCCGTGCTGTCGTTAATGGGAGAAGATGAAAATCGTGTGCAGTATCTAATAAAACTGTCACTTTCAGTTATGAACCTTGACACTGAATTATGTTTGGCTCTTTTTTGTTTGGCACCTTGCTTTGAGCGTGTAGCTTCTGCAGTTGTGGTTTGTGATTTATCGTCATCAGCCATTTTTGAAATTTCAAATAATTGAGGTGATTTTATTTTCAGAATTAAATTGGAAGCTTTGAGCTTAAAAATGTTTTGCTTTGAAGTGCATTTAAAAATTGGTGATATGAGCAAATGTGTAAAGAAGAATTTAATTGAAATTTTTATTATGAATAAATTAAATTATATAAATTTTCGTACGCGTATTTACCGCATAAATCGTTCCAATAAAAAATATATATAAAAATTAATCACAAAATGTGTTGCTAAGCACATAACTCAACAACGCCTGGATCAATTTCGCCAATTCTTTTTTTAAATGTTCGTCAAGGATGGTTTACGGCAAAAAATTCGAATAACTGCTGGAAACTC
Source organism: Bactrocera correcta (assembly GCA_027475135.1). Taxonomy (NCBI): domain Eukaryota; kingdom Metazoa; phylum Arthropoda; class Insecta; order Diptera; family Tephritidae; genus Bactrocera; species Bactrocera correcta. The sequence goes on along the minus strand of CM050327.1, from coordinate 16,259,045 downwards.
CCTAAAAACAGCCTTTCTTTTTCCCATACAAATGAGTGAATTTTTGTTTGTTAGTAACGCTACACCATTCTTAATGAAATTTTCAGAGGTTGTTCATTGCGGATCGAGGAAGGTTTAGAAATGAAAATACCTTATACTTTTCATAAAGAAAAGTCGGAAAATTGGATAATTCCAAAAAGTAACTTTTTTCCATACATTTTTTTTTTTAATTTTTATTTGTTTTATTTTTTTTTCAATATTTTGATTTGTAAATTATTTGAATCGTTCAATTTCGGTCGCTTGCTTTTTTATTCCGGCTTTTAAAAAGAATAATTATTCAAAATTATTCAGCGAAAACTTTACGTGTGTTTCACACAGATTGAATTTTTTTACGAAGCCATGAAGAGGTCGCGTTAATATCGGTCAACGTATGGCAGCCCAAGACACATGGACAAATACTCCCCGTATGCGATGTCATACATGTGGAATTATGGATCGCGGTGAATCATCAAGCGTTGGCTACGAGTCACAGCACGACTTTTCAAACAACAGCTGCCAGGCTTGATGGACTTAATCTTGAAGCAACGTATGGTATATATGATGCTGTTGGAAGCTGGATGTACTCTGTTGAGTTGCAAAAAAGAGGGTTGCCGCGCGCACACATTCTTCTTTGAATGGTGAATGGTGGTTATACCAGATCAAATTGATGAAATCATTTCTGTGTAAATTGCTGATGCAGAGAAAGATCCAGTATTATACAAAGTGATGAAAACCAATTGGTTTATGGACCTTGCGGACATCCCAATCCCACTTCGATTTGTTTGTTTGACAATAAATGCACGAAACACTATACATGTGTTTTTCTTTCGGAAACGCAAACTGGAAACGATGGATATCCAGCAACAAAAATGAACTTCACGAGTTTTTTCTCAACTTGCGTCAGTGATCCGTTTGCGAGAACATTACTCTATTGGGAAATGCCTTGATATATTATTTGAGTCATTGCGTACTGTGAATGGTACAGTGTGTGCAACTTTTTGAGAAACATGTCATCAATTTCAATTTCTGGAACATGATAATCGATGGAATCAAACGATGGACGATTCGATAGCTAGTTTGCATGCCACTGAAGTTCGCATACTTTTCACGATGATCATTCCGACGTATCAGCCTTCAATTGTGGGATACGAACAAAAATTACATTGCCGAAGAAATTTTGATACTTGCAGTGGCTTGTGATCAATTCCACCTGCCTTTTGTCAATTCACTTCAACGTAATATGAACTCACACGAATGATTATGGCCAAATTATCGTAACTTGCTTGAGTACACGCGCAATTTTAGCTGCCAAAAATACGAAGCCGTGAATTATCCAGTGGAATTTCTAAAATCATTGGAGAGGCTTGGTGTGCTGCCGCATTATTTGTGTCTCAAAGTTGGATCTGCCATTAGAACCCTACTGATTGCGCCGCAGCTTTCAAATACAAGGGGCAGAATGCTGTTGAATTGTCTTTGCGATGACAACCAACAGGCCAGTGTGGCATAAATCTGGAAATGCCATGTTTTTCACACGGCCGGTTATACGTGGCGTGTTCACGAGTTGTAAAACCATCTACGCACCGGAAAAGAAGCCATAAAACGTTTTTATCAAGCTGCGTAAATTCAAATTTCTTTTCATTTCAAAACACATAATTTCACGCAGGACAACGCCTGCTTGGTCAGCTAGTATCTGTAGATAATTATTGTAATTATTGTTACTGAAATTGAGTGTTATCGCACAAATGTTATATATGTACATATATATATAATACGTATGTGAAATATAGCGAAATGCGCGGAAAAATGGTCGAAACTCTATAACGAATTCCCAGGCTTATTTCTTTAGCTGAGATAGCTTGTGCTCCAGAACTTTTTTGAACACTTTCGATGCTAACTTCGTCGGAGGGGTTGTCTGAGGTATTGACATTACAGTCAACATTGTTTTAATCTTAAATCTTCTTCTTCTTTACTGGCGTAGACACCGCTTACGCGATTATAGCCGAGTCAACAACAGTGCGCCAGTTGTTTCTTCCCTTCGCTACGTGGCGCCCATTGGATATTCCAAGCGAGGCCAGGTCCTTCTCTACTTGGTCCTTCCAACGGAGTGGAGGTCTTCCTCTTCCTCTGCTTCCCGCGGCGGGTACTGCGTCGAATACTTTCAGAGCGGGAGTGTTTTCATCCATCCGGACAACATGACCTAGCCAGCGTAGCCGCTGTCTTTTAATTCGCTGAACTATGTCAACATCGTCGTATATCTCGTACAGCTCATCGTTCCATCGAATGCGATATTCGCCGTGGCCAACGCGCAAAGGACCATAAATCTTTCGCAGAACTTTTCTCTCGAAAACTCTCAACGTCGACTCATACGTTGTTGACATCGTCCAAGCCTCTGCACCATATAGCAGGACGGGAAATATTAGTGACTTGTAGAGTTTGGTTTTTGTTTGTCGAGAGAGGACTTTGCTTCTCAATTGCCTACTTAGTCAGAAGTAGCACCTGTTGGCAAGAGTTATCCTGCGTTGGATTTCTAGGCTGACATTGTTGGTGGTGTTTACGCTGGTTCCAAGATAGACGAAATTATCTACAACTTCAAAGTTATGACTGTCAACAGTGACGTGAGTGCCAAGTCGCGAGTGCGACGACTGTTTGTTTGATGACAGGAGATATTTCGTCTTGTCCTCGTTCACTGCCAGACCCATTTCTTTTGCTTCCTTGTCCAGTCTGGAGAAAGCAGAACTAACGGCGCGGGTGTTGAGGCCGATGATATCAATATCATCGGCATACGCCAGGACCTTCTCTGTTGAGTTCTGCAGCTCGAACTATTTTCTCCAGAAGCAGGTTGAAAAAGTCGCACGATAGAGAATCGCTTTGTCTGAAACCTCGTTTGGTATCGAACGGCTTGGAGAGGTTCTTCCCGATTCTGACAGAGCTTCTCGTGTTGCTCAGCGTCAGCTTACATAGCCGTATTAGTTTTGCGCGGATACCAAATTCAGACATCGCGGCATAAAGGCAGCTCCTTTTCGTGCTGTCGAAAGCAGCTTTGAAGTCGACGAAGAGGTGGTGTGTGTCGATTCTCCTTTCACGGGTCTTTTCCAAGATTTGGCGCATGGTGAATATCTGGTCGGTTGTTGATTTGCTAAGTCTAAAGCCACACTGATAAGGTCCAGTCAGTTTGTTGACGGTGGGCTTTAATCTTTCACACAATACGCTCGATAGAACCTCATTTGCGATATTGAGGAGGCTAATCCCACAGTAGTTGGCGCAGATTGTGGGGTCTTCTTTTTTATGGATTGGGCATAGCACACTTAAATTCCAATCGTTGGGCATGCTTTCGTTCGACCATATTTTGCAAAGAGGCTGATGCATGCACCTTATCAGCTATTGGCCGTCGTGTTTGAATAGCTCGGCCGGCAATCCGTCGGCCCCTGCCGCTTTGTTGTTTTTCAGGCGGGCAATTGCTATTCGAACTTCTTCATGGTCGGGCAATGGAACGTCTGCTCCATCGTCATCGATTAGGGTATCGGGTTCGCTTTCTCCTGGTGTTGTGCATTCACTGACATTCAGCAGGCTGGAGAAGTGTTCCCTCCATAATTTAAGTATGCTCTGGGCATCGGTGGCTAGATCACCTTGGGGGGGTTCTACAAGAGTATGCTCCGGTCTTGAAACCTTCTGTAAGCCGCCACATCTTTTCGTAGAATTTTAGAGCATTACCCCTGTCGGCCAGCTTATCAAGCTCTTCGTACTCACGCATTTCGGCCTCTTTCTTTTTCTGTCTACAAATGCGTCTCGCTTCCCTCTTCAACACTTGGTATCTATCCCATCCCGCACGTGTTGTGGTCGATCGTAACGTTGCGAGGTAGGCAGCCTGTTTTCTCTCCGCTGCGACACGGCACTCCTCGTCGTACCAGCTTTTCTTTTGCGCTTTCCGAAAACCAATGGTTTCGGTTGCAGCTGTACGTAAGGAGTTTGAAATGCACTACTTGAAAAAATATCTTGTTCTTTAGATTTTGTAGGAAATTGAATGCTCTAAAAACAGGTCTCCTGTGATATTTTCGTAAACCCAACCGTTTAAAATATATTAATAGTAAAAGTTTGATTATTTTTGGGAAAATTTTTTATTTTTTATGAATTTTATAACTCATTGAAAAAATTATTATGAAGAAGATGAGTAGTTGGAAGCGAGATATACATTTTTTTATCTGATGATAAGAAAAAATAGAAAACTGTATGTAGGAGGACCTTCCCCTTACAATTAAAAACTCATATTTGGAGAGGCTTTCTTAGAGGTGTCTAGGAACCAATTTTTCCGAATACCAATCGAAAAAAAATTTTTTTTTGATTCACCCTAATGTACATACATACATAAATATCCACTGTTATGTTGTTGTTGTTCTTTTACTTTTGCTTATACAGTACATATGTTGGACCGAAGCTAACCAAAGTAAGAATACTTGACTTAAAAAAATATGTTTGGTTTTTTTTGTAGCGTGTTTGGAGACACGAATTAAGCTTGAAGGAAGGTGGTTGAACAACAGTATTTTTTTTTTAATTTCTTGATGTAGTCGACTTATGTATGTACTACGTATGTATGTCTATGTATACTACTCAGATAAAGTTGAAAGTCGAATTTTGTCGATTTCATCTCTTTCAAAGTAATCCTCTTCCGCTCCAATACACTTATGCCAACGAATATTACAGTCATCATAGCACTTAGAGAAATTCTCCAACATGATGTCCATCAGAGCCTTCTTCGATTCAGCTTTTATATCCTCAATTGAGTCAAAACGGTGTCCTCAGAGTGGTCATGTGAATTTGCTGAATAGCCAGAAGTTACATGACGGTAAATCGAGCGAATGCGGTGGTTACGGCACGACATTAGTAGAAAATGTGGCGAAATGATCACGAATAACCAATGCAGTATGAGATGGTGCATTATCGCACTTTTTTGTTCAATAAATTCAAACATAGTAAAAATCAAAGAATTCACATTTAGAGCCTTAAAAAACGATGTGTATCTCAAATACTAAAGAATATTTTGACGTGAAATTTAGTTCAGATATCGCTACAAGTACTACCAACTTTAAAAAAAAATTACCGATTCGAAAAACACTTGAAGTATAAATCAAAAATTAATCTCTCAATTTGATCATAGTAGTGTACATACTTTAGTATGTACGTACTATATACATATGCAATTCGTTTTTGCTCGCCTTTGCTTATTTATTATAGGCGATCCTGCTTGTCGTTTTATTAGCCTAAGGGTGGATGGTACCCCCTTGCAAGTAAGAATACTTGACTTTGAATTGATTTTTTTTTATAACTGTTACAGAGTGTTTGGAAACATAAAATAAATAGTAGGCAGGTACCTTAATTTTTTTTCATTTATTTCGGTACATATGTACAACATACATAAGTATGTACTGTTTAACTAGTTTTTCTGTTAACAATAGTTGGGTTTTTTACAATTAGCTGTATGACGAATTACAGTTCAAACTGTATATTAAACAAACATGTGTGCATAAAATAATTATATGTATTAAAAATTTAATTGTTACTGTTACTTCTCTTTTCGTGTTTTAATTTGTTCGGGGTTTTCGTTTTTCCGTGTTGAGTTTTCATCCCCTTCCCACGTTGCTTGTTATATTGGGTTGTCAAAAAAGTCTTGCGGTATTTTTATAGAATTAATTCGTGTGGCACCCATATATCGAGCTTCTTAGTGACTCCAAGGTTCTTCAAATGGTTTATAACGGTTTGATAACTACTATGCCGGTCTTTTTCGACCAATTTAGCGATTTTATTGCAATTTTCGACGACAGGCCTTCCGGAGCGTAGCACATCTTCGACCACCTCTACACCAATCGTTGTGCGGTGGAAATGGAAACTGTATCGGGTCCATAAACTGCACAAATTTTATTGGCGGCTTGAGATGCATTTTTACTTTTATCGTAGTAGTACTGTAAAATATGCCGCATTTTATCTTTATTTTGCTCCATGTTTGCGACGCTATAACTCACGAACGACTTAAAAGAAACGACAATCAATCAAACACGTATTAGCAAGCTTTGAGCGCCAACTAGCGAAAATACTATAATAGTTGTCTGTGATACCGTCTGTAGGTCTTGTTTTTTTTTGCTTATTGGAATTGTAACGCGCCCGTATTTCAATTTTAGTTATTTTTTGTGTTTGTTTTATTTTTAGTTGATTTCGCGACCGTTTTGTTGATTTAATTTAACCACTTATTATATACATATGTATGTATGTATTTAAATTAATTATTTGGTTGGTGTTTGGTGGGCAACCACGGGCAACTGCCCGTAAGCAACTCCCGTGGGCAACTCCGTGGTTATCTTTATTTTGTTTCTTCTTAAATAACTTAGTTTTCTTAATCCTAGATACAAATTTTAGTTTTACATTCTAAGAAGTATTTTTACAATCCACTTAAGATAGATCATATGTTACAAGTGGAAAGGTTCATCTAACAATCTATGAATTACATCTTGGCAAAGTACAATGTTTCATATTTTGTTCTAAACTACATATCCAATCCACTTATGATGATCATGTTACATATTTGTGACAAATAATAGATATGTACATATGTTCATGTAATATGAACTGGTGGTATTAACTCCCCAACCTCTAAATTGAAGCGTCTCGATTTAAAGAGGTATAGTACGTGAGGCTATAGTCTAATTTATCAATTTGAACAGTACCATTTTGAAATCTTAATTTACATTTACAATTTATTTTAATTTCATCTTTAAATATATATTCGATACATTTTATATTATCTTCGACTTCTAATTATTTTTTTGAATGAAGTCTTCTTATATGTGAAATCATTTATCGTATTATTGCCTGAGTACATTTCAGCAATTTTTTTCTTTTACATTACTGAAATTATTTATTTTTAAAATATTAGTACCTTCTTTTTTGGAATATATTGTTTTATTTTATTGTCGGTATTATCTTCGACTGGCGTATTAGGATCCCAAGTATTTTAAATTTTGTATATTTATATTTCTATTTGGCTTTTCATCATTCTTTTTTTGTTTTATTTTGCCAGTCAAGTCTTTGGCTGGCGTTGTAGAAGTTGTTTGTTCCACAATTTTAAAGCATCTTTTATTTCTAGTATTGCCGGTACTTTCTTCGGCTGGTGTCTTAGTACTTTTTTGTCCCAAGTAATTTAACTTTGCATTTTTATATTTTGATATATATATATATATATTTATATTTATTATTTATTTTATATTTTTACCATTATTTTTTTTTTTTTTTTTGCCGGTATGAACTTCGGCTGGCGTTGTAGACCATTTTCGTTCCACAATATTTTTTATAATTCTTATTTTTACTCTGCTGGTATAAATCTTCAGCTGGCGTTTTAGGAGTCTCTGCTCCCAAAGAATTATATTTTTCTTTCCTTTAACTTATTTTTCGATTTTTCTTTTATATACAGTGACTCACACGTCTAACCGGATGCGTGCATTGCCAATGATGACACCTTCCAATCATATGGTGAACATCTTAAAAATGATATATATATTACATTAAATTATAGGAAAATTATTAAATTATAGGAAAAATCTGCAGTTTTATCTGCAAAGGATATGCTGCGAAATATAAGTAATCATTATCCGGTTAGTTATGTGGAACGAATTTTTTATGTTACGAGTTATATGGCAATGCACGCATCCGGTTAGACATTTTATTTATATATTTAAAAGATGTATAAGAATTTATTTTGTTTTATTTTTTTTTCCTAAATAAGGGCATTTGTGACTATTATGATTATTGGTTTTGCAATATTCACAGTGAAACAATTTTTTATACTTAACTTAACATGTTGTTGTTGCTCCTTCTGCTGTTGCTGTTGCTACTGTTGCTGTTAGTTCTTGCCTTTACTGCTACCCCTGTTGCTCTTGTTGTCTTTGCTGCTGCTGTTGTTTTGGAAACTGATTGCCTTTTTCCTTTATGTTTGGTCACTGCTTTATTGCTTTTTGAGTTGAATTTTGGCGGTTGGTTGGGATACGGTCGTCGTTGGCGGCCGTGTGCGAGGTTTAGACGAAATAAGATGTTTTTGGCGAAATTTCTGATTTACATAAATTTTTTTATTTTTTTTACGAGGGGCTTTCAGCGTTTTTTATGTGGATGTCTTATAGATCCACACATTTTCTTTTATTTCTTTGAAATTTTCACAAATGTTCACTTTCAGATCTTTTCTTCAACTCAAATTTTGAAATCACTTTATGCTTGCTGTTGTAGTTTTGTAGTTTTACATTTTTTTTAATTGTTGTAACGCGTACGTTTGCTTGTTGTTCGCCCGTAATCCGTTTAGACGTGCCGCATTCAATTGGCAGTTGGCACAAACACACACTTGAAAGTTTTTCAATATTTTTTTATGTGGCGCTGAGATTTTTTTGCTTATTGGACTTGGCGTTTTTTCAATTTTTTTACTTTGTCGTTAATTGCTTAGCGCGTTTCTAGTTGCTGCCGTACGCTTTGAGTAACACACTAGTTATTTCTTTGGGTTTTGATTTTTATGCTTTTGCATAAAAGAACAATGTTATTTTTGTATTTCTTTTTTCGCGGGTTCGCGATACTTGTTTGCGCTTTGTTTTTTCTTTTCTTTTCTCCTCAGTTGAGGATACTTGATTGATTGTCAAATGGTAACACGAGAATTTTTGGTCCCCTTAAATGGTTACCACCGGAGGAGTTTTACGATTCTTCTGGCAGGATCGCCAATTAATTAGTCGGTTGGTGTTTGGTGGGCAACCCCGGCAACTGCCCGTGAGCAACTCCCGTAGGCAACTCCGTGGTTTTTTTATTTTGTTTCTTCTTAAATACAATATTTTTCTTAAGCCTGGATATAAATATTATTCTTACATTCTAAGAAGTATATCTACAATCCAAGGTAGACCATACCTTATTATTATTCTTACATTCTAAGAAGTATATCTAGAATCTACTTAAGGTAGACCATATGTTACAAGTGGAAAGGTTCATCTTACAATCTATGAATTACATCTTGGCAAAGTACAATGTTTCGTATAATATTTCGTTCTAAACTGCATATCCAATCCACTAATGATGGACCATATGGGTCGTAAGTTTCATGTTACTATATTTGTGACAAATAATAGATAATCATGTAATATGAACAGGTTCTTCTAAAACAATTTATTCTCCTTTGGATTGCTTCACTTTTTCACCATTTTATGGGATCTGTTATTTATTTTAGGTGTCTGCCTAAGAGGCTCGACGGACCATTTGTTTATTGCACTTAGTTTCACGTGAAATGTGGGGGTTATACTCACTTTTAATTATGTTCCCTTTTTAATTAAAATAAAAATTAAAAATTTGTGCACATTAACAATAATTCAAGTAATTTACTTTTTGCGGGCATCAATCACTACTAGCAATTATATATTTGTAATAAAATTTGTCTTAATCAAAAAAATTGTATGGCCGCTTGGATCCCCAAAATTAAACTTATTTGACACCCATTTTTCGTCAAATTTTTTAAAATCAATTATTTAATAAAAGTTATTAACTATCAAACTTGATACCCCGTCCGTTCAATAACCAGGTACCCGGGTACCCGCTGAGAAAAAAAATAGTTAGTAAGAACAAAATACCTCTTTTTTTATTTATTTTGGTAGTATTATTTTCTATTATTTTACTATTTGTTTATTTGTTTTGCTGTATTTATTATGATGCGGTGCTATATAAGAATTAAAGTATATTAAATTATTCTGTACATTCTTCACATGTCGTGGCTGTAATACAGTGTTCATCACAAATAGGTTTCTCACATACTGAACATATTTCGCTAGATTGCGACGTTTTTTGAATTCATTTTGAAGACGTTCATAGCATACACCAGTAATCTTTTTTCTTTCCAGTTGAATCGCACTGCTTCTGAGGTCTCAATTATACAGACGATGTTGGCAGGACATTTGGATTGACAGCTCGACCAACAAGAGATTCAATCGCCACTTTCGTTGATAAATGCCTCATAATTTGTGCATTATTCGCACGAATTTTTTTACAAGCATTTTATTATTCTAATAATTCAGAATATATACTGCAAAGCAGGGAATATTGTAAAAAAATTCTAGAGGCCATCGTTGCTAAATATCCATTGACCTTGGCACTCCGCTTTCGTTATTTCTACGAGAACTATAGAATATGTCCCCATATATAGTTATTTCCTATGCTATGTAGCCAACTTACACAGAAAGAAAAATTTTTATTCAGTATACTAACGACTTCTACATCCGCTCCACCTGGGTACCCGGGTACCTGGTCATTGAACGAATGGTGAAAGTTTGGTCATTGACCGGACGGTTAAGGTATCCACTACTGTTGCTTAGAAATTAGAAAATTGTAGACACACACGCACACGCGATCGGAAGGGGTTCCAAGATAAGCGATAGAAAAGCTGGCGAAACATCTATAACGAGCGAAAATCGAATTGGGGACCCACCCCGCTCTGACCAATTTTTTTTAATCGGTTGGTGGTGGTGATTGACTTGTTGGTGTGTAGTGTGGTTGGTAAGATGTACGAGTGGTATGGTTGTGTTGGGTTGCGTGGTGTGATGCTGTAAGTTGTGTGTTGTTCTGTTGAGGGGCGAGATGTCATAGGATCAGAAGTCGCATAAACATACATATATATTTACAAATAAATCCTTATCGGAATTATTTAAACAACAACAGACCGTAAGTTACATATTTAATGTAAAAGACAAATACTTATTTTATAATAGACCAGCTGATGGGTCGGTGATAATGATTGCTACAATTAAATTATCATTAGATTTCTTAATAAGCTTTCTTATCCTGCTGTACATGCTTGGAGAACCTAACTTCTCAAAAGTATAATTGGAATTCCAATTTTTAAAACCAATTCATGTGGTGGCAATCTAGAAGGGTTTAATGAAGTAAAAACTCTTGGGGATAATAGACTGCGTCTTCGACATTAGTCACGGTGTCTATCGATGTGTATTTTTTATTCTTTCGGAAATTTTTTGAATAATTAGATCGTTTATTTCGTTGACACTATGAAACTCCTTTTCGTGCAAATTCTCGATATCAGGGATGTTCAGGATTTAGGATGGCGAAAGTTTAAAAGATGAATGAGTAACTCTTCCATCCTGTAAAGTTACAGCAATTCATGACGAAACAACTGCTATCGATATACTTATTTCTTCTTTCCTGAAATATCTTTATATATAAAAATTACTTGTCATGTTGTTTGTCCGTGATGGACTCCTGAAATGCTATACCGATTTTAGTAATATTTAGCACACTGTATCCAATTCGAATCAACTTGGAAGATAGGATAATTAAAATAATTCATAAATAAATAATACAGTAAAATCTCTCTTAAATGGACGCCCATTAACTATACGCATTGTTAATGGTTATTAATTAGTCAGCTATAGCAAACAGACAAAACCCCAACTAATTTTTATACAGTAGCGTTCATACGAGTAACTGAGTAAATGATTACTAATGCTGCACATATAATTATATAAAAATGTTAATAAAACATCACTTTAAACAAAACTTTCAGAATTTTTCTATTTTTATTGTATTAGAAAACAGAAAATGTAACACTAAGAGATCAACTTTCTTAAATAATGAAGTAATTCAAAGTATACTAATACTCGGTTTAGCTCATTTCGCAATAACCATAATAACTTACTAATTTTTAAGATTTGGTCCTTTATTTTTAATTACACTTTATATACGTTTTGGCATACTCTCAACTAATTTTTGAAAAAATTCATTCAGTATTTCGGTGCTCTTTCGTACTGTCTCAATCGCATTTTCATTATTGCCCATAAATTTTCAATAGGATTGAGACCAGGACTTTGTGCAGGTCACTCCATCACCGAAAATCTTTAAAGCGCCAACCATTCCTTCACAATTTAAGCGGTGTGTTTGGGATTACCGTCCTGATGAAATACTACTTCTTCCTCCGGGTACGCGCTTTTGTCTACAAAATCGGTCAAGTAGGTCTTCAATATATTAAGGTCATCCTCTTATTTCATTATTCCATGGGAAGCAGCCCCACATCATCAAGCTGCCTCCGCGTTCTTAATAGTTCGCTTCACGTGATGTCCTTGCATTCTTTCATTGGGCCGCCGCCAGTAATAATTTTTTCCATCCGATTGAAAACGATTTATTTTCACCTCGTCAGACCAAATTACACGTTTCCAGTCATCAACGTTCCAATTTTTATGGCTTTTGCAGAAACTGAGTCGTGCTTTTCTATATTTCTCAAAACCAATTCGATTCAGTGCTCTGCGTGCTGTCCGTTCGAGTACACCTTTATTTATAGCTTTTGCGGCCCTTTCTGGCGTAGCTGTGTTGTTCTTTTGCATTTCCCGGATCATTAGGTGTGCTGCGTCCGTGAGCAATTTTGGTCGGCCACTTTTGTTTGTTTTCCGGACAACATTTCGTCTTTTTTGCACGTTGGTTACAATACGCTGGCTAACACTTAGTTTAACTGCAATTTGCCTTGATGAGAGACCATCTGTTGTCAATGTCACGATGCTGTTTTCTAATTCAACAGATATTTTTTTAAGTAGATCAAAAAACTTAAAAAAAGTGAAACACTTGCACAGAAAATGCAACTGAATAAGTAAACAAAAAATAGTGGTAAATCCCCGTTAAGTTGGTCACGCGATCGTTTTTTTTTTTTCGAATGTGCAAAACGTGCGATTTCTGAGTAAATGCGGCATTGCAAAGATTTCGTAGGAGGCTTTTGTAAGAGGAAAAATAAGTGAACAAGTTCCAAAAGTTTTGTTAAAATTGATTAAGTACTAAAATTTTTACGGAACCATAATGGTTAATGGTTGCCACCAAATGATTAATTACTCGCCCTTTTAAATTGTAAAGTTGAATTCTTTATTGAATACTGTTCTTTTACACAAAATTTTGCTTATTTACTATAACTTACATATGTACGAATTCTTACTTACTAGTACTTATTTCTATATGCTCTATAATGATAACGTAAGCAATAATTATAGCAAAATAGCAAACCTCGGTTTGGTCGACAAACGGCCTACATTGCGGCGGCACGGCTTCCGCTTTGGTTTGGTGCCGACGAAATGTGTTGTTCTTGTAAATTTTGGAAATCAACTTTATTGAGCAACAATGATATTGTTTACATGCAGAATATTGCTGAATTGAATTTCTGTTTATAGTTGCAACATTCTTGTCAGTATATTTTCCTAGCTACGACAATTTTGTTGTTGTATATTGTGTTTGCTATGTTAGCTGTGTTGATAACCATTTACTCAGTTATGCACGCTACTGTATATAAGATTCATTCTATCACATTAAAAAAATTGCAACTTACTTTAAAAATATTGAAATTAATAAAACTAACACAACCGATTTTGCGTGAGGCTTGCTTTCAGACATCACAAATTTGTAAGAAAATTGTGAGCATTTGAGCTTTTTAAATCTCCACAGCATACAAAAATCACAAAAACCTCACAATAACGAGGGTACTGATTTTCGGTTCATGTACGTGCGCATATTTTATACATACATGTGTGGATATTATGTTATGAGTTTTTCAATTGTACAAATTTATGACTATACATGTACATATGTGTTATGACTTGTATATGTGCTGGTGTGTGTTATAAGTATGTTTATATTTGTGTTTTTTTTTTTGATTATTGAAACGTAATAAATGATGGGTTTAGATTTCATGGAAATTGCAAGTGATAAATTTAAACTAACAAACAATATTTTTCTCAATGTATGAAGCAAAACAATAAAAGCTGTAATAACAAGCTTTTCTTTTTTAAACTAAATTTAGTGATAATGTTATTTGTTATTTTCTTAGATTAGTAATAGATCATGAAACGTTGTTCTTTTGAGTCTGCGCCTGCTATTTCTAGCCTCTCCTAGTTGTCGGGCTTCACTGTTTACATGATTTTGTAACCTTTTTGCATGTTTCGATGCTGTTTCCCGAATGACTTCCCGAACCATTTTTAAATGATGATCACGGTGCAGATCCGAACTGCGTATGTACCACGGCGCATTTACCATTTTTCGCAGAATTTTGGTTTGGAATCTTTGAACCGCTTCTATGTATAACGGGCCAGCGCATCCCCATAGTTGAATTCCATATGTCCAAATATATTTCAAAGTTTGATTGTAGACTAGGAGTTTATTTGATGTTTTTTAGGGTGATTTTTTGCCGATCAAGCAGCTTATTTTGTGGTATTTTAGTTTTAGTTCTGAAACTTTTTTTTGTGTATGCTCCTTCAATTCAACTTTGCATCCAACGTCATACCAAGATATTTCACCCAGGTGGAATACGGGATTACTTTATTTCCAATATGTAAGGGGATGTATGTAGCACTTTTGTTAGTGAAGTTTATATGGATAGACTTCAACTCGTTTAAAGTAATGTACCATTTCTGTGTCCATTCTACGATTTGATTTAGTTATTTGAATTTAGTGAACAAAATATATAAGATTGGTCCCAGGACACTTCCTTGGGGTACACCTGTTTTTATCGGCTGTAGCGTAGTATATGCTTGTCCGTGCTTGATTCTGAAGCAGCGGTTGCTCAGGTAAGAGTCAACTAGTTTGGTTAAATACTGAGGAAATTGAAATATTAATTTATGAAGTAAGCCATGGTGCCATACTCTATCGAACGCCTGCGATACGTCAAGAAAAACATCTTTGCAATTGTGCTTTTTTTCCATCGCATCTTCAATTATACTCGTTATTCGATGAACTTGATCGATTGTGGAATGTTGAAATCTAAATCCAAATTGATGAATGGGTATAAGTTCCTTTTCTTCAATTACGTTCTGTAGTCTTCTTATGATTACAGCTTCAAGTAGTTTGTCATGTGAGCTTTTGCCAGGTTTTTGTACCATAATAGTTTCAGATACTTTCTATGACAGTGGGACGTATCTGAGATTTAAACAAGCATTTATTATCGTCGTAAGCTTTGCTAGTGCTTTTCGTGTTAGGTTTTTTAGTATGTCAGTAGTAACCAAGTCGAAGCCGGGAGCCTTTTTCGGTTTAAATCTACTTTCAATAATATTTTCAACTTCTTTATTTGTTGTTGGTTGAATTTCACCCACGTATTGTGATTATTCCAGCTGTGGTAGAGTACCATTGAACGTAAAAGAACTAAATGTTTTAGTTAATTTCTCTGAGAAAACTTTCGCTTTTTGTTCGTCGGTTCTGGCCCAGAATCCGTTTGGCTTTCTGAGGGGTGCATTCGACAAGATAGGTTTCCTATCATTTTTTATAGCTTTTCAAAGAGAATAATCCGTATGTTTGTTTGGCGTTAATTTCTCAATATAATTAGAAATATTTTGATTTTTAAATAACTTTATTTTGGTGCTGAGATTCTTAGTTAAATTGTTTAGTTCTGTTTAATACTGAGGAAATCGCGTGATTTGCCATTTTTTACGTAGTTTTCTCTTTTTCTTTATGATTTCCAAAATATCGGAAGGATATTTAGTATTAAAGTTAGTGAAACAGGAGTACTTTTCCAAGCCAATTCTTGAATAGTTTTCGTAAATGTATTAACTTCATCTTCTAATATATCTTGAGTAGTTATATTTACTTTACAATCAATATTTTTGTCGAGTATAACTCCAGTCCCAGTCCGTATGCCTATTAGAGAGATAAGGTGGTATGTCGATTTCTTGTGGATGGCCATTTAAGATTAGATATACTGGCGAGTGGTCCGAATTTAAGTCCAAGCCATTTTCCATGGTAATGAATTTCTTAGATATTTGTCCAGTGATGAAAAAGTCGATCAGGTCAGGTAGTTTTCGTGTGTCGGAAGGCCAGTAAGTCGGCTTGCCAGTAGACATGAAGTCGCATCCAGTAGCCATAGCAGCTTTAAATAGCTCTCTTCCCTTCGGTGTCGTAACTCTTGAGCCCCATTGGGAGTGCTTTGCGTTAAAGTCACCACCCATGATGAATTTTCCATGGTGTTTTAGTATGAGTTCCTTGTACAAGTCCATTTTGATATTGTGTCCGAACTAGATACAACCGATATGGTAGTGGTTTGGAATTCTGGGACTTTTATATTAATTTCTTCGTAGTGGGGAATATTGTCTCTGATAATCATGGCACTCCCCCCTCTCGCATTGTTATTTGGGTGGTTTGAGTAATGTCTTGTAGTTTTTGAATTTAACTAATGTTTCATTAGTAAAATGGGTTTCTGATATAAGACAAATACCAACTTTTTCTACGTGGAGTAATGCCTGTAATTCTTTTCTTCGTTTGAGTAAGCCATTTGCATTCCAGGTCATAATTTTTATCGCTTTCATTTTTGCGCTTTACTTACACATTGCTGTCGCTCTAGTTTACTAAGACGTTCATGAGTAAATTTACCTTGCTCTTCTAGCTTATTAAGCTTGCCGATAATTATCGAGAAATTATAGGTAATATCACTAATGGAATTCGAATTAGTATGGTTTGCAGACGTATTTTGTTGAATTTGACCTTTGGTTATGCTGGCAAATGAGGGTTTTCCAGATTGCTGACTTACATTAGTAACTTCCTTCTGAGGAGCAGTAGAAGCGGTTGCACTTAAGCGTTTTGGTTGTTGGTGATGCTTTTTATTTTTCTCGGTCCCGTTTTTAATTTTTTGCAGTTCTTTTGCCACTTCACATCCCCTATAGTTCGCGTAATTCTGATTGCAGTTGCAACATTTTGGCGGTAGTTCGGCAGGTTTTGTGCAACTTAGAGTTGTATGATTTCACTGTGGAACATTTTTGGGATTATTGTCTGGGGGGTGAGAAATTCTAAGTCAGGGTGATGGTACTAGGTCAGTATAGTAAAACCCTCAAAGGGTTTGGCGTTCGTATGTGTTAGTTTTTTTTATGACCTTTTAAATTTTTTTACAATTTCTATTTGTTTTTATTTGTATTTATTCAAAAAGGTGTTATTTATCACCTCATTTATAAATTTTCCCCAATAACTCCAGACTTCTGGCCATAAACTACTAAAAAAACAAAATAAACATTTTTTGTTTTTTTTTTTTTGTATTTTTAATATTTTAATTTTAAGAAAAAAAATACTTTTTTCCCTTCATACATTCATTTTTAACTTCGAAAGTGTTGCACATATAGGAAAACGGTGTAGAAACAGATTAGAGAAACTGTAATTCTTAACTTTTCTAAATTTGTTTCATCAAAATCGGACAAGTGGTTCGCGAGTTATGTTAAACTACGTTTTTGCCAAAATCTTACAACTACATCAAGATAAGGAAAAAATTTAAGAGGTCATAAAAAAACTGACACATACGAACGCCAAACCCTTTGAGGGTTTTACTATACTGACCTAGTACCATCACCCTGACTTGGAATTTCTCACCCCCACGGTACAAGATTCGATGGCTTGATGGGTTCGAGTTTGACGACAGAGTTTAAAATATGTTTGATTTCATAAATTTTGTTTATGTTCTCTGTGGATTCCAAGCATACGATAAACATATTTAATGGATTTTTTGTTTTGTATTGAAGTTTATTTATGACTTTTGTAACTTTAAAACCCTGCCTTTGAAGATCTGAGACAATACTTTCCGGCTCACATGAGTGATGAAGGTCTTTAACCATTACGCGTATATCCCGCGATTGCTTGTCCTCGTACGAGTACCAGGAAATTTGCGATTCGTTTAATTTACTTGTAAGTATTCTATAATCTGAACTTTCAGAAAGGTTTATTTTACATGAACTTTGGCCAATGAGTTCAAGTGTGTAAGAATTTTTAACTTCTGCGTTTATCAAAGAACGCATTAAGGGTGATTAATTGATTTTTCAGATATTATGATTGGCGGGGGGCGATGACTTACTTTTATATCTCTTTTATCTTTTGTTGTATTATCCGGGTTCGGAGACTTCAGCGTTACATCTGGTGAAGAATTCGCTTTGCGTTTCTTAGTTTCCCTACTTTTTTCTTTTTTAATAACCAATTTGTTTCATTTTCCAGCTCTTCTTCGTCGTAGCGCGGGAACTGATTGAGTGCTTTTTATTTTGTTATTATTATTTTTTATTTTTTTGTTATTGTTTATGATTTTTATGGTTTTGTGTTAAATTATTTATGGTATTCAACTTTAATGCAGATAATTAATGTACTCCGTGATGTCAACGATGTCGATGACCTCCGGCGAATCTGTCTGCAAATTTTCACAGCCTGGATTACGCGTCAATTAAGGTAATTTGAGGAGCACACCCAACTGGTGACCGTACACTTTGACCGTACGCTTCACAAAAAAAAAAAAAAAACAACATCTAATGGAATATTCGTTTCTCTTCAGTACTTCTTAAAGATGTCTGGGCATTTAATCTAAAAGTTTCGCTGTTCGACGTAATGTTCGATTTTAAACGAATTGGACGAGCAACACGTGTTTTTAATTAAATATATCCCGTTGAAATGAAGTTTTTGCAACTAGTTGTATCGGTGAATGAGTTCGGCCTACTATTTTTCCTGTTTCCTTTAACGATTTGGTTTTATCATGATTTTTCTTTCACTGGTACCAATTTTCGTGCCTTTTAATTCCATGTCTTATCTAAAGACCTCTTTCTTCTTTAATAACTTGAAACAAACTACGGTAAAATTGTTATGTTAAACTCGCACAAGTTATCGGGAAAAAAACCTAAACTAACGGTAGTCGTGAATTGCTGTTGTGCTGCTGTACACAGACTTTTTATTTCACTTCGTGATGTCACCGAATAATTCTTGTTGAAGTTATTCGTACAATTTTTTTTGTAAAGTAATAAATATTGCTTAACATTTTCCAAAAACGAAAAAACAGAGCATACAGGCGTTTTATTTATTTTGTTTTCTTTGATTTTTTAACATAAAATACAAAAAAGTGTCCATATATTTCATTGGACTACAAAAATAAACATAACATGTGGAAATTCAGGCCACAGCTTAATTGATGCAGCAGAAAAACAAATATTAATTCGAGGGTTTAAAGTTTTATAAATACTCAGTACTTAGTTAGATATCTTTTGTTATCAATGACAGCTTGTAGTCTATTTGGCATGGAGTCTAAATAAATTCGAAAATTGTTGAGAAAGTTGCGGTTAAAGTAAGTTTTTCAGTTTTTTAAATGCTGTACGCAAATTTATTAGGGCAAGTGTATATATGTATGTGTATATTAAAAGAAACTATTGCAGGATACTTAGCAGTCACAATCTCTTCTTATCATTCGACCAAATAACCAAATATTCTCCTGTTACTAAAACTTTTTTCAATAATTAAAAAAATTGTTAACGTTTTTACGGTGTCACAAAATTTATTATTCGACGAAATTTTGATTAGATAAAAATCAAATTTAGTATCTTATTAACTTATTTTGAAGGTCATAAATTCACTTATTTTTGTACTATTGCAACCAATTGCTACAGAGCATTATAGTTTTCTTCGCCTATAGGTTGTACGTATCCCTAAAACTAATCGAGATAGATATAGGGTTATATGTATGTACATATGTATATACATGATCAGAATGACAAGAAAAGTTGAAATCTGGTTGACTGTCTGCCTGTTCGCCCGTCCATCCGTGAAGGCTGTAACTTGAGATCTTGATTAAACGTCGTATACAGGTTCTGAAAAATTCGAGTTCGTGGATGGGCGTAATTAGTGTTGGGGACTATCGAATAAAAACAAACAAGTTATTCTATAGTTCAGCACTTTTCATTCATTCGATAGTTTTCAAGAAATCACTCATTACTATTTTTTCGGTCATTTGAATTTTTGCGTTCATACCAATTTTTCGTTCAAAACGAATATTTTGTTCGATACTAATTTTTCGTTCATTACTATTTTTTCATTCATTAGTATTTTTTCGCTATTGAATGATTTTTTCGAATGAATGATTTTATACAAGTAGATATCTAGCAAAGATTTTTTGTACGAATTCATTTATTCCATTTCAAGTAAATGGTATTATATTCAGCAAATGTACGAATAATGCTTAAATTGTGTGTATTTCAAAATTATGTTGAATGATTTATGATGAATTATGTGTGATAATGGAAAATAAATTGAATGCATGTATGAGTGGTAGAAGTTATTAGATGCTTAAAATAGACTTAAGTGAAAAGTAATAATAATATTAAATATAGACTTATAAAGCGATAATGTATCGCCAAATTAATAAGATGATTAAAGTAGATTCATATGGTCATCGCTATTTGGCAAGATTAAATGACAGTTTCTAGTCGGTTTGATAAAATACAATGGCTCTGAATTAAGCAGGTTGGCAACTTGGTTATGTATTGCGATTCGAAATTGTAGCTATGTATACATTCACTTAACCGTTTTAACCTTTGGTATTATTTGCAGCATCAATAGTAAAACATTTGAATTGGGTCGCAACTTATATAAATATTGGTATTAGATTTTTAATTGCAGTGTTTTCTGTGGTAATATAAAATTTATTTATGTATTTTGTAATGAAAATGCTGAAAATATTTTTATACATAATTAGATAATAAAAAAATGCGCCCTGGATTAAAGAGATCAGCCGTGTGGGAATGTTTTACTAATAATGGTAATAACGTCAACTGCAATATTTGTAAAAAAAAATTTAAAGTTTGCTGGTAACACTTCAAATATGAACGATGACCTACGACGAAGGCATCCATCATCACATAGTGTGGAGGAGACTTCTTCGGCGATAGTCGAACGAGCACCTGCTGTAAGTGACTTAGATATGCCAAGCTGTTCTTCAACGCAAAGAGATGTGAACTTAACAGTGGAAGCTATTGAAAGTGAGATAAGTAGTGCTTCTTTGGTACCTCCTGTGAACGTAGAAACTACGAGTTCTTCAACAATACCCAGTAGAAATGTTTCAGGTGGTGGACCATTAAGAAGAAGGACAATGCAAACAAAATTATTTGTTACAAGCACGCGATCTGTGCTTTCGGAAACTGAAAGGAGAAGTATAGATGAGTCTCTTATTAAAATGGTTACAAGAGATATGCAACCACTCTCTATTGTTGAAAATGAAGGATTTCGAGAATATACAAAAAAGCTTCAGCCTTTGTATTCAATCCCAATCAGAAAACTTCTTTCCAACACAATGTTGCCTTCAAAATATAACGAGACACGGAAAAAGCTTCATGCCATTTTGCAAAATATTTCACACCTTTCTATAACAACAGATATGTGGACTACTGACAGCCAGACGCCTTTTTGCAAAAACACCACCACCCATGTGTCGCTCACACTCTAAATGTATGCGTTGTGGATGCTATAAAGACTGCTCCTCAGATTTAAGAGCTTATAACGAAATGCAGAGCTATAGTAACATATTTCCATCATAGCTCTCAAGCAGCAGAAAAACTTAAAAATATGCAAAAGCAAATGGGAGTAGCTGAACTTAAGATGAAGCAAGACGTTGCTACTAGATGGAACTCTGGCCTTATAATGATGGAACGTATATGCTTGATAAAAGAACCGCTGTCACTAGTGGTGCCTATAGTCAGAGGACTGCAATATGCAATAAGATCCCAGCAAATGAAAACTACGGAGGGAGAATGCTTGAAAAGTAGTTTGTTGGAAGTAATTTCGAGACGACTTGGCCAACTAGAGTCTGACAAGATGTGTGCCAAATCGACCTTCTTAGACCCACGGTTCAAAAAGATTGCCTTTGGAAATGAAAGTAACTCTAGTAATGCTCAAAAATGGTTGGGAGAAGAGGTATCAGCATTCATACAGCGGAACCAAAGGACTGCTACAGCCCCAGTAATAGAATTACCCGCGGATAAAAGTAAATTATCTCTTTGGACTCTACTTGACCAAAAAGTAGCGGATGCAAAAACTATTTGTCACAACGCCCCTAGTGTTAATGCACATATTTCTTTGGAACAATATCTTAGACAAGATTTCGTTGAGAGACATCAAAACTCTTTAATCTATTGGGACAGCAAAAAGGCAACTTTTCCAGAACTCTACGAGCTTTCCAAAAAATATTTATGTATACCTGCTACTTCAGTTCCTTCCGAAAGGGTTTTTTCTAAAGCTTGGCAAATAATAAATGATAGAAGAAATAGACTTAAAGATGAAAAGCTAGATCAAATAATATTTTTAAATAGCATTAATATATAATTAGCATTTTTTTGCGTTCTTCTGATATTTATATTTATTTTATATGATATTGAATATCTTTTCTGTGCTTTACTATTTTTATGTTTTATTAAAATATTGAATTAAATTAAACCTTTGTATTTGTTTAATTAAAAATGAATAAAATTCCAGTACTTTTTTGTTGTTTGAAGAGCACGCGTTTGCTTAGTTATTGAATTAGATTAAATAAATGAATGAATGAATGAACGAAAAAATTCATTCGATAGTCAAAATCATTCAGTCATTAACAATCGATAGTTGAAATCACTCGATAGTTCCCAACACTAGGTGTAATCGGTCCATTGCCACGCTCACAAATCACCATTAACCGAAGACCTATAAAGTGCCATAACTAAGCACTAAATTGAGATATGAAACTATAATTTGGTAAGTAGTAAGGGGCACCTGTGGATATTTTTGTTTGAAAAAGGTGGCGTGATTCCGCCCCCTAATATGATTAATGGGCATATCTCCTAAATACCTAAAGCTACAATAACCAAATTTGCTCAACATAAATATATCACAAACTACTACCGATGGGTGAATATCATATGATCCCACTCACTTCCCATATAACGGTACTGTTTAAAAGTACCTACTAAAAGCACGATAAATCATTAACCAAATGATGAAAAGTAAAAATTTGTTGCCTGGATAGTATGACAAAGCGTTATAGGGACCGGGATAAAAATCAGACAATGGGGGTGGCACCACCCACTTTTTGATGTAATCCCATTCTCGGGACCGGATTGACCGATTTCGTCAAAATTTGTAACGTGGAATTCCTTTCATATGCCTTTGTCACCCTGTGAAATCGAACAACAACCACGCCTACTATCCACATCACACAATTTCAAATTCCACTTGATTCGTTCAGTTTCCAGCACACAAATCAAAACGAAATTAATATACAGTCGAAACTCTCTATTACGAATTCCAAGGGGTTGGACATTTACCTCACTATAAAGAAAATTTGCTACATAGAAAAGCAAAAAATGTTTCTCCTTTAACATTTTAATCATTTCCAAATAGGTATGGAAAACTTCAACATATGAAGAAAGTTGTCCATATGCATTCATATGAATATGTTAAAAGATAATTAATAAAGTACATCAGAAAATTATTAGCCACGGATTTTCTTTATAATTGTTTCTTTACCTGAGATAGCTTGTGCTCCAAAACTTTTTTGAACACTTTCGGTTGTATCTTCGTCGGTTCATTACACTCAACATTGTTGTAGTCTTTAAATGTTGCATAAATATTAGCAACTGTTTTAAATGAAGATTCTAAAAAGGCGAGGTGGAATAGTGGTAGATAGTTTTCTTCGTACCAAGGCATACTGTTGTTCGTTGTGGTGCCAATCTTTTACAAATCTTGCTTTTCTAAAACAGTTTGCAATGGTCTCGAATTTTACTTGGACATTCCACATTTTGCTCAAGTTTCTTATGGCATCAAGCGAATTTATGCGCGTAAGAGGTTCTTTCTCTTACATTTGTTCCAAAATATTTGCTAAACTGCGTTTTAATGTTACAAGTTATGCTCTGATCCATTGGTTGAAATCAAATAAGCAATTTCAATATTTTTCAATTGGTCCTTTACATCCCTAGGGTGCCCAGCGCAGTTGACAACAAAAAGCAAAACATTTCGTTATTTGAAGCAAACTTTCGGTTCAATTCAAAAAGCCAAAAGACAAAAGAAAATCTTGCTTGTCATCTATACTTTCGCATTAAATTTATAATGTCGTTTTCGATATATTTTTCTAACAATTTTGGTAAGACGTTCGTTACCCATTCTTCTCCAGTTTGGATGTTGGCGACAGCAATTTCACCACACAATGTTTTTTGAAAAATCCCGGGACGATTTTTAAATTTTTCAAACCAGCCTACACTTGCTTAAAATTCTCCGTGGCCCAATGCTTCAGTGAAGATTCCGACCACTTGCCGCCTATACCCTTTTCAGCATTGCTTCGTCAATGTTCTCAAAGGTACAAGTTCGCAGCTTTTTGCGTTTAATACTGGATGCATTATCTGTGACACTGGTTAACATGTTTTTTTAAAATAGATAATATACTGGAAGGAATTCCAAATTTTTTATACGCGGAGTCATTTTACAACATACTATCGCAATATGCAAAGACAATTGTTAGCGAATGCAAGAAATATGAGAGATGATAATGATTTTAGTTGTCACTTGCATAGTTCAGTGGTTCCCTGAAATACACTTTCAATTTTATAGAAAATAAACGATGCAATGCATCAGTTTTTGCTTGTGCGTTGTGAAAGCAACAAAGTTAGTAGACCCAAAACACAGTGTTCTTATAATTGCTTCGTAATAAAGAAAACTTCGTTATAGAGAGTTTCGACTGTAATGGGATTAAACTTTACACAAATAATGCCTTTAGTGTATGCCACTTTATGACAAAAAATTGTTCAATTTCAATTCTTGAACAGCCTCAGGAACCGTATATGTGGACCCCAGTATCTGTAGTTGACTTTTGTTTGAAAAGTTCCTGCAGTAGTAATTTTGTGTATCATAAATGGATGAAATCGGGTCAGGACTTCCTAAGCCCCCATATACCTAATATAAAGATTTTTGAACTTCCGTGGTGACTTTATGCTGGATAAATCGGCCAAATTAAAATTTAATTTTTTAATTTTAATTTTAATATTATAAAGTCTTGCGGTATTTTAATTGATTTTTTTCATTGAAATTGAAATGAATTTTTGATGACTCATGCCCAGCTCTTGACCGATGCTACGCCTGCTACTATGCCGGTCTCTTTCGACCAATTCAGCGATTTTATCGCAATTTTCGACGACAGGCCTTCCGCAGCGTGGCGCATCTTCGACCACCTCTACACCAGAACGAAAACGTTGAAACCACCGTTGTGCGATGGAAATGGAAACTGTATCGGGTCCATAAACTGCACAAATTTTATTGGCGGCTTGAGATGCATTTTTGCCTTTATCGTAGTAGTACTGTAAAATATGCCGTATTTTCTCTTTATTTTGCTCCAAGTTTGCGACGCTTTAACTCACGAACGACTTAAAAGAAACGACAATCAATCGAACTCGTGTTAGCGCGTGAAATGAGCTTTCCAAAAAGGTGTAGCGTCACCCGATTCGACGAATAAAACTAGAACTACGCGCTTTCAGCGCCAACTAGCGAAAGTACCGCAAGACTTTTTTGACAAACTAATATAATTTCATACTGAAGATGAAACGGAGACGTTTAATAAGAGCCGGTGTCAAATCTGACCGATGGCCGTGGCACCGCCAAAATTATCAAAGTTGGACCACAAAGGTTGAAGACCCCAAACGAACCGAAAACGTGACCCCAGTTTCTACAGAAAACATATTTTAGAAAATATCGGTCAATATGTGAGATACGTTATTGAAATTCTAAGAAGATTCTCATCTGACAGCAGTATACTTGTGCGTCCAAAATGTTGAATCGGATATATAGATTAGTAAAAATGCTTACTTCCACAACGATGTTATTCGCTTTATTCTTTATTGCTTAATGAATTATAACATTACACTTCAACCTGACCTGATTTGCTTGTTTTGCTCCACGGAGAAACGGTTCTTGTTTGTTCTTTCGAGCCGCAGATCTTGGCCGAAAACCAGAGCTATGCGAGTTAATTCATATACTTTAAAAAAATTAAAAAATATATATTTTCTTGTGCAGAATATGATCTTTATTCTTAGAAATTCACATACTTAATGAAGATGTTTTCGTATTATGCTAAGGGTTATATATAATATTTGATTGTCGTTGATACTGGTATTAACACTCCTCTCTCTTATAAAAAAAATTTCCTCATTTTTATAATGTAAAGTTGGCTGTGAGTTGCTGAAGTTCGTGTAATTTCCTTCTTTATTGTGTAACTTGTCGTAGTTTGATTAATTTGAGTAGTGTCCAAATTATCAGGACTATAATTCCAAAGGCTGTGATTGTGTAACATAAAATTTGGATCGGGTGATCTTCAATTGGAATGAGTAGTTTATGTAACTTCCGGATAATCGTAAATTTAGTTTCATCATTGGAGTTGATTACTTCATCAATTGTTATGGTGCCTTCATGTTGAATTATCTGCTTTATTGTATCCCGTATGTTTGTGTACTTTCGTTCATTTATTTTAATGGTGTCATTGAACTGGATCAAGATGACTCCTCAGATAGTTTCGTTATTAATTTCATGTTATCCATCTAATATTATATATCCATAATCTAATATTGTGATATTTGCATTTGTTTCTTCAATAGTTTTACAATTTTCGTTTTCTTTTAGCTTTAATTTCGAAATAAATTCATTATCTTTGTTGGTTTTACATATAAAATAATTTAGTTATTGTTTACATTCTTTTACTCTTGAATAATTATTTATATTACATTGAGCAATATATTTGTCTAATATATATTTGCCATATAGAGAGCTTAACGATGTTATTTTATATAATTTACATTTTTGCGTTATTAAGTGATATTTATAAATGATTACATATGTATCCTTAACTCTAATTGCATTTATTGTGGAGTATTCCATTACATTTAAAACTGGCATATCTTTTCGTTTTTTGTTATTATTATTTCTATCATTATTTTATTAGGAAAAATATACAAAATATTAAACATAATAGTAAGAAAGGTGTACAAGCTACTGTGGCCATCGCCTCCGATATAATAGTATAATGTTACAAAGTTTAAATTTTTAAAAAAAAAATTACACTCTTTTAGAAAATTGCATATATTAACAATGTTGCGAAAGATGGTGTATTTAAGAATATTTGGTATTTGCTAGAATTAAAGTATTTTTGCCTAATACTCTCTAGTGCTGAACAAATATTGAATATACATTATGTTCCATGATGGTATAGGATTGCCGCCAAGATGTTGGTGAGTGATTTGCGTGTGTCCGATCCTTAATCGAGTAAAAATTGTTGCTTGCTGTCGTGAGATGTTGTTGAGGTAGCGTCCCTTTTCGCGTAGTTTGTTTAGGATTGCGTATTAGTGTTTAAATTTCTACCAGTCTGCAACTTTCTTTTCATATATGTGTCTGCTTAACATTTTACTGAGGTCATTTTGGTCTTGCACCGCGTTAGGAAAAGTGGGGGCAGATTCGAAAAATCTCGCCGAGTTGTCAGCTTATTCGTTCCCAGGTATGCCAACGTGACCGGGCACCCAGAGAAGAGCTATTTTTCTTTTATACTTAATGCAAATATCTCTAATTTTAAACATTTTTCTTCTTCTTAATTGGCGTTGACACCGCTTACGCGATTATAGCAGAGTCAACAACAGCGCGCCAGTCGTTTCTACTTTTAGCTACGTGGTGCCAATTGGATATTCCAAGCGTAGCCAGGTCCTCTTCTTCTGCTTCCCGCGGCGGGTGCAGTAGCCAAATACTTTCAGAGCTGGAGTGTTTTCGTCCATCCGGACAACATGACCTACCCAGCGTAGCCGCTGTCTTTTAATTCGCTGAACTATGTCAATGTCGTCGTATATATCGTACCATCGAATGCGATATTCGCCATGGCCAACGCGCAAAGGACCATAAATCTTTCGTAGAACTTTTCTCTCGAAAACTCGCAACGTCACCTCATCAGTTGTTGACATCGTCCAAGCCTCTGCACCATACAGTAGGACGGGAATTATAAGCGACTTATAGATATTGGTTTTTGTTCGTCGAGAGAGGACTTTACTTCTCAATTGCCTACACAGTCCTAAGTAGCACCTCTTGGCAAGAGCAATCCTGCGTTGTATTTCCAGGCTGACATTGTTGGTGGTGTTAATACTGGCTCCTAAATAAACGAAATTATCTACAACTTCAAAGTTATGACTGTCAACAGTGTTGTTAAAGCCAAGTCGCGAGTGCGACGACTGTTTGCTTGATGACAGGAGATATTTCGTCTTGTCTTCGTTCACTGCCAGACCCATTTCTTTTGCTTCCTTGTCCAGTCTGGAGAAAGCATAACTAACGGCGCGGGTGTTAAGGCCGATGATATCAATGTCATCGGCATACGCCAGCAGCTGTGCACTCTTATAAAAGATTGTACCTGCTCGATTAAGTTTTGCAGCTCGAACTATTATCTCCAGCAGCAGATTGAAGAAGTCGCACGATAGGGAGTCGCCTTGTCTGAAACCTAGCTTGGTATCGAACGGCTCGGAGAGTCCTTCCTCATCCATTTCCTTTTCGTGCTGTCGAAAGCAGCTTTGAAATCGACGAAGAGGTGGTGTGTGTCGATTCTCCTTTCACGGGTCTTTTTCAAGATTTGGCGCATGGTGAATATCTGGTTGGTTGTTGATTTGCTAAGTCTAAAGCCACACTGATAAGGCCCAATCAGTTTATTGACGGTGGGTTTTAATCTTTTACAGAATACGCTCGATAGAACCTTTTACGCGATGTTGAGGAGGCTTATACTACGGTAGTTGGCGCAGATTGTGGGGACTCCCTTTCTATGGATTGGGCATAGCACACTTAAATTCCAATCGTTGGGCATGCTTTCATGCGACCATACTTTGCAAAGAAGCTGATGCTTGCTCCTTACCAGCTCTTTGCCGGCGTGTTTGAATAGCTCGGCCCCCGCCGCTTTGTTGTTTTTCAGGCGGGTAATTGCTATTCGAACTTCTTCCCGGTCGGGTAACGGAACATTTGATCCATCGTCTTCGATTGGGGAATCGGGTTCGCCTTCTCCTGGCGTTGTACGTTCACTGCCATTCAACAGACTGGAGAAGTGTTCCTTCCATAATTTAAGTATGCTCTGGGCATTGGTGACTGGATCATCAAGAGTATGCTCCGGTCTTGAAACCTTCTGTAAGCCGCCTCATTTTTTCGTAGAATTTTCGAGCATTACCCTTGTCGGCCAGCTTATCAATCTCTTCATACTCACGCATTTTGGCCTCTTTCTTTTTCTTTCTGCAAATGCGTCTCGCTTCCCTCTTCAACTCTCGGTATCTATCCCATCCCGCACGTGTTGTGGTCGATCGTAACGTTGCGAGGTAGGCAGCCTGTTTTCTCTCCGCTGGGACACGGCAATCCTCTTCGTACCAGCTATTCTTTTGCACTTTCCGAAAACCAATGGTTTCGGTTGCAGCTGTACGTAAAGAGTTTGAAATGCCGTCCCACAGTTCCCTTATACCGAGTTGTTGACGAGTGTTCTCAGGGAGCAGGAGTGCAAGCCGTGTAGAAAATCGTTCTGCGGTCGGTTGTGATTGCAGCTTCTCGACGTCGAACCTTCCTTGTGTTTGTTGACGTGCGTTTTTTGCTGCACAGAGGCGGGTGCGAGTCTTGGCTGCAACAAGATAGTGGTCCGAGTCGGTATTAGGACCTCGGAGCGTACGCACGTCTAGAACACTGGAGACGTGTCTTCCATCTATCACAACATTATCGATCTGGTTGGTGGTTTTTCGATCCGGAGACAGCCAGGTGGCTTGATGAATCTTCTTATGCTGGAATCTAGTACTACAAATGACCATATTTCGGGCCCCGGCGAAGTCGATCAGCCTCGACCCATTTGGGGATGTTTTGTCGTGGAGGCTGAATTTACCGACTGTAGTGCCAAAAATACTTTCTTTGCCCACCCTGGCGTTAAAGTCGCCAAGCACGATTTTGATATCGTGGCGCGGAAAGCTTTCATAAGTGCGCTCCAAGCACTCATAAAAGGTATCTTTGGTCACATCGTCCTTCTCTTCCGTCGGGGCGTGGGCGCAAATCAGCGATATGTTGAAGAACCTCGCTTTGATGCGGATTGTGGCTAGACGTTCATTCTTCGGAGTGAATAATAGTACTCGGCGACGGAGTCTCTCTGCCACCACGAATCCCACACCAAACTTGCGCTCCTTTCTATGGCCACTGTAGTAAATGTCACAAGGACCTACTTGTTTCTGTCCTTGTCCCGTCCATCGCATTTCGTGGACGGCGGTGATGTCAACCTTTATTTTCACGAGGACATCAACCAGCTGGGCAGCGGCACCTTCCCAATTAAGGAACCGGACATTTCAGGTGAATGCCGGTAATTCGTAGTCCTTATTTCGTTTGCCATGGTCGTCGTCAAAAGGGGGGTCACTCATCCGAGGCTGTTGTTGTTTTTTCATTGGTATGATATTTTACGTGGCGGGTCACAAATCCAACGCACAACCCTGCGGAGGGGATTTTTCGCCTTCTCACTTTAGCTCGCCTTTAAACGGATTTTCTTAAGCTACCCAGAGGATACTTGGTCAAAGACCGGAAGTCGTGAGCTGCTTGAGTCATATGTAAAAGAATCGTTTCTTGCCACTCCCATGCGAATGGGGATCAGAGAACTTTCCTCACTTGCGTGAACTTTTACACATGACTCCATCCTCTATCCAATTTTATATATTACTATGGAATTATTTCATATGTTGCGTATGGCGTTCAAGCAGGAGAAGCTGTCTGAGCAAATATGGGATTTGCCTTTTTGTAAGATAGCATATTATAATGCCATATATATTCCAATTGCCTCGGCGGTAAATACGGACGAATATGATGGAAGAATTCCGCCAGTAATAGTTATCCCCTTAGCTGTGGTAACAACATAGGCAGTATTTGTTAATTTGGACGCATCTGTGAAAATTTCTTTAAACTTTTTATTCTTATAAACGTTGGTTAGTTCTAAGAAGTTTTGTTGAAAAACTGTGTTACTGGTGGTGGATTTTTTGAAATTATGTAGAGATGTAGTTATGAAACATCACTAATCAGCCATTCAGGTTGAGTGTCGGTTGTATAAAATTTCGATGGGATGTGAATGTATAAAGTGAATGCTGTGTTTGGAGAATTAAGTATTTTTGGAAGAAGTTGTATCATTTTTTCGTAACTCTTTCCTTTATTGACGGCAAGCCTTTTTTTCCTAAAATATATTTAGTTGGTGATGTAGGAAAAGCGTTTAAGCTACGACCAGTGTGGCCATTCTAACATTTTTGCAGCTAAATTTAGATTTTTTTTGTATTTAGCCGCTAAATTTTCATTTAGCATTTAGCATTTTTCTTAGCTTTTTGCGATTATTAGTTTAGCATTTTTAAGCATTATTCTATCCAAAAAATTTCAAATGTTTTATTACTTTTTTGTATAAACAAAATCTGATAATTTTTAGTTGTCTACACATTTATACATATAATCATGGCAACCATTTGCGTAGTGATTAAAAAATAAAATCTGGCATCACAGCTCAATAGAACAGCTGTGTTTTCATTCTTCTCTAATAAAACAAAAAATAGCAATTTGTTTAACATAGACTATGGAAAGGTTGGTAGTTAACTAAAAAATGAAATTATGTGTAAATTTAATTGACGAAGTTAGCAGTGACTCCGAAGAAAACACGTGCCGGCCCAGCACCAGTAAAAGGTAAATAAATATTTATTCCGTGTGTTAAAAATGTACTAAAAATCATATTCTCGTAAATATGGCTGAAAATATACGCAAAGAACCAGAAAAAGCTGGTTTAATGATCCGAGACTATGCAAGTGGATTGTAGAGCTAAATGATCAGGAGGTAAAGTGTAAATACTGCCATTGTATTTTAAAACCAAAACTAAGTACACTTCTTACTCATGGAAAACTTCTAAGCATTTAGCAGCAGCATCGACTTTCACAAAAAACAATCAAAAAACACTCGTTTTTCACCCACTAAACAGCAATTCCAAAGTAAAAGCAGCAGAATTATTAGAAGATTTATATGTAGCGGTACACACTACGATAACGTCAGCTGATCATTTAGTCCGGTTACAAAAATATATATTTATTGATAGCAAGGTCGCGGTTGGCATGACATTGGGTCGAGCAAAGTGTACTGCCCTCGTTAAGTCAGTTTTGGCTCCCCATTTTCAACACCTATTGGCTGAAGATATTAGTGGCAACTTTTTCAGTCTGATTATAGACAAATCTACAGACATAACTATTGATAAATATTTGGGTATAGTAATACGTTATTACAGTAAATCTGCCAAACAAATTGTAAACACATTTTTAAACCTAAGTGCACTTGATGACGCGTCAGCCAATGGAATATGCAAAGCCATTTTTAAAGTTATTAAGGATTTTAATCTAAAAATTCAAAACATGATGGGCTTAGGAACTGATAATGCCAGAGTAATAACTGGAGTTAACCGTGGAGTGATAGCAAAACTACGTGAAAAAAATAAAAACATAATACTAGTTCCCTGTATGTCATTCCATTCAGCTTTCAGTGTCTCCAGCATCCAAAATGCTACCTGATGAAATTGAGTATTTGGTGTCAGAAACTTACAATTGGTTTTCCAAATCAACTTTAAGACACAAACATTATAAGAGCATTTACGCTGCGATTAATGATGGCATGCAACCATTAAAATTGGAAAGAGCCTGTGACACTAGATGGTTGTCAATTGAATCAGCTGTAAATCGTATAGAAAGTCAATGGCTAGAGTTGAAAACTCATTTTGAAATTGCCGCACCGGTAGAATCGTCTCATTAAGCTAATATATTTAAAAAATTGCTGTCAGATGTACAAAAAGGAAATAAAATGTTTGAAAGTAATAATGCTGACCCTACTCTGTTGCTATCAGAAATATGTTCTTTTGAAAGACCTTTCCTATCGAATTGTTTTAAAATCTGACACTGCTCCGTTCAATTCGCGTTTAGAAAATTTTTTTGTTCCAACACCATACTTTAATTACAACTTTGAAGAATTTTTAAAATCAAAGAAAGATGTAATCAATTCTGAAGAAGAAAATTAAATAAGAGTTACTTGCCGAAAGTTTACAGCTCAGTTAATATATCAGCTTAGACCACGATTGCCAGCAAATTTTCTAAATCTTAAAAATACAAATTGGTTTTCTGTAGAAAACAGTTTAAAAACGAAAAAATTTAAATTGCATGAACATTTTGAACAACAAATGGAAGATTTCACTGTGGACGAAATTACTATTTTAGAAGAGCAATGGCAAAAGCTAAGTACATATGAATGGGCAAACAAAAACTCAACAATTGATTTCTGGATAAGTGTATACGAATATAAAAATGCTTTAAATGAAAACCCGTTCCAGGAATTGTCTTCTTTTGTTATGAAGTTTCTAGTTTTACCATTTAGTAACGGAGAAGTTGAAAGAGTTTTCAGTGGCATGAACCTTATAAATTAGAAATAGAATGATATTGAACACTATGAATTCACTTCTTCACATTAGATGCGGATTGAAAAGGTAGAATAAATGTTGCGAAAGTTTTAAAATTACCAAGGATCTCATACAAAAATGTGATAAAACCATATATGATAATGATATTTCGACCGACTCTTCGGAAGTTGAGGAACAATATTCATTTGATAATGTATTTAGCTTATAATTAAAATGTATCATTTGTAAACAAATGATATTTAAAAATGTACTGAAATGTTATTAAATAGCGATTTAAATGTTTATGTTACTTTTTTATATAAATATACATATACATATTGTACAAAAGTTGTATTAAAAAAAGCACGTCTGTATTCTATAATCGTCTATTGCAAAATAGGCCGCGTCTTTATTGTATACCTCCTTAAATATACATTTGGTTAACGGATTGTAGCATCACGCTACATGATACATATGTGCATACATACATATATATGTATGCCTACAGTTTACATATTGCAGATTTACATTTACATTCGCTAAGCTAGAGTGAAACTACTAGTCTACGAATACAAGGCTAAATGTAGGACACAATCATATCGATCATTCAGCATTCAGCAATCAGCTGACTGGTATTGGTTTACGACCTTACTAATTATGCACAGGACTGCATTTTACTGAACTTAAATCTTGAACATCCTGCCCGGCTGAACCCTCGCGGTTCAGTAATTCTTCTGTAGGACCTGTTAGGCGGCATAACTGCTGCACTGGTCGCTGACACCGCTGCTTCATAGGAAGTCCATTTGGTGAGGTCTGGTTGGTATTGTATTCTATGGTCACGGTACGTACCAGGCCATCACTACCCGGATGAACGTCAATCACCCGCCCCATACGCCAAACCGATCGTGGTAAATTTTCACCACGTATAAGAACTACATCTCCACTCTGAACATTGGGTTCCGATCTAGTCCATTTGTTCCGTGTCTGAAGAGTATTTAGATATTCGGACTGCCAGCGGCGCCAAAAATGCTCCAACATTTTCTGGAGGCGTTGCCAATACCGAAGACGATTTTCCGGAGCTTCAGGCAATGGAGGGTCTGGACGAAAATTGAGTGGTCGTTCGATCAGAAAGTCACCCGGTGTTAGCGCTATCCCTCCTTCAGGATCATCGTAGAGAGCTATCAGTGGTCACGCCTCGATGCGAGTCAGAAGAGTAGACAATTCAATGTAACGCAACGTCTGGCTGCCCATGATCCTCAGCAGATGCTTTTTAGCTGAACGAACTGCTGCCTCCCATAGACCGCCGTGATGAGGTGCGAAAGGTGTTATGAACTTCCAACATGTACCTTCAGCTGCCAGATGTTGTTGAGCATGTGTTGTTACCCAAGCCTTTAAGTCTTCCTGCATTTGTCGATTAGCCCCTACAAATTGTGTTCCATTATCACTGTATAAGGTGGTACAGATACCCCGTCGACTAATAAAACGACCGTAAACATCTATAAATGCCTGTGTACTCAAGTCCCCTGCCAGTTCAATGTGAACCGCTCGTGACGTAAGGTTTTTGTTAAATAGTCAGTGTTTTGATATTCAATAATGTGTCTGTAATACTTTGGAAAAGTCGTTTGTGATTCTTTTTTATTACGTTTAGTTTTTTTTAATATGATTTGATTCTTAAATGAATTTATCATTTGTTTTGCGGTACTACGTCTTGATTTCCTGGTTTGTATATTATTTTTGCTCTAGATTCTTGTATAAATTGTTTCTATGTTTTTAGTTTTATATTTGGATTTTTGTCCGAAATAGAAAATATTAATGCTTGGTGATCAGTGTGTATAGTTAAATCTGCTATGCCGTAAATATAATTCCTAAGTTTTCCTATAGCTTATATTATTGCTTATAATTCTTTTTCCGTTGTACAATAATTTTCTTCTGTTTTTGTTAATGTTCTTGATATAAAAAATATAGGTTTCTTTTCTTGTGATAGAGTTTTATCATGGCGAAATTACTCGCATTTGTAGTTAAATCAAAAGGTTTTGAGAAATCTGGTTGAAATAGTTAGTTCAACTTATTCTTTTAATTTTGTTTTAATTATTTGTATAGCTTCTTTATATAATTTAATTTCTTTCTTAGCTGACATTTTTTAACTTGTTGTTCCATTTTTTCCTTGTAGATGTATGGTTAGTGGTTTTGTTATTTTGCTATATCTTTGTATAACTTTCGTATAATATCCCGCCATACCTAAAAATTACCTGAATTCTTTCAGGGTTTGAGGTATCGGTTACTTGTCTAATGTTTCTACTTTCTTCGAATCTACCGTTATCCTATTATGTGTTATTATATGTCCTAAATATTCGACTTGATTTTTAAAGAAGTGTGATTTTGCATAAGAGATATTTGCTTTATGTAATGCGTTTACTATTATTTGGATGTGTTTAATATGTTCTTCAGGTGTCGAGGAATATATTAACACGTCGTCGATATAAACAAACGCAAATTTATTTATATATTCTCGTAGAATATCATCAACACATTTTTGAAATATTGAGGGCGCATTTCTTAATCCGAAGGGCATTCGTATGAATTCATATTTTGCTCCATTTATGGAAAATGCTGTTTTTCCCTATCTTCTTTTTTTTATCATAATTTGGTGAAACCGTGCTTCTAGATCTATAGTGGAAAAATATTTAGCTTTACCTAACGCTGGTATTGTCATATTTATATCCGGAATAGGATATCAATCTGTTATAGTTTTTGAATTTAATTTTTGAAAATCTATCACTAATCTTTTCTTGGGTTTTCCATTTTCATCTAAACCCTTTTTTGATACTGTCCAAACTGGTGAGTTATAAGGACTTCTATTATATTATTTTATTCTTTAATAATTGTTTTATTTCTGAATTGACGAAAACGTTATCTGCTTACGGATATTGGTATTGTTTCGTTCAAACAGGTTCATTACTTTCTGTGCTAATGGTCTTCTATCGTTGTGGTAAATGGTAACTTTTCTGTTTTATTATTTCTCCTAATTATTTCTATAATCTCCTCTTGATAATCTTTATTATCATTTGTGTAATTTATTTTTTGATGTTTGTTTTTATTTCTTTGTAGTGAGGTGAAATCTAATTCTGCATTTAATTTTTTCAATCCACAAAATCTATTATCATAACAAAATCTTTTATATCTTCTAGTTCAAAAAATGGTAAATTATGGCTTAACAGATGCATTATTTTTTTTACTAGTCATGGTGGAATATCCATGCATCGATTTTATCCATACAGGATCTATTGATATATTCTTACCTATTCTGCATTTTGTTGATATGTAGTTATTTGTAGCGCCTGAGGCGATCATGATATTCACTTCTTGTTGTCTTGGACCATCCTTGAGTGTAAGGCAAGGTAGTCCATCCTTTAACCTAAAAAAAGTACTCCATGTATCGTCAGCTTCTTCCAGGCGTCTGAAGGTTTGTTCCGGCTGAGTTTCAAGTTGTTGGAGTGCGTTAATTCTTTCTATCTTTTGCGGAATGATGTTTCTGATAGAGTGATTTCGCTTGTACCCACCGTTTCTTTGAGGTTCGTCAACATCCATGCGTTCTTGTGGAGGTTGGTATATATTAAATATTCTTTGAGGTTGTGCATAATTTTAATTGTTCCTCATTTATTGCCTCGGTTGAAATTGATTTTGCTGAAGTTGTTATTATGATGATTATATTGGTTTAAATTATTATTTTGCCATTGTGGTGGATTAAAATCAAAAGGGTTTGTATTTTGTGGTATTATTCTATGTTGATAAGTTGGTCTTTGCTATAAGTTATTTAAATTTTGTTTTTGGATTTCGATAGGTCGTCTTAGATTTTTATTTTTACTAGTTTGTTGTAATCGTATTTCGATTTGTTTAGAACTTGTATAGGTTTGCATTAAGCTTTGATATTGATTAGATGCTAAAGCTGTTGCCAAATTTTTATTTTTTAATCCTTTATTAAATTGTGTTATAGATTCTTGTTCAATTTATTGGAAATACGAGTCCAAGTCTTCTGTTGGTTGTTGTGCCATGTTCTTCATGTGTTCTTGTATTTCATACAGTGCGTTTGGGTCGTTATATAGTGCATCCAAAGCTTCCAAGGTACTGAAAATGTTGAGAGGTATGAGGTGTGTTCTGGAATACTTGGAGTGGTTCCATGACTTTCATTACATGTGACTTCCATATCGTATATTCTTCTTTGTTTCCTTAGAAAATAGGTAATTCCTTTATGACTTCGATTTGTACATCTGTTACATTCTGGTATTGCATCTTGGCATCTTGGTATATTGTTGGAGTGGAAGTTTCGCTAGTATTAGGATTTGTTGTTTGGAACATCCATAATATTAACATTTTGCCCTTTCTCCTTTCTTTGTCCAATTTCGAAATTCTGAATGTAGGACATTATGTAGTTTTCAGGAGTGGTATGGATTGTAGCCGAAAGATTTATGTCCTAGTTTGGCATTGTCCGTTTTGCTCCTTTACTCATTTCCTGAGTGTCTGTCTTCGTTAAGGAAGATTTAAAGATTTTGGCTTTCTTTACTAAAGATTTTAGCTTAAGGATTTAGATGTCCTTCTTTATGCGCTTCGAAGATTCTTAAGGATGCCGAAGTCCTCCTCCTCCCAGCAAAGAGTGGTTGAGCCCCCAGTTAAATCATATACTTATGAATGGTTAAAAAGTATATATTTTCTTTTACAGAATATGATCTTTATTCTTAGAAATTCACGTACTTAATAAACATGTTTTCGTATTATGCTTCGTTAAGCTGATAACATATTCATGGTTTGTGGCTTAGGTCTAAAGTCTAATTTTATTGTTTGTTGTAAACAAGTGCTTATCATGCGGCCTATGTATGTCTTGCATTCGGGTATGATGTGGTATGAGTTCAAAGTCTTGTGTTTGATACTCTTGTTTATTTGATTAGGGCAGAACTGGCCTTATCAGCGTTTCTCACATACTTGTGTATAAGTGTCGTTGGTGGTATGTATTAACTTGCGGGAGTTGTTGTTTATTGGTATGTTAGACAATCAGCGCACGCCACGCACATATTGAGAATTGAGTGCAAGAATAGATTTAGCTAAGATTATAGCGTTAACCTTTGTGTCAGATTTTATTAACCCTCGTGTTTGACAACAGGTGTACCTTAACTTCTCCCCTTGTCAAGCTCGAAGCGTCCGGGTTTCGAGAAAGCCATTTTCAATCTTGAAAATCGATGTGATAGTGGGAACAGGTCGAAAAAAATATTTTTCTACAATTGTAGTAGCTTATAACTAGGTTTACAAAATTATTTTAATGAAATGGTAATAACTCGATGTGATAATGAGAGAAAAATATACATATTTTTGTGTTTTTTGTTACAGTTGTAGTTGCATAGAACTAGACTTACAAAGTAGATTTAAAGAAATGGTAATAATTCAAAATCAATAAACGTATTTTCTTTTAAATTTATTATGTGGTCCGAGTAATTCGGTGTAAACAAATTTAACGCCTGGACATTTGGATAATATGGGACTCTGTATTTACGCTAAAGCAAAAAGATTACAATGAGGACTACTTGTTACGTTATAATTTAAAGAAAATTTTAAGCAGTTTATCGATTTTTCAACAGTATCAAAAAAATATTATGTCGAATAAATTTCTGGAACAGAATTCTAGTGTTTTTATTGCAATTATCCGATTTAGATAAAATGATTTTTTGGTGTTAGAAGTAGAAATTGTGATTTTGAATACTTCTTTATTCACTGTGAATATATGTGGTGATTGTTTGTGGTTAGACGCAGAAATTGATTTTGAATACTTTTTCACTGTGAAAATATATGTGTATTGCGTTTATTTAATTCCGTTGAAAGATTGCTTAAAATAAATATTTGAATTCGATTTTTTTTTTAATTTATTAAATATTGTGAAAATGTCTTTTAAAATAAATAAAAAACGAAGTGAAATGTGGAAAGTTTTCGAAGCAATAAGTGAAACTCATGCAAAATGCAAAATTTGTAAAAAAGATATATCATATAAAATGTCGAATACGAATTTAATAAAGCTTATGCAAAATCGGCATCCAACAGTGGAAATTCCAGGAGTAGCGAACGTGCATAAAATAGGAAGTAAACAAACGGAAAATCCAAATGCACAGCATGAAGTTATGGAAACAAATGTACAATACTGTAAAACATTTTTACTTCGGATTTCAGTTAAGAGATTTAAATATTTTTTCAGAGCCTGTTCTGCGCCAATCTAAAATAACTGCCGGGATATGTAATATGAAGATTTCTGCAAAGGATAAAAGGAAATCGATGATGCGTTGCCAATGCTCTTCATTAAGGACTTACAATCTTTCAGCATGTCGAGGACAGCGGATTTGTCCAATTCGTTAAATCGCAAAATCCTGCATATGAACTACCCAGTCGGCATGTAGTATCAATAACGATAATTTCGTCATTATATGAAGCATGTGTCGAAAAAGAGAACTAAAAGTGGCGAATAGTGTTAAATTCTGTATTACAGTCGATTGTTGGACATCTCGCAATACAGTGAGTTACATAGCAATTCCATTACAATTTTGAATTTAACTATATTTTATTGGATTGCTGTCCAATGAGTGAGACACATACTGCCAAAAACTTAGCCGAGCAAATACAAAATGTCACAACTGAGTGGGGGGTATTTGATAACATAATATTTGCAGTGTCTGATAACGCGAATAATATAAAGAGTGCCTTACAAAATGAGCTCAAACTACGCCACTTCGGCGTACTACCTTAAATTTAATTGTTAAAGCAAGTATAAGTGGCCGTTAATTCTGTTTTACAAAAAGTAAAACAAACTGTCGCTCATTTTAGAATAAGTAGATCTACAAATAAAAAATTTATGAGTTTTCAACACAATGCTGGTACCGAACCTTTGAAACGAATTCAAAGCGTTGAAACTCGCCGGAATT
Organism: Bactrocera correcta; assembly: GCA_027475135.1. Classification (NCBI taxonomy): domain Eukaryota; kingdom Metazoa; phylum Arthropoda; class Insecta; order Diptera; family Tephritidae; genus Bactrocera; species Bactrocera correcta. The sequence goes on along the minus strand of CM050327.1, from coordinate 16,218,818 downwards.
CTACATTTTATATGGTTGAAAGTTTTATAAAAGTTGAAGATGCTATTAAAAGTACTGTCGCTCTCATAGATAAGGAATTACCCCGAATTAATCCTGACGAATGGTTGTTGCTAAAGGATTTACTTACTGTATTAAAACCTTTTGAGTACACTACAAAAGTAATAAGCGGCCAAAAATATTGCACCGGATCAATGGTTATTCCTATTGTAAATGGTCTCAAAAGCGTGCTTACTAGGTGGACAAAAGCCAATACTTCTGTAGATCCTGTAAAAGCAGTGGCTTTTGAATTACTAAATGGTATAAATGAAAGATTAGGAAACACCGAAAGGAGCAACACTCTAGGCATGACATCATTCTTGGATCCTCGTTTCAATGGTGGCCGCACAACAAATATAAATATCCATATCTGTCTCCCATGGCTCGGTTAAATTTAGGATATTTAGAGTTATCGGTTCCCTGCGACCTGCGTTTTTCTGAAGCTGGACTTATTTTAAGTGAAGGAGAATGCGTTTGGCCGATAAATAGACAAAAATATTGATTTTTCTTTAAATGTAAACCAGTAGTTAATAGTTTTTTTAAGTTGTGATTTTAAAATTTACATTTAATGTGTATGTGAGCTAAGTTTTTACTTTTTCCTACTTAATTACTTTGACCTAATCTTATAATTTGAATTATATTAATGTTATCTTTACTCTAAAACTGTTTATTTTTGAAAATCAATTAATTTTCTTTCCATTTTAGATCTGAACATGTGCAATTTGAATTAAATAATTTGAGCACTTATTTTCATGACTATTAATAATATTGATCAGTATTAATAAATAAAAAAATCATGTTTATTAAATTTTGTTGAATATACAAATTTTTCTGTGGTAATTTATGGAAAATTTAAGGTATTGAATTATTAATTAATGCTATTTATTTCAGATTATATATTTTTGTTTTGGCTTAATTGCATGTTCGAACTACTTAAAATATCTATGTCATTAAGAAAAGTAGCGATCGCAATAGCTATAAAAAATCACAGTGATTTAAAAATCACAATCACTCTTTTCACTGAAACTAAAAAATCGCTACTTCGCTCATCACTAGTGGTCGGTAAAATTTTTTACTTTTTTTACAACGTAAAGGTAATGTCGCAACGTTTTCAAAGCCCAAGAAGCTCTCGCTCATTCGGGGCGTAATTTTCTTATGTACAGAAAGAGTTCTCGATATCATTGTAATGGGACGGCCATTTTGACACAAAACTGCACCTAAAGCGGTCGACGAGGCATCCGTTGTCAGATCGAAAGCTTGGGCTTAATTTGGATATTGAAGAAGAACGTCTTCGGAAGCTAACACTCGCTTTACTTTTTCAAAAGCATTCAGCGCCTCACAATTAAGTTCAATTTCAACATTTCGATTGGCCCTACATGTCCATTCACGCCACGAGGATACTTGGTTAATGGTTTTACCATATCGGCATAATTTTTTACAAAGTGACGATAGTAACTCAACTTCGGTTTTGTAAAACTTTGACTTCTCTGTCCATACTCTCATTAGCCAAAGCTGAGCTTTCGTCGGTTGAATAAATAATTTTGTCATCGATGTAAACGTGACAACATTTTCCGATGTCTTCGCGCAGTCTTTTGTTGGAGTACGATTGATGTAACCTTGCAATTATTGCAATTATTGGGGGTGAGAAATTCCAAGTCAGGGTGATGGTACTAGGTCAGTATAGTAAAAGCCTCAAAGGGTTTGGCCTTCGTATGTGTCTGTTTTTTTTTATGACCTTTTAAATTTTTTCCTTATCCTGATGTTTTTTTTTGTTTTTTAAGTTTCAAGAACAAGAAAACTTCATTTCTTTTTGCGACAGTTTTGATAAAATTCTTCTTAACAATTCCAAGTATAATATGCAGTGGAGGGAGCAATATCTTCTCCTTCGGCACCAGAGGCTCACGAATAATATTGGCAACGTGACTCACGTTGTTCGGCAAAGTTACTCGCAAAGATATAAATAAAGATAATATTTTCCTTGCTTATATACAAATTTTAAACTATCTTAAATAACTAAATGCATGTGTATGTGTGTGCAATGCATTTTTATTATTACTAGATGTGCATTGCATGTAAATGCATTATGTATATAAACATGTGTAGTGTTTATGCGACTTCATGGCATCTCGCCCCTTCACGCAACATCATCACACAACACAACATTTAGCACACAACACAACATGCAGCACACAACACAACATTTAGCACACAACCTGCATCATCATACCACGCAACAATCCAACCACAACACACACACACCATAATCATTTTTCACCACTCAACCGATGAAAAAGGATTGGTTAGATCGGGGTGGCCCACAATTCGTTTTACGCCGGTATTCAAACCACTTCGCCCTTTTTCGATCGCCAACTCTTTCACGTTGATCCGTCAATTTATAATCGTTTAACAGTTCTGGTCCAAATTTGGATTCCCCATTTTTTTTTTTTTTTTTTTTTTTTTTTTTTTTTTTTGGTGTGCCGGAGGGGGAATCTTACATAGATACTGCTACTTAGCTGTAGCAATATGCACGATTCGCACCGCCCGCTAAAGGTGCACCTCATTCGGGACCACGCACAGTCAGTATTACTTACTGTTCTGAACTTGCAAGCGGTACGCCTACGTACTAAACCCTAACTTCGTCTCCTTTAGCTTTACTGAGACCCTGTGGGACCGCCGTTAGGCATTTCATCGCAGGACAAGCTTAGCCTTTGGGCTCACGTCATTTGAGCGATATTCGCTGCTCTAGCTTCACTTCTTCTTTGCTGTTCTGCTCTCCTCAGGTCATGGAGTACCATGGCTGTCATCTTCTCCATAAGATTCCACACATGCCTCGAGTGCAACATATATGTCACTATATTGTCTGGCGTTATTCGATTAGATACTTCCTTTTCCACCATCATTCGCTCCTTTGTATATTTCCGACAGTGGAAAAATATGTGTTCTGCGTTCTCGGCATTGCTACCACAGAAAGAGCAAGCTATTCCCTCCTCGTGACCGTACTTATGCAAGTACTCCCTGAAGCATCCATGTCCTGTTAGGAACTGCGTCAAGTAATGATCTACCTCCCCGTGTTTTCGTTCCATCCATGCTTGTATGTTACCGATTAATCGGTATGTCCATCTCCCCTTGCTTGATGTATCCCAGCGTGTTTGCCATTCGTTTAAGCTGGCTTGTCTTTCTTCTCTACGCTCTGTCACTGTTAGTTTCCGGCCTGTGCTTTTACTTTTATCATATATTCGCTTAAGTTCGTGAGCCATTATGTCTGGAGGCATAATTCCTGCTAGAACTCCGACAGCTTCATTAGAAACCGTGCGAAATGCACTGACTATTCTAATGGCGCTCAACCGGAACACCGATTGCGCCACTCCAGCATATGTCTTATGTATTAATGCTGGTCCCCATACAGGCGCCGCATACATTACTATTGACTGGCTGACCTTGGCCAGAAGAGCTCTCCTGCTCTGTTTCGGCCCTCCTATGTTCGCCATTATTCTTGATAAGGCCATGTTTGCACGCGCCGCTTTTTCACATGCTTTTTCAATATGCATTTTGTAGTTGAGCCTCGCATCAATCGTTACACCAAGATATTTCACAGCGGATTGTGTTGCAATGTTGTGCCCGTCTATGTTAAGCGAAATGGTTTCCAGCTTTTTCCTGCTAGTTATAAGCACTGCTTCCGTTTTATGGCCGGCAAGTTCGAGTTTTGCCTTCGTTAGCCACTGCTTTATCTTCAGTACAGTATGGCTACAGATACTTTGTATTTGATGGAGCTCCTTAGCTACTATTGTCACAGCAATATCATCTGCGTATCCAATTATTTGCACTTCTCTCGGTAGAGGGAGGCGCAATATTCCATCATAGAGTGTATTCCAAAGGAGTGGGCCTAGCACAGATCCTTGTGGCACACCACCTGTTACTCTATACTTTTTTGGTCCTTCGTCAGTGTCATACAGCAGGATCCTATCGGCCAAATAACTTCGTATGACATACAACAAATAGCTCGGTGTTTTTTTGAGCACTAATGCACGCATTATATGGGGCCAATGGGCCGAGTTAAACGCGTTTCTCACATCAAATGTGACGACCGCACAATATTCCTTGTTTCCGTACATCCACCTGTCTCCTTCAATAGCCTTTTCTGCTACACCTGTAACTTTCTTGATTGCATCAAGAGTTGACCGCTTTCTACGAAAACCATATTGGTTATCAGAGAGACCACCATTTCCTTCTAAATGATTTTCTAGACGTGTACAGATTATCCGCTCCAAGATTTTGCCCATCGTATCGATCATACAGAGCGGTCGATAGGAGCTTGGTTCCCCTGCCGGTTTGTTTGGCTTCTGTAGGAGTACCAGTCGTTGTACTTTCCAAGTTTTTGGGAACACTCCCTCACGAAGGCAACTTGTATATAAATCCGAAAATGGCTGTGGATGATAGCTGATCGCAATTTTAAGAGCCCTATTCGGAATTCCATCTAGTCCTGGTGCTTTGCTATTTTCAAAGCGCTCAGCAGCTTGAACAACTTCCTGCCCGGTGATTTCTGGCGCGTCTGCGACTTCTTCGCGATGATGATTTCCTTCCTCCTGATTTTGTTGTGGGAATAAAGTCTCTACTACATTTTTGAGTAATGAAGGACACGTAGGCGCTTGACATTTGCCACCCTTAATCCTTGACATTACAATCCTATACGCTGCTCCCCACGGATTTTCGTCAACTTTTTCGCATAATTCTTTGAAACATGTCATTTTGCTCTTTTTTATTGCCTTTTTTAGGTTGTTGCGTTTCTTTTTTAATGCTTCTCGCAGGCTGTCACAATCTAAGCTGTGTATGTTTCGTTGAAAACGGCGCCTCGCTTCGTGACTTTCACTTCTCAGAGATTCGATTTCTCGATTCCACCAATAAGCAGGCTTTCTCTGTGCGGCGGTCCTCTTTTTTTTCATAGCGGCATCACAGGCTTTGCTAATGTGTTGAACCAACAATTTAGCCTGTTGGTCTATGTCATCACTTCCGTTTACGTTTTCATCCAGCATTACCTTAAAAAGCTCCTCATCTAGGCTTTCAATTCTCCACCCCTTGGACTGCACCTTTTGCTGGCAAACTTTCCCTTGTTGTATATTATTGCTGATGCTTAACATTATAGCTACATGGTCACTTTGGGTATACATGTCGCATATCCGCCAGTCTATATATCGATATAGCACCCTGCTGGCAAAAGCTATATCTATAATAGAGCCACGCCCATTCTTCTCGAAGGTGTTTTGTCTTCCTGTGTTAAGCAGTACCACGTCTAGAACACCAAATGCTTTCAGTAATGCGCTACCTCTTAGATTTGTATTTTTGCTACCCCATTCTAGTGCCCAGGCATTAAAGTCACCTGCAATTATATTAGGTGTAGTTGTCATCGCATCCTTCACCAAGTCGTCAAGTATTTTTTCATATTCCGCATGTGGTATACTTGGCGGTATATAGCAGCTGTAGAAGTAAATCCCCCATATTTTGGCTCTTGTGTAGTATGCCTTGTCAATTAGTGGTTTGTCTTGCATCAACTTATCTCCGCATGCCCATATTGCAACCTTTTTTGTGGTGTCGGAAATCCACTTGTCAGAGTCTTTATTTTTATACTGCTCACTGATTAATGCAATGTCTATTTTATTTTCGTAAATGTTTTGCGTCAAGAGATCCTGGGCCGCTTCGCAGTGGTTCAGGTTTATTTGTAATATTTTCATCTTTTAGGTTTTTTGAGCGCTGCTGTATATATGGGGCATTTCCGGCTTCCTATCTGATGGTCTATGTTTGTGTTTCCACTGCGTTTACATGCCTTGCAGGAGGGATTGTTAACACAATCTTTGGCGAAATGACCCTCCTCTCCGCATTTAATACAGCACTTGCTTCTGTCTTCTGGGTTGCTGCATGCTTTCGCCACATGTCCATACTCTAAACATCTGAAACATTTCTTCAGTTGTGCTTTTTCCCTGATTCTGCAGATTGTCCAGCCGATTTCTATCTTTTGTGCTGCTAGTTGGTGATTTGCTTCCTGTGCCTGAAGGCTTATGATTGCTTTCTGCGTGCCTGCATATGCTGGTCTAATGCTTTTAATGCACTCTACGCTAAATAGACGCAGCTCTTCAAATTCTGAACGAATTGCCTGTGCTATATCCTCTTTCGTCGTTATATCGTCTAAGTCTCGCACTTCCATTGTGATTTCTTGTTTTAGAGATCTTATTTGTGCCTGATCTCCTAGTATCTTCCCTATTTCCTCTCTATATTCCTTAGTACTTCCTGTCTGCGCTTTCTTTAGCTCCAACAGTATCTCACCTTTAGCTGTCTTTTTAATTCGTGTGACATTTTCGCCAAGCACCTGCAGATTTTCATTCTGCTTAACCGCCCGAAGTATGTCTGCGTAAGACATGTCACCGGTTTTTGCGATAACAATCGCTTCTGGCCGAAGGCGCGGTACGGCGTTTTCCTTCTTCTTATTTTTATTTTTTTGGGCTTTACTTGGTATCGTGATCCAGGTATCTTCCCTTGTCGCGTTCTTTTCTACTATCCCGAGATTTCTGCTTTCTCCTGTTTTTACAATTGGTTCGTCATGCGTTGTTTTAGTCCTTTTTGGAGGGGTTCGTCGCTTTATCTGCTTGTCACGTGGTCTTTTCGGTGTGACTTCAGCAGTCGTCTGTTCCATAGCTCCTCTTCTTCCTAAGTTAGCTTCCCGTTGTCTAATATAATCATCTTGTGCACGGGTGTAGAGCTTCGATATTTCGCTAAGCAGTTCCCTCATGGGATTGTTGATAGTGCGCTGTGGCGGATGCATCATATCCGTTAGCTTTTGTATCATATCTCCCAGTTTATACATATGCTCACGTTGCGACTGCGCTTCTTCCAATATCGGGGTGTTCTCCTGAAGCGTTGGAGGTGACGACTTCGACCTCGCTGGTCTTTGTGCGGAGAGCACCTTCACTGGCGATCTAGCCAAACGCGAGGCTTTTTTAAAGGGGTCCACTCCTGGCATCGTAAATTGACTCGTGACACCGCTTAACTTGTTGCTGCTATTGTTGTTGTTGTATGTTTTTTCATTTATTGTCTCCATTTATCAGTTTAACCAGCGCATCGTGTGCAGGGGGGCGGGCCGAAATAGACAGGAACGGGTATACCCTCGGGGGCTGTGCCCCTACCCCAGTTCCCTGAGGCCTGTCCTACGCTTTACCGGTTCCGGTAAACTCGGACGAACCGGCGCTCGCCCGGAGCAACGCAGTCTACTAGTTCTGCGCCCAATGTACACTTCCTGACCAGGGCCCGAAGGGGCTGGTTTCTGATTCACATCGTGGCTGACACTTCGGCAGAGCTGACTCACATCACCCTCTCCACATCACCAGCGAAAACAGCTGTTGATGCTTCTAGGGACTCCCAGTGCGCCCCGGTATGGACCGGTCTTATTTACAGCCGCACCTAACATGGTGAACAGACGCTGACCAGGAAGCCGCTCACTTTGAGTCCGTCGCGCCTGGATTTTTGATCGGTCACCTATATTAGAGAGGCGGCAACTATTCGCCTCTGTCGCAGGAGTTTCATCGGCTTGGCTGGCTTTTGTACCGCATCCTCCACTCCTGCCGCTCATCGTCGGGGATTGCTTGTTCGTTGTAACTTATTTCGCAACTAACCTGCTACTACAGGCCGTTCGGCTATCCGCGACCTGCCGACCCCCCCGGTAGCTTAGAGCTCAGCTGGGATGCCTGATCCCGTAGGATCTAAGACCTACCAACGGGATTCCCCATTCGGTCACGTGTGTGTGTGTGCAGGAAGCAGGAACACCAGCAGCGTCAATAGTGAATAGTGTATTGTAAATATCAAGAATGTACATATCTTGAATATCTTGAAATTCGTTTTATAAAAATATTGAAGTTTCGCCCGCAATGGGAAATACATACATATATACGAATTGTTATATTTTTATCAACTAAAATTGGGAAACCTTTCATTTAACTTAATATTCGTACATAAAGGGATATCTAACTAAAGGTAAAGTAAGTATACCCCCAAAATACATAGTGAAACTAACTACAAACAAATGTTCCTTCGAGCCGCTCAGACAGGCACCTATGTGTGATAAAAAACCACAAACGTAAAATAAAAATGAAAATATAAAAAATTAAATACATAAAGAAAAAACCAAAAAGTTGAAAAGTGCAAAAAAGTGAAGAAAATTATGGACATACGAGGGCTGTCTGATAAATAAGCGACCTAACCATGATGCACACGACTTTTTCAAATTTTTTTTTTTATTTTTAGTCTCCTTGTAACTCCACACACTTCTCCCAGCGATGCTCACATCTCTGCAACCCTTCCAAAGAGTACTTGGTGTCTTTGTCTGCAAAATACGAGTTCACGAAAGAGATTGCCTCCTCATTTGACGAAAATCACTGGCCGCCGAGCGCAGTTTTAGGTTGAGGAAACAAAAAAAAGTCGCTTGGTGCTAGATCCAGTGAATAAGGTGGATGGTCAAACAGTTCGAACCGCAATTCGTGGATTTTCGCCATGGCGATTGTTGAGGTGTGAGATGGTGCGTTGTCTTGGTGGAACAAGACTTTCTTTTTTTGCAAATGTGGCCGATTTTTCGAAATTTCTTCCTTTAGCTTGTCCAATAATGATGCGTAGTATGCTCCTGTTATAGTTTTTCCTTTTTCAAGATAGTCGATAAAAATAATTCCATGGCTGTCCCAAAAAACACTCGCCATCACTTTCCCAGCCGAATACACAGCTTTAGGTTTTTTGGGGCCGGCTCCCCCTTTTCAATCCACTGTTTAGATTGGATTTTTGTTTCGGGCGTATAATGATGAATCCAAGTTTCGTCTACAGTTATCAATCGGCGCCAAAACTCGGTCTTATTGCCTCTAAACTGAGCCAACAGAGCGCTGGAAATGTTCATGCGCGCACGTTTGTGGTCTAGCGTAAGCAAACGCGGCACCCAACGCGCGGACAGCTTTCTCATGCCCAAATCTTGGTTTAATATGTGACAAACACGTTCTTTTGACATCTTCATAATCTCAGCTATTTCCCTAACTTTAATCCGGCGGTCTTCTAGTTCCAATTGATGAACTTTTGCGATGTTATCGTTAGTGGTTACAGTTTTTGGAAGCCCAGGACGTTCATCATCTTCCAAGCTCCTGGGACCACGTTTAAATTCAGCTGCCCAAAATTTTACGGTGGTAAACGATGGTGCAGAGTCACCATACACAGAGTCCAACTCATCTTTGATTCGTGAAGGCGTATTGCCTTTCAAAAATAAAAATTTAATTACAGCTCGATATTCAATTTTTTCCATTTTGGGGAAATCACCGAAACAGACTCACAAAAACGACTGTGAACAGATAATTGCGCAAGATAAATTTCTGAAATTTTGGCGAGTAGCTATTATAATATGCGCAATTTGAAGTAGAAACTTTTTTTCAGATGTGCCGCTAGCTTCACGTTGAGGTCGGTTATTTATCAGACAGCCCTCGTATATTAAAAAATAAATAGCATTAAACGGGCGCGTTATAACACAAAACAAAGGTCAATAACCTCAACTCTGCATAATACATAAACGGGCGCGATATAATACAAATTAACTATCTAAAAAAAAATAAAAACTAAAGTGCGGTACCAAAGTGAATTGACAATAGAACATAGAAACAATACTGAAAGGTGCCGTGGAAAAAAATAAAAAAAAATATGCATATATAAAAGAATACTCATTATCACATATGTAACTGGAGTGCAGTGCAGTGGAAAAAACAACGAAAATACGTACAGACATACATATACATACGTATTTAAGTGACAAAAACCGCAAAACATACGGAAAAGCAGACAAGGATTACCACCAACGTGGGAGGAGAATACAAACTCAACAGGAAAACATCAAAGACGAAATAAAGACCAAAAAGAGAAACAACATAGAGAGAATACATACATACATAAGTATTGCCCAAAAACCCTTGGCGGAGAAAAAAGTGAGTCCTTTCCAATTTAATTTTTAATAAAAGTATTTATGCGCATACGTATGTATGTTCCATATAAAGTTTAAGCTGTAATACGGCATACAGCTACTTAAAAATAACCTAACTGTTCTATACGAAAAACCGGTTAGACAGTTCGGTATATGCATATGATATATACATACATAAACCGTAATAATTGAAAAAATTACGGTTCCTGCCTATTGCTTATTTTGTGTTTCCAAGCACAATATAATTTTCCAAACTCAAAAAAAAAAAAAAATCAAAGTAAAGTATTATTATTTGCATGTTTTGGTGATACCCCTTGGGCTAAAAACGCAACAAGCAGGATCGCCTATAATAAATAAGCAAAGGCGAGCAAAAAATAAATAAAATGCAAATAAATACATATGTACACATATAAGTAAAGGAACTCGATTGTATAAAAGATACATACATGCATATGGGCATATACATACATATAAAAAATTTATTTGCCATCAAACTTTTCGCGCCAAATTTTATATTCAGCATTTTATATACATATATATATAGACATATGGAACATACATAAGTCAACCGTATAAAGGAAAATTTTTGAAAAACTGTTGTTAAACTACCTGTATAAGTATATAACCTATATAAACTACCTATATAAGTATGTACATCGGGTACTTATCGAAATTTCTTTTTCGTGTTCATTTTTAGCAAACGTATGCAGATGCAGTTAACAAAACATTTGCATACATACTCACATATTTAATAGTATTGACATATTTACGAATATATAAAAAATTGTTTTTTTAATTTCCTCGCATTTCGTTATATTGCATATGCATACTCGTACGTATTACAACATATGTACATATGTGACAACTGTGCGAACTAAGGGAAGCAAAAGAACACACAAACCATAAGCATAACTATATGCATACAAATATATGCATACATGCATACATTTTTGCGTTATTGTTATTTTTATTCTTTTTACGTTCTTATCTCTGCTTCCCGCGGAGGGTACTGCGTCGAATACTTTCAGAGCTGGAGTGTTTTCATCCATCCGGACAACATGACCTAGCCAGCGTAGCCGCTGTCTTTTAATTCGCTGAACTATGTCAATGTCGTCGTATATCTCGTACAGCTCATCGTTCCATCGAATGCGATATTCGCCGTGGCCAACGCGCAAAGGACCATAAATCTTTCGCAGAACTTTTCTCTCGAAAACTCGCAACGTCGACTCATCCGTTGTTGACATCGTCCAAGCCTCTGCACCATATAGCAGGACGGGAATTATGAGTGACTTATAGAGTTTGGTTTTTGTTCGTCGAGAGAGGACTTTGCTTCTCAATTGCCTACTTAGTCCGAAGTAGCACCTGTTGGCAAGAGTTATCCTGCGTTGGATTTCTAGGCTGACATTGTTGGTGGTGTTTACGCTGGTTCCAAGATAGACGAAATTATCTACAAGTCGCGAGTGCGACGACTGTTTGTTTGATGACAGGAGATATTTCGTCTTGCCCTCGTTCACTGCCAGACCCATTTCTTTTGCTTCCTTGTCCAGTCTGGAGAAAGCAGAACTAACGGCGCGGGTGTTGAGGACGATGATATCAATATCATCGACATACGCCAGCAGTTGTACACTCTTATAGAAGATGGTACCTTCTCTGTTGATTTCTGCAGCTCGAACTATTTTCTTCAGAAGTAGGTTGAAAAGTCGCACGATAGGGAATCGCCTTTTTTGAAACCGCGTTTGGTGTCGAACGGCTCGGAGAGGTCCTTCCCGTTTCTGACGGAGCTTTTTGTGTTGCTCAACGTCGGCTTACACAGCCGTATTAGTTTTGCGGGGATACCAAATTCAGACATCGCGGCATAAAGGCAGCTCCTTTTCGTGCTGTCGAAAGCAGCTTTGAAATCGACGAAGAGGTCGTGTGTGTCGATTCTCCTTTCACGGGTCTTTTCCAAGATTTGGCGCATCGTGAATATCTGGTCGGTTGTTGATTTACCAGGTCTAAAGCCACACTGATAAGGTCCAATCAGTTTGTTGACGGAGGGCTTTAATCTTTCACACAATACGCTCGGTAGAACCTTATGCGGGATTTTGCGGAGGCTTATCCCACGGTAGTTGGCGCAGATTGTGGGGTCTCCTTTTTTATGGATTGGGCATAGCACACTTAAATTCCAATGGTTGGGCATACTTTCGTCCGACCATATTTTGCAAAGAAGCTGATGCATGCACCTTATCAGCTCTTCGCCGCCGTGTTTGAATAGCTCGGCCGGCAATCCATCGGCCCCTGCCGCTTTGTTGTTTTTCAGGCGGGCAATTGCTATTCGAACTTCTTCATGGTCGGGCAATAGAACGTCTGCTCCATCGTCATCGATTGGGGTATCGGGTTCGCTTTCTCCTGGTGTTGTGCGTTCACTGCCATTCAGCAGGCTGGAGAAGTGTTCCCTCCATAATTTAAGTGTGCTCTGGGCATCGGTGGCTAGATCACCTTGGGGGGATCTACAAGAGTATGCTCCGGTCTTGAAACCTTCTGCAAGCCGCCGCATCTTTTCGTAGAATTTCCGAGCATTACCCCAGTCGGCCAGCTTATCAAGCTCTTCGTACTCACGCATTTCGGCCTCTTTCTTTTTCTGTCTACAAATTCGTCTCGCTTCCCTCTTCAACTCTCGGTATCTATCCCATCCCGCACGTGTTGTTATCGATCGTAACGTTGCGAGGTAGGCAGCCTGTTTTCTCTCCGCTGCGACACGGCACTCCTCGTCGTACCAGCTGTTCTTTTGCGCTTTCCGAAAACCAATGGTTTCGGTTGCAGCTGTACGTAAGTAGTTTGAAATGCCGTCCCACAATTCCCTTATAGCGAGTTGTTGACGAGTGCTCTCAGAGAGCAGGAGTGCAAGCCGAGTGGAAAAACGTTCGGCTGTCTGTTGTGATTGCAGCTTCTCGACGTCAAACCTTCCTTGTGTTTGTTGGCGTGCATTTTTTGCTGCACAGAGGCGGGGCGAATTTTGGCTACAACAATATAGTGGTCCGAGTCGCTGTTAGAGCTCGGAGCGCACGCACATCTAAAACACTGGAGACGTGTCTTCCGTCTATCACAACATGATCGACTGGTTGGTGGTTTTTCGATCCGGAGACAGCCAGGTAGCTTGATGAATCTTCTTATGCTGGAATCTAGTACTACAGATGACCATATTTCGGGCCCCGGCGAAGTCGATCAGGCTCAACCCATTTGGGGATGTTTCCTCGTGGAGGCTGAATTTACCGACCGTAGTGCCAAAGATACCTTCTTTGCCCATCCTGGCATTGAAGTCGCCAAGCACGATTTTGACATCGTGGCGGGGGCATCTCTCATAAGTGCGCTCCAAGCACTCATAAAAGGCATCTTTGGTCACATCGTCCTTCTCTTCCGTCGGGGCGTGGGCGCAAAACAGCGATATGTTGAAGAACCTCGCTTTGATGCGGATTGTGGCTAGACGTTCATTCTCCGGAGTGAATGATAGTACTCGGCGACGGAGTCTCTCTCCCACCACGAATCCAACACCAAACTTGCGCTCCTTTATTTGGCCACTGTGGTAAATGTCACAAGGACCTACTCGTCTCTGTCCTTGTCCCGTCCATCGCATTTCTCGGACGGCGGTGATGTCAACCTTTATCTTTACGAGGACATCTACCAGCTGGGCAGCGGCACCTTCCCAATTAAGGGACCGGACATTCCAGGTGCATGCCCTCAAATCATAGTCCTTATTTCGTTTGCCATGGTCGTCATCAAAAGGGGGGTCTCTCATCCGAGGCTGTTTTTTTCTTTTTTTCATTGGGGGTGTTTTTTTTTACGTGGCGGGTCCAAAACCCAGCGCACTACCCTATGCAGGGGGTGTTTCGCCTTCTCACTTTAGTTCGCCTTCAAACGGATGTTCTTAGGCTACCCAGAGGATACTTGGTCAAAAACCGAAAGTCGTGACCTGCTTGAGTCATATGTAAAAGAATCGTTTCTGGCCACTCCCAAGTGAATGACGATCAGAGAACTTTCCTCACTTGCGTGAACTTCTACACATGACTCCATCCTCTAATTATACATACATATATACAAACATTTTTTGTTTTTTTTTTTTAGATTTTGACAAATTGTGCGGTGAATACGTGTTCGTAAATTTATATTATATCATTCAATTAATTAATAATAAAATTTTCAAATCTATTTTTCTTTTCATTTTTATTTACACATTTGCTCATATTACCAATTTTTTAATTGTATTTCAAAGCAAAATATTTCAAAGTTCAAAGCTTACCATTTGATTTTATAAATGCAATCGAAAAAATCAAAAGAGGTTAAACCAAGAAGACCTCAATTATTATAAATTCCGAAAATGGCTGATGATGTTAAATCACAAAGCACACCTGCAGAAGCTACACGTTCAAAGCAGGGTGTCGAACAAAAAAGAGCCAAAGATAATTCTGTGTCAAGGTTCATAACTGAAAGTGACAGTTTTGTTAGATACTGCACAAGATTTACTGCAAACCCTATTAATGACAACACAGAATCGGTTTTAAATTTAAAAATTCAAAGCACAGATAGCATATGGGCACGCCTTCTGGCAGCATACGATAGAGTAGTAGATACTGACGATGCTGAACTCCCAAAAAACATAAAAGCTTCCGAGTCAGCTATATATGAAAACTACCTCGAATAATATGAAATTACGAAGGCAGTGATATTGGACCAAATAAATTTATTAAAGCCATGTAGAGCCACTACTCCTCTAGTAGTGCCAGCGTGTGATACTGAAGTTTTTTACGGAGGCTATGAGCAGTGGCCGTCTTTCCGGGACATGTTCACTGCCGTTTACATCAAAAGCTGTACCATCTCAGACACAAAACAAAAGGGGAAGCTGGCAGTATCGTCAAGCATTTCCTTTTAAATGACGAAAACTTTAATCTGGCTTGGGAAGCACTGGTCGAAAGATACGAAAATGAAAGAGTATTGGTAGACAACCAAATAACAATTTTAATGAATTTACCGAAAAGTCAACAAGAAACCAGCTAAGAGTTTCAAAAACTACACACGACAGTGACTAATTGTCTATATGTGTTAGAAACACAAAAAAATTCCACAGAATCGTGGGACCCTATCCTAGTAAATATTTGTGCAGCAACACTGCCTGATGCTGCTTTGCTACGATGGAAGCAATCACTAGTGGCAAGAAAGAAATCGCCAAAATGGCATCAAATGAAAGACTTCTTAACAACTCAGTAAGAAACAGCTGAGCGAGTTGACAAGAAAATAATCAAGCCAAAAACATAATCAAAATGAGTCGAATAAAAACTTTTTTAAACCCCAAGCCAGCAATAATACACAATATACTAGGCACGCTAATAGAAGCCAAACATTTGTGACAAACCAAACAAATCATTGGCAATTATTACGTGAAATATGTAAAGAAGGTCACAATATAAGATCTTGCGACAAGTTTAAAAAACCCACGGCGGTCATCGCTATTAAACATAGAGGAGAATTATTCAAATTAAGAGCATTAATAGATCAAGGTTCTCAAAGATCCTTTATATCATCTAAAGCTCAAAATCGGCTAAAAGTGCCTGTCAAAAATTCAAATTTCCAAATTTCAGGAATGGGCGGAAGAATTATACAAAATTCAAACAAAATTTGCTCAATTACAACGCGGATATAAGAATAGATGCACAAGCCATCATTCTACCGCAACTCACAATTCTGCTTCCAAGCTGTGAAGTAAATAAAAAGCAATGGGAAAAATGCTCTTATCTCAAATTAGCCGACCCCAACTGCCATACCCCATCACAAGTCGATTTGATACTAGGTATTGACTTAATATCTCAAATAATTCTTGAAGGTATAGAAAAAATATCCAATAAATTGTTAGCCCAAAATACAATCTTTGGGTGGATATTAAGTGGCCAAGTCACAGAAAAAATTAGTTCTTTTACAACTGAAGTTGAAAATATTTCAAACGAATATTTTAATAATAAACTCAAAGAAATCTGGGAAGTATAAGAATTACCTCAGACTACTCTACTTTCAGAAGAAGACCAGGCATGCGAAGCCTATTACAAGTCCACAACAACAAGAAACGAAAATGGTCGTTATGTTGTGCGACTCCCTTTCAAACCCACCTTTCCAGATTCTATAGCTCTAGGTCACTCTAGAATATCAGCAGTCCAGCAATTTCTAAGCTTGGAACAAAGTTTGTTAAAGAAAAATGAGCTTAAATCAGCATATAATGTGATGGACGAGTATCTAGACCTCAATCATATGGAAGAAACTGTACCATATGAAAAAAGTATTTAAAGGTAGATATCTATCTTTTTATCTGCCACATCACGGGGTAATACGACCTGATAAAATCACAACAAAAGTACGTGTGGTTTTCAATGCCTCAAAATGTACAAGCTCAGGTAAATCACTCAACGACGTACTATATACTGGCCCAACCTTACAACCTGATCTCATGCTGCTAATACTAAATTGGCGCATGTTTAAATAATGTACGTTTTTAATGGGGGTGTAGAGAAAATGTACAGACAAATTCTAGTACACAAATATGAACAAGATTTCCAGCGTATTGTCTTCCGCAAATCAAGTAATAGTCCAATCAGCGACTACAAACATAAAACCGTCACCTTTGGCATCAATTGCGCACCCTATTTGGCGATCAGGACACTGGATGAATTGGCAAAAACGTATGAAACAAATTTGACCTTTGCAACTTCTGCGTTACAAACACAAACATACGTGGATGATATTCTATCATATTCTATCAGGTAGCCACAGTCTCTCCTTAGCGTGCGAATCACTATCTCAAGCGATCAAAGCACTAAATTGAGCGAGATTCCCCTTAAAAAAAATTACATCAAATCATCCCGAAATAATAAAAAACATAAAAAAAGAAAATTTATTAGATACAAATCTTCTTAAATTTGAAACGGCTAGTACAACAAAAACCCTAAGCATTCAATGGAATGCGATAACAGATCAATTCTCATATACAATTGAGTCAATATCTGCAATGTCCGCCATAACCAAACACCAAATACTTTCCTCGGTGGCAAAACTTTTCGACCCTGCAGGATGGCTTTCGCCAATAATTATTCAAGCAAAAATCCTCATTCAAGAATTGTGGCAAGATGGCACTGAATGGGATGAACAGGTAAAACCTGTACGTTTAACAAAATGGGTACAATTCGCTAACAATTTGCATACTATATCAGAAATTCGAATCCCTCGATGGGTAAATTTCACCCCTAACATTAACACTTAATTACACGGTTTCTGTGATGTCTCTGAAAAGGCCTATTGCGCAACAGTTTACGTACGCACACAGTACGATAACAAAATATCTGCACACCTCTTGGTAACCAAAGCCAAAGTTGCACCTTTGAAGACACTCAGTCTGCCACGGCTTGAACTGAATGGTGCTCTTCTGTTAGCAAAACTAATTTCAATAGTTCAAACTCATCTGAAATTAACCGATCCCAAAACGTATCTTTGGTCAGTCTCAGTAATAGTTTCAGCGTGGTTAGAAACCACCCTATTGCTGGAAGACCTATGTATCCAACCGAATATCCCAAATTTTAGACTTAGTTGGCCCAGCAAAACGGCAACATGTTGTAAGTGCGGATAACCCAACGGATCTTGGGACAAGAGGTTGCAAGCCACTGCACCTCACCAGCGCTACACTCTGGTGGAATGGTCCAACATGGCTAACAAACTCACAAGAATTCTGGCCAAAGTCTCCCGCTCGTAATATAATACCGCCGGAAAGTCGGAAAATTGAAAATTTTCATACCACTTCAGAAGAGGATTATATTCTCCTCCGATTTTCTTCATTTCCTAGAGCACTAAGAGTAGTCGCTTACATGCACAAATTCACCCAAAGCCTAAAACAAAAAATGAAAGGAATACCAAATGATCCTTGCGTACAACTAGCGCACACCAATGTGCAACATGCCAAAGTAAGTCTCATTACCTACACCCAAACTCGCCATTTCAGTCGAGAGAAAGCAAAGTTGGTCGAAAGACGACCACTCGAATAGGGAAGCTCTCTTCTCGTCTTAAATCATTTCCTGGATACTAAGGGATTAATAAGGGCAAATGGAAGATTAGCGAATTCCAGCCTTAGTTACTCATTTATTCTTAATATATCTTCTTCTTAATATACCTTCACCAGCTTCCACTACGTGGTGAGCATCGCTTGATGCAGCAAATCGTCCGACAAGAATTTTATATACTGCGACTAAAGCCACAACTTGAAAAGACGATTTTTATGTATGAACAATGTATCTTGTACAAACATAAAATGCGTACGCAGATCATGGCAGCTTTACCACCTGAACGCTGCAATTATGCTTTACCTTTTACCCCAGTAGGGTTGATTTTGCTGGACCTTTCCAGATAAAGGCCTCGATGTTAAGATCTTCTTCATTTAGAAAAGGGTATGTGGCTGTTTTTGTATGTTTTACGATAAAGGCAGTACACCTCGAGCTTTGTTCAGATCTAACTACTGCGGCTTTCCTCGCAGCACGCTTTGTCGGACGACGCGGATTTCCATCAAAAATAATGATCGGTAATGGGAAAAACTTTTTGGAGCCCAAAGAGCAACAGAGAAGGAGTTTATAAACTTCATGAAAGAAGTCTCCCCTGAAATTGTTAACAAATATGCACGCCAAGGGATCGATTGGCAGTTTATACCTCCATGTTCTCCACACATGGACGGACTTTGGGAATCAGCAGTAAAAAGCTTTAAGTACCATTTATAGAAAATGGCAGGTAATCATAAATTTAATTATGAGGAGTTTACTACACTACTTACTCGTATCGAAGCCGCGTCTCACACCAGGTCATTTCCTCAGAGGAGGTCTTTTTCTCGCCATACCTGAGACAGAAGGAGGCTCACTCACTTTAACCCTTATGTTAGTAACAAACTTTACCGACGTCTTTTAGCAACCGGGTACCGGGGTACCCACGATCTGAGTATTAAAAATTTTGTTTGTTTTACAAAATTTTTCTAAATTTTTTCTACAAAATTTTGTTCTTCAAACATTAATAGTCAGTGACAATTTAAAGAAAGAAAAAAATAACAACTTAGAATCGTGAATCAGGCTGAAAGAGTAGTGAAAGGAAAAAATAACAACGTAGAATCGTTAATCAGGGTGAAAGAGTAGTGAAAGAATTGGCGGCTCCGTACCGAGGTAGTGGTAGAAACATCTGCATGGATAACTTATTTACTTCTGTACCAGTTGCTAAACATTTGTTGTCGTGGAATATTACCATTGTCTTAATAAGAATAAACCTTACATCCCTAGTGTTATGGAAGCGAATAAGACACGGGAGCAGTATTCGACAGTTTTTGGATTACGCGAAAAGGTCACCATGTGTTCCTACGTTCCTAAAAAAATAAAGCTCTCATTCTGATATCGACAATGCATTCTTATATATTAGTTGGTGATGACGCTAAACAAAAACCAGAAATAATAAATCTTTATAATAAACATAAAGCTGGAGTTGACACAATGGACCAAATGGTGCGGAGATACACGATCAACGACGATCTTCGAGATGGCCAATGGCAATGTTCTTCAATATGCTACATATTTCTTCACGTACGGCATATATGTATAACTTATTATGAAAATAATAAAATGATTGTCAAAAAAACGATAGAACGTCGTCAATTTATGCGTAAACTAAGTGAAGAACTAGCATTGCCGATGACTGAACATCGCACGGCGAAACACAAGTAATACGCCACTTCTCCACAAAGATTGCCGTTGAAAGTGTATTAGGCCATACACTGACAGGAACAGTCGTGATAAATCTTGGTCCAGAGACTCCAAAAGATAAAACCGGAAGGAAAGAGTAACAGGATCTTATCATGTCTGCAACGCTTTACCAATAAGAAGACGGCGGAAGACAGGCCTGTGCCAATTGTCACCAACCTGTTTGTGACGAGCACTCAGTTAATCGTGTACAATGTGTTCAATGTCATTAATTATAAAAAAAGTGTAAAATTTATTTATTTTTTTTTTTTAAATTTAGTTGCATGCATTAATAGAAATTATATACAGTTTATTTCCTATGATTTCCACTGTGGGTACCCGGTTGCTAATAGGGCGATGGCTAGAGTTTAAGCTTATTCAAAATAAAAAATAAATCAATAAAACTAACTCACAAATAGCATCCTTTTAGGTTAAAAAACGACGATTTGAGAGCTTAAAATGAAATACTGAATTTTTTTTTAAGCTATTTACACAAATACACCGCGGTGGGTACCCGGGTACCCGGTTATTAACATAAGGGTTAATAAATCGATGGGAAAGAATCAAGAATCTCCATCATGAAATCAGCCACAGATAGAAGGAGGACTTTCTTAAAGATCTCCATAAGAGATATCGATGGAAAACGATCCAGAAGAAGCCCAGTATAGGCGAATGCGTCCTCATACAGGACGAATGCCTTCCCCCTACGGATTGGCGAAAAGGTACATCAGGGACGAGATGGTCATATAAGAGTAGTAGATGTAGGAACACAAACTGGCCTACTAATATAAGAGTAGTAGATGTAGGGACACAAACTGGCCTACTAACTCGACCATTAGTGAAATTGTGTTTTCTTCCAAATACCGAAGAACCGATCATCGAAAACGAACACAAACGCATACATAAAATCAAACAATAATTAATTAAAATTACACCGTTTTACAATCCGTACGTACAAACCAAAAACATAATGAAAGCGATTTATAATAAACAACAAAATTCATATATAAATAATATATAATACATATAAATAAAAGTATCATATAAAGACACAAATACATATATCTATATATATATAGTATACACATATATATAATGAGTAGCAAACTTCATACTACTAACAAAACCATGTTTAATGTACACATTCCTATTCCACTAGAAATGGACGTAGAAGAAACCCGCAATAATCCCCAGTGGGTGAGGTTCGCAATTAAGGGGGGGTAAGGTCAAACAGCACGAAAAAGGCATTTTTTTTGTTATTTTTTTCTAACGACACAGTTAAAATATATTTATTTAACGAAAAGTATATTAAAGCGACATTTGAGGAATGTTTCATAAAATTTTTATAAAGAAATATTGAAAACTATAGCAATGGTAGCAATTGTTGGGACGTGTCTCGCAAAAAAGTTGAATTGCGGTGCCCCTCATAACTCGGTGCTGGATCATCTGAAATCAAAAGACCCAAGTTCATTCGTTAGATAATAGTTTGCCCCAGGTAACGCTAAGTATTTGTTTTAATTTCAATTTTTGAATTTTTTCGATTCAAGTGAAAAACACAATTTTTTGAGAAAAAATCGGCTAATTTGTCATTGTAAAATCAAAATTATGAACAAAAAAAAAAAACTCGACAGCGTTACCTCGTAAAATATGTACAGAAATAGTGTTTCAAATTTCAAAAGGATTGGTGCAGTAGTTTTGAAGTTATGAGGGGCACCGACTTTAAAAACGTGAGTTGTGGGAAAAACGCTTTAAAATGCCGAGTAACAATAGCGCGTTCGGGGCGGGTCAGGTATGTGTGCGAAAATCGGGCAGGTATACAAATGCTCATAACTTCGTCAATTTTGCTTTGATTGACTTGAAATTTTAACACAATATTCTTCAAATATCATACATTCAATTTAAGAAATAAAAAAAAGTGAAAAAAAAAATTAAATACCTTACCAGCCCCCCTCCCCCCCTATAATGCAAATGCAGCATCCGCTGCACCCATCGCCGCACCAAGGAGGCAACAAGGCACAAGTCCGCCCAACCAATAATCCGGTCAACCAGTGAGGGAAGCGGGCGCTAGAGCCCACGGCCACTGCACGACATGCTTGGCAGACACGCACGCTACGATGGAGTGTATGTCCGACGGGTCGTGTCAGTACTGACATCGACCGCATTATACACTATTTCACCGCTTTCCTCGACGCCGGCATAGTCAACAGCGGCACCATCAGCATGAAAATCACGTTCAACGCCGAAGAGCTCATCGCTCTACGCAGTACCGAGGTGCACGTTCGCAGACACCACCACATCATCATCATCGTAACCAGCAAAAGGCGACGGGTTTCAGCGCTGTAGTGAGCACCCTGCAGAAACTGCAGCGACTTCTAGGCAATTAATTCGCCTAGGGGGCCGGGATGTTTATGCGACTTCATGGCATCTCGCCCCTTCACGCAACATTCATCACACAACGCAACATTCATCACCAACGCAACATTTAGCACACAACACAACATTTAGCACACAACCTGCATCATCATACCACGCAACAAACCAACCACACTACACACACACCATAATCATTTTTCACCACTCAACCGGTCAAAAAGGATTGGTTAGACGGAGTGGCCCACAATTCGTTTTACGCCGGTATTCAAAGCACTTCGCCCTTTTTCGATCGCCAACTCGTTCACGTTGATCCGCCAATTTATAATCGTTTAACAGTTCTGGTCCAAATTTGAATTCCCCATACGGCCGCATGTGTGTATGCGCAGGAAGCAGGAACATCAGGAGCATCAATAGTGAATAGTGAACAGTGTATTATAAATGTCAAGAATTGTATATATCTTGAATATCTTGAAATTCGTCTTATAAAAATATTGAAGTTTCGCCCGCAAAGGGAAAAACATACATATATACAAATTGTTACATTTTTATCAACTAAAATTGGGAAACCTTTCATTTAGCTTAATATTCGTACACAGAGGGATATCTAACTAAAGGTAAAGTAAGTATACCCCGCAAAATACATACTGAAACTAACTCCAACAAACAGTATAGTATATTAATATATAAATAGATATTTATATTTAGTAGAATTTCGGCTTTGCTGATAAGTAAGCAGGTTCAATGATTTTTGAACATATTGCCTATATTGTGACGCCTTCGTATCGGGCTGTGCAAACAGCTTCAATAGAAAGAACACCTTGTGCTGGGATTTCTATTATTTCTCTTTTACCACCTAGACAGTCGACATGCAATGTAGATTCTTTGAATACTTTGAAAATCCACGTGTTGTCTGGATTTAGCTCTGCCCAGAACGGCGTCCTCTGTGTCTCTTCATACTGGCAATCTGCATGGCTAGTGTTAAATAGCGCTGTAAGCTCGCAGGTTTGGTCTAATGCGGGCTGCCATGGTGTTTTTTCTATAAATATAAGGTGTTTGTTTAGGCTTCTTGTACACCTATTCAGCTGAGCTTGGGATATAAAAAAATACGAATTAAGCCCAAAGTTATAAATTAAAAATTAATTTCTTAATTTCTCTTTTACGACACGTCCTTTATATTCGGAAGGAATGGCTATCAATTTGAAAACTTCAGATGACTCACTCTGCATCAATGGTATCTCTCCTTTAATTATTAATTTTTGGTCAATAATAATACCTCTTGCTTCCATGAGGTTGTAAACATCACGTAATTGACTGTCGCTTTTGGTGTCCAATTTTTCTTTAATGAGTATCATTTCATCACCCAATTGTAAGGGAGTTAAAAGAGCTGGATTAATTCTTCCATGATTTATCTGAAGGATCTTTGTGTGTGTTTCACATTCGCTCATAGGAATGTTAATTTGTGTTGCCAGCATTTGAAATTGTATAGCCATTTTATCTCGATTAACATCTTTTATTATCCCAGAATGATACTTATTAATTTAAGTTTGAAGTTTTGTAAATTGCTCATTTACTCCATATATGTATATTCTTGTTGATAATATTTGCTGTCGAATTGATTACGGAAATTTGCGCTTTGAGACCTTCTTTTAAATGTCTTTGGTTGCTGAGTAGAGTTTTAAGATTAGATTCAATTTGGTCTTGGTCATCGGCATCCATCAACCCAAATAGCATATTGTAAATGGAACCAACCCATTCCAAAGGTGCTCTTTTTTGTCTCTTGTTATATACAATCAAATTGTGATAGTGCGTTATTCCTTCAAGGCGCCTTCCAAGAGATAATGATAGGACATTACATGCTTCTTCGAACTGAGTAAGAGATGACACTGATCCTTTATTCTAGTCAAGCAATTCGGTATTACATTCATCTTTTCAAAATATGCGCGAAGATCATAGTATATTGCCAAATCCCATGTAGAGGTAATTACGTCAATTTTTCCCAATGAATCCAGAAATATTGCTGTATTAGCCGGCAATTCCCTTACCGATCCAATTCTTTTTGGCACTACTTTCAAGGCGTTTTCCAGATTGCTTGGTGTAAGACAAAACAGTACCAGAAGTGTAACTCCAATTATATTCATCCTCGACCTCTTTGTTTTCTTTTGACTATTTGTGGCTTAGTAAGTTTCTTTTACCTGCTGCGCTTACCAAAGGACACAACTTTTGAATTTGTCTTTTCAATATGCTATTTTGTAACTTCAACGTTGCCGCACGAATACGACCATCATTTCCCGGATGAGTTTCTATAATTTTAGCAAGAGTCCACTTGGCTGGTTGTGAGTTTTCGCCTTTTAGTATTACCACATCGCCGGCCTTAATATTGTCTGCCGGAGTTTCCCATATATTTCATTGCTGAAGTGTATGAAGATATTAATTTTTCCAATGATTCCAAAAATCTATTTGAATTTTTTGTTTAAATTTCCATTTGTTTAATGTAGAGTAGTTGACATCTGGTTCGGGAGATGGAATTGGCTTTATTGGTCTTCCAATTAGAAAATGACCCGGTGTTAACGCATCTATTCCATTATCGTCGTTTATTGAATATAGTGGACGCAAGTTCAAAGATGCCTCTATTTCAGCTAACACTGTTAGACATTTCTTTAAAAGTTAATTTTGTATCTGCGATGTCTCTTTTAAATGGTATTTCATTCCTTTTACACCTGCCTCCCATCCCACATTCCTGCGAAATGTGGGCCTGCCGGGGGAATAAAATGCCAAGTTATTTGTTCCTTGACCAAAATTGGTGCCACATCTGAGTTTTGCTTTATTGCTGCTTTAAACTCTTTATCAAGCCCCTTTTTTGCTCCAACAAAATTGGATCCATTGTCCGAGTAGATATGAAGACGCCTTTCTCTACTGCCGTAAAATCTTCTTAGTGCTGCCAAAAACGCGTCTGATGATAATTCACTGACTGCCTCAATATGAACAGCTTTAGTTGGGAGGCATATAAAACTGCTACGTACCCTTTGAAGGACTTTTGACCACGTCCTTTTGAGCATCTCATTTGCAATGGTTCAGTATAAGTAAACGGCCCCGACATTGATACTCTGAATTCTGGTATATCGCCCACTATTTGTTGTGCAGAGACTTGTTTGTATCGTATACACTTACAACAATTTCGTATACAACTTTTTATGGCGTTCTTAACCCCGATTATCCTATATTGTCTCCTGATAATTGCTTCTGTTAACCAGTTTCCACCATGTATTGTAGCTTGGTGTGCATCTTTAATTATTAATGCAGTTTAAGTTGAGTTATGAAGAATTATTGGGTGTTTTGAACTATAAGGCAATTCCGCGCTTGTCGGCCTTCTTTCAACTCTCATAACGTCATTTTCATCTTTTAGTTTATTGCTTTTTTGAAATCTATTTTCCATAGAAACGAGGCGTGCCACAGCTTATATGCGAGAATCACCCAAATATTTTTCTTCTTTGAAAGGGATTTCTACAATAAATCGTCCATCATCATCTTGTTTGATGGTTTCTTCAAACTGCTTTAAACATGCATCATCTTCTTCGATATTGTTTTCATCTGGAATTTCCTCCAGTTCCCAAAATCGCTCTAGGTTGGTAGTCATGGATGTTGTCTTACTGAATTTTTTTGTTTAATAATTCAGGATAAAATCCAACCGAATTTTGTTGCTTGTCCAAAGACTCCGTCACTGT
Organism: Bactrocera correcta; assembly: GCA_027475135.1. Taxonomy (NCBI): domain Eukaryota; kingdom Metazoa; phylum Arthropoda; class Insecta; order Diptera; family Tephritidae; genus Bactrocera; species Bactrocera correcta. The sequence continues at coordinate 16,192,926 of CM050327.1, read as the reverse complement.
TTCTGACACCGTCTTCAATGATTCTCTTAAAAATGTCCCCACTGTAAGAGTGCAATAGAATGTAATAGAATGTAAGAGAATGCGATGAATGTAATAGAATGAACGACTGCTGTAAGAAGTGTCAATTGTGAATTGGGAATGTCTTGTGTGCTTTGCTGGGCGAATGAGTTTTATCGTTCTTTTTTAAACTGACTGTCAACGAAGCGAGACGTGCTGCGCACGTACGAAATAAAAATTTAAATTAATTGATTCCGGCCATCACATCTCAGAAGTGGGATCGAGTTAATTTAAATCGACTGCCGCATAATTAAACAAAAAAAAAACACTGCCGAAACCAGAATTCTTCGTTTTTCATTTCACGTTTTCTGTAGACAGTGCATTTACCACGTTTTTTTTTCCTGATTGTTGTTGTTGCTGCCACGATGTCGAATTTGTTATCACGTGCCCAAGTCATGAAAGTGCTACTGCAAACGGGTATTCAATTCGATCCTGATGCCACGATGAACCAGTTGCGACCGCTATATGATGAATACATTTCCGAGGTAACGAAAGCAAGTGAAAAAGAGGAAAACGCGAATGCCCTTGAAGATCCAGATGCCGCCGCCGACAAAAATACTCAAACTTCAATTCCCGCTACGATTGTGCAATCAATTCAACCTGTTGTTACGAGTGTACCTACGTTCATCGCCACTACGAGTGTTCAAAATTCAAATGTGCTTACAGATGTAACAACAACTGCCGCTTATGTCAGTGCTAAATTGTCAACTGCTGATACACGTGCATTGGTAACTACCCCCGCTATGAGTGTTGTTGTTTCAAGTGGTCCATCGGCTACTGCTACAACAAGTGCCCAATTGTCCACTGCTGTAACAACCGTGCAAATGAATACCGTTGTTCCAAGTGCTACAATTTCAAACAATTTGGACGAAGATGAGACCGAACGATTGCTGATCCAATTGCGTAAAAAACGCGAACTGTTGATGCTTCAAGCAGAGATTAATCAACTTACGCTACAACAGCAAGCACCTGCTGCAAAAACCCGTTGGACTGACGTAAGTGTCATTGAATCAATGATGTCTAAATTTACAGCCGATGACCATTACGATGTGAATAAGTGGATTAGTGACTTGGATGATGCTTTTGCAATGCTGCAATTCGATGAGCGTATGAAATTCATTGCATGTCGTCGTATGTTGAGTGGAACAGCCCAGGTTTTTGCACGCACGATTACGGTATCCGATTATGAAGAGCTCAAAGCTAAACTTATTAGTGAATTTGGCCGCATGCGCACAATGAATGAAGTGTATCAACTGCTGAAAAATCGACGCTTACGCCCTGATGAAACCACCCATCGTTACATTTTGGATATGCAAGAGATAGCGATGTATTCAAAAATTACGGAAGACGAATTGATCGAAATGATTATTAGTGGAACAGGTGACACTTCATCAAGAATCGGTCATTTGTTTCCAGCACGCTCTATTAATGAACTGAAGGAATTTGCGGAACGATATGAACGTCTACGCTTCCAACCACCATTAGGATCAAAACAAATAGCAATAATTAATCGTAATGCGGCCAGTGCACTTCAGCCAACAACTCATCGATCAAATGCGGCCAACGCCACGTCAGTTCGCCCTACCGCAGCTCCAACCATGGAAACAATCCGATGCTACAATTGCTCCAAATTCGGGCATTATCAAAGCCAATGTCCACTGCCGAAACGACCAGCGAACTCCTGTTTTAAGTGCTCATCCACCGAACATGTGTATCGTGAATGCCCACACCGTACCACTGTTGCTGCCGTCCTTAATGCCAACGGAATGAATGATGCTAGAGTGGAACCAATTAGTGAAATGCAAATGGTAAGTGTTGTCTTTGATAAGCCTAACCGTGAACACAGTGAACACAGTAAAAACTTTAAATTAAATAAAAATATTTTTTGTTTATTTGATTCGGGCAGCCCCCGCAGTTTAATCAAACGGAGTGAAGTTCCATTCGAATTACCAAATCAATTGAAAGAGACTCAGTACAATGGCCTAGGAAATGATAGACTCAAGACGTATGGGAATATCAATTGCAAAATAAACTTCCGAAATCAATCAATCAATCAGAAATTATTAACCTTGCCGAATAATCTTATGTCAATACCGATGCTTGTAGGCCGTGATTTTATGAAAAAAGCAAATATTACAATGTGTCAAATAAAATACATTTATGATACGAAAAGATTGAAAGAATTAAATAAAGCTGCCATTTGTACGAAGTTAGAGTCAAAACTTACTGATGTTCTGTGTTCATTTGATTTATTGGCCACTCACTTCTGTCACACAAGGAGTACAATTGAATCGCTTAATCAAGGGGGTGTTACAAGGGAGAAAGAGAAAATAATAGTGAAACACACTGAAGAAAAGTCAAATATCAGCCCGATGGAGTTAGAATTTGCAAATTTATGTGCTATTGTGCCTTCCGATTTGAATTCCTTAGACATTAATCCACATCTTCCGTCAAGGTTGTCATCAGAGTTGCGACAAACAATAACAGAAGTTTATTTCGAATTTCCTTCAGAAAAAGTTAAGCCTTTAGAATATCTTATGAAAATTAACCTTACGCATGAAACTCCTATATACTGTAGACCAAGACGATTATGCCATAAAGAGAGAAATGAAATAAAAGCAATAGTAGATGATTTGTTAAAAGAAGGAATAATTAGACCAAGTCGATCACCTTATGCCTTTGCAATAGTACCTGTACCGAAAAAAGATGGCTCCCTCCGGAAATGTGTAGATTATAAACCACTGAACAAAATAACTATACGCGATAATTTTCCTATGCCATTAGTCGACGATTGCATTGAACACTTGGGGGGGAAAAGTTATTTTTCGGTTATTGATTTAAAAAGTGGATATCATCACGTGAAGATGCATCCTGATTCAATAAAATACACTTCCTTCGTGACTCCTGATGGTCAATACGAATATTTATATATGCCCTTCGGTTTATGCAACGCTCCTGCTGAATTTATGCGCTTCGTAAAATTGATTTTAGGTGACCTCATCAAAGAGGGGTTAGTGGTAGTATTTATGGATGACATTTTAATAGCTTCGAAAGATTTTAAATCTCATTTGGAAACCCTTAAGAGACTTTTTGAAATTTTGGCTCGAAACGGTCTTCGAATTCAGCCCAAAAAATGCCGATTTGCTTACGACGAATTAGAATACTTAGGATACTTAGCCAACTCTGCTGGCATTTCACCCAAACGGTCACACTTGCAAGCAATTCAGGAATATCCAGAACCTAAGAATAGAAAGGAAATGGAACGTTGCCATGGTCTTTTTTCATACTTCCGCCGCTTTGTACCCTCGTTCTCCAAGATTGCCCGTCCAATGACTAAATTATTGAAGAAAAATGAACAATTTCAGTTCACTGAAGAGTGCAAACAAGCCTTCACTACCTTGCGTACAAAATTGTTAGAGGCCCCTATTTTATCGATTTACAACCCTGAAGCTGAAACAGAATTACATTGCGATGCCAGTGCCTCGGGTTTTGGGGCAATGTTACTTCAGAAACAAGATGACAAAAAATTTCATCCGATTTCTTACTTTTCAAAAACTACTTCCGCCCCTGAATCTAGATTACACAGTTACGAATTAGAAACTTTAGCAATTATTTATGCACTTAAGCGCTTCCATACTTACTTAATGGGCATTCCGTTCAAAATTGTTACTGACTGTGATTCGTTGGCTATGACGTTAAATAATAGAAGCAGTTCAGCAAAAATTGCTAGATGGGCATTGTTCTTAGAAAATTATAATTATTCAATCCAGCATAGACCTGGTACATCCATGGCTCACGTGGATGCCTTAAGTAGAACTAATCAAACAATTGCATACATTGACACTGCGGAATTAGATTTTCACTTGCAAGTTACGCAAAATAGAGACCCCCGCATTGTAGAACTGCGACAAAACTTAGAACAATCTGAAGTGAAAAATTTTGAGTTGAAAGATGGGTTGGTGTACCATAAATCACCTGCAGGTCACTCACAGCTATATGTCCCTGATGAAATGATAAATAATATAATTAGAACGACGCATGAGAAAATGGGCCACTTAGCTACAGAAAAGTGCTGTACAGCAATTAAAAAATATTATTGGTTCCCGCAGATGAAAACTTACGTACATAATTTTATTCGAAATTGCCTAAAGTGTATTTACTATTCAGCATCTTCAAATAATAATGCAGCAACTCTACACAGTATTCCCAAAATACCGATACCTTTCGATACGATTCATGTGGACCACTTAGGCCCCCTTCCGTCGATAATATCAAAAAAGAAGTACATTTTAGTGGTCATCGATGCCTTTACAAAATATGTGAAATTATACCCGGCAACAGCAACGAGTACAAGAGAAGTCTGCAGTGCATTAGAAAGTTATTTTATGAATTACAGTAGGCCACGTAGAATAATAGATGATAGAGGAACGTGCTTCACTTCAGCAGAATTTGAAGAGTTTTTGCAAAAGCACAACATAGTTCAAGTGCGAAATGCAACCGCATCCCCGAAAGCAAATGGACAAGTGGAGAGAGTGAATGAAGTAGTGACACCGATGTTAGCAAAATTATCAGAACCTCTTAAACATGCGGATTGGGCAAAAAAATTAATTGAGATAGAATATGCCATTAACAATTCAGTACATTCCACCACAAAATATACACCTTCAGCACTTCTGTTTGGGATAGGACAACGAGGTAAAATAGTAGACGAACTGACGGAATATTTGGAAGAGAAGTCGAATGAACAGTTAACAGACTTATACGATATGAGAAAAAAGGCGCTGAATAACATAGAAAAATCTCAAGAGTATAACCTTAAGTACTTCGGTAAACACCACAGGGCGGCACCCGAATTTTCAGTGGGGAATTTTGTGGTTATTAAAAATGTGGATACCACGGCGGGTAATAACAAAAAACTGATTCAGCGATTTCGCGGTCCTTACGTAATATATAAAAAACTTCCGAATGATCGGTATGTGATACGGGATATAGAGGGGTGTCAAATTACACAACTGCCGTACGATGGAGTGTTAGAAGCAAGTAAATTGAAATTATGGATTAATCCAGACTCTAAATGTGTGCCAGAGGTGAGAAAAGACAACACTTCCGATATTAATATTAGTTAAGATATTTATATATATAAAAAAAAAAAACAAAAAACAAGAATAACAAATATTAAGTAAATATATATTATCAGTAAACCGAGGTCGGTTTAATGTCAGGACGGCCGAACTGTAAGAGTGCAATAGAATGTAATAGAATGTAAGAGAATGCGATGAATGTAATAGAATGAACGACTGCTGTAAGAAGTGTCAATTGTGAATTGGGAATGTCTTGTGTGCTTTGCTGGGCGAATGAGTTTTATCGTTCTTTTTTAAACTGACTGTCAACGAAGCGAGACGTGCTGCGCACGTACGAAATAAAAATTTAAATTAATTGATTCCGGCCATCACACCACCAATTATCATGTCTATTCTATCTGCTTTATTAAACAATTGGTCAGCAATTCTACTTTTTCCACATGTTGGCTTAGGAATCTTGGTTTTATTTGTACCTGAACCTTGAATTTTGATTCGCCAACCACAATACCTCCCAGCCCATGGAGTTTTGTTTGGATTTTTGTCCTTGGTACACCTAATATCTGCGCTGCTTCTTCAGATATTGATGTTATTTGAGACCCTTGGTCAATTAGAGCTCTTAACAATATACATTCGCCATTCGCCGCTTTTGCTTTTATCACCAGACTTTGAGTGTAGAAGTTCGTTATGACTTTTATTGCAAATTTTGCATTTTTAAAATATTATCAGAATTTTCGAACCAATTATGGTTGAGTAGCAAATTTTTTTACCTCTTGCATATTTACGTCTTTCTTCTAAAGATATATTCTTAAATTTCCGGCAATCAGTAATTATATGACCTAATATCTTGCAATAGGTACATTTTATACTTTGCTGCCTTGCCTTGAAAGATATATGGTTTGCTTTATATGTTTGCAGTGTGCGGTTTTTGTACAATTGTTGTTTATCTTTCTCTATTATTTCTGTTGTGTTTTTTCAACAGAAGATAGAGGGAGTAATCGAATTGCTATTAGTTTTTCTTCAGATTTTGAAGGTTTACGAAGTTCTTCAAGTGATTCTTCTTCAAAGTAATTTTTTTGTTTTTTGTCTTCCTCTATTACTTTTAATGTTTGGAAGTGCTGGTCTAGGAATCCTTGAATTTAGATAATTTCTGAATATCTCCGGTCTTTCTTACAAACTGCTCATATAATCTGAGTCCTTCCTTGTCTAGCTTCCGTACAATGACTCTAGCTATAAGGGAATCAGCCTCTTCTGTCTTAACGCCCAATGACTTTATTGCATTGAGATATTTGTTTGTAGTGTCTACCAGCTGCCTTACACTTTCGGCGTTGGCACTATTAATAACTGGCTGATCCATTATTCTGTCCCACTGTGTCGTGAACAAAATCCGTTTGTTGTCGTACCTTTCTTTAAGGATACTCCACGCTGCTTTGTAATTATCGGCTGATATCTGCAAATGTTGAATCAGACGAGCAGCTTCACCTTTCAAGCAAAGCATTCAATCGAAGCAGTTTTTCAGAGTAAGATATTTGCTCGTTGTTGTGTACCTTGTCTTGGAACACGCTGAAAAAATTAGCCCATTCGTTTATTTCCCCATGGATATTTGGAATTTTCAGTTTTCCAATTCCAAATTATGACGAAGTGCTAGTTTCGGCTCTTTAATTTTTAAGCCATTTTTAGACGAGAGAGCTCTTTATAATATTCAGCTAATATTTCGTCGTAAGCTTCTTCCTTTTCCAAATTAAAATATTTTAGAAGATCGCTGCTGTGCGTGTTTCCTATGTTGTTAAACAGCGTTTTCATATATGCTAATTGATCAGAGTTGACAACCACTTCGAAACACAAGTCAGCCATTTGCTTCCGAAGGCTCTCAATTTTCCTTCTAAAAATAGCAAATTTCCTATGTGACGTAGTTTGCTGTTGTTCTTGTGTGCCAGATTGAGGTTTCTGTTTCTGTCTGACAATGGAAGTTCAACTTCATCTTTAAGAGCTTGTTTGAATTGTTGAATCATTTCTTCAATTTGCTCTGTTATGTTGTCATAAGAATTAAAATAGTCCTCTTCACCTATGCCATCCGCCATTAGCTTTTCGTGGTTAGCGTCAAAATCTCTTTGTATTTTAATAACATATTTATTTAACTTTTCAACTTTCGATTTTCTTATCGATTTGCCCGCTATATTATTGTATGTTTGCAGGACTTTCTCCGCTAAATCGAGTTGGCTCTCAAGGATCTTTCTGTTGATTTCCATGTTGACAGCTACTTTTTTTTTTAAATTGTAATATTGCGCTTTTATTCTTCAAAGAGATCGTTGGAGGTTATTGATTGGTCGCCTAGTTGAGCTTGCTGTGCCTCGACTCACAGCAGTTGAGTATCCCTTTGAATCGCAATTAAAGGATTTTTGCGTACAGTCTTTTGCTATTACGGCTTACGTATCTTGTTCCTTATTCTCAGTATAAGTCTTCATTGGCTTGAGGCTTTACTCAATTGTTGAGTTTATTGTCGCTTGAGTTTAAAATATTGAGGCTCGAATGGACCAAAATTGTTTGATTTATTTTATGTTGCTAATATGCGGGAATATACACTCGTCTTACAATTTTTTTTGTTTTAATTTGCCTGTGTTTTGAACAGGGCTTTTTTGTATGTTGCCTGTTTTGTATATCCGGCTCGAAGGACCAAAAATGTTAAGTAAAAGTTATTGCAGCGCTGCGTCACTTATTCCTTATCTACTAAATAGATAGTATGTGTATCTGTGTAGGTTTGTATGTGTTGCAGCATATTGTTTATTGCTGCTTGACATGGGGTTGTTTTCAGGTGACCAATTTATTACATTGTGTGTGTGTGATGTATCTCTTCTGTAAATTTATAACTTATGTCCCCACGCATTTTTATTATTATTAGATGTGCATTGCATGTAAATGCATTATGTATATATGTATGTATGTACATATATATATATATATTAATATATAAATGAATTTTTATATTTAGTAAAATTTCGGCTTTGCTAATAGGTAAGCATGTTCAATGATATTTGAACATATTGCCAAGGGAAGGAAATGATTATTTAAAATTAGTGGACTATAAGTAATTTGAACATTTTCGATGATGCGAAGTAAAATATAGCATTAACAAATGAAAAAGAGCTAAGTTCGGGTGCAACCATATCAGGTGAATATGATGAGTGGTTATTTGTAAAAATGTGATGTTTGGTCAAATAATCGTCCTTCGAATGTTGGATTCTGTGCAATTTTTGGTCGTCAGTCAATTTGTCCACATAAAACCTTGCACACACCTTTCGTTAGCCCAATTTTTCGGTCAAAATGCGATAAATCGATGCTTTAGAGATGTTCAATTTCACATCAATGAAATTCAATGATGATTTCGGCTAATTTTTATGAATTCAAGCACAGTTTCGATGGAATTTTCGATGATTACGGAATGATGGACAATCGACAAAGATAACTTTCACAACGCACAGGCAGAGACTGATGCATTGCATCAGTATAAAATTGAAAGTGTATTTCGGGTAACCACTGAACTGTACCAGCGGCAACTATAATCAATACCATCTCTCATATTTCTTGCATTCGCTAACAGTTGTCCTGGCATATCGCAATAGAAAGTAGTAAAATGACTCTGCGTACTAAAAATCCTTCCAGTAGACTATCTACGATTTTAAAAAACATGTTGACCAGTGTCACAGATAATGCATCCATTATTAAATGCAAGTAGCTTCAAACTTGTGCCTTTGAGGATTTTGACGCAAGTGTGGGCTGACTTGAAAAATTTAAAAATCGTCCCGGTATTGTTCAAAAAACTTTATGTGGTGGAAGTTCTGTCGCCAAGATCCAAACTGGAGATGAATGGGTAACGAACGTCTTACCAAAATTGTTAGAAAAATATATCGAAAACGACATTATGAATTTAATGCGAAAGCATGGATGACAAGCAAGGCTTTTGTTGTTAACTGCGCCGCGCACCCTAGGGATGTAAAGGACCAATTGAAAAATATTGAAATTGCTTATTTGATAAGTCTGTTACATCAGCCAATGGATCAGAGCATAATTTGTAACATTAAAACGCAGTTTAACAAATATTTTGAAACAAATGGAAGAGAAAGAACCTCTTACGCGCATAAATTCGCTTGATGCCATAAGAAACTTAAGCAAAATGTGGTATGTCCAAGTAAAATTCGAGATCATTGCAAACTGTTTTAGAAAAGCAGGATTTGTAAAAATTGGCACCACAACGAACAACAGTATGCCTTGGTAGGAAGAAAACTATCTACCACTATCCCACTTCGCCTTTTTAGAGTCTTCATTTAAAACAGTTGCTAATATTAATGCAACATTTAAAGACTACATACAACAATGTTGACTGTAATGAACCGACGAAGATACAACCGAAAGTGTTTAAAAAAAATTTGGAGCACAAGCTATCTCAGGTAAAGAAACAATTATAAAGAAAATCCGTGGCTAGTTCAATTTCACAGGGTGACAAAGGCATATGAAAGGAATTCCACGTTACAAATTTTGACGAAATCGGTCAATCCGGTCCCGAGATATGGGATTACATCAAAAAGTGGGTGGTGCCACCCCCATTGTTTGATTTTTATCCCGGTCCCTATAACGCTTTGTCATACTATCCAGGCAACAAATTTTTACGTTTCATCATTTAGTTAATGATTTATCGTGCGTTTAGTACTTTTAAACAGTACCGTTATATGGGAAGTGAGTGGGATCATATGATATTCACCCATCGGTAGTAGTTTGTGATATATTTATGTTGAACAAATTTGGTTATTGTAGCTTTAGGTATTTAGGAGATATGCCCATTAATCATATTAGGGGGCGGAGTCACGCCACCTTTTTCAAACAAAAATACCCACAGTTGCCCCATACTACTTACCAAATTATAGTTTTATATCTCAATTTAGTACTTAGTTATGGCACTTTATAGGTCTTCGGTAAATGGTGATTTGTGAGCGTGGCAATGGACCGATTACGCCCATCCACGAACTCGAATTTTTTGGAACCTGTATACTAAGTTTAATCAAGATCTCAAGTTTTACTCAAGTTACAGCCTTCACGGATGGACGGGCGGACAGGCAGACAGTCAACCGGATTTCAACTTTTCTTGTTATTCTGATCAAGTGCGAGGTGTGTTGAAAAAGTATCGCGAATCGTAACTGACAGTTTTCTTCGATTGCAGGGGCGTGGTGCATCATGAGTTCTTGCAAAGCAATCCGCCAGAAACGCCCGGATTTGTGGAAGAACAAAAATTGGCTTTTGCACCACGATAACGCCCCTGCTCACACACATCGTTGCATGTGGCCAAAAACAACACACTAATGATGCCTCAGGATGGAGGATGGAGTCACGTGTAGAAGTTCACGAAAGTGAGGAAAGTTCTCTGATCGCCATTCACTTGGGAGTGGCCAGAAACGATTATTTTACATATGACTCAAGCAGCTCACGACTTCCGGTCTTTGACCAGGTATCCTCAGGGTAGCCTAAGAACATCCGTTTGAAGGCGAGCTAAAGTGAGAAGGCGAAACACCCCCCTGCATAGGGTTGTGCGGTGGGCTTGGGACCCGCCACGTAAAAAAACACTCCCAATGAAAAGAAAAAAAAAAACAGCCTCGGATGAGAGACCCCCCTTTTGATGACGACCATGGCAAACGAAATAAGGACTATGATTTGAGGGCATGCACCTGGAATGACCGGTCCCTTAATTGGGAAGGTGTCGCTGCCTAGCTGGTAGATGTCCTCGTAAAGATAAAGGCTGACATCACCGCCGTCCAAGAAATGCGATGGACGGAACAAGGACAGAGACGAGTAGGTCCTTATGACATTTACCACAGTGGCCATATAAAGGAGCGCAAGTTTGGTGTTGGATTCGTGGTGGGAGAGAGACTCCGACGCCGAGTACTATCATTCACTCCGGAGAATGAACGTCTAGCCACAATCCACGTCAAAGCGAGGTTCTTCAACATATCGCTGATTTGCGCCCTTTTATGAGTGCTTGGAGCGCACTTATGAGAGATGCCCCCGCCACGATGTCAAAATCGTGCTTGGCGACTTCAACGCCAGGGTGGGCAAAGAAGGTATCTTTGGCACTACGGTCGGTAAACTCAGCCTCCACGAGGAAACATCCCCAAATGGGTTGAGGCTGATCGACTTCGCCGGGGCCCGAAATATGGTTATCTGTAGTACTAGATTCCAGCATAAGAAGATACATCAAGCTTCCTGGCTGTCTCCGGATCGAAAACCCACCAACCAGATCGATCATGTTGTGATAGACGGAAGACACGTCTTCAGTGTTTTAGATGTGCGTGCGCTCCGAGGTCCTAACATCGACACCGACCACTATCTTGTTGCAGCCAAAATTCGCACCCGCCTCTGTGCAGCAAAAACCGCACGCCAACAAACACAAGGAAGGTTTGACGTCGAGAAGCTACAATCACAACAGACAGCCGAACGTTTTTCTACTCGGCTTGCACTCCTGCTCTCTGAGAGCACTCGTCAACAACTCGGTGTAAGGGAACTGTGGGACGGCATTTCAAACTACTTACGTACAGCTGCAACCGAAACCATTGGTTTTCGGAAAGTGCAAAAGAACACCTGGTACGACGAGGAGTGCCGTGCCGCAGCGGAGAGCTTGATAAGCTGGCCGACAGGGGTAATGCTCGAAAATTCTACGAAAAGATGCGGCGGCTTACAGAAGGTTTCAAGACCGGAACATACTCTTGTAGAACCCCCCAAGGTGATCTAGCCACCGATGCTCAGAGCATACTTAAATTATGGAGGGAACACTTCTCCAGCCTGCTGAATGGCAGTGAACGCACAACACCAGGAGAAAGCGAATCCGATACCCCAATCGATGACGATGGAGCAGACGTTCCATTGCCCGACCATGAAGAAGTTCGAATAGCAATTGCCCGCCTGAAAAACAACAAAGCGGCAGGGGCCGATGGATTGCCGGCCGAGCTATTCAAACACGGCCGCGAAGAGCTGATAAGGTGCATGCATCAGCTTCTTTGTAAAATATGGTCGGACGAAAGTATGCCCGACGATTGGAATTTAAGTGTGCTATGCCCAATTCACAAAAAAGGAGACCCCACAATCTGTGCCAACTACCGTGGGATTAGCCTCCTCAGCATCGCATATAAGGTTCTGTCTAGCGTATTGTGTGAAAGATTAAAGCCCACCGTCAACAAACCGATTTCAAAGCTGCTTTCGACAGCACGAAAAGGAACTGCCTTTATGCCGCGATGTCTGAATTTGGTATCCCCGCAAAACTAATACGGCTGTGTAAGCTGACGTTGAGCGACACGAAAAGCTCCGTCAAAATCGGGAAGGACCTCTCCGAGCCGTTCGATACCAAACGAGGTTTCAGACAAGGCGATTCCCTATCGTGCGACTTTTTCAACCTGCTTCTGGAGAAAATAGTTCGAGCTGCAGAACTCAACAGAGAAGGTACCATCTGCTATAAGAGTGTACAACCGCTGGCGTATGCCGATGATATTGATATCAACGGCCTCAACACCCGCGCCGTTAGTTCTGCTTTCTCCAGACTGAACAAGGAACAAAGCAAATGGGTCTGGCAATGAACGAGGGTAAGACGAAATATTGTATCTCCTGTCATCAAACAAACAGTCGTCGCACTCGCCACATGGCTCTCACGTCACTGCTGACGGTCATAACTTTGAAGTTGTTGATAATTTCGTCTATTTAGGAACCAGCATTAACACCACCAGCAATGTCAGCCTGAAAATCCAACGCAGGATTACCCTTGCCAACAGGTGCTACTTCGGACTAAGTAGGCAATTGAGAAGCAAAGTCCTCTCTCGACAAACAAAAACCAAACTCTATAAGTCACTCATAATTCCCGTCCTGCTATATGGTGCAGAGGATTGGACGATGTCAACAACGGATGAGTTAAGTTTTAAGTGTTATGGTCCTTTGCGCGTTGGCCACGGCGAATATCGCATTAGATGGAACGATGAGCTGTACGAGATATATGACGACGTTGACATAGTTCAGCGAATTAAAAGACAGCGGCTACGCTGGCTAGGTCATGTTGTCCGGATGGATGAAAACACTCCCGCTCTGAAAGAATTCGACGCAGTACCCGCCGCGGGAAGCAGAGGAAGAGGAAGACCTCCACTCCGTTGGAAGGACCAAGTGGAGAAGGACCTGGCCTCGCTTGGAATATCCAATTGGCGCCACGTAGCGAAGAGAAGAAGCGACTGGCGCGCTGTTGTTGACTCGGCTATAATCGCGTAAGCGGTGTCTTCGCCAGTAAAGAAGAAGAAGAAGAATGATGCCGCAGACATCGTATTCCCCAAATCTTGCCCCTGTGACTTTTTCTTGTTCCTTAAACTGAAGAGGCCCATGAAAGGACGACGTTACGCTTCTCTTGACGAGATAAAGACGGCATCGAAGGAGGAGCTGAAGAAGATAAAATGAAAAAAAACAAAAAATGATTTTCTGAAATGCTTCGAAGATTGGAAAAATCGTTGGCACAAGTGTCTAATATCATATTGGGATTACTTTGAAGGGGACAAATTAGATATTTATGAATAAATAAATAATTTTTGAAAAAACACAAAATTCGCGATACTTTTTGAACACACCTCGTATATATGTACATACATATAACCCTATATCTGTCTCGATTAGTTTTAGGGATACGTACAACCGTTAGGCGAAGAAAACTATAATGCTTTGTAGCAATTGGTGGCAAGAGTATAAAAATAAGTGAATTTGTGACCTTCAAAATAAGGGAATAAGATACTAAATTAGATTTTTATCTAATCAAGATTTCGTCGAATTATAAATTTTGTGACACCGTAAAAAAACGTTAACACTTTTTTTTAATTATTGAAAAAAGTTTTAGTAACAGGAGAATATTCGGTTATTTGGTCGAATGATAAGAAGAGATTGTGACTGCTAAGTATCCTGCAATAGTTTCTTTTAATATACACATACATATATACACTTGCCCTAATAAATTTGCGTACAGCATTTAAAAAAACGGAAAAACTTACTTTAACCGCAACTTTCTCAACAATTTTCGAATTTATTTAGACTCCATGCCAAATAGACTACAAACTGTCATTGATAACAAAAGATACCTAACTAAGTACTGAGTATTTATAAAATTTTAAACCCTCGAAATAATATGAAATGTTGGATGACAACCCTGTCAACTTACATATTCATGCAGCCCTGCATTTTTCATTTTTTACTTTGAATGTCATTTTCTAACTCACTTGCGTTTTGACTTTGAATCAATAAACATCATTTTGTACTTTAATATTAAAAGCAATATTATAGAACCGTTTCTATTTGAACCGGGAATATTCCACAAGGTACGACCTTTCAACAGGTTATGGGCCCAGGTGCAAATTCCTGGGAGCCGAGTAAAATGAGTTCGTCGTTTTTTAATATCGAGAAATTAGATGAATCTAATTACGATTCGTGGAGTCTACAGCTGCATAGTGTTCTAGTGCATCAAGAATTATGGTCCGTTACGTGCGGAGAGACTGCTTGTCCAGTCGAGGGTGCAGATGAGAAAAGCGTGTTACTTTGGAAAGCAAAGGATGAAAAAGCAAAGGCCACAATTATCCTTAGCATAACACCTATGCAAATAAGCCATATTAAAACCTGCAACACAGCGAATGATGCGTGGAAGCGTTTAAAAGAGGTGCACATACCAGAAGGTCCGGTAAGAAAAGTGACATTGTTTAAGCAGCTAATTGCTACTCGAATGGCTGAGGAAGAGTGTATTCAGCAATATGTTTGCAAGTTTACAACACTCGCAGAAAAGCTAAAAGAAATTGAAGTTGACCTGAAAGAGGAATTGATTGTTATTATGCTACTGGCAAGCCTTCCAAAAAGCTTTGAAAATCTGGTGGTTGTTTTAGAATCGCGTGATACGCTACCATCCCTTAATGCAATTAAAATCAAGCTGATAGAAGAAGGCGAACGAAGAAAAATAAGCAATTCTATATATACTGAAAGTAGGGCGCAGGCGTTCATTGCACAAGAAAGCACATGCGCTGAAAAAAGGCGTTTGGTTAGCGCAAAGTCAAATGACACAGCAAGTTTAAATAGCAAAAGCAATGGCAAAAGCACACGATCGAACCTCAAATGCTATTTCTGTGGAAAAAAGGGCCATTTCGCCGCACAATGCAAAGATAAACAACGAGAACATTCTATGCAAAAAAATGCAAAGAAAAATGGTCTGTTCGTCGCATTCAATGACCGATTTTTACATAGCGATGCTTGGTGCGTCGACAGCGGCGCATCTTCACACTTATGTTGCAACCGCAACATGTTCGATAAGTTTGAGACATGTGAAGAATCAATCATGCTGGCGGGCGACAATAAGATGATAGCAACAGGCAAAGGAGTTGTTAGATTAAAAACAAAGAAGTTTGACGTCACACTTGTTGATGTTCTCTTCGTACCCGGTTTACAGTGCAACTTCATATCAGTTTCAAAAGCAGTAAGCAGCGGCTACATTGTGGAGTTCAGGCAAAATACAGCAAAAATTATGGACAAGCACGGGGCAATTGTATTAAGTGCTAGCAAGGTCAGTGATTTGTATTTACTTGAAACAAATAAAAACAAATTGTATTTTTCGAGGAAAACTATTGATGATGCGATGAAGTGGCATAAGCGTTTAGGTCACTTAAATTTTGAAAGTCTACGGGAGCTGAATAACAAAAACATGGTGCTTGCTTTAAAGCTGAAATCATCAGCAGATGTGAAATGTACTTTGTGTATGTCTAGCAAATGCAGTCAACGGCCGTATCGAAGTGCACAAAATTCAGCAGCAGAAGTGCTGGGAGTGGTACATACCGATGTGTGCGGCCCTATCAACAAAACGTCTATCGGCGGTGCGCGATATTTTTTGACATTCACCGACGATAAAACTCGCTACATTTTTGTTTATTTTTTGCGACACAAAGACGAGGTGTTTGAGAAATTCAAAGAGTTTAAGGCAATGGTAGAGTGCCAAACAGGCAAAAAATTGAAAGTGTTAAGAAGCGATAACGGAAAAGAGTTTGTCAACAATGCTTTTGATGAGTTTTTGAAATCAAATGGGATATTACGTCAGCTGACGGTCCCCTATACGCCACAACAAAATGGGTTAGCGGAGAGGCTAAACCGTACGCTTATCGAAATGGCACGATGTATGATGCTCGACGCTGGCGTTGAAGAATCATTGTGGGCCGAGGCAGTGCATACAGCAGCATACTTGAGAAACCGATTACCAACTAAAGCGTTAGGCACGGTGACGCCATACGAAGCATGGCATGGTCGCAAACCAACAGTGGCGCATTTACGGGCATTTGGGTCATATGCGGTGGCTCTTGATAAACTTCAACATGATAAATTCAAACCAAAGGGGAAGGAATATACAATGGTTAGCTACGCAGATACAGCGAAGGCATACAGATTATATGATCGGAAATCAAAATGCCGAATTGTAAGCAGAGATGTATACTTTATAGAAAGGGCAGAACATACGCAACATTCAGACACAGCATTGATTGAGGGTATTGATACAAATGTTGATGCAAGAGCGAATGATATCAGTGTTGAGATTTATGATACGCAGTCAAATAAAAATGTTGACCCTGTTGAAGTTGGTTCCGATGATTCACAGTCAGAGGGAAGTAACGATGATTTCGAATCAGCAGAAGAAGAGTTAGTTGCAGCGAAAAGGTTGCCAGGCAGGCCAAAGTGTATTCGTACTGGAAGATGTGGTAGGCCAAGAAAGGTATACAATTATTTAAGTTTAATTACTACAGACGAAGTTAAGATACCAAACACAGTCGATGAAGCGTTATCTAGTGAACATTCAGAACAGTGGTTTAACGCGATGAAGGACGAATATGATGCGCTGCTCAAGAATAAAACATGGGAGCTCATAGAACTGCCTAAAGGGCAAAAGATTGTGAGAAATAAATGGGTATTCTCTATTAAGAGGGATAAAGAAGGCAATATTCAGCGTTTTAAAGCTAGGCTGGTAGCGAAAGGGTGTTCGCAAATTTATGGCGTTAATTATACAGAAACATTCTCTCCTGTTGTTCGCTATAGTACCATTAGGTTGAATAGCAGAATACGAATTACATTTACACCAAATGGATGTCTCTACTGCTTATCTAAACAGCGAATTGAATGATGAAATTTTCATGCATCAACCAGAGATGTTTGTAGACCAGCGTTACCCAAACCATTGTTTAAAGTTAAAGAAAGCTCTTTACGGGTTGAAACAGTCAGGTCGGCAGTGGAATATGAAATTAAATTCCATATTAAAAGAAATTGGCTTCAAGCAATGCGAAAGTGAGCCATGTGTATACATTAACCATCATAAAGACCAGATTAACATAGTCGCAGTATATGTGGACGATCAGTTAATTGCCTGTTTCGATATCAGTTACATGCAGCATATTAAGTGTTTGATTGCGGAAAAGGTGAAAGTAGTAGAAAGGGCCAAGTTCAACATTTTTTAAGCATGGAGGTTGAGAGAGATGGTGAAACTGGAGCTATTGGCATTAGTCAGAAGGGACACATTAAAAGATTACTACGCGAACAAGGCATGGAAGACTGTAGACCCATCTCCATCCCATTAGACCCTGGACATAAGGTTAGTTGCGATGACAAAGCTTGCAAAGTGGTTGACCAGTCACAATACCAATCAATTATCGGTTCGCTTATGTATATAGCTGTGTGCACGAGACCGGATATCTTGCACTCAGTGTGTAAGCTTGCACAGCGTAATACAAAGCCACATGCGGAGCATTTAGCAGCGGCGAAGCGTCTATTAAGGTATTTATGTTCAACGCAAGACAAAAAATTGAAATACTCTAGGACCAGTAAACCAATCGAATGTTTTGTGGACGCAGATTGGGGCGGCGACGTAGATGATCGCAAGTCGTATACAGGATATGCCATCATCATGGCAGGTGGAGTTTTTTCGTATGAATCTAAAAAGCAATCAACAGTAGCCCTCAGTAGCACCGAGGCCGAGTATATGGCTTTGACATGTGTTGTTAAAGAAGCCGTTAATTTAAAGCAGTTACTTCGAGAATTATATATACCGTATCCTGAAGCGATGATCGTGAATTGTGATAACTTGAGTGCGATGAATTTGGTAAAGAATCCCGTCTATCATTCACGCAGCAAACACATCGATATCAGATATCACTATATTAGAGAAATCTATCGAGCAGGCGAAATTGAGCTAAAATATTGTAGCAGCAGTAATGTGATTGCTGATATTCTTACTAAGAATTTAGCAAGACCAACTCATGAGAAACTTACTGAATTATTGGGGTTGAAATAAATATCACAGATTAATGTTGCACGAATATGCTCATTGAGAAGGCGTGTTGGATGACAACCCTGTCAACTTACATATTCATGCAGCCCTGCATTTTTCATTTTTTACTTTGAATGTACTTTTCTAACTCACTTGCGTTTTGACTTTGAATCAATAAACATCATTTTGTACTTTAATATTAAAAGCAATATTATAGAACCGTTTTCATTTGAACCGGGAATATTCCACAAGGTACGACCTTCCAACATGAAATAAATGGATACTTTGTGTATTTTATGTTGAAAAATCAAATAACACAAAATAAATAAAACGCCTAATACTCTGTTTTTTCGTTTTTGGAAAATGTTAGGCAATATTTAATACTTTACAAAAAAAATTGTACGAATAACTTCAACAAGAATTATTCGGTGACATCGCGAAGTGAAATAAAAAGTCTGTGTACAGCAGCACAACAGCAATTCACGACTACCGTTAGTTTAGGTTTTTTCCAGACAACTTGTGCGCGTTTAACATAACAATTTTACCGTAGTATGTTTCAAGTGATTAAAGAAGAAAGAGAGGAATTAAAAGGCACGAAAATTTGTACCAGTGAAAGAAAAATCATGATAAAACTAAATCGTTAAAGGAAACAGGAAAAATAGTAGCCCGAACTCATTCACCGATACAACTAGTTGCGAAAACTACATTTCAACTGGATATATTTAATTAAAAACACGTGTTGCTCGTCCAATTCGTTTAAAAAATCGAAAATTACGTCGAACAGCGAAACTTGTAGATTAAATGCCCAGACATCTTTAGGAAGTACTGAAGAGAAACGGATATTCCATTAGATGTTAATGAATCATATAAAACCTTTTTTAACACTTTTCTGTTCGCAAACTTGCGAAGAGTCTTTCCATGTTGTTTTGGTTGAATCTTCTTCTACTTCACTGGCGTAGACACCGAGTTTACTACAGCACGCCAGTCGTTTCTTCTATTCATAACGTCGCGCAAATTGGAATTTCCAAGCGAAGCCCGGTCCTTCTCCACCTGGTCTTTCCAACGAAGTGGAGGTCTTCCTTTTCCTCTGCCTCCCCCGGCGAGTATTGCCAGAGCTGGAGTGTTTTCGTCCACACGTACGACATCACCTAGCAATATGTAACATCGACTCATCAGATATTGTCATCGTGACTCTGCACCATATGGCAGGGTAGGAATAATGAGTGACTTATAGAGTTTGGCTATTTTTCGTCAACAGAGGACTTTACTCCTCCATCGCCAACTCAAACCAAAGTACAAGCAAGAGTTATTCTGCATTGGATAACGAGGAAGTACAAGCAAGAGTTATTCTGCATTGTATAACGAGGCTTATATTGCAGTTGCTGTTAATGCTGGCTCCAAGCCAAACGAAATTATCTACAACTTCAATGTTACGACTGTCAATAGTGATATGTGTCTAGTCGCTGTGAACATGTAATTAACCCGATATCTAAATAAAACAAAATAAATAAAACGCCTGTATACTCCGTTTTTTCGTTTTTGGAAAATTTTAGGCAATATTTAATACTTTACAAAAAAAATTGTACGAATAACTTCAACAAGAATTGTTCGGTGACATCACGAAGTGAAATAAAAAGTCTGTGTACAGCAGCACAACAGCAATTCACGACTACCGTTAGTTTAGGTTTTTTCCCGACAACTTGTGCGAGTTTAACATAACAATTTTACCGTAGTATGTTTCAAGTGATTAAAGAAGAAAGAGAGGAATTAAAAGGCACGAAAATTGGTACCAGTGAAAGAAAAATCATGATAAAACCAAATCGTTAAAGGAAACAGGAAAAATAGTAGGCCGAACTCATTCACCGATACAACTAGTTGCGAAAACTACATTTCAACTGGATATATGTATTTAATTAAAAACACGTGTTGCTCGTCCAATTCGTTTAAAAAATCGAAAATTACGTCGAACAGCGAAACTTGTAGATTAAATGCCCAGACATCTTAAAGAAGAACTGAAGAGAAACGGATATTCCATTAGATGTTAATGAATCATATTAAACCATTTTTAACACTTTTCTGTTCGCAAACTTGCGAAGAGTCTTTCCATGTTGTTTTTGTTGAATCTTCTTCTACTTCACTGGCGTAGACACCGAGTTTACTACAGCACGCCAGTCGTTTCTTCTATTCATAACGTCGCGCAAATTGGAATTTCCAAGCGAAGCCCGGTCCTTCTCCACCTGATCTTTCCAACGAAGTGGAGGTCTTCCTCTTCCTCTGCTTCCCCCGGCGAGTATTGCCAGAGCTGGAGTGTTTTCGTCCACACGTACGCCATGACCTAGCAACATGTAACATCGACTCATCAGATATTGTCGTCGTGACCATATAGCAGAATGGGAATAATGAGTGACATATAGAGTTTGGCTATTGTTCGTCAACAGAAGACTTTACTCCTCAATCGCCAACTCAGACCAAAGTACCAGCAAGAGTTATTCTGCATTGGATAACGAGGCTTATATTGTAGTTGCTGTTAATGCTGGCTACAAGCCAAACGAAATTATCTACAACTTCAATGTTACGACTGTCAACAGTGATATGTGTCTAGTCGCTGTGAACATGTAATTAATCCAATATCTATACAATTTTCAGCAAACTACAACTATGGAACTACTGAGATATGAATGTTGCCACTAGTTCTGAATTGGGCATCGAACGTTCATAAGATGCAAGGTTGTACATATGATCATGTAGTGATATATCAGGTTTGTCGACTATTTGATATTTGACAAGCTTACGTAGCACTTTGTCGGGACAGATCTTTGGGTGGTATTCGAATTAAGGAACTTGACTGTTTAAAGTTGAAAGGTAAAACCCCATGTAACTGTGAAGGATTACATAAAAGGTTCGATATAGAAGTTGTGGCCGTCAACATAAGTTACTCGCTTAAAACATAACACCACTAAGTATCATCATAGGCAGCTTTCATTTTAAACGGACATGTATTGATGCGCTCCGTAAAAAACTTTCTTAAAACATAAAAATAAACAAATAACAAAAAAGTGCATTAAGTGCAAGTGTTAGGCAATAACGCCGAAAGTGTTAATAAAAACATAAAAAACACAAAAAATCAAACCTTTTGTAAACAATAAATATAATAAAAAAACAAATACATAAGTGCGAAACAAACAATAAAAAAAACAAATAACATGAGGGCAGCGCAGCCCCACCAACAAGGCCGTAGGCATTGAATGCCTACTTCAGCTTTGTCGAGCCTGCGAATTCAGCTCCTAACAACAAACAAGGCAACGGTGCGAAAGATGAGTCATCGAAGCGAATAACTGAGCAGCACCATAAGCAGAGCTTACAAAATACAAAAGCAGCAGAGAACGGCACTCAACAATGGCCAGCAACAAACGCGACCACACCAACAACTAAGCAGGTACCAGCAAGCACGCAGGCAGCGAAGAATAACATAACGCAAGGTGAGAGTGTTCCTTTAAAAAAAGGCCAGTCTGTGCAAACTGGCCTTGACCGCTACGTTAATATAAAAAGGAAATTGAGTCCTTCAATGTCAGCGGTCAATTAAAAAAAATTACAAATCGGCACACCAAATAAGAATACAACGGATGTTTTAAATGGCAACAGATTTTTTTACTGAGCAAAAATTCAGACGACGAAGCGAAGGGTACCACCACAGTCGTTAATGCAAAACCCCCTCCAATTTATTTGCGTGAGCGTAGCTCAAATGCACTTGTCTCCAAACTAAGCAATTTAATAGGCACAAACAATTTTCATATTGTGCCCTTGAAAAAAGGAAACATAGAAACAAAAACTCAAACATACACTGGAAAAAGTTTCATGGATATTGTAAAGTACTTGTCAAACAATAACAAGAATTACAACTCATACCAACTCAAAAGGCCTAGTTGTTGTCATAAAATGTATTGAGTCTTCGGTAGACTCTATCGATGTGAAAGAAGCACTGGAAGAAGGTGGTTTTAGCATTAACTCAGTAGTAAATATTTTTAACAGGAACAAAGTCCGACAACCAATGTTCAAAATAGAACTGATGCCAAATTGTAACCAACTGAAGAAAAATGAAATACACCCGATTTACAATCTAAAATATCTGCTCCATCGCAGAATTACCGTTGAGGAACCACATAAGAGTATGCCAAGAGTATGGACACACGAAAGCATATTGCACTCTACGCAGTGTCTGTGTGGTGTGTGGTAATCTAAACCCTACTTCTAAATGTACTCTTAAAAAAGAGGATTTCAATAAAAAATGCAGCAATTGTAGAGGAAATCACACTGCTAACTATAGATTTAAAATCGAAGTTGTCACAGGGCATTCAAGCACGTCGTAACCAAATGTTATAAACACCCCGTAATAAAATTATAGCAACCTCAGAAAAAAGTTCAAATCCTTTTACTTCTAACAATAATAATATGCAAGGAAGCTATGCAAATGTTATGAAAGGCAACACTGTGCAAATGCAACTGCCGAAAAATCCTCCGAATGGAGGTATTGAAACTATGATTATAAATCTTACACAGTGTATGACACAATTTATGTCTACTATGCAAAACATGATTCAAGATTTAATAAAATCACAATTTGATTTTGTTAAGTAAAAAATGAGCTTACTAAATATCTGTATATGGAATGCTAACGGTGTCAACCAACATAATTGGAGATTATCAGATTTCTGTCTGAAGGGAATATAGATGTAATTCTTATTTCAGGAACTCATCTATCAAATAACAATAATTTCAAAATACCGGGATTTAGACTATATGTTACAAATCATCCGGATGGAAAAGAGCATGGTGGCACGGCAGTGTTGATTAGAAATTCTTTAAACCACTATGCTCTAGAATTTCATGCTACATTACAGTTACAAGCTACAACAATATCACTAAAAAATCGGGGTTGTGACTTAAACCTTACGGGCAAATACTGTCCACCTCGTTTTAAAATTACAGAAATCGAATTGGAAGACTTATTTGGAACACTAGGTCAAAGATTTCTAGCAGGTGGAGATTATCACGCAAAACACACGTACTGGGGCTCACGTCTTATTAATCCGAAAGGACGACAGCTGTATCAAACTGTTATAAATAGGCACAATAACCTTGAAATAATATCTCCTGGTAAGTCGACATATTGGCCCAGTGATCGCATGAAAATATCAGATATAATTGATTTTGCTGTAACCAAAAATATAGATAAATCGCACACAACAGCAGATACATGTACTGATCTATCTTCTTATCACTCTCCGGTACTAATACAATTATGTGAACATATTCGTTAATCCAAAAGTGTGTCTAACTTCTTATAAAAGAAATTGGCTAAAATATAAAAAAATCAGTAGCCACATTAATATTGAGTACAAAATAAATACAGGAAGAGATATTGACGAAAGTATAAGAGAAGCAGCGCCGCTGTCCTAGCAACACCAAACAAAAGCTATAAGCCGTTTGGTTACAGAAAAATCTCTAACAGAGAAATAGAAATGCTTGTAAGGAAAAAATGCGTGCAAGACGTGAATGGCAGATAAATCGTTCCCCTTCCACTCAGCTTCAATTAAAATTTGCTGTACGTAAATTAAAAAAAGCGCTTAAACGTGACGAAGAATTTAACACCGAAATGTATATAAAGAAAGCCCAAAAGTCCATGAAGCCACCAACTGACTCCAACATGCCTATACGAGACTTGGGTTGAAATTGGGATCGAAGTGACGAAGAAAAGGCTCATTGCTTTGCAAATCACCCAGAAAAGGTATTTCAATCAAATTTTCCAAAGAACAACTTTAAGCTGTCCATCTTACCCATTACAGCTAAAGAGACGGTCGAGTCTGTTAAGACTTCACCTTCTGAAATTATTGGTATCATTAAAGAACTTAATCCAAAAAAATCGCCGAGACATGATAATATTTCCCCAAAAAAGCTAATTGAGTTACCAATTATTGCTGTAGAAGTGCTCTCTTCCGATTTCCGATTTCATGAAAAAAGTCGCAGATTATCTTGATAGATAAACCTGGGAAAGACTTAACACAGCCGTCTTCATACAAACCAATTAGTCTTCTACCCTGTCTTTCAAAAGTATTTAAAAAAGTATTGCTATCAAAGATGTATCCCTTCTTCCATGAAAATAATACAATACCAACGCATCAATTCAGTTTTCGTGAGAAACATGGCACAATTGAGCAAGTAAATAGAATTACTAACGAGATAAGAAAAGCATTTGAGCACAGGAAGTACTATTCAGCAATATTTCTAGATGTAGCTCAGGCGTTTGATAAGGTGTGGCACGAAACTCTTTTATATAAGGTTTTAGGTTTTTATATACAGCAGATCTTCCAACAGCTAATAATGTACCAACTTAAACTTTTGCGGACGACACGGCTATAGTGAACCGTAACAAATGCCACATTTTAGCATCAAAAATATTAGCGGAGCATTTAAGTTCTGTCGAAGAATGGCTAGCGAACTGGCGCATAAAGGTGAATGAACAAAAGTGTAAGCATATTACATTTTTGCTAAGACCAAAGATGTGCCCGACAGTAAAAAAAAAAAACAAAACAATATTTTAGTACCCCAAGCGAACGAAGTAAAATATCTTGGTATTTCCTAGATGGAAGGCTCACTTGGAGAAAACACATCTCTAGTAAAATAATATGTATGAAGATTAGAGTTGTAAATTTAAATTGGCTTTTAAATTAAAACTCCAAGCTTAGCCTAGACAACAAAGTGCTTTTATATAATGCGGTCATAAAGCCGATTTGGAAGTATTGCATTCAACTGTGGGGTACGACCTGTGCAACTAATATCCAATTCTAATCAAAACTGCTTAGATCAATCACGTGTTCACCATGGTACATGCGTAACGAAAATATTCATAAAGACCTTGGTGTCCCTATGGTAAAGAAAGAAGTAGAAGACAGCAGAATTAAATATATATCTTAACTCCGAGATCACCCAAACCTTCTGGCTAAAGCTTTGGTACATTCCTGCGATCTAACACGACTTAAACGAAGAGATTGCTTGCGTACTAAAGAGCGACGTATCACCAAAACAGCTCAATCTCTTGCTTGAGCCTGTCTGGTTTTTAAATAGATTTAAGATTTTATAACTTATTGTTAGGCTTTATGAAAAATCAGATCCAATAAATAAAATAAGTTCGAACAAAAAAAGAAAACAAAAAAAAAGTATCGCTGTTTATAAATTTTCAAAACAATTTTGAAAAATGTTTATAGCGGTAAATATTATTGTATAGAAAGATTACTAAAGTACATAAATTATAGCAATTATGAAAGATGTATGCTAAAGAGACTGTAAAAGAAAGACCATGAAGTCTATACTATTGAATAAGTCTATACTATTTATACCATATGCTCTAAGTCTATTAATTTTAAAAAGCAATCGCCTATTTGGGATATTCCATGTTAGAAGATGCTCATTACAATTGAATACTGCCTAATTATCAATTTATTTTTAAAATATGCATTAGTTATACCAGTTGAAACAAGTTTAGAATTTATCTTCTTAAAATAGCATTGGATTACAGTTCCCTGCAGATATCTTAAAGTCTTTCATAGTTTAATTAATCGTAAAGCGCAATTTCATGCAATTGCGACTAACATAATTCTTAAAACTGTCATCTGTAAATGATTAGGTGTACAACAGACTCTTTTTTAGCACATCCAACTAAAAAGCAAATTATTATATAACAGAAATCGCACGATTAGGAATCGCTTTGTCTGAAACCTCGTTTGGTATCAAACGGCTCGGAGAGGTCTTTTCCGATCTCAATTTCAGTTCACACAGCTATATTAGTTTTGCGGGAATACTAGATTCAAAAGCCGCGGCACAAAGACGGCTCCTTTTCGAGCTGTCAAAAGTAACTTTAAAATCGACGAAGAAGTGGTGTGTGTTAGAAAAACCAAAATCATTATACATACATAGTCACTATACAAAATCAGCCGGATATTTGAAAATCCGGGTAATGTTACATGGGGGCTAGGTCAATTTTTCGCCCTATTTGATTCATTTTAGGCACAATGATATACTGTTATGAGTAAAATACGTTCTGATTATTAGCCAATATATCCAGCATTAAGTCACCAGGAAATTAGAAAATCTTTATATTAGGTATATTGAAGCTCACGGAAGTATTAACCCGATTCCACCCAAATGCACAGAATTACTAATGCAGGAAAGGGATCCTGTCTGAATTTCTATTTCATATAGCACACTTTGACCGATATTTTTGATTAAAAGTCAACTATAGGTACTGGGTTCCACATATTCGGTACAGGGCGTCTTGAACAGTTTTGGTTGGATTTGAACAATTTTTTGTCATAAAGTGGCATATACTAAATGCATTATTCGTGCAAAATTTAATCCCATTATATTAATTTCTTCTTGATTTGTGTACTGGAAACTGAACGAATCAAGTGGAATTTTTAATTGTGCTATGTGGATGGTAGGCGTGGTTGTTGCTCGATTTCCTTTATTTTCACAGAGTGACATAGGAATAGGAAAGGAATGCGTTCCAAGTTTTGACAAAATCGGTCAATCGGGTCCCGAGATATGGGATTACATCATAAAATGAATAGTACCAGTCCTATTGTCAGATTTTTACCCCGGTAATACTATCCAGGCAGCAAATTTTTACGTTTCTGGCGCATTTATTTATTGCTTTATTGCGCTTTTATAGTAGTTTGTGATATATTTATGCTGAACAAATTTGATTGTTGTAGCTTTAGGGGTTTAGAGATATGCACATTAATCATATTTGGGGGCGCGGTCACGCCAACTTTTTCAAAAAAATTTATCCACAGGTGCCCCTTACTAATACGATCCCCTGTGCCAAATTACAGTTTTATATCTCAATTTTATGCAAAGTTATGGCACTTTATAAGTTTTCGATTAATGGTGGTTGGTGGTTTTTAGGCGAATTCTTTTTGTACTAAGGAACCTGTATACAAGGGTTATTCAAGATCTCAGTTTTTACTCAAGTTACAGCCTTCACGGACGGACTGATGGGCGGACATACAAACAATCAACCGGATTTCAACTTTTTTCGTCATCCTGATTATTTGTATATGTACATATGTTTATATATCCCTATATCTATCTCGGTTAATTTTAGGTGATACGTACAACCGTTAGGTGAAGAAATCTATAATGCTCTATAGCAACTGGTTGCAAGAATATAAAAATAAGTGAACTTATGACCTTCAACATAAATTAATAAGATACTAAATTTGATAATTATCTCTTTAAATGAGTTAAGCGTTCACCCCCTCTGCCCGGTAAAACTGGCGCATAGTAATACAACAGCGCAATTCACCACAGCTGATGACACTACAACAGAACTCACCACATCTGTACCCCTACTCACTAAACAAAAAGGATGGACAAAGGGTTAGGAGACACAATTCGTTCTAAACAATTCGATCAACACAAGACGCACATTACCATTCGCACGTCAACTTTCGACCATTCGTATACGCTGCGCCCAGTCGATATCTGCGCTAACTTTCTTTGATCAACACCGATCCTGTGCGGTTTGGAAATACATACTACATTCGATTCGTCTACGGGCCTAAGCTCCGCATCGCTTCATAAGCTTATACAATTTACTCGCTACAACGTTCAAAGCGCTTCTACATAACTTTGCATCAGCCGTGATCCTTCCTATTTCAACATCACTTCGTTTCGCATCGATCCCGCACTTGTTTCAATTTAATTAAGGTTGGCATTTATTGTAACCGGAATTTGTGTTAAAAGTAAATTATAAAGTATTTCCGATCAGCTGAAAGAATGCGTCTTATTTAGTAACATTAATCGCGAGTTTAGGTGACTCATAAAAACTTAAATACAGAGGTATGTACTTCCCGATTAGATGGGCACCCAAATATTCATAGTCCTTCGAACCTTAAAGAAAGGCACTATAGATTAACGACCAAAACGAACAAAAATAGAAACAAAAGGAAGTGTGCAGTGCAAGGTACTAAAAAATATTACATACACATAAAATACATTTACATATAAAGATTCACGATAGTAGAGCGAAAGGGTGAAATGATAGAAACAAAAACATAATATCCATATAAGTATACATATGTATATGAACTAATGTGATACCAAAAAAAAAATAAAAAAAAAAACGAATAGACAAAGTGCACTGACACAAACAAAACAACAATCAAAGAGCCTCGTGCGCTGGAATAAAAAAAAAGTGTAGCGGCTCTCAAAATATGTGCATCCACATACAACATATGTACATACTAGCAGCGCGTCCCGGCTTCGCACGGGGTAGACAATTATTTATTTTTGAAATTTGGATATAAAACACTTGTTTTCAGAAATATTTATATTTTTAATAAAAAAAATCTAAATTTTTGTATGTAAGTCTATTTATGTTCAATTTCTTTGATGGTTTTAGTGGCGGACACTTAAATAAGTAATATTTACATAGGACATAACATTTTTACGATGTTTTTTTTAAGTAATTAGAATAAAAGCAGATAGGACATAACATTTTTACGATGTGTTTTTTTTAAGTAATTAGAATTAAAGCAGATTCGAATAAAATATATACAGTCTAAATTAAACGTTGACAACTTTCAACTAAAAATGTATCAACCTATACGTCTAGGTATTTCGAGGAAATTTTTGTTCGTGTCGATAGAAACTTGCCTATCATTATTTAGTATTTTCCTTACAAAATTATTTTTTTTTAGTTTGGTTTTGTTGTTTTGTGCTTTTTTTTTTGGTTTTATATATTTTTTTGTGTTTTTTTTTTTGTTTTTTATTTTTTATTAAAAAAGGGTTTGTCATTAATCATTTTCATTCCTATCCTATAATTTAAATTTTTAGTATTTTTTATTTAACATTATTTATTTATATAATATTAAGGTAGATTTACGTTTTTTACTTTTATATTTGTCAGTTTTTATCTTAAAGCTTCACTGTAAAATACGTTGGCAGTGGTATTTGTAGATGGCAACAAAATATATTGATTTTCAGGAGATCCCACTCGAGAAAGGGCAACATATAGTTGTCCATGAGAAAAGCATTCTTTTCTTAGGTCGATGCCAACCATCATAAATGTTTGACCCTGGGACTTATTTATTGTGAGGGCAAATGATGTTTTTAGAGGAAACTGTAACCTCTTAAAAGATATAGGCAAGTCCGTAGGAATCATGGGGATCCGCGGTATGTGGGCGAGCTGTCCTGCCGCGGCCCCGGTGATTATAGTGGCAACTATGACGTTCTCCCGCAATTTCTTCACCAGAAGTCTCGTGCCATTGCACATGCTGGAAGGGCATAGGTTCCTCAGCAGCACTACGGGAGTGCCTACCTTTAATTGTAGGCCGTGGGACGGCAAGACGAAGGATCCAGGGAATTTAAAAATTCTTGTGGATAGTGCACTGTATCTCCGATGTTGCATACTGTGTCAATAAATTTGTAAGATTCAAATTTATCGGGTACTTTTTCTATAGTAATTTTGTTAATCTAATTAACCGATTCATTTTGCGGGGAGACTATCGCTTTCGAACAGAGCCAATTGAAATTTCTCTCCGTAAGATTTTGTATGTTCCGATATATTGTGTCCCCAAGAATTTCTAGACTCTGAACGATTTGACCCAATTCGTTATCCAACAATACCTGGGGCCTGTTTGCAACCGGAGACGGTAATTTTTTGTCTCCAAGTTTTAGAAGTTTTTGTGAGAAATTATTATCGTTATTGTTACTGAAATGTGCTCTCACATTTGTGCGCAGATTAAGAGTTTCAATCGATTGCCATAAAGTTGATGATTTAAGACAAGCTCGAATAACGTCAGCTCGAGTACCTTGTGTTATAACTGGTAATGTTTGACGAAAGTCTCCAGCTAAAACAAACATTACGCCCCTCACTATACGGTCTGAGCTTCGGATGTCTCTCAGCGTGCGCTCCACGGCTTCCACGTGCGCCCTGTCGCTCATGGTGCACTCGTCCCAGATGACCAGCGAAGTTTTTTGTAAGAGCTGCCCCAGCGGACCGTTTTTGCGGATCGAGCACACAGATTGCTATTCCAAAGACACAGCCAATGGTAAGTTAAATGCAGATTGAGCAGTCTTTCCATCATTTAATAGGGTTGCAGCAATTCCGGACGATGCCACTGCGATAGCTTTTTTTCTAGATTGACGTACTTTTGCGAACACTAAATTGGCAAGGAAGGATTTGCCTGTTCCATCGGGCGCGTCAAAAAAAAAAACAAACAGTTTACCGCTGTGATTTTCAACACTATGTACTATAGCACAGAATGTTATTTTTTGATCTGCCACTAACTTGGGTACATGCATGTTGACAAATACAAACAACTTGTTAATATCATGCAGACGGCACGGTATCGCATGGACGATGTTTTGTTGCCGATTCGGGGAAGGCAATCCAAAATCTGCTAAATGCTTGTCGTTGAGTTCCAAAAGCTTGTATTCTATTTGAATCAAGCCTTCGTTGTGCGCGTCACAATCCTGATCTTGTTGTTGAGCACGTCTGATGTTCTCACTCAAATCGTCTTTTAAAGTGTCCCATAATTTGAGAGGTTCAGAGGGGAAACAAAATAGTAAAATGACCACAAACAGCTCTCTTAACTTTAGGGGACAGTCAGAAACCGAAGCTTCTCTCAAAGTCATCTTCCATTAGTTGTCATTTTCTAGTAAACCTTAATCTCTGCAAGCAGCTTGGTATATTTCTTTAACAATGCCATCAACGGTTTGTAAGTCTTGGAACGATGTCGGGCCACGCACATGATGAAGTAATATGCTGAAATAAAAGCATTCGGATTGAGAAGGATGGACGCTGTATACTCGGCCCAACACCGCATCTTTCTTACACCGGGATGACCGACTACGTCTTGGCCGCGTTTCCTTCTTGAGAATTTTTTTATTGGCCCGTAATAGTAGTTTTTGGTAGATTTTCAATGACAGCTTTGTATATTTTCAGCTGAAAAATATACCCATTGCCAATTTTCTATGTGAACAGCCAAGTGTAAAAGCGTGGGGTGTCGATCGTGAATAGGAAACTCTAACAATCTCCACACTGCCTCCGATGTACTAATGTACCGTCCGTTCAAATAATTTTCCACTTCGTCGTGAGCATTTCTGACACCGAAAGTGGCTTGGTCCGATCCTTTGTAGATGTATTTGCAAATATACTTAATTGCTTGGACGGAATGGCAGAATTCAACGTTTATGTGAGCATTAAAAAATCGCAATAAAATTGGAGGGTATGGGACGATCCACCTGTTTTCTATGTTGACCGTTCTGCCTCGGATGTTTAAAGTAGCGACCTGACCTCCGTTGCTGGAGTCACGACGTCGATATACGGGATATTCGTCCTCACCGGTCTGGGTCTCATTTATGAATCGTCGTAGGTATTTTTTTGAGCATATGCCATTCTTTATGCATGGTGAATTCAAATTTTCTTGCCAACATGGACCATGTACCATATTTTTTGTGACTATGTCAAATAACACTTCGTGTTTATTAAGCAGCCCAGCGACGACTATTTCGTCGATCTGATCGGGCTGTATTTGTGTCTGCAGCCAAAACAACATATGACAATGCGGCAATCCTCTTTTTTGCCATTCAATACTAAGCATATAACATTTGACCGGTCCAAAAATCGCATCTTTCGTGAATATTTTTATAATTTTTTTCATTTTTGGATGGAATACTCGAGCACTGATGTCATGCCGGTCGAAAGACCGTTGGCCGGGGAAAAGTTCCTGCTTTATCTCTTCCTATTCAGGGTTGCACGTAAAAGTGACGAATAGATCTGGCCGGCCATGGTTGCGCACATAGGACATAGCATCATGCGTCTTTTCGTTTAGAAACCTCGCACATCCAGCGAATGATGACGGTAAGATGACGCACTGTCCGATGTTGGCGGCATTCACGCTTATGTCTTGGTTCAAAGCATCCCTCAGATGAATATAGTCATCTGCTCTAAGTTTTTGTTGGTTTCGCCTTATAAAATTTAATCGTTCTGAAATCATCTTTGCCATCATATTCACGCAATATTGACTAAACAAATCCTTGTAATAGTGCAGCGAATTAAATTGACTGATCCTAATCATTAAGCGGTGTACGTAATATTGCATGCATGATACACTTTTATTTCTTGAGGAATCCTGCTGAGGAATAGTTAAGTAATATCCGTCGTCTCCTGATACGAACATTAGCGGATATTGTAACAGATCATAAGCCCTATGCAATTCCGACACTCGCTTCAGCTGCCCGTCTCTACCGTTCAGCACTATATCTCTGGGTCCTTTGTCCAAGAGAACGGCCACTTCGTTGATGGCGCGTTGAATCTGCCTCGACGTTCTGCTTGAGGTGTGCGGTCAACGTGAATAATTAATTTTAAACTCTCTGTAGATGGCGATTCGATACTTTGTTTAAAACTTCGTATGTAAACGTTGTGACTATTCAACATGGTCTGCAAATCGTTGATCAAATCCAGTTTGAGCATAGGAGCCATGTTAGATCGCAAATATAGTTGGTCAGCATCGGAAATAAAATATATCTGTAGATATTTAAAAAATGCGCGGACAGTGTACTATTGTCCGTCAGAAGGCTTTTGATTGGTTCGGGAGGCTCTACGATACTGGGAAAGTATTACTTTTCCAGCCGCGCAACACATACCAGTTGCTTCATCTCTGCATTTTTTCGCGGAACATTTAGGGCATATCTTATCCATCGCTCCAATTTGTATGTCGTTTTGATCGGCGTAGCTGAAATCCCATCACGCCTTTTAATTGCTACTGCATGTTGTCTCTCTCTCTTTGCCGTAAGTCGTTGTTAGCGGTCACCGCTAGACTCTTAGGCACGTGCCTGTGAATTTCTGGCTCTCAGTCCAGCAAGCCGCTGCAAGCGTTCTGTGCTAGATTCTCTGGCACGTCCTCGCGAGTCTCTATCTCTGTTTCCAGCAAGGCGTTGTTAACGTTCGGAGCTCGACTCTCGTTCATAAATCTGAGAAGATCGTTCATTTTGTTCTGCAAGGCGAAGTGAGCGTTCGACACTGCACTCTCTTGCCCGTGTTTGCGAAATTCTTTTTCGATTTTCGTCAAGGCGTTGCGCGCGTTCTGAGCTCGACTGCAAGTCGCTGCGAGCGTTCGGCGTTAGATTCTCTGGCCCGTGATTGTGATGCATATTCTCTTTGACTTTCGAGTCGATCAGAATATTCTGAAGATGATTCTCCAACACGCCGAATCTTTGCTAATTTCGCTTGGGAGCTATGTTGAGATAATTGGGACCTTTTTTAGGCATATTTGTTTGAAAGTTTTGGTTTTCAAGTAAAATAAATAAGAATTATTTTGATTTTAATATGAACAGTTTATTGAATAGAAGTTTTCATAAAAAAAATACATAGAATACTTAAATAGGTGCTTTAAAAAGAAAATGTGCTCTATCTGAAATGTGTTCTAAGGAATGCTGCACCCAGTCAACAACGCAGAATCGTGGGTCGTGCCAGCTGGCACGACTTTTCTTAAGGGCGCGCAATGTAACTGCACAGTAAAAAACGCTACTCCCTTCTCTCTTTGACGAGGGATGACGTGAGAATCCACGACATTTGAATTTTGCCGCCGGTAACGTGGCAGCTGATTGCTCTCTCACAACGCAGGGTTGCCAATATCGATATACTGCAGTAATTATAAACTTTTATAATTCAATCTGTTCAATATGTTTACAATTTTCTTAAAATAACTCAAAATCAGAGTCGAATGCTATTATTTATAAGTATATAAACTATTTTTAATAGTTTGTTTTCAGTTTTGATATTTTATATTGTAAAAAATTGTAATTGAAAACATAGATGTGTACAAAACTACATATGCGTATTGAGCAATGGCAACATTGTTCAAATGAAAACAAACAAAGGTGGCCTGATTTCTGCGTTTTTCCTACGTTCTCTACTGTGCACACATTTTGCCGATAAGGAAGGAAAAGGAAGGAAGGGAGTAGCGTTTTTGACTAGGTGCAGCAGAAGAATCTAAATGTTCAATATCGGTAACGTCCGCTGCGTAAGGAGCCGACCGCGCGACTGAGCCAGAAAATGTAAAGTATAGAGAAGGTGCTGGTTCGATGTCGAACATTTGTTATAGCAGAACCAGTGAAAAACGCTACTGCCTTTCTTCCTTTTCCTTCCTCATCGGCAAAATGTGTGCACAGTGAAAAACGTGGTAAAAACGCAGAAATCAGCCATCTTTGTTTGTTTTCATTTGAACAATGTTGCCATTGCTAATACGCATATATAGTTTTGAGCAGATCTATGTTTTCAACTAAAATTTTTTACAATATAAAATATTGAAATTGAAAACAAACTAATAGCAAAAAATAGTTTATATATTTATAATTATATATATCTCTAATTTTGAGTTATTTTAAGAAAATTTCAAACCTATTGAACAGATTGAATTATAAAAGTTGATAATTACTGCAGTATATATATTGGCAACACTGCGTGGTGAGAGAGCAATCAGCTGCGCCGTTTCAGCGGCAAAAATCCAAATGTCGTGAATTCTCACGTCATCCCAAGTCAAAGAGAGAAGGGAGTAGCGTTTTTCACTGTTCAGTTACATTGCGCGCCCATAAGATAGGTCTTATCAGCTGACTCGGGCCACGAATTTACGTTTCTCACTGGTAAGTAAGAAATTCGCCGCATTTGTTAACATTATGGGTCGGAATTCGCCTCACAATTTTAACATTTTTTACAATTCTCTCACGAGAATTGAAGAGAAATAAATATATATATTTACGGCATATGATGACATGACATACATATATGCCGAAGCAGAGAATATGAAGAGACAGAAATATATGTATGCATGCCCATGATAACACTCCTAACGAAAAATTTCTTGTTGCTTGTTTATAGTTTGTCAGCGAAAAATGTGTACAAAACTTTTGACAGCGAAAAATGTGTACAAAACACACCTCTCCCACAGATAACATAAAGACATTTTTTATTGTGTTCTCTGTCTTACATACCCAAGAATATGAAGAGTCATAAATATATGTACGCATGCTCCTTATGATACTCCCAACAAGAGCATTGTGATATTTTCATGCTTCAGTTTTTGCTTTCGCAATGTATGCCAATATGTATGATTTTGCGCTTTGCCGTCGGCATTTCCATATTGGCATGTAAAAATAATTATGATATAAGTATAATTTTGTATGAATGCATGCATAGTACTATTTACAGTCAATTTGGACTTGAATATTTAATAATTTTATTTGATTTTTACATAATATACTATACTAATAGTAGTAATAGAAATTGAATTTATCACAACAATAACAAATACATACATACATATTTGGCTATGAAATTAATCTCATTATTTGCTCATATGTATACGCATGTGCGCGTTCAGAAAATCAAATCATGATTTTATCACTTATTCATATTACATGTGCGCGCATTAATCTGCTTGTTCATACATTCATATATACCTATATGGACATAAATACATATATTTGTAAACACTTCCGAACAAATAATGCACAAGCATGCATACATACATGTGGGTTCGTAACCCAGTTTCTGTGGGTTCGACCCTAATAAAAACGCACTTCGTCTTTTTTTTTAATGTTTTGTAACGAAGCTTTTTGCTGCCCCTGCTTCTTACAAGTATAATTGCTGAGGTATACTCGCCGTGTCCAGGGTTCGTTACAATAAATTTGTAAGTGTTGGGGCTCTTCTGCGAATCGTTCTTTATTTATTTCAATTTATAGTAATATCTAATATAATATATTAATTCAAGTCACAAAACGTCTCCTGCGTTGTACAGTCGTCGCCCGAGGACGGCGCAGTTAGGGTAACGGTTCGATGTGCTCCGTTAGGGCAATACCGTTTCCCCGCTCTGCCGCGCTCCTGGGTGCTAGACGACTTGCTGCTCCGTACCGCTTCAATCACGCTCTGCTGCTTCTGCCGACGCTCGTGTGGGCTTCCCTATCGCTGCCCTGCTATACGCGTTCACCCTCGCGTGCTACGCCGACTACGCTCGGCTACTTCTGCCGACGCTCGCGTAGGCTTCACTAACTAGACGACTTACTTTTAAAGATCCCGGATCACGGAAGACTGTCTTAGCGACCGCGATGTTAACGGTATAGTCGGTCAGAGGATAAACTCACTACCGAGCTCACCCTTAACATCCGGCGTTCACAGGTCAGGGTACCAAGACTAGCCAGAGGATAAACTCGCTGCGTAGTCTGATGCCAAAACGTGTGTACGCTGTCACAGTCCCGTGCTGACTCACTGATCGTCCGCCATCTAACTACCCACCAAGCCTGTGTTGCGTGCTAGCACATTCGCAACATGTTGCGTTGGGATGGCGTGTGTTGCTGGGATGGCGTGTGTTGCTGGCGGTGGTGTGATTTTACCGCTGCTGTTGTTTCGTCTGCTTGTCTGGTTTGCGTGGCGTGTTTTTACCGCTGCGTATGCATTCTTGTTGTCCTTTTATCTGCATGTCTGGTTTCTCCATCTTCGTGGCGTGGTTTTACCGCTGCGTATATATGCTTGTGGACAGTAGGGTGGGCCTTTGTGTGGGCTAAATTCTATAAGATATTTAGTTCTCACACTCCCCCCCACTTCGGAGGGTTTTGCATTCCATGCAAAATTCAATAAATTCTATTGTTAATTTACAATGGTTTCTTAAAAAAAGTTTAAAAAAAAAATAGTATTGCTAACTTACAATGGTGGTTTGAGGAGAAAAAAAAAATCTAAGATTTACGCCTAAAAGTATATATACATATGTAGTTACAATCGTCATTTGGCTTCAAGATTTACACCTAAGAGTATATGTATATTTCATATTTTATATCTTATATATTTTTTTTTTTTTTTTTTTTTTTTTTGTATATACACTTATGCAAGTTGTGTGTTTTTTTTTTTTTGTGTTTTTATATATACATATATACGTATTAAAAATTATTAATATAACTTAAATTTAGTTACAAAATTTAGAGAAAATTGTCTCCTTAGGGTCCTTTAGTTGCCGTGGTTGTTGTTGTGGCTTTTGCTGTGATGTGGACGCCCCACCGGTACATGAACACTTTGAGCTTGGCTGTATTAAATTTTAGCCGGTGCTTCCCCATGCCGTCTGAGAGGTCCTTGAGGCCTCTGCGGATTCTATCCGCAATTTCCGGGAAAGCCTCCAATGCTGTTCCGTTTGCTTCGGCAATAGGGATTTTTATACCTTCGGGTGGCAGCTCTACTTCCGCAGATGATGGTGCTGGTATTTCAACGATGGGCGCGGGTGTGGTTTGGTGTTGTCTGAAGGTGGCCAATACTTGGGCTCGCTTTTCAGCTGCCTGCTTCGCCGTGAAGGGTTCGGAGATACATCCGAGCGCCCCTTCGTTTCGTCCGACGTGTCGCATGACCCGTTCTATTGTCTCCAGCACGTATATACCGCAGTCATTCGTGTTTTCTTGCTGGGGTACGTCTAGCAGCAGCTCCCGATACTCAAATTCTTCTCCTCCGCCTCTTTCCTTGTATTCCCACTGGAGGAATTCGCGCCAGGCCGTGGTTGCGTGGGTGACCTTACCCCTCATCCAGGAATCTGCTGTCCATAGCTGGTGTTGGTGGTAGCAGACTGTGTCCGTGACGTGGTGCGTGAGCTCGCGGTTGGATAGGGCGAGGAGGTACCAGTGGTGCTCGGTGTTGTGTGGCGCTAGTACTACCCTCTGTCCAAATATGTCGGTGTTGCGAATCCAGCGGTGAATGCGGCGGAAGTTTTCATCGCGTCTTCCTGGCTGGTTCAGCTGCCAGACCACGAATGGGCTAAGAACTGTACCTTTCGGACCAAATTCAGCTTCCAAGTGCTTCACGTACGCATCAATGATCGTGTCTGTAAGCCAACATCCGTCCTCCAGAGATTGTAGGTCTGCTTGGTATAGGCAGACTCCATTTGGCCCCGCTGGGAAGGTAAGTTCCGCCTTCGTGTTCTCCGGTAGCGTATCTTCATTTTCGGACGAAAGTTCGATCACCGGCGATCTCCATGGGACGGTGGAATCGTCAGAGGTAGACGTTTCGCTGCTACTGATCCTGCCGACGGTGCATGGCTCCGCGGCCAGGTTGGTTCTCTGCGACGCTGCAGCCCAAGAAGCTCGGCGCGTCGTGCTTACGTGCGCTGCGATAGAGCGCCTCATGGCAGTTTGCGCCTTACGAGCCTTTGCGGAAACTGCCCTGGCGTTACGGTCGGTGGTGTGCACAGTGGTGGCGGCGTTGACCTGGTGCGATGTGGCGGCGTCGGGTACGTTGGCCGCGCAAGCGTTGGTTCTGTGGCTAGCCGTTGCTACCCCTGTGCGTCGCGCCAGATGTTGCGTCGCTGCTTGCAGAGCATCTGCGCGTGCTGATCTGGCACTTCTAGTGTCTGAAGTGCCCGCTGCCTCCAGTGGCTGTGTCCTGGGGAGCTTCCTTTGCTCCTCCGCCATCCGCTCGCGGAATCGCTTTACGCTCTGCGTCCATTTATTTTTGTCGTTCATCTTGTGTGTATTCTCCGGATGTCTAATCTCACTGACGGCTCACGGTCGAATGAATTTGATCTACTCGTTTGGTACTCGTTTTGGTCAGTAGACATGCTCGTTTGAGTAAGGATTTATATTTATTTTTATTTTCATTTTTTTTTTTTAAATTTGTAATGTTTAAATTTGTAATTTTTAAATTTGTAATTTTTAAATTTGTAATTTTTAAATTTGTAAATTTTAAATTTTTAAATTTGTAATTTTTAAATTTATAATTTTTAAATTTTTAATTTTTAAATTTGTAATTTTTATATTTGTAATTTTTAAATTTATAATTTTTAAATTTGTAATTTTTAAATTTGTTTGTTTATTTATTTACTTTACACTGCCGCGAAACTGTTGTACAGCTTTAATTCGCTGATGTTCACTGTTTTCTCCTTGCCACCGTCGATCTTCTGGACATGTACGATCACTGGTGAAATGTATCTTAGAATTTTATAAGGACCGTCGTACTTCGGGGCTAACTTTGCGGCGAAACCGTCTACGGCTTTGGAGAGATGATGTTCCTTCGCCAGAACTAGCTCTCCGGGGGTCCATTTTCTACGCCTCAAATTATAGTGGCGGGCTTGGTCCATGGATGCTCTCTCCATGTTTTGTCGAACGATTCTGAAGGCTTCCTGCATCCTGTCGTACTTTTCTTCAGCCGTCGGGGGTATCATACCTGTGCCGATATTAACTTCGTCGAACAGGGCCTTTGGCAGTCGCGGTTCTCGCCCTTGTACGAGAAATGCCGGGCTATACCCTGTGGAGGCCGAGATGCTGGAATTTACTGCCAGCTCAATCTTTGGGAGAAAATCGTCCCATTGCTGGTGTCGTGATTTGCTGAGTTCTGCAATAATTCGCTTGATCGTGCGGTTTACTCTTTCCGTGGGATTTTCTTGAGGTGTATACGGCGCCGTGAATTGCTGGCGTACCCCTAATTCCTTTAGATAGTGTTGCCATAATGTACTCGTGAATTGAACACCATTGTCCGAAATAAGGATCTTCGGAACACCAAATCTCGCGAGGATTCTTTCTTTAAATGCGCGACGAAGTCCTTCAGCTGTAGCGCGCCTCATGGGGACTAATTCAACCCACTTGCTGAAGCGGTCGAAAAACACCAGTAGCATTGTATTGCCATGGGATGATCGCGGTAAGGGTCCGATGAAGTCGGTGCAAACTGTGGCAAACGGTTCCTGTGCCACCTGTGAAAGCATCTTCCCTGCTGGTCTCTGCTGGTCTCTGCTGTCCTTCCTTGTATTTCTGGCAGGACTCACACTCGCGTACGTACCGACTAATGTCGCGGAACATTCCTGGCCAGTAGTATCGGTTGGCGACTCGGGCTACTGTCCGGCGTATGCCCATGTGTCCGGCGCTAGGAATATCGTGGTTCTCTTGCAGCACTCTTATGCGGAGGGGCTTAGGCACACATAGTTTCCAGGGTACAGCCTCTTCATCCTGAGATCTACACGGAATGTGGCGATAAAGTTGGCCATCGTTCTCCATGTAATCTGCGTACTTCTCTGGGTTTACGCGAACTTCTTCTACTCGCTTACGCCACCATTTGCATTGTGGAGCCATCGTCGTCGCTTGCCTTATGGTCTCTAGCGGCTGTCGGGACAGTGCGTCTACTACTTGGTTGAGTTTCCCTTTACGATATTCGATGTCGAAAGTATGCTGCTGTAACTCTAAAGCCCATCGTGCTATATGACCGGAAGGGCTCTCTATGGAATTCAGCCACTTCAGTGACATGTGATCGGTTATCACCTTAAATCGATATCCTTCTAGGTAGGGTCTCATTTTCCGAATTCCCCAGACTATGGCGAGGCACTCCTTTTCGGTAGCTGAATAGTTTTTCTCTGCGTCTACGCGTTCTCCTCCTTCCAGATTCTGCGTCAGTACGGCTCCAAGGCCGATGTTGCTGGCGTCCGTCTGCAAAGTGAATGCCTGGATGAAATCCGGACATGCCAGGACGGGAGCCTCCGTTAACTTTTGCTTGATGCTTTCAAATGCTGATTGTTGCTCAGGTCCCCATTTCCAGTGTTTCCCTTTCTTCAAGAGAGCTGTGAGCGGCTGGCTCATGGTCGCGAAATCTGGCACAAAACGGCGATACCAAGAGGCTATCCCAAGATACTGACGGACTTCTTTCACGTTAGTTGGGGGCTTCAGCTCCTGCAACTTTCTCGGGGTCGGTGTGGATGCCTTTGTCACTAATCACATGACCTAAGTATCGGAGTTCCTTCTTAAAAAACTCGCACTTTTCAGGGTTAATTCGAAGGTTGTTCTGCTGTAGTCTCTGCAGTACTTTTCGCAAATTCCGTATGTGTTCCTCGAATGTAGAGCCTATGACGATTATATCGTCAAGGTAGGCGAAGGCGTGTGGTTCCATCTCCGGGCCTATGACCTGGTCGAGTACTCTCTGGAACGTCGCTGGTGCCGAATGTAAGCCGAATGGCATCACGCGCCATTGAAATAGGCCACGCCCAGGTATGGTAAAGGCGGTATACGGGCGGCTGCCTTGCTTCAAAGGTATCTGCCAGTAGCCGTTCTTGAGATCCAGACTACTAATGTACCTTGCCCTTCGTAACTTGTCAAGTATATGTTGTATCCTAGGTAAGGGGTATGCGTCGGGTACAGATCGGGCGTTGAGTTGCCGATAATCCACGCATAAACGCCACTTACCGTTCTTCTTCCGTGCCAACACAATCGGCGCGCTGTGTGGGCTGTGAGACGGCTCGATACATCCCTTCGACAGGAGCTCGTCGATCTCTGCATTTATAATGGCCTGCATCGCTGGGTTCCTTGGAAAATATCGTTGCTTGATGGGCCGGTAGTCGGTCATAGTGATTTTATGTTCCGCCACGGTCGTCACTCCACTCATGCTTTCGAATTTTCGAAGTTCCACGTCTAAGAAGTCACGTATGCGGGCCGCTTCGTTTCTCTGGTTGACGGTCGATGAAGTTTCAAGTCGATTGACCCTCCTGCACTTAAGCTTACGTCTTCTTTTACTCTTCATCCTGCGCTGTAGCAGGCGTGTATCCGGCGTAGTAAGGGTCACGTTGCTTATGGCTTTGGATGACATGGTGCGGGCTGCCATTGATTGCTGCGCATCTGACGCTTTCAGCACTACCTGGTGACCTCCGCAGGATACTATAGCTCCCATGTTCCCCAATATATCCAATCCAAGTATGACGTCATCAATCGCTCCGGGCATCACGTGTAACACTGCCTTTAGCGATGTCTGTCCGAGTTGAATAGTGGTCTCCACGGCGTCGAAAATCTTGCTGGTGGTGCCATCGGCCATTTGTATCTCGATAGCTACGGTCACCTTCTTACTGTTCCCGGTTGCGTCCATATGTTCTGCAACTCGTGGTGATATGAAACTTTTCGAAGCGCTGGTGTCGATGACGGCTTCCGCCGGTTCTCCGCCCAGCGTGATTAGGGCGTATAGCCGGCCGCGTTCCTGATGCATAATTATTGGTGGTTTGGCGCTGATTTCCGTGGGTCCGCCGCGCCTTGTCTTTGGCGAAACCCTTCGTCGTTTCCCCGTTGTCGATGACAACATTCTTTCGTTAGCACATCCGCTCGGCCACACTCCCTGCAACATAATTTCTTGGGATTACGGCATCTCCTGGCATGGTGACCTTCCTGACCACATCTGAAGCAGATATTTCCCGGCCTAACGGCTCCACTCGTAGATGGTTGCTGACGATGCGCATCTACCGTCGCGTGGTGTTGTGGTGCACGTGGTAACGGCCTACTTGCATGTCTCGCCTCGTGGTCACCTATAATGTGTCTCGTCATCTCGCGTCGAGGTGGCTCTACTCCTCGTCGTTGTCCTTCATATATCCCTTCGTACTCTTCTGCCAGTGTGATGAGTTCGGCCAGCGTCTCGAAATCTCGCCGCCGTATGTAGAGCAGATAATCGGTGTGACTATTTCGAAAAATTCTTTCCAGTCGCTCCTCCGGATTATACCCAACGTGTCGCATTAAGCTCTGCATAGCTAGAACGTAGTCCTTGTATTTTTCTCGAACGTGTTGTCTTCGCTGCCGTATGTTATCTTCGAGGCGTTCGAAGTAACGTGCTGGTAGGAAGAAGCGCAGAAAGTCCTTTTTGAAGGTTGTCCAACTCTCCCAGTGTTCGTTATTGTTGCGATACCAATGGAGAGCGGTACCGCACCATAATTCGGGCATGGTTCTTGGAAGAATGTCCACATTCACCATGTACACTTCGGAGAGCTCTTCTAATCTCTCGACAAACGCTAATGGGTCCCGCCCGCCGTCGTATTTCACGGACCACTTCCTCACCTGGTCGATGATAGGTGCGAATGTAACAATA
Source organism: Bactrocera correcta (assembly GCA_027475135.1). Lineage (NCBI taxonomy): Eukaryota > Metazoa > Arthropoda > Insecta > Diptera > Tephritidae > Bactrocera > Bactrocera correcta. The sequence goes on along the minus strand of CM050327.1, from coordinate 16,149,536 downwards.
TGGTTCTGTTGAAGTAACCTGTTGATTTGTGGCGGCTGTAGCCGTGATGATTCCGCGAAAGTGCTCGCGGTCCCTCTGTCTTGATCTGCTGGGAAGGTTGTCTTCTGATCGCCTTCGTCTCGTGAAGCGATCTCACCTGCATTGTATGCAGCTTCCATTTTTAAAAATTGTTCTTCTACTTCCGGGTCTCCGTGCGCCTTGGCTGCCAATGTAGTTATGCGCTTACGAATCTCCCGCGTGGTGCCTACGTGGTCAACTCCCAGACTCTGTGCGAAGGAGATTAGTTGCTCCTTGGACACGTTGTCTAACCACATGAGGTCTGCCATCTTCGTACTAAATGTCGTTTTCCTGATAATATACGATCCGCAGGGTCCCTGCTCGGGCGCCAATTGTAACGAAGCTTTTTGCTGCCCCTGCTTCTTACAAGTATAATTGCTGAGGTATACTCGCCGTGTCCAGGGTTCGTTACAATAAATTTGTAAGTGTTGGGGCTCTTCTGCGAATCGTTCTTTATTTATTTCAATTTATAGTAATATCTAATATAATATATTAATTCAAGTCACAAAACGTCTCCTGCGTTGTACAGTCGTCGCCCGAGGACGGCGCTGTTAGGGTAACGGTTCGATGTGCTCCGTTAGGGCAATACCGTTTCCCCGCTCTGCCGCGCTCCTGGGTGCTAGACGACTTGCTGCTCCGTACCGCTTCAATCACGCTCTGCTGCTTCTGCCGACGCTCGTGTGGGCTTCCCTATCGCTGCCCTGCTATACGCGTTCACCCTCGCGTGCTACGCCGACTACGCTCGGCTACTTCTGCCGACGCTCGCGTAGGCTTCACTAACTAGACGACTTACTTTTAAAGATCCCGGATCACGGAAGACTGTCTTAGCGACCGCGATGTTAACGGTTGAGTCGGTCAGAGGATAAACTCACTACCGAGCTCACCCTTAACATCCGGCGTTCACAGGTCAGGGTACCAAGACTAGCCAGAGGATAAACTCGCTGCGTAGTCTGATGCCAAAACGTGTGTACGCTGTCACAGTCCCGTGCTGACTCACTGATCGTCCGCCATCTAACTACCCACCAAGCCTGTGTTGCGTGCTAGCACATTCGCAACATGTTGCGTTGGGATGGCGTGTGTTGCTGGGATGGCGTGTGTTGCTGGCGGTGGTGTGATTTTACCGCTGCTGTTGTTTCGTCTGCTTGTCTGGTTTGCGTGGCGTGTTTTTACCGCTGCGTATGCATTCTTGTTGTCCTTTTATCTGCATGTCTGGTTTCTCCATCTTCGTGGCGTGGTTTTACCGCTGCGTATATATGCTTGTGAACAGTAGGGTGGGCCTTTGTGTGGGCTAAATTCTATAAGATATTTAGTTCTCACAGTTTATTTCACTTTCACGTTGACTTATTTGGTATTACAACTGGAGTTTTCTTAGATAAATAGTTAATTGATAAACACAAATAAGTCTGATATTGAAAAAGTAAATCTGATATTGAAAAATGCACAAGTAAGTCGGATATTGAAAAAGTAAATCTGATATCGAAAAATGCACAACCGCACGCTGCTAAGCTCAGAGTCAGAATGCGTCCTGTCAACGTCCGTGGGTTGGCTACCTCGTTCGAGTTAGCGTTGTTTATTTTGTATCGTGTACGGTTGCTATATTTAGTATGGTCGCATTTGGTTCGTACTCGACCTTGTTGACCGTACGGTCGAGTCTTACTGATCCCACGTTCGGCCATCCTGATGGTTCATTCGCCCCGAATGAATCGCACCATTTTTTCATGTATTCCGACACTGTTATTGTTTTTTGCGGTCCTTCGTGATCTCCAATTTTCATTACCTCGTATCTGCCATGTTTATGCGTGGCAGTTACCTTATAAGGACCCAAGAATTTAGGTTTCAACTTTAACCCCGGACCGAACTGAGTTCTTTTAACTGCGACCAAGTCATTTATTTTCTATTGAATTTTAGGTTTTCTCTTAGAATTATAGTTTTTACAGTTTTCTTGCTGCAGTTTCTGAATGTTATTCTGTGCTTCTTTTCTCAAACCATCTCTTTCTCTATTAATTTCTTCAACCATCTCATTTCGTAATAACTCTCTTAATTCTAAATCATCAGTACTGCGCATGTCTAGTTAAAATCTTAATCGGAGTGATTTTTGTACTTCTAGGGGGTGTGTTATTAATAATTTGCTGAACACGTCCTACGAACTTATACCATTGAGATGGGTTTTCTTGTGATAACTTTGCTAGCATAGGAACTACAATTTTATGGATTCGTTCGACCTGTCCATTTCCTCTCGGTACCCCTGTTGCTATAAGTAAGTGCTGAATGCTATTTCCTTTGCAATAATCTGCGAACGCTTCTGACGTGAACGCAGTTCCCCTGTCTGAAATTATTCTCCTCGGGTTACCAAATGTAATCGACAATTTTACCAAACAATCAATAACTGATGCACTATCTGTTGACTTTACCGGGAATAACCAAACGAATTTCGAGAAACTGTCGACAATAACTAATAAAGATATATGCTTGTATTTTTTTGTGGTTAATTCCATCGGTCCTACATGGTCAATGTGAAAAGTTGCTAAAGGTGTGTTTTCTTTATCTATTGGTGAAAGAAACCCTTCTTTTCTACCCATTTTACTTTCGTTGATAATACACTCAACACAATTTCTAACCACTTTCTCCACCTTGGAACGCAAATTTGAAATAAAAAATTCTTTTTCCAGACAATCTTGAGTTTTTTTTATGCCATAGTGTCCTTTTCTATGAGCTAACCTAATAATTTCCTCCTCCATCCCCTTTGGTAATACTAGCAATTCTAATACTGGGTCTTTGTACAATAAGTCATATTTCAGGAAAAAATCCATATAGTCTTCCTCCTCAAGTACTTTGCGGATCGCTTTTACCCACTCGTCACTTAATTGAGCTTCTTTTAACTGGTGTCTTATGGAGTCCTCTATCAGTAAACAAGAAATTCGACTCAAAGCATCTACGTGCCTCATTTTTGTTCCGGATCGGTGCTCTATAGTAAACGAAAAGTCTTGAAGAAAAATAGACCATCTCGAAACCCTTAGAGGAACTTCACTCTTTTTCATTGTTTGAGCGAACACGTTACAATCTGTTATGATTTTAAAATGTATGCCCAATGGATATATACGCCACTTTTTTAAAGCCTCTATGATATTTAACCTCTAGCTCGTATGAATGATATTTTTCCTCCTGTGGAGTTGTCCGGCGACTCATGTATTGTACTGGATGATACTGTTGATCAGTTGAAAGTTTGACACCGCTCGTATTTTCTCCTCTGAAGGCTTTATAGTTCCCTTTTCTACTATATACCCCAAGAAGGACACTTTTTTTTTTTAGAAACTGGCATTTGTCCCAACGTATTCGTAAACCATATTCTGATGCGCGTTTCAACACAAGCTCAAGTTTCTGAAGATTAGTCTCCTCATCTTTGGCGGGCACAATGATATCATCCATATACACGATAATAGTACCATCCTGTATTAAATCTCTGAAAACTGAACTAGCGAATCGACAAAAAACTGCCAGAGAATTCGAAATGCCAAACGGAACGTATAAAAACTCATATTGACCATGGCGGGTAACAAATGATGTGAATTTTTGAGATTCGCGTGAGACTGGCACATGGAAGAATCCATTAACCAAATCTAAAGTTGTAAAAATCTTTGCGCTCTGTAACCGTTCTAGGACATCGTCAATCAATACCATAGGAAAATTATCCTTCACTATTTTCTGGTTTAACTTTCGGTAATCGCAACACATTCCTTTAGACCCATCTTTCTTCGGTACTAATACTATAGGAGAAGCATACTCTGAAGTGCTCTGCTGTATTATACCCTCCTCTAACCATTGACTAACCTGATTTTCAATAAAACACTGATCTACATAAGGTACTCGTCTAGGGGTAGTGTACACTGGTACATCATCTGTAAGAATAATTTTCATAACAACGGGACTTTCTATTTTCTTCATAGGTGAATACGTATTAATCATTGATAATAAAACCGTAGATTGGTCTCTATTCAAATGAGTTAAGTCTGCTATCGGTTTATTTTTTCCTTCTTCTTCTATAGAGAAACAAATACTTTTAAATTCTGTAAACAGATCTCTCTGATTTTGCGAGTGGTCGGGGTTAACAGATCTCTTAATAAAAATTGCGTCACCTTCCCTTACCAACATGTCAACTTTTCCCAATACACTATTACCTATTATAGCAGCATAACGCAAATCTTTTTCTTTAACTACATGGAAATTGATGTTCAGTTTAATATCTTCTATGTTCATATCTATATCGAAACTTCCCAGTGTAAAAATAACACTATCTTTTAGTCCCACTAAACGTCTTTTGTCGTTGCTTAATTGAACATCCTGCTTAAGGCACATAAATATCATAACGCATAATACAAAGATCACTGCCAGTGTCAACTAACGCAGAAAAAGTAAAACTATTTTGTTGAATGTTCTTAAATATTAATCCGCCCACATCCCTTATTACGTTTATATTTTTTTCTTGTTTAATTATGCTGTTCGGTAAATTATTACTTGTACACTCAAAAGAACGATGACCTATCTTATTACACTTGTTACAGCGGTACTGCTTACCCGGACAATTTTTTGCAAAATGTGTCCCTTCGCCACACTTGAAACATCTCTTGTTTCCCCCTGGATTACTATCTACTTTGACATCTGAACGCCTAAACTCAGATTGATTCTGAAAAACTTTAGGCTGATGTTGTCGCATCAACCGAATTTTTTCGTATATCTTGATTTGATTCTTAAGTTCACTAATCGTTCTAGCTTGACATAAAACAGCTTTATTTATTTTGGAATCTGAAATACCATTCACGAAATATTCTATAATACTTTCATCATCGATTGCAATAGGTTTACCAACTTCAATTAAACTGTATAAATACTCAAGAAATGATTCTGATACTTTTTTACGACGATTCCTTAAACTATTGTGTATTTCCGCTGAAGACAGTTTCACCCCAAACTCTTCAACAAGTATCTTTTTTAAAGACGACCAATTGCGTATACCACTTACGCCCCTAATAAACGACTTAGCTGCACCCTTTAAGAGTTGTTTTGCGCAAATAAACATTTGTAGTTCATTCCACCCTACTGTGGCCGCATTATCTTCGAATTCAATTACCCACTGATTAACGTCCAGTGTGTCCGTCCCAGTAAATGAAGATATACTATCTTCAATATCTCTCAATCTAAAGTGTGAAATGTTCCTAACACGCGGACCTACGGTTTCTACGTCTTCATACTGACCGGCACTCGATTCATCGTCGCTGATCTCAGCATCACTCAAGCCAAAATGTCGGATCAGGCGGGTCTGTAGGTCTGATTTCTTTCCGTTCATTGTCAGTCCCAGTTCTATGCATTTTTCTCTTAGCAACGCTAACGTCATAGCCTTAATGGTTTCAGTATCCATGTTGGGTTATGAACGTTTACAAACAATCTTATAATAAAAATCTTTTATAATATATAATATAATGTAATTATAAATTTTTTTTTTTAATTTTCTTTTAAATTTAATAGCAAATTGGTTTTTTTAACATTTAATGTTTTAAATTTTTGCATTAAAAAACGTATTTAATCGTATATGTACGATATATTTACAATTTTTAGTCTGTGCTAATATGTATCGCCGTTACAGTAGCTTCTAAAAGCCGAATCACTAATTGGAAAAACTTGTTTAATCGTATATGCTACGATACATTTACAATTATTAATAAATGCTAATATGTATCGCCGTTACAGTAGCTTCTAAAAGCCGAATCACTAATTGGAAAAACTTGTTTAATCGTATATGCTACGATACATTGACAATTTTGAATAAATGCTAATATGTATCGCCGTTACAGTAGCTTATAAGTCGAATCACTAATTGGAAATAAACAATATACTTTCTTATACTTTTCTAATTAGACACTTACTGGAATCTTCGCTGGTAGTCGATGCCACTCTTCTTCCTTTTCCCTCTGCTTGCTCGCCGCTTTGACTCGTACCTATTCCTCTTCTGGAATCTTCGCTAGTAATCAGAATTACTCTTCTTTATCTTGCTTCTGAACGCTGCTTATGCTGCCTGCTGCTGATGTTCTTTTTTCATCTGCTTTTCACACTGCACTGCTGCTCGTGTTTGCTGACAATAGCAGCGCTTCACTGCTTCCTTCGCTTCACCCCAGAATTCCGTTGTTCAAATATTCCCACTACACAATGCCTTGTTTTGCCATTCCGTTACCATTTTTTCCGCTACACAGTCTTTTGCTTCACCAAACTTCCGTTATAAATATGCTTCACCACACAATGTTTTTTTTGTACAGTTGATCTTATTTTATCAATATCACCACGGATTATCCCGGACGAGCCCCCAAAATTGTGGGTTCGTAAACCAGTTTCTGTGGGTTCGACTCTAATAAAAACGCACTTCGTATTTTTTTTTTTAATATTTATTTCATTTTCACGTTGACTTATTTCGTATTACAACTGTAGTTTTCTTAGATAAGTAGTTAATTGATAAAGACAAATAAGTCTGATATTGAAAAAGTAAATCTGATATTGAAAAATGCACAAGTAAGTCTGGTATTGAAAAATGCACAAGTAAGTCGGATATTGAAAAAGTAAATCTGATATCGAAAAATGCACAACCGCACGCTGCTAAGCTCAGAGTCAGAATGCGTCCTGTCAACGTCCGCGGGTTGGCTACCTCGTTCGAGTCAGCGTTGTTTATTTTGTATCGTGTACGGTTGCTATATTTAGTATGGTCGCATTTGGTTCGTACTCGACCTTGTTGACCGTACGGTCGAGTCTACTGATCCCACATACATATGCGTACACATGTGAATATGTCACCAACAAAAAATTGAAGCATTGTTCTACAAACACAGCAATTGCTCAAATAGCAGAAGTATCAAAAGTCAATTTGACAGCCGAATTGGCGAAGCCTAAATGTAGTTAGTTTTACAACAAAAACGATTTCATTCATAAACGCAGGCGCAAATTCTTCAAGCAACCTCGCTTCATTCATAAAAACAGACGCTGTAACATCTCCACGAGCATGCCTTTGCCCACAAGCGTCTTTTCGCGACGATGGCAAAAACTAAAAACCATAAATTGAACAACTTTCTGATGCTTCTTCACAGGAAGAAGTCAGAGAAGTGGCAACAACGGAGTTGTCGATTTATAATATTTGTCCATTCTAAAATATTTTTCCGTGACTCGCAAAAATCTGCGTCGATATGTATGCAAGCTCATACATATGCATACATATATACGTATGCTGTGTGCTGTTACAGCGGCAAGGGAGGCGGTTAATAAGCGGCAATTCGTTTATTTTTTCCGGTAAAGCTTGGATTTTCTATTATCACACAAGTGCTGAACCAGTGAGCGCGACAGATATTATAATACACACGTTCTTAGGGACACAGGTATTGAGGCAGCTGTTCAACTACATAACTGTGTCCCTAAGAACGTGTGTATTTTAATATTTGACAGATGTCGCTTGCAGACTGTGGTGCTCAATGTGTTCAGCACTTGACTCTTTGACAAAACGCAAGTTTCAGCCATTGGTTGACCCTGACAACGAATGTATGTATGGTCATATGTATGTATATGGCTCGCATTTGCTTTCGTAAACTTACAGACAAATGTGCCAAAGAAATAATATATGTACATATGCATGTGTCATAGAAATTCTATTGGTACAAATATGGAAATGATAACAAAATAATGCGAATATGCATATTTCATGAAGGTCATCAATTTTCTTCTTCACTTTTTAATAATCTAAATAAATATAATTTATTTGAAATATTAATTTATTTAAAAATTAAGAAAATTTAACTAAAGAAAAATAAAATTAATATAACTTTTCCTAATTTTTCCCGATTTTGTAAAAATAATTAAAATTTTTGCCATTTTCCAGAAAACAATGGTTCATATTATACAAAATAATCACGCATATGTGACTCAGAAAATGCTTTGTATATTTTTCTTCAAAGCATTTCTCTTTATTTATTCTGGCATGAATTCAGTCGTTTTACATATACATACATACATATTTTTGCCACTGCATGTGCTCAATTCTGCTAAATAGGAGCGACAACGGCGAATTCCTTACTTTGATTCTATCGGCTCTGTTAGCCGCCAAATCGAACATCATACAGAATTCAATTTACACTCTCTATACTTTACATTCAGTGGCCCGGCGCGCTTTTCAGACTGCATCGCAAACAGCGGACACGGCGCTATGGCGGTTTTGTTTACTGTTTGAATTTTTTAATTCGTAATATCTTTTGAATGGAAAGTCCAATTTAAATAATTTAAAAACTATTTTATAGGTAGTTAAATGGTCTTGACCATAAAATAATTTATTTGGATAAGAAGTGAAAGAAATTTTTAAATCGGCCTTGTACTTTTTGAGCCTATTCATTACAAACACACAAACCTACAAAAATAGATACAAATCTTTACTTTTTATAATATTAGAGTAGATAAAACAAATATACCTACATATATACAAAATTGCATAAAAACAAAAACATAAATCGGGCGCGAAAAGTTAAAGCGCTCAAATAATAAAAAAATACACAAACCGTGCGCGAATTTAAAAAACAAAGCCACAAGCAACAACATCTTCAAGGGCTGGAAGAAGAGAGGAGAATTGGCGATAAAAGGGGCATGTACATTAGAGTGGGTCAATTTGTATGGAGCAAAAAAAATGCACCAAGCGGTTATCAAAATCGTAAACTACGATGAATTCTAAGAAAATTTGCCCAAGAAACCATGGCTCTAAAATCAAAACGGAGCCTCCGGTTTTTAACGAGAAACTTTTCATTTTGTTTTGTTTTTTTCAATAAATGCAATGGAAAATAGTAACAACTACTGGAGCCGAAAACATCAAGCTGTGACCGTACAGGTGCTGCTACACCTTCTCAGCAGCGTTCTTTTTGCGATGCATATCAAGTTGATCTTAAGATCTCTATATACATGCAATTTTGAGAAAGTGCTCTACACAAATTTAAAACATTCAAAAATGTTATTGAATCTTTTAAGAAAACTAACAGTAGTGGTTATGTCTGGATTTGTTCGAAATGAAATTCCAACAGCTTTAGAAGCTGTATAGATAACGGTCTAATTTTGATGTTTAGATTAATGTTAAAAAAGTTTTTTATGAAATTGGCCATTAAATCATCAATACACAAGAAATGTAAAAGCTCATGGGTTTTGTAATTTTAAGAAATAAAACGTTGTGACCCTTAAAAATAAATTGTCGAATTTCTGGCTGCAATACAACACCGAATACCAAACTCAAGATGTTTCCCTTCAACAGTTATTAAAATTTCCGATCTTTAGTGTTTTCAAAAATTACCGTTATATGGTAGGTGGGCGTGGTTATTATCCGATTTCGATCATTTTCCGGATATCTCTTAAGTAGGCATTGTGTAATATGTATACCAAATTTGAACGAAATCGGTGGGGTGGTTCCAGAGATTTGCATATGAACTCATAAGTGGGCAGTGCCACGACCCCTATCAAAAATTTCTGTACTGTCGAATTTTCTGCTTAAATACAACATCACATAGCAAATTTGAGCAAATTTGCTTCGATTTCAAAAAAACAAACAAACAATCGACAGTGGAATAGGAATTAGATTTTTTTTTACAAAATACAATATACGAAATTTTCTCGCTAAAAACCGGAGGCTCGATTTTCATTTTAGACCCATGGTTTCTTGGGCAAATTTTCTTAGAATTCATCGTAGTTTACGATTTTGATAACCGCTTTGTCAAGAAAAAAATTGACCCACTCATACATACATACGTTATGCCCAAATCAAAGTGAGCGTATCAATTTCACTTTATATTTAATATATGCACATAAATATGTATATATGTTTTAAGTTACGTTTTTCCGTATTTAAAACCTAATGAAAACTCAGTACCTGAACTGTAATAATTAGGGTGACCCATTTTATGATTTTACTTAATATTGCTTATGCTGCATGTTTTTGCAATTATTTGGTTATGCTGCATATTTTTGTATTTGTTCATTTTAAGGTCTTATTTTTACCTTTTATTTCTTTTTTTTACCATTTTTCAGAACACTGTTTCTGTTAAATATTCATGTTGTCTCTTTTACACCTTTATATTTTACTAAGCATAACACCACCGACAATGCTATTATTATTGCTGTTTCAGTCTATTGCATTGTGCTTATGCTTAGAAAATTCTTAATAAGTTGTCAAACGTGTTTAGTGGTTGAAATGCCGAAAGTAAAAGAATCGAAGCAATTTTTTTTAAAAAGAGTCACGGAGCAGTATAGAGGCATCTTACGCTGCGATGAAAGTATACTTTTTTGTTTGTACTGCAATACAACAATTGCCGCTGGACGGATGTTCAACGTCACACAACATTTCAGTTCAACAAAACATGTGGCTGCGGCAAAAAGGCGCGCCACCAACTCTATACATGAACAAACATTATTGACACAATATAGAGAGCAGGAATCAAATCCATTTGGCATGGATCTCTGCAAGCTAATATTCCATTGAAAAAAATGCGTGATCCCAGCGTGGTAAATTTTGTAGAAAAATATACTGAAAACAACCCGCCATCAGAGACAACAATGCGTAGATACGTTCTAAAATTATACTACGAATGTATGGAAAATTTAAAAAAAAGGTGGAAAATAAATATATATGAGAGTCTTTAGACGAAACGACAGACGTCGAGCAACGTTATATTGCCAATTTTGTATTTGGAGTTCTTGAAGAAGAAGAAGAAAAAGACAAGTGTTACCTTTTAAATATAGCCGAGCTGGATTCGGCAAACGCAAGTAATCTGGCTGTATTCTTTAATGACATCATGCAATTATTATGGCCAGAAGGCATACAATATTCGAACGTCTTACTTGTCGTAACAGACGCAGCAGCCTATATGCTGTCGGTTATGTCCAGCTTAAAAGTTTTGTATCCAAAAATGATGCATGTAACATGTTTTGCGCATGCATTGCATAGACTTGCTGAGTTTGTCCATTGTCAATTCAACAAAGTAAATACGCTTATTGCAAGCAACAAATCTGTTGTTTTAAAGGTAAGCAGTGGCGTAACTATACCGTTCGAGGCCCGTGGCAAATTCATCGAATGGGCCTCCTGCCCTCCCACTTCCCCAATATATAAAGAAGCTGAACCGACAACAATAGTATTTTTTATTTGATAATATTTATTTATACACTTTTATTTGTAAGAGTTAACTAATAAATCACTACGTGAAGTAGGTACATACAAACTTTATAATTATAATTTCTTGATTTTCTAATTATTCACTTTTAATTAAAGGTACCTAATTTAAAGTACATATTGAACTGAAATCACAATTTTATTTTAAGCACACAATTTTAATTATTAAAATTCCTTTCTTCGGACTTTCTGTTCAGCAAAAGTGTTAATGACATCATCAAAGTTCAAATTTCGGGCCATAGAATTTTCGATGGATAGAATAGCCAAATTGCTTAACCTTTCTTGTCCCATAGAATTTCTTAAATAAGTTTTTATCAATTTCAGTTTTGAAAATGATCGCTCGGCACTAGCCGTAGTTACAGGAATGGTGAGAAATAACAGAAATGCAGTGCACACTTCAGGAAAGCTTGAAGATATAAAATGATTCTTTATTATTAATAAGTCAGCAAGTTCTCTTATAGAAGATGACCTTTCTATTTCATGTTTAAAAGAGGATCGAAAACTGAGAATTTCTTTGGAAAACGACATAGATATATCTTTTTTATATAAATGGACAAATGCTAAAGCCATTGCCAATAAATCAGTATCATTCAAGTTTTGCAAAGTGGCAGGCTGCAAGACACTAAAATTGGAAACAATTTCATTCATTCCAAGGAAACGCGATCTAAGTTGATTAATGATGATGTCTAATACACGATAGAATACGTTCACTTTAAACAAGCTTTCAGGATCTTGGAGACGTTCATCCTCACAAATTTCATCAAAATGACGTTTCACTTTTCTCTGACGAGTTTTAGGAAATTCAGGGTTTATGGCCCATTTAACTGCAATACTATTTGCTTCCGTTTTTAAATCTTCAAATTCATGTCGATACTTTTCAAGTTCTTCTAGACAGACTTGCAAACGCTTTGAGGCATTTGAAAGATCGATGGCTTTAGATTGAAGTGCTTTAGAAGCCGCGTCTATGGTTTGTAAGACTTTGCAATGGAAAACCAGCAACATAATAAAATTGTAGTTCTCTACCTTCTTCTTTAGCAAGATAGCTTCATTTCTCTCATCGGATTTGGAATTTGATAAAATGGTTTTTGTTAGCGCTTTTTGAACATCAACAAATCGAACCTTTAAAGCAAACATGGCATCAAAGCGTCCTGCCCATCTAGTTGGATTCATTGTTTTTAATGTTACTGAATTTGATGATACAACGGTTTCTCCTTTTTTGTTGTCAGATATAAAACTAGATAATATATTCCATCGTCTAATACTATGGCCAAAAAAATTATAAATTTGTTGCACAGTTTCGAACAACGTTTGTATTTCTATGACCTCTTTTACTGCATCATTTACTACCAAGTTTAAATTATGAGCAGCACAATGGACATACACTGCATTTGGCTCTATATCTCTTATGAGTTTTTGAACTCCGCCATAAGTACCTTTCATGGTATTAGCTCCATCGTACCCTTGTCCACGGCACTTATTCAGAGAAATACTTTTGTCATTTATGGATTTTATTATCTGCTTGGACATTGCTAAGGCAGTTTGATCCTTAACCTCATGAAATCCTAAAAATGACTCTTTAATTACGAGCGCCTTTGGAATTCCATTTTCATCTTTCTCGATTACACAGTAACGGTAAAGTTCACACAATTGATCTGTTTTGGAAATATCTTGAGTAGTATCAAACAAAATGGAATAAAACGGTGCGGTGACTATTTCATTTACCAGAGCATTTTCCACTTTTTGAACCAGAACAGCAATGAGCTCATTTTGTATTTTTGGACTTAAGTATTTAATCTGGCCCTTAGGTTTGCTTAGCAAATCTTGTAAAATAGGATCGTATTTAGCTAATAACTCAACAATACTCAAAAAATTTCCTTTTGGACCAGAATCGTTGCCATATACCGTTTCTTTATGGCCACGAAAAGCTAAATTACAGGTTGAAAGTGTCAGAGTAACATCAAGGAGTCTAGTGAGTACCTGGCGCCAAAAAAATTTTTCTCTCTTGATAATAGACTCTTGTTCTTCATCTAGTGTTCCATGTAACTGCCACTGTCGATGTACAAAACATGAATGCAAATGTTCTTTCGATGTCTCATGTCTTTCTATGGCTTCCACAATATGTTTCCAATCATCATAGCCTTCCATCCAAATATTTTGTATATTTTTAGATGCCCTATTTGCGAATAACCAACATGGTTCACAATATGCTTTTTGAAGCAATAGAGAATAGGACAGCCATGTACGTTCTAACTTTACGCCAGATTTAGAAACAGTGTAATAATATTTATCTAAGAAAGATCTATTGTTACTATCCCTTAAAAAGGGGCCTTTTGGTTTACAGTGTCCATTTTCGATCACAAACCGTTTTACTTGATCATTGAGTTCTTTAAAGTTACCTTTATCAGTAACATGCGGTAAAGATTTTAATTTTTCTATGTCCAAACATGATTCATTTAAAGATTTGCTCGTACCTGGTTGTGGTTGCTCTGAATCTAAATATTCACTGTTATCGGGCCCTGCGATATTGGCACTTATGTCATCATTTTCTACCTTTCCGTCGCGCTGTTCATTTGATTCTTCTTGTATACTATCTTGATTATTAAAGTACTGACTTATTTTAGGTAACTTTTTATTTTGTTCTTCAGACTCTTTCTTTCGCTTTCGTTTTTCGCTTCCACTCTGATACTTTCTAGAACAAAACCGCAAAAAGTTTGTAATAATACTATAGTTTTTATTTATTGAAAAATCTACTTAATTGCTAACAAATGCCAAAAAAGCGACCGTAAAAATGTTTATAACGAAAGTCCACCGATTGTTCAAAGTTCAATTCAAGTGTCAAATTTTGTAAGTTTTGAAAGAACGATGAACATAGGTACCGAAATAGTTTTGGAGGTTACGAATGTCAAAATAGTGAATTGATTTTGAAATGCGCGATGAGAATCATTATTTTAAATATTAGAATAAAATTCTTACCGAGTAGACATTGTCAACTTCAATTTAATTCACCAACTCTTTATTTCACTAACACTATAGCAGTTTACTCTTAGCACTGATTGATTACGTTGGCGCTGCCGCGGCTTATATAGCCACGCACTCCTCGCTGATGCCGACGTGTCCTTCTAGGATATTGCGTCTGGAAACTACAAGAACATAACGCTATACGGCGCCAAATGTAGCTATTGCTTAGACAAGCAGACAGCCACGGCACCAGACTCAGCAATTGTTTACGTAGACAAGCAGACAGCCGCGGCGCCAGATGTCTACAACAAAACAAATGCTATTCCATATGCCTACAGCTATTGTTCATCATAAGGGATGCATATAGCAATACAAATACAATTTAATACTACTTTTGTAACAATATATACAAACTCGAATCGGGGATTCCCCAAGCATCAGCAAGTATTACCAACATAAATTTTAAGCAGTGTTGCCGTTTGAGAAAGAAAAAAATACACCAAACTCATTTCAAAATTGCGCTAAACTTTAGCTGTGAATTTTTAATGGCAATAAGAGAAGATGTGTTTTTATGTGAATTTATTTAACCATTATTACATTTATCAAAATCAATTAAATTAAATAACTGAATATCTTTCTGGTCATCATTACGTTCGGGTGCGGTTGGTGTGCCTTCACCAGATGCCGTTTTTTTTTTACAGTTTTAGTCATTTTCTTCAAACCGTGTTCAGGCAACATAAAAGTGTGGCAATCGTATCATTATAATTGAACTCTGTTAGTAAAATCAGAGACAGTCATAACATAACACTTTAATGTAAAAAAGAGACAAAAAATTAAACGCATCAATAACATTGTGGTCGGGGAATACTAAATCCTTTGGGGAATTCCCAGCTCGTTATTTTCCTAACGTTTTACGGCTCTGACAATTAACTTATTGGCTTAAATTTACGATCGTCAATAATTTTTACAATTTTCTACTAGATTCCGAAAAATATTTTTTAGCGCATTGTACTGAGAAAAAAAGTGCTGAAGAGTCTAGATTTGCGCTATCTAGCGCGAAATGTACTAAAACGGCAACACTGATTTTAATGCCGGCAGTATACCTAGTCTCAGCGAGACACCCTGAGACATGCCCAGTGAATATAAATGTAAACCAATATACACATTTTTGAGGTATGTTTGTCCACACATGTTTCCGAAATTATTACGAGTAATTGGATTTTGACCTTTCTTTCTAAAACTGGGTTAAATTTTTGTTTACTAATGCATTGAAAGTTTAATACCTAGGTATATTTTTTTTAGTTGTGTATGCAACTAAGAAGGTAACAAATAAATTAAAGACAAAACTTTTTTTTTACTTAAGTAATGTCTATGTGTAATAATAAATGTTGGAAATTGAGATTTCCTCTGACCGGGGGCCCCTTTGGGCTGGGGGCCCGTGGCATTTTGCCGACTTGCCACCCTATAGTTACGCCACTGAAGGTAAGGTTTTACTGTATTCACAAGGCAAACATTTATTTAACAAAGTTTTTAGGCACCCTCGCGTAAAAAAAAAAATTTTGGAAATGTTCCCAGATTAACCATTGCCTCCGAGTCCAGTTATAACCAGATGGGGGACCTGGTTGAAAGCTGCGGAGTACTACTGTAAAAATTTTAATGAAATTAAAACTGTGCTTGATACCTTCGATTCCGAAGACTCAGAGGCCATTAAAGTTGCAAAAAACCTTTTTGAAGATCAGCAATTGAGCAGCGACTTAGCTCTTATTAAAATGAATTTTGTTTTTCTAAACGAAAGCATAAAACAGCTCGACACAGTTTTTTGAGATTGAAAACGATCTCAAATGATAAATATTTAAATAAATTTAAAGCAATTATGCTGCGTAACCCAGATTACAAAGTACTTGTGGACATAAATTATGTTCTTTTCGAAAATAAACAAGTAACAAGTTTAATAGCTAAGTTCTCTCCAAATGAAATAACTAAATTTAAATATTGTCAAACCACATCTTGTGACGTGGAAAGATCTTTTTCAATTTATGGAGATATATTATCTGAATACAGACGTAATTTTCAGTTAAAAAGCCTAAAAATGCACATGGTAGTGCAAAATAGGACAAAGGAAAATATACCTTTATTTTTTTTTCTTAAATAAAGTAGTAAAATTTGAATATTTATCAATAAAATTCACAAAAAGAATTGTAATACAATAAATTTTTGTATCGTCATATTTTACTTTTTTAAGAGCATATTTTTAATATTTTTTATGGAGCTTTTTTAAGCGCTTAAAATCGATTTTTTAAAGCTTAAAATGGGTCACCCTGGTAATATTACATGGCTGTAATTCAAATTGCCGCATTATTAAAAATAGTTTAATCAAGTACTTGATATTACAGCAATACCCCTTTTGTTTAACAACAACAATAAGCAGGATTGCATAAATCCAATTATCAACTCAAATGCGAAGAGAGAAAAACAAATAAAAATAAATACAAACATACGTACTTATGTATATGCATATGAAAATACCATATAAAAAGTAAACGTATATACACATACATATATTTCACTTACTTAGCTAACAAGTGTAATTGCTATATTTATATATTAAATTACATACATAAGAGAATAACGGAAAATGCAATTTTTTTCTATTCCGTTTTCGCGCCCTCTCTTTACTGCGAAAGAATATGAACATACGGCATACAATCTGCATATGCTATACCCTACACACATTGCGTCAAATAATTATTACAAATATAAAAAAGCAGTCTATCGTTTTGAAATTACATTAAATTGTTGAAACATATATGTTCATTAGGGTGTGCCATTTTGAGGCAACCTT
>CM050327.1:16097914-16131958 GCA_027475135.1 Bactrocera correcta | reverse complement strand
CATTTAGAAGAATTCCGTAATCTTATATTTAGGTATAAAGTCGATTTTGTTGTATATACGCATTAAGCAATCGATATCGAAATGCTTCAAATAACTGGTTTAACATATTTAAGTTAATAAACCTTCTTTAGCGAACTTAAGTTAACATAAAGCCATAACGGCAGTGCATTTAGAAGAATTCCGTTATCTTATATTTAGGTATAAAGTCGATTTTCTTGTATATACACATTTAGCAATCGATATCGAAATGCTCCAAATCATTAGTTTAACATATTTAAGTTAATAAACCTTCTTTAACGAACGGAAGTTGGCATAAAGCCATGACGGCATAACGGCAGTGCATGTAGAAGAATTCCGTTATCTTATATTTAGGTATAAAGTCGATTTTCTTGTATATACACATTTAGCAATATATATCGAAATGCTTCAAATAACTGGTTTAGCATATTTAAGTTAATTAACCTTATTTATCTTACTGAAGTTTAAATAAAGCCATAACAGTATAACGGCAGTGCATTTGAAAGAATTCCGTAATATTATATTTAGGTATAAAGTCGATTTTCTTGTGTGTATATATTTCGCAATCGATATCGAAATTCTTCAACTCATTAGTTTAACATATTTAAGTTAATAAACCCTCTTTAACGAACTGAAGTGTGCATAAAGCAATGGCGGCATAACGGCAGTGCATGTAGAAGAATTCCGTTAGCTTATATTTAGGTATAAAGTCGATTTTCTTGTATATACACATTTAGCAATCGATATCGAGATGCTTCAAATCATTAGTTTAATATATTTAAGTTAATTGGCCTTCTTTAACGTAATGAACATAACGACAGTACATTTGGAAGTATTCCTATTATTATTCTTATGTTTAGATTTAAATTCGATTTTCTTTTATATACACATTTAGCAAGCGATATCGAAATGCCTCAAATTATAAGTTTACCAAATTTAAATTAATTAACCTTCTTTAACGTATTGAAGTTGATATAAAGCCATGGCGGCATAACGACAGTACATTTGGAAGAATTCCGTAGCCTTATATTTAGGTATAAAGTCGATTTTCTTGTATTTGCACATTTAGCAATCGATATCGAAATGCTTCAAACCATTAGTTTAACATATTTAGAATAATTAACCTCCTTTAACGAACTGAACATAAATCCATAACGGTATAACGGCAGTGCATTTGGAAGAATTCCTTTAACTTATATTTAGGTATATAGTCGATTTTCTTGTATATACACATTTAGCAATCGATATCGAAATGCTTCAAATCATTAGTTTAACATATTTAAGTTAATAAACCTTCTTTAACGAACGGAAGTTGGCTTAAACCTTGGCGGCATAACGGCAGTGCTTTTAAAAAAAGAATTCCGTGATCTTATGTTTATGTATAAAGTCGATTTTCTTGTATATACACATTTAGCAATCGATATCGATATGCTTCAAATCATTAGTTTAACATATTTAAGTTAATTATCTTTCTTTTTCTTACTGAAGTTTACATAAAGCCATAACGGTATAACGGCAGTGCATTTGGAAGAATTCCATAATCTTAAAATTTTAGGAATAAAGTCGATTTTGTTGTATATACACATTTAGCAATCGATATCAAATATGCTTCAAATCATTAGTTTAACATATTTAAGTTAATTAACCTTCTTTAACGTATTGAAGTTTGATATAAACCATGGCGGCATAACGGCAGTGCATGTAGAAGAATTCCGTAATCTTATATTTAGGTATAAAGTCGATTTTCTTGTATATACACATTTAGCTATCGATATCGAAATGCTTCAAATCATTAGTTTAACATTTTTAAGTTAATAAACCTTTTTTAGCTTACTGAAGTCTACATAAAGCCTTAACGGCATAACGGCAGTGCATTTAGAAGAATTCCGTTTAATTTTATATTTAGGAAATAAAGTCGATTTTCTTGTATTTACACATTTAGCAATCGATATCGAAATGCTTCAAACCATTAGTTTAACATATTTAAATTAATTAACCTTCTTTAACGTATTGAAGGTGATATAAAGCCATGGCGGCATAACGACAGTGCATGTAGAAGAATTCCCTAATCTTATATTTAGGTATATAGTCGATTTTCTTGTATTTACACATTTAGCAATCGATATCGAGATGCTTCAACTCATTAGTTTAACATATTTAAGTTAATAAACCGTCCTTAACGAACTGAAGTTGGCATAAAGCCATGGCGGCATAACGGTAGTGCATGTAGAAGAATTCCGTTATCTTATATTTAGGTATAAAGTCGATTTTGTTGTATATACACATTTAGCAATCGATATCGAGATGCTTCAACTCATTAGTTTAACATATTTAAGTTAATAAACCTTCCTTAACGAACTGAAGTTGGCATAAAGCCATGGCGGCATAACGGCAGTGCATTTGGAAGAGTTCCGTAATCTTATATTTAGGTATAAAGTCGACTTTCTTGTATATACTCATTTAGCAATCTATATCGAAATGCTTCAAATCATTAGTTTAATATATTTAAGTTAATAAAGCTTCTTTAACGCACTGAAGTTAACTTAAAGCCATGGCGGCATAACGGCAGTATATGTAGAAGAATTCCGTAATCTTATATTTAGGTATAAAGTCGATTTTCTTGTATATATATATATAGCAATCGATATCGAAATGCTTCAAATCATTAGTTTAAAATATTTAAGTTCATAAACCTTCTTTAACGAACTGAAGTTGGCATAAAGCAATGGCGGCATAACGGCAGTGCATTTAGAAGAATTCCGTAATCTTATATTTAGGTATAAAGTCGATTTTGTTGTATATAGGCATTAAGCAATCGATATCGAAATGCTTCAAATAACTGGTTTAACATATTTAAGTTAATAAACCTTCTTTAACGAACTTAAGTTAACATAAAGCCATAACGGCAGTGCAAATAGAAGAATTCCGTTATCTTATATTTAGGTATAAAGTCGATTTTCTTGTATATACACATTTAGCAATATATATCGAAATGCTTCAAATAACTGGTTTAGCATATTTAAGTTAATTAACCATATTTATCTTACTGAAGTTTATATAAAGCCATAACAATATAACGGCAGTGCATTTGGAAGAATTCCGTAATATTATATTTAGGTATATAGTCGATTTTCTTGTATATATATATTTCGCAATCGATATCGAAATGCTTCAACTCATTAGTTTAACATATTTAAGTTAATTAACCTTCTTTAACATATTGAAGTTGATATAGAGCCATGGCGGCATAACGGCAGTGCATTTAGAAGAATTCCGTTAGCTCATATTTAGGTATAAGGTCGATTTTCTTGTATATACACATTTAGTAATCGATATCAAGATGCTTCAAATCATTAGTTTAATATATCTAAGTTAATTGGCCTTCTTTAACGTAATGAACATAACGACAGATTCCTATTATTATTCTAATGTTTAGATTTAAATTCGATTTTCTTTTATATACACATTTAGCAAGCGATATCGAAATGCCTCAAATCATTAGTTTACCAAATTTAAGTTAATTAACCTTCTTTAACGTATTGAAGTTGATATAAAGCCATGGCGGCATAACGACAGTACATTTGGAAGAATTCCGTAGCCTTATATTTAGGTATAAAAACGATTTTCTTGTATTTGCACATTTAGCAATCGATATCGAAATGCTTCAAACCATTAGTTTAACATATTTAGAATAATTAACCTCCTTTAACGAACTGAACATAAATCCATAACGGCATAACGGCAGTGCATTTAGAAGAATTCCGTTAACTTATATTTAGGTATATAGTCGATTTTCTTGTATATACGCATTTAGCAATCGATATCGAAATGCTTCAAATCATTAGTTTAACATATTTAACTTAATAAACCTTCTTTAACGAACGGAAGTTGGCTTAAAACCTTGGCGGCATAACAGCAGTGCATTTAAAAAAATTCCGTAATCTTATATTTATGTATAAAGTCGATTTTCTTGTATATACACACTTAGCAATCGATATCGATATGCTTCAAATCATTAGTTTAACATATTTAAGTTAATTATCCTTCTTTTTCTTACTGAAGTTTACATAAAGCCATAACGGTATAACGGCAGTGCATTTTGAAGAATTCCGTAATCTTATATCTAGGAATAAAGTCGATTTTGTTGTATATACACATTTAGCAATCGATATCGATATGCTTCAAATCATTAGTTTAACATAATTAAGTTAATAAACCTTCTTTAACGATCTGAAGTTTGCATATACCCATGACGGCATAACGGCAGTGCATGTAGAAGAATTCCGTAATCTTATATTTAGGTATAAAGTCGATTTTCTTGTATATACACATTTAGCTATCAATATCGAAATGCTTCAAATCATTAGTTTAACATATTAAGTTAATAAACATTTTTTAGCTTACTGAAGTCTACATAAAGCCTTAACGGCATAACGGCAGTGCATTTAGAAGAATTCCGTAATGTTATAATTTTATATTTAGGTAAAAAGTCGATTTTCTTGTATTTACACATTTAGCAATCGATATCGAAATGCTTCAAACCATTAGTTTAACATATTTAAAATAGTTAACCTTCTTTAACGC
Source organism: Bactrocera correcta (assembly GCA_027475135.1). Taxonomy (NCBI): domain Eukaryota; kingdom Metazoa; phylum Arthropoda; class Insecta; order Diptera; family Tephritidae; genus Bactrocera; species Bactrocera correcta. The sequence goes on along the minus strand of CM050327.1, from coordinate 16,127,356 downwards.
ATTGAAGGTGATATAAAGCCATGGCTGCATAACGGCAGTGCATGTAGAAGAATTCCGTAATCTTATATTTAGGCATAAAGTCGATTTTCTTGTATATACACATATAGCAATCGATATCGAAATGCTTCAAATCATTAATTTAAAATATTTAAGTGCATAAACCTTCTTTAACGGTCTGAAGTTGGCATAAAGCAATGGCGGCATAACAGCAGTGCATTTAGAAGAATTCCGTAATCTTATATTTAGGTATAAAGTCGATTTTATTGTATAAATATACGCATTTAGCAATCGATTTCGAAATGCTTCAAATCATTAGTTTAACATATTTAAGTTAATTAACCATCTTTACTGTAATGAAGGTTATATAAAGCCATGGCAGCATAACGACAGTGCATGTAGAAGAATTCCCTAATCTTATATTTAGGTATATAGTCGATTTTCTTGTATTTACACATTTAGCAATCGATATCGAAAATCTTCAAATCATTAGTTTAACATATTTAAGTTAATTAACCTTCTTTAACGTAATGAAAGTTATATAAAGCCATGGCGGCATAACGACAGTGCATTTAGAAAAATTCCGTAATCTTATATTTAGGTATAAGTTCGATTTTGTTGTATATAGGCATTTAACTGGTTTAGCATATTTAGGTTAATTAAGCCCCTCTATCTTACTGAAGTTTACATAAAGCCATAACGGCATAACGGCAGAATGTTTGGGTGAATTCCGTAATCTTTTATTTAGGTATAAACTCGATTTTCTTGTACATACGCATTTAGCAATCAATATCAAAATGCTTGAAATCATTCGTTTAGCATATTTAAGTAAATTAACCTTCTTTAACGTACTGAAATTTACATAAAGCCATAACAGCATAACGGCAGTGTATTTCGAAGAATTCCGTAATCTTATATTTAGATATAAAGCCAAATTTGTTGTATATACGCATTTAGCAATCGATATCGAAATTCTTCGAATCATTAGTTTAACATATTTAATTTAATTAACCTTCTTTAACGTATTGAAGTTGATATAAAGCCATGGCGGCATAACGGCAGTGCATTTAGAAGAATTCCGTAATGTTATAATTTTATATTTAGGTATAAAGTCGATTTTCTTACATTTACTCATTAAGCAATCGATATCGAAATGCTTCAAACCATTAGTTTAACATATTTAAAATAGTTAACCTTCCTTAGCGTAATGAAGGTGATATGAAGCCATGGCGGCATAACGACAGTACCTGAGGAAGAATTTCGTAATCTTATATTTAGGTATAAAGTCGATTTTTTTGTATATATACATTTCGCAATCGATATCGAAATGCTTCAAATCATGAGTCTAACATATTTAAGTTAATTATCCTTATTTTTCTTACTGAAGTTTACATAAAGCCATAACGGTATAACGGCAGTGCATTTGGAAGAATTCCGTAATCTTATATCTAGGAATAAAGTCGATTTTGTTGTATATACACATTTAGCAATCGATAACGAGATGACTAAACTCATCAGTTTAGCATATTTAAGTTAATAAACCTTCTTTAACGATCTGAAATGTGCATATAGCCGTGACGGCATAACGGCAGTGCATGTAGAAGAATTCCATAATCTTATATTTAGGTATAAAGTCGATTTTCTTATATATACACATTTAGCAATCGAAAATCTTCAAATCACTAGTTTAACATATTTAAGTTAATTAACCTTCTTTAACGTAATGAAGGTGATATAAAGCCATAACGGCATAAAGGGAGTGTATTTCGATGAATTCCGTAATCTTATATTTAGGTATAAAGTCGACTTTCTTGTATATACTCATTTAGCAATCTATATCGAATTGCTTCAAATCATTAGTTTAATATATTTAAGTTAATAAAGCTTCTTTAACGCACTGAAGTTAACATAAAGCCATGGCGGCATAACGGCAGTATATGTAGAAGAATTCCGTAATCTTATATTTAGGTATAAAGTCGATTTTCTTGTATATATACATATAGCAATCGATATCGAAATGCTTCAAATCATTAGTTTAAAATATTTAAGTTCATAAACCTTCTTTAACGAACTGAAGTTGGCATAAAGCAATGGCGGCATAATGGCAGTGCATTTAGAAGAATTCCGTAATCTTATATTTAGGTATAAAGTCGATTTTCTTGTATATACACATTTCGCAATATATATCGAAATGCTTCAAATAACTGGTTTAGCATATTTAAGTTAATTAACCTTATTTTTCTTACTAAAGTTTATATAAAGCCATAACAGTATAACGGCAGTCCATTTAGAAGAATTTCGTAATATTATATTTAGGTATAAAGTCGATTTTCTTGTATATATATATCGATTTCGAAATGCTTCAACTCATTAGTTTAACATATTTAATTTAATAAACCTTCTTTAACGAACTGAAATGTGCATAAAGCCATGGCGGCATAACGGCAGTGCATGTAGAAGAATTCCGTTAGCTTATATTTAGGTATAAAGTCGATTTTCTTGTATATACACATTTAGCAATCGATATCGAGATGCTTCAAATCATTAGTTTAACATATTTAAGTTAATTGGCCTTCTTTAACGTAATGAACATAACGACAGTACATTTGGAAGTATTCCTATTATTATTCTTATGTTTAGATTTAAATTCGATTTTCTTTTATATACACATCTAGCAAGCGATATCGAAATGCCTCAAATCATTAGTTTACCAAATTTAAGTTAATTAACCTTCTTTAACGTATTGAAGTTGATATAAAGCCATGGCGGCATAACGACAGTACATTCGGAAGAATTCCGTAGCCTTATATTTAGGTATAAAGTCAATTTTCTTGTATTTGCACATTTAGCAATCGATATCGAAATGCTTCAAACCATTAGTTTAACATATTTAGAATAATTAACCTCTTTTAACGAACTGAACACAAATCCATAACGGCATAACGGCAGTGCATTTAGAAGAATTCCGATAACTTATATTTAGGTATATAGTCGATTTTCTTGTATATACACATTTAGCAATCGATATCGAAATGCTTCAAATCATTAGTTTAACATATTTAAGTTAATAAACCTTCTTTAACTAACGGAAGTTGGCTTAAAACCTTGGCGGCATAACAGCAGTGCATTTAAAAAAATTCCGTAATCTTATATTTATGTATAAAGTCGATTTTCTTATATATACACATTTAGCAATCGATATCGAAATGCTTCAAGTCATTAGTTTAACATATTTAAGTTAATAAACTTTCTTTAACGAACGGAAGTTGGAGTAAAGCCTTGGCGGCATAACGGCAGTGCATTTAGAAGAATTCCGTAATCTTATATTTAGGTATAAAGTCGAATTTCTTGTATATACACACTTAGCAATCGATATCGATATGCTTCAAATCATTAGTTTAACATATTTAAGTTAATTAACCTTCTTTAACGTAATGAAGGTGATATAAAGCCATGGCGGCATAACGACAGTGCATTTAGAAAAATTCCGTAATCTTATATTTAGGTATAAGTTCGATTTTGTTGTATATAGGCATTTAGCAATCAATATCGAAATTCTTCGAATCATTAGTTTATTATATTAAGTTAATAAACATTTTTCTAGCTTACTGAAGTCTACATAAAGCCATGGCGGCATAACGGCAGTGCATTTAGAAGAAATACGTAGTCTTATATTTAGGTATGAATTCGATTTATTTGTATATACTCATTTAGGAGTCGATATCGAAATGCTTCAAATCATTAGTGTAACATAATTAAGTTAATAAACCTTCTTTAACGTATTGAAGGTGATACAAAGCCATGGCGGCATAACGACAGTACATTTGGAAGAATTCCGTAATCTTATATTTAGGTATAAAGTCGATTTTCTTATATATACACATTTAGCAATCGATATCGAAATGCTTAAAAGTCATTAGTTTAACATATTTAAGTAAATTAATCCTCTTTTTCTTACTGAGGTCTACAAAAGCCATGGCGGCATAACGGCAGTGTATGTAGAATAATTCCGTTAGCTTATATTTAGGTATAAAGTCGACTTTCTTGTATATACTCATTTAGCAATCTATATCGAAATGCTTCAAATCATTAGTTTAACATATTTAAGTAAATTAATCCTCTTTTTCTTACTGAGGTCTACAAAAGCCATGGCGGCATAACGGCAGTGCATGTAGAATAATTCCGTTAGCTTATATTTAGGTATAAAGTCGATTTTCTTGTATATACACATTTAGCAATCGATATCGAAATGCTTCAAATCATTAGTTTAAAATATTTAAGTTCATAAACCTTCTTTAACGAACTGAAGTTGGCATAAAGCAATGGCGGCATAACGGCAGTGCATTTAGAAGAATTCCGTAATCTTATATTTAGGTATAAAGTCGATTTTCTTGTATATACACATTTCGCAATATATATCGAAATGCTTCAAATAACTGGTTTAGCATATTTAGGTTAATTAAGCCCCTCTATCTTACTGAAGTTTACATAAAGACATAACGGCATAACGGCAGAATGTTTGGGTGAATTCCGTAATCTTTTATTTAGGTATAAAATCGATTTTCTTGTACATACACATTTAGCAATCAATGCCGAAATGCTTGAAATCATTCGTTTAGCATTTTTAAGTAAATTAACATTCTTTATCGTACTGAAATTTACATAAAGCCATAACAGCATAACGGCATTGTATTTCGAAGAATTCCGTAATCTTATATTTAGATATAAAGCCGAATTTGCTGTATATACCCATTTAGCAATCGATATCGAAATTCTTCGAATCATTAGTTTAACTTATTTAGTTTAATTAACCTTCTTTAACGTATTGAAGTTGATATAAAGCCATGGCGGCATAACGGCAGTTCATTTAGAAGAATTCCGTAATGTTATAATATTATATTTAGGTATAAAGTCGATTTTCTTACATTTACTCATTAAGCAATCGATATCGAAATACTTCAAACCATTAGTTTAACATATTTAAAATAGTTAACCTTTTTTAGCGTAATGAAGGTGATATGAAGCCATGGCGGCATAACGACAGTACAGTACCTGTGGAAGATTTCCGTAATCTTATATTTAGGTATAAAGTCGATTTTCTTGTATATATACATTTCGGAATCGATATCGAAATGCTTCAAATCATGAGTTTAACATATTTAAGTAAATGTATCCTCTTTTTCTTACTGAAGTCTACAAAAGCCTTAACGGCATAACGGCAGTGCATTTGGAAAAGTTCCGTTATCTTGTATTTAGGTATTAAGTCGATTTTGTTGTATACACGCACTTAGCAATCGACCTCGAAATGCTTCAAATCATTAGTTTAACATATTTAAAGTAATTAACCCTCTTTATCTTACTGAAGTCTACAAAGGCCTTATCGGCATAACGGCAGTGCATTTCGAAGAATTCCGTAATCTTATATTTATATAAATTCGATTTTTTTTGTATATACTCATTCAGCAATCGATATCGAAATGCTTCAAATCATTAGTTTAACATATTTAAGTAAATTAATCCTCTTTTTCTTACTGAGGTCTACAAAAGCCATGGCGGCATAACGGCAGTGCATGTAGAATAATTCCGTTAGCTTATATTTAGGTATAAAGTCGATTTTCTTGTATATACACATTTAGCAATCGATATCGAGATGCTTCAAATCATTAGTTTAACATATTTAAGTTAATTAGCCTTCTTTAACATAATGAAGGTGATATAAAGCCATGGCGGCATAACGACAGTACATTTGGAAGTATTCCGTAACCTTATGTTTAGATATAAATTCGGTTTTCTTTTATATACACATTTAGCAAGCGATATCGAAATGCCTCAAATCATTAGTTTACCAAATTTAAGTTAATTAACCTTCTTTAACGTATTGAAGTTGATATGAAGCCATGGCGGCATAACGACAGTACATTTGGAAGAATTCCATAGTCTTATATTTAGGTATAAAGTCGATTTTCTTGTATATATGCATTAAGCAATCGATATCGAAATACTTCAAATAACTGGTTTAACATATTTAAGTTAATAAACCTTCTTTATCGAACTGAACATAAATCCATAACGGCATAACGGCAGTGCATTTAGAAGAATTCCGTTATCTTATACAGGGTAGGCCATTTAAAGTTGACCCATCTGGCAACGCTGTAACTTTTAACAGCGCTGACAAATCGGCTAATGTCATACCGCGTTAGAAGCGTCATTCGAAGACAATTTATACCATGGAACAGTACACTCCAAAAGAACGCGCTGAAATTGTTCAGCTTTATATTCAAAATAACTTTTCAATTGTGTTAACTCAACGTGCGTTTTGCAAAAAAAATAAAGTGAAAAGTGCTCCAGTTAAGAACACAATTAAGTCTTTATACGCAAAATTTGTGAACACCGGTAATCTCAGTAATGCCAGTCAAGCATCCAGACAACGCACAAGACGTTCTGATGAAAATATCGAAGCTGTACGAGCCAGTATTGAGGAGACTCCATCGACATCGAGTTATCGCCGCTCTCAGGAATTAGACATCTCTCGCACCACTCTCCGACGCATAATTCATAAAGATTTGAAGATGTTTCCATATAAAATTCAAATGGCACAAAAACTAAACCCAGCTGATTATCCGCGACGCCTTATTTTTGGCAAATGGGCCATCGAAATGGCTGAAAACGAACTTGACTTTTGGCGAAAACTCATCATGTCAGACGAGGCACATTTCTCGTTGAATGGAGGCGTAAACAAGCAAAATTGCCGATTTTATGCCACCGAAAATCCTCAATTAATTGAAGAACAGTCTCTTTACGACCAAAAAGTAACAGTTTGGTGCGGTGTTTGCGCGAATATGATCATCGGACCGTATTTTTTCGAAGACGATGATGGAGCCACGACAACAGTCAATGGTGAGCGTTATCGAGCCATGATAACGGATTTTGTGATACCCATTATTCAAGAAAATGACATGGATAACTTCTGGTTTCAACAGGACGGGGCTACATGCCATACAGCTCGACCAACAATCAATTTATTGCGACCATTTTTCCCCGGGCGATTGATATCGAAAAATGGTGATGTTGACTGGCCACCGAGATCACCAGATTTGACGCCACCAGACTTTTATTTGTGGGGTTATTTGAAATCTAAGGTATACGCTAATAAGCCAAAGACCTTAGCTCAACTGAAAGCCAACATTCGACGTGAAACAGCCGCCATATCATCCGAAACATTGGCCAAAGTCATGGAAAATGTCGAAAAAAGAGTGCATTTAGCTGTCAAAGCTAAAGGTGCCCATTTACGCGATCTAATTTTTAAATATTAGCTGAAACAAATCCACTTGGACCAAAATAAATTATTTTTGAAATGAACAAAAAACATTGTTTTCTTTTGTTCTTTTTTTTTAGAAACAAATGGGTCAACTTTAAATGGCCTACCCTGTATTTAGGTATAAAGTCGATTTTCTTGCATATACACGTTTAGCAATCGATATCGAAATGCCTAAAATCATTAGTTTAACATATTTAAGTTAATTAACCTTCTTTAACATAAACGAAGGTTTATATAAACCATGGCGGCATAACGACAGTACATTTGGAATTATTCCATAATCTTATATTTAGATAGAAAGTTTGATTTTCTTGTATATACACATTAAGCAAGCGATATTTGAAATGCCCTAAAATAATGGAGTTTTAAAATATCTTTAAATTAATAAAACCCTTTTTAAACGAATTGAAGTTGATATTTAAAACCATAACGGCATAACGACAGTACATTTAGGGAAAAATTAAGTAGTCCTTATATTTAGGTATAAAGTCGATTTTCTTGTATATATCATTAAGCAATCGATAGCGAAATGCTCCCAAAAAACTGGTTTAACATATTTAAGTTAACAAACCTCCTTTTAAAGAACTGAACATAAACCAAAACGGCGCTAACGGCAGTGCATGTTTGAAGAATTCCGTAATCTTATATTTAGGTATAAAGTTTGATTTTTTTGTATATACACATTTTTGCAATCGATATCGAAATGCTTCAAATCATTAGTTTAACATAATTTTAAATTAATTAACCTTCTTTAACGAACGGAAGGTTGGGTTAAAACCATTTGGGGGCATAACGACAGTACATTTGGAAATATTCCATAACCTTATATTTAGTATAAAGTTTGATTCTTTTTATTTTATACACATTAAGCAAGCGATATCGAAATGCCTTTAAATCATTAGTTTAACCCAAAACTTTAAGTTAATTAACCTTCTTTAACGTATGGAAGTTGGATAAAGCCATGGCGGCATAACGACAGTACATTTAGGAAGAATTCCGTAATCTTATATTTAGGTATAAAGTCGATTTTCTTGTATATACACATTAAGCAATCGATATCGAAATGCTCCAAATCATGGTTTAACATATTTAAGTTAATTAACTTTTTTTTAACGAACTTACATAAAGCCATAACGGCATAACGGCAGCGCATTTAGGGAAAAACTTTCCCTAATCTTATATCTTTGGTATAAAGTCGATTTTGTTGTATATACACATTTAGCAATCGATATCGAAATGGTTCAACTCATTAGTTTAACATAATTAAGTTAATTAACCTTCTTTAACGAACGGAAGTTGGCATTTAAACCATTTACGGCATAACGGCAGTGCATGTTTGAAAATTCCGTAATCTTATATTTAGGTATAAAGTCGATTCTTTTTATATATACACATTAAGCAATCGATATCGAAATGCTTCAAATCATTAGTTTAACATATTAAGTTAAATTTAAAATTCTTTTTGCTAGGAAGTTGGCATAAAGCCATGGCGGCATAACGGCAGTACATTTAGAAGAATTCCGTAAATAAATTTTTATTTAGGTATAAAGAAGATTTTCTTGTATATTTCACATTTAGCAATCGATAACGAAATGCTTCAAACCATTAGTTTTAACCATATTTAATAATTAAACCTTCTTTTTCTTACTGAAGTTTACATAAAGCCATAACGGTATAACGGCAGTGCATTTGGAAGAACTCCGTAATCTTATATCTAGGAATAAAGTCGATTTTGTTGTATATACACATTTAGCAATCGATATCGAGATGGTTCAACTCATTAGTTTAACATATTTAAGTTAATTAACCTTCTTTAACGATCTGAAGTTTACATAAAGCCATAACGACATAACGGCAGTATATGTGGCAGAATTCCGTAATCTTATATTCAGGTATAAAGTCGATTTTGTTGTACATACACATTTAGCAATCGATATCGAAATGCTTCAAATCATTAGTTTAACATATCTAAGTTAATAAACCTTCTTTAACATAATGAAGGTTATATAAAGCCATGGCGGCATAACGAAGTGCATGTAGAAGAATTCCGTAATCTTATATTTAGGTATATAGTCGATTTTCTTGTATTTACACATTTAGCAATCGATATCGAAAATCTTCAAATCATTAGTTTAACACATTTAAGTTAATTAACCTTCTTTAACGTAATGAAGCTGATATAAAGCCATGGCGGCATAACGACAGTGCATTTAGAAAAATTCCGTAATCTTATATTTAGGTATAAGTTCGATTTTGTTGTATATAGGCATTTAGCAATCGATATCGAAATGCTTCATATAACTGGTTTAGCATATGTAGGTTAATTAACCCCCTCTATCTTACTGAAGTTTACATAAAGCCATAACGGCATAACGGCAGTATGTTTGGGTGAATTCCTTAATCTTTTATTTAGGTATAAAATCGATTTTCTTGTACATACACATGTAGCAATCAATATCGAAATGCTTCAAATCATTCGTTTAGCATATTTAAGTAAATTAACCTTCTTTAACGTACTGAAATTTATATAAAGCCATAAAGGCATAACGGCAGTGTATTTCGAAAAATTCCGTAATCCTATATTTAGATATAAAGCCGAATTTGTTGTATATACGCATTTAGCAATCGATATCGAAATTCTTCAAATCATTAGTTTAACATATTTAAAATAATTAACCCTTTTTAACGTAATGAAGGTGATATAAAGCCATGGCGACCTAACGACAGTGCATTTAGAAGAATTCCGTAGTCTTATATTTAGGTATAAATTCGATTTTGTTGTATAAACGCATTTAGCAATCGATATCGAAATGCTTAAAATAACTGATTTAGCATATTTAGGTTAATTAACCTTCTTTAACGAACTTTTTTTTTTTTTTTTATTTTGTTCATACATTGCAACTAGTTTAAATAAAATACAGGACTAACAAGCAACTTGAATATGACTTAGACATTTAATTACAAAATCACAAAACTACTATAAGAGTATTGGCTAATTTAAAAGATCGCTGGGTTTGAGGCGTTTGAGTCGTCTTGGTGGACCATCTCCAGAAGTTAGCATAGCTACTTCTTCGTTACAGTGCTGTAGCAATCTTGCACTATGTGCTGTTGCAATTTTAGATATTTCTGCATTAACCGAGTTTACGCCTAGATCACGCTCTATATCAGCACATCTACAATACCAAGGCGCTTTGACAATTAGTCTTAGTACTTTGTTTTGGAATTGTTGGATGACTTTCTTATTGTTTGCGTTAGTACATCCCCAGAGTTGTGCACCATAGCTCCATATCGGTCGGATTATTTGTTTATAGATAAGTAACTTATTTTCGATGGATAACACTGATTTGTTACCGATTAACCAAATGTAATTTTTGAGTCGCATGTCCAGCTCCTTACGTTTGTTTTTTACATGAACTTTCCACCGTAGCTTAGTGTCAAGCGTCATTCCTAAGTATTTAGCGGAATTAAAGTACGGTATTCGAGCACCGTCTATGAAAATTGGTAAGTACTGTATCTTGTTGTATGTGAAAACAATGTGTACAGACTTAGCTTCATTCAGCTTTATCTGCCATTTCTTTGCCCATTGTACGACTTTATTCACAGCTTTTTGGAGATTATTAGTGGACTCGTGTTCACTACTACCAACAGCAAGCAACGCGGTATCATCTGCGAATGTGGCTGTTGTATAATTGCAGTCTATTGGCAGGTCGTGCGTGAATAGAATATAAAGAAGAGGGCCCAACACACTACCTTGTGGAACTCCTGCTTTTATTTCCCTAAGATCAGAATATTTGTCCCCTTGTTTAACGCGAAAGTAGCGATCAGATAAATACGATTTTATGATGTCATAATACTGTTTCGGTAAAATTAGTTTCAGTTTCGAAAGCAGTCCTTTGTGACAAACTTTATCAAACGCTTTTGTAACATCCAAAAACACGGCAGAACAGAATTTTTTTTCCTCAAAGGCTTTTTCAATAACGTGTGTTATCCTGTGGATTTGATCAATCGTAGAATGGTTGGCTCGAAACCCAAATTGATGCGCTGGAATTATGGTTTTTCGTTCAATGATTTTATTGATACGTTTTATGAGAATTTTCTCAAATAGCTTCGATGTTATCGGTAGAAGTGATATGGGCCTGTAAGATGAGAGTCGACTTTGTTGTATATACACATTTAGCAATCGATATCGAAATGCTTCAAACCATTAGTGTAACATATTTAAGTTAATTAATCTCCTTAACGTTTTGAAGGTGATGTAAAGCCATAGTGGCATAACGACAGTACATTTGGAAGAATTCCGTAATCTCATATTTAGGTACAAAGTCGATTTTCTTGTATATACTCATTTATACGACTGTATACCTAAATATAAGATTACGGAATTCTTCCAAATGCACTGCCGTTATACCGTTATGGCTTTATGTAAACTTCAGTAAGATAAAGAAGTTAATTAACTTAAATATGTTAAACTAATGATTTGAAGCATTTCGTTATCGATTGCTAATGTGAATATACAAGAAAATCGACTTTATACCTAAATATAAGCTTACGGAATTCTTCTATATACACTGCCGTTATGCCGCCATGGCTTTATATCAACTTCAATACGTTAAAGAAGGTTAATTAACTTAAATATGTTAAACTAATGATTTGAAGCATTTCGATATCGATTGCTAATGTGTATATACAAGAAAATCGACTTTATACCTAAATATAAGGTTACGGAATTCTTCCTAAATGCACTGCCGTTATCCGCATGGCTTTATATCGTAAACTTCCGAAAAAAGATTAATATTTATTGTTAAATAATGATGTTGAGAGCATTTTCTAATATCGATTGCTAATGTGAATGATACAAGAAAATCGACTTTATACCTAAAATAAATTACGGAATTCTTCAAACCTGCGTTATACCGTTATGGCTTTAGTTAACTTCAATTCGTTAAAGAAGGTTATGTAACTTAGATATGTTAACCAGTTATTTGAAGCATTTCGAAATCGATTGTTTAATGCTATATACAAAAAAACGACTTTATACCTAAATATAAGGTTACGGAATTCTTCCAAATTACTGCGTTATGCCGCCATGCCTTTATATCAACTTCAATAGTTAAAGAAGTTAATTAACTTAAATATGTTAAACTAATGGGTTGAGGCATCTCAATATCGATTGCTAATGGTATATACAACAAAATCGACTTTATACCTAAATATAAGATTACGGAATTCTTCCAAATGCGCTGCCGTTATACCGTTATGGCTTTATGTAAACTTCAGTAAGATAAAGAAGTTAATTAACTTAAATATGTTAAACTAATGATTTGAAGCATTTCGTTATCGATTGCTAATGTGTATATACAAGAAAATCGACTTTATACCTAAATATAAGGTTACGGAATTCTTTCTTATACACTGCCGTTATGCCGCCATGGCTTTATATCAACTTCAATACGTTAAAGAAGGTTAATTAACTTAAATATGTTAAACTAATGATTTGAAGCATTTTCGATATCGATTGCTAATGTGTATATACAAGAAATCGACTTTATACCTAAATATAAGATTACGGAATTCTTCTAATACACTGCCGTTATGCCGTTATGGCTTTATATCAACTTCATCAGTTAAAGAAGTTTATTAACTTAAATATTTAACCTAATGATTTGAAGCATTTCGATATCGATTGCTAATGAGTATATACAAGAAAATCGACTTTATACCTAAATATAAGATTACGGAATTCTCAAATACACTGCCGTTATGCCGTTATGGCTTTATATAAACTTCAGTACGTTAAAGAAGGTTAATTAACTTAAATATGTTAAACTAATGATTTGAAGATTTCGATATCGATTGCTAAATGTGTATATACAAGAAAATCGACTTTATACCTAAATATAAGATTACGGAATTCTTCCAAATACTGCCTTATGCCGTTATGGCTTTATGTAAACTTCGGTAAGATAAAGAAGTTAATTAACTTAAATATGTTAAACTAATGATTTGAAGCTTTTCGATATCGATTGCTAAATGGTATATACAAGAAAATCGACTTTATACCTAAATATAAGATTACGGAATTCTTCTATATACACTGCCGTTATGCCGCCATGGCTTTATATAACTTCATACGTTAAAGAAGGTTAATTAACTTAAATATGTTAAACTAATGATTTGAAGATTTTCGATATCGATTGCTAAATGTGTAAATACAAGAAAGTCGACTTTATACCTAAATATAAAATTACGGAATTCTTCTAAATGCACTGTCGTTATGCTGCCATGGCTTTATAACACCTTCGTTACGTTAAAGAAGGTTAATTAACTTAAATATGTTAAACTAATGATTTGAAGCATTTCGATATCGATTGCTAAATGAGTATATACAAGAAAAGTCGACTTTATACCTAAATATAAGATTACGGAATTCTTCGAAATACACTCCCGTTATGCCGTTATGGCTTTATATAACTTCAATACGTAAAGAAGGTTAATTTACTTAAATATGTTAAACTAATGATTTGAAGCATTTCGATATCGATTGCTAAATGGTATATACAAGAAAATCGACTTTATACCTAAATATAAGATTACGGAATTCTTCTAAATGCACTGCCGTTATGCCGTTATGGCTTTATAAACTTCGTACGTAAAGAAGGTTAATTAACTTAAATATGTTAAACTAATGATTTGAAGATTTTCGATATCGATTGCTAAATGGTATATACAAGAAAGTCGACTTTATACCTAAATATAAGATTACGGAATTCTTCAAATGCACTGCGTTATGCCGTATGGCTTTATATAACTTCATTACGTTAAAGAAGGTTAATTAACTTAAATATGTTAAACTAATGATTTGAAGATTTTCGAAATCGATTGTTTAATGCATATATACAAGAAAATCGACTTTACACCTAAATATAAGATTACGGAATTCTTCCAAATTTACTGTCGTTATGCCGCCATGCCTTTATATCAACTTCAATATGTTAAAGAAGGTTAATTAACTTAAATATGTTAAACTAATGATTTGAAGCATTTCGATATCGATTGCTAAATGTGTATATACAAAAAAATCGACTTTATACCTAAATATAAGACTACGTAATTCTTCTAAATGCTTTGCCGTTATGCCGTTAAGGCGTTTGTAGACTTCAATAAGATAAAGAGGGTTAATTAACTTAAATATGTTAAACTAATGATTTGAAGCATTTCGATATCGATTGCTAAATGTGTATATACAAAAAAATCGACTTTATACCTAAATATAAGATAACAAAAGTCTCCCAAATGCACTGCCGTTATACCGTTAATTAACTTAAATATAATAAAGTAATAATTTGAGGCATTTCGATATTGATTGCTAAATGTGTATATACAACAAAATCGACTTTATACCTAAATTTAAGCTTACGGAATTCTTCAAAATGCACTGCCGATATGCCGTTATGGCTTTATGTTAACTTCAGTTCATTAAAGAAGGTTTTTTAACTTAGATATGATACACCAGTTATTTGAAGCATTTCGAAATTGATTGCTTAATGCATATATACAAGAAAATCGACTTTATACCTAAATATAAGATTACGGAATTCTTCCAAATGTACTGTCGTTATGCCGCCATGCCTTTATATCAACTTCAATATTATAAAGAAGGTTAATTAACTTAAATATGTTAAACTAATGATTTGAGGCATTTCGATATCGATTGCTAAATGTGTATATACAACAACATCGACTTTATTCCTAAATATAAGATTACGAAATTCTCCCAAATGCACTGCCGCTATACCGTTATGGCTTTATGTAAACTTCAGTAAGATAAAGAAGGTTAATGAGCTTAAATATGTTAAACTAATGATTTGAAGCATTTCGATATCGATTGCTAAATGTGTATATACAACAAAATCGACTTTATACCTAAATATAAGATCACGTAATTCTTCTAAATGCTTTGCCGTTATGCCGTTAAGGCGTTTGTAGACTGCAGTAAGATAAAGAGGGTTAATTAACTTAAATATGTTAAACTAATGATTTGAAGCATTTCGATATCGATTGCTAAATGAGTATATACAAGAAAATCGACTTTACACCTAAATATAAGATTACGGAATTCTCCTAAATGCACTGCCGTTATACCGTTAAGGCTTTGTGTAGACTTCAGTAAGCTAAAAAAAGTTTATTAACTTAAATATGTTAAACTAATGATTTGAGGCATTTCGATATCGATTGCTTATTGTGTAAATTTACGAAAATCGACTTTATACCTAAATATAATATTTCGGAATTCTTCTACATGCACTGTCAGTTCGTTAAAGAAGGTTTATTAACTAAAATATGTTAAACTAATGGGTTGAAGCATCTCGATATCGATTGCTTAATGTGTATATACAACAAAATCGACTTTATACCTAAACATAAGATTACGGAATTCTTCCAAATGCGCTGCCGTTATACCGTTATGGCATTATGTGAAGGTCAGTACGATTTGAAGCATATCGATATCGATTGCTAAATGAGATTACGGAATTCTTCCAAATGCACTGCCGTTATGCCTTTAAGGCTTTTGTAGACTTTAGTAAGATTAAGAGGGTTAATTAGCTTAAATATGTTAAACTAATGATTTGAAGCATTTCGATATCGATTGCTAAATGTGTCTACACAACAAAATCGACTTTATACCTAAATATAAGATTACGTAATTCTTCTAAATGCTTTGCCGTTATGCCGTTAAGGCGTTTGTAGACTTCAGTAAGATAAAGAGGGTTAATTAACTTAGATATGTTAAACTAATGATTTGAAGCATTTCGATATCGATTGCTAAATGAGTATATACAAGAAAATCGACTTTACCCCTAAATATAAGATTACGGAATTCTCCTAAATGCACTGCCGCTATAACGTTAAGGCTTTGTGCAGAAAAAAAGTTTATTAACTTAACTATGTTAAACTAATAATTTGAAGCATTTCGATATCGATTGCTAAATATGTATATACAAGAAAATCGACTTTATACTTAAATATAAGTTTTCGGAATTCTTCCAAATGTCGTTAGGCCACCATGCTTTTATATCACCTTCAATACGTTAAGAAGATTAATTAACTTAAATATGTTAAACTAATGATTTGAAGCATTTCGATATCGATTGCTAAATGTGTATATACAAGAAAATCGACTTTATATCTAAATATATGATAACGGAATTCTTCTGAATGCACTGCCGTTATGCCGTTAAGGCTTTTGTAGACTTTAGTAAGATAAAGAGGGTAAATTAACTTAAATATGTTAAACTAATGATTTGAAGCATTTCGATATCGATTGCAAAATGTGTATATACATGAAAATCGACTTTATACCTAAATATAAAATTAAGGAATTCTTCTAAATGCACTGCCGTTATGCCGCCATGGATTTATGCAAACTTCAGTTCGTTAAAGAAGATTTATTAACTTAAATATGTTAAACTAATGATTTGAATCACTTCGATATCGATTGCTAAATGTGTATATACAAGAAAATCGACTTTATACCTAAATATAAAATTACGGAATTCTTCTAAATGCACTGCCGTTATGCCGCCAAGGATTTATGCAAACTTCAGTTCGTTAAAGAATATTTATTAACTTAAATATGTTAAAGTAATGATTTGAGTCACTTCGATATCGATTGCTTATATCGATTGCTAAATGAGTATATACAAGAAAATCGACTTTATACCTAAATATAAGATTACGTAATTCTTCTTAATGCACTGCCGTTAGGCCGTTAAGGCTTTTGTAGACTTCAGTAAGATTAAGAGGGTTAATTAGCTTTAATATGTTAAACTAATGATTTGACGCATTTCGATATCGATTGCTAAATGTGTATATACAATAAAATCGACTTTATACCTAAATATAAGATAACGGCATTCTTCCAAATGCACTGCCGTTATGCCGTTAAGGCTTTTGTAGACTTTAATGAGATAAAGAGGGTTAATTAACTTAAATATGTTAAACTAATGATTTGAAGCATTTCGATATCGATTGCTAGATATGTATATACAAGAAAATCGACTTTATACCTAAATATAAGCTTTCGGAATTCTTCCAAATGTACTGTCGTTATGCCGTTAAGGCTTTGTGTAGACTTCAGTAAAGTCGATTTTCTTGTATATACATATGCATTAAGCAATCGATATCGAAATGCATCAAATAACTGGTCTAACATATTTAAGATAATAAACCTTCTTTAACGAACTGATGTTGGCATAAATCCATGGCGGCATAACGGCAGTGCATTTAGAAGAATTCCGTAATCTTATATTTAGGTATAAAGTCGATTTTCTTGTATATACTCATTTAGCAATCGATATCGAAATGCTTCAAATCAGTAGCTTAACATATTTTAGTTAATAAATCTTCTTTAACGAACTGAAGTTTGCATAAATCCATGGCGGCATAACGGCAGTGCATTTAGAAGAATTCCGTAATCTTATATTTAGGTATAAAGTCGATTTTTTTATATATACGCATTTAGCAATCGATATCGAAATGCTTCAAATGATTAGTTTAAAATATTTAAGTTAATAAACCTTCTTTAACGTATTGAAGTTGATATAAAGCCATGGCGGCATAACGATATTACATTTGGAAGAATTCCGTAATCTTTTATTTAGGTAAAAAGTCGATTTTCTTATATGTACATATGCACTAAGCAATCGATATCGAAATGCATCAAATAACTGGTCTAACATATTTAAGATAATAAACCATCCTTAACGAACTGAAGTTAACATAAAGCCATAACGGCAGAGTGGCAGTGCATTTAGAAGAATTCTGTTATCATATATTTAGGTATAAAGTCGATTTTCTTGTATATACACATTTAGCAATCGACATCGAAATGCTTCAAATCATTAGTTTAACATATTTAAGTTAATAAACCTTCTTTAGCGAACTGAAGTTATCATAAAGCCACAGTGGCTTAACAGCAGTGCATTTAGCAGAATTCCGTAACCTTATATTTAGGTATAAAGTCGATTTTCTTGTATATACACATTAGCAATCGATAACGAAAGGCTTAAAATCATTAGTTTAACATATTTAAGTTAATTTACCTTCTTTATCTTACTGAAGTTTACATAAAGCCATAACGGTATAGAGGCAGTGCATTTGGAAGAATTCCGTAATCTTATATTTAGGTATAACGTCGATTTTGTGGTATATACGCATTTAGCAATCGATATCGAGATGCTTCAACTCATAAGTTTAACAGATTTAAGTTAATAAACCTCATTTATCTTACTGACGTTAACATAAAGCCATAACGGCATAACGGCAGTATATTTATATGAATTCCGTTATCATATATTTAGGTATAAAGTCGATTTTCTCTTATATACACATTTAGCAATCGACATCGAAATGCTTCAAATCATTCGCCTAACATATTTAAGTTAATAAACCTTCTTTAACGAACTGAAGTTGGCATAAAGCCATGGCGGCATAACGGCAGTGCATTTAGAAGAATTCCGTAATCTTATATTTAGGTATAAAGTCGATTTTCTTGTATATACGCATTTAGCAATCGATATCGAAATGCTTCAAATCATTAGTTTAACATATTTAAGTTAATCAACCTTCTTTAACGTAATGAAGTTGATATAAAGCCATGGCGGCATAACGACAGTACATTTGGAAGAATTCCGTAGTCTTATATTTAGGTATAAAGTCGATTTTTTGTATATAGGCATTTAGCAATCGATATCGAAATGCTTCAATATAACTGGTTTAACATATTTAAGTTAATAAACCTTCTTTAACGAACTGAAGTTACCGTAAAGCCATGGCGGCATAACGGCAGTGCATGTAGAAGAATTCCGAAAATCTTATATTTAGGTATAAATTCGATTTTGTTGTATATACACTTTTAAAGCAAGCGATATCGAAATGCTTCAAATCATTGGTTTAACATATTTAAGTTAATAAACCTTCTTTAACGTATTGAAGTTGATATAAAGCCATGGCGCATAACGACAGTACATTTGGAAGAATTCCGTAGTCTTATATTTAGGTATAAAGTCTATTTTCTTGTATATATGCATTTAGCAATCGATATCGAAATGCTTCAATATAACTGGTTTAACATATTTAAGTTAATAAACTTCTTTAACGAACTGAAGTTACCATAAAGCCATGGCGGCATAACGGCAGTGCATGTAGAAGAATTCCGTAATCTTATATTTAGGTATAAATCGATTTTCTTGTATAACACATTTAGCAATGGATATCGAGATGTTTCAACCCATTAGTTTAACATATTTAAGATAATAAACCTTCTTTAACGAACTGAAGTTAGCATTAAGCCATAACGCCAATACGGCAGTGCATTTAGAAGAATTCCGTTATCTTATATTTAGGTATAAAGTCGATTTTCTTGTATATACACACTTAGAAAGCGATATCGAAATGCTTCAAATCATTGGTTTAACATATTTAAGTTAATAAACCTTCTTTAACGTATTGAAGTTGATATAAAGCCATTTCGGCATAACGACAGTACATTTGGAAGAATTCCGTAGTCTTATATTTAGGTATAAAGTCTATTTTCTTGTATATATGCATTAACCAATCGATATCGAAATGATTCAAATAACTGGTTTAACATATTTAAGTTAATAAACCTTATTTAACGAACTGAAGTTAACATAAAGCCATAACGGCATAACGGCAGTGCATTAAGAAGATTTCCGTTATCTTATAGTTAGGTATAGAGTCGATTTTCTTTTATATTCACATTTAGCAATCGATAACGAAATGCTTCAAATCATTAGTTTAACATATTTAAGTTAATTAACCTTCTTTATCCTACTGAAGTTTACATAAATCCATAACGTTATAACGGCAGTGCATTTAGAAGAATTCCGTAAGCTTATATTTAGGTATAAAATCGATTTTGTTGTATGTACACATTTAGCAATCGATATCAAAATGCTTCAAATCATTATTTTAACATAATTAAGTTAATTTACTTCTTTATCTTACTAAAGTTCACATAATGACTTAACAGTATAACGGCAGCGCATTTGGAAAAATTCCGTAATCTCATATTTAGGTATAAAATCGATTTTGTTCTATATACACATTTAGCAATCGATATCGAAATGTTTCAAATCATTAGTTTAACATATTTAAGTAAATTAACCCTCTCTATCTTAATGAAGTCTACAAAAGCCTTACCGGCAGTGCATTAAGAAGAAGTAATTAATAATATGTTTAGGCATAAAGTCTATTTTCTTGTATATACGCATTAACAAATCGATATCGAAATGATTCAAATAACTGGTTTAACATATTTAAGCTAATAAACCTTCTTTAACGAACTGAAGTTAGCATTAAGCCATAACACCAATACGGCAGAGCATTAAGAAGAATTCCGTTATCTTATAATTAGGTATAAAGTCGATTTTCTTGTATATACTCATTTAGCAATCGATATCGAAATGCCTCAAATCATAAGTTTAACATATTTAAGTAAATAAAGCTTCTTTAATGCACTGAAGTTAACATAAAGCCACGGCGGCATAACGGCAGTGCATGTAGAAGAATTCCGTTATCTTATATTTAGGTATAAACTCGATTTTCTTGTGTATACACATTAAGCAGTCGATATCGAAATGCTTCAAATCATTAGTTTAACATATTTAAGTTAATAAATCTTCTTTAACGTACAGAAGTTGGCATAAAGCCATGGCGGCATAACGGCAGCGCATTTAGAA
This sequence comes from Bactrocera correcta, assembly GCA_027475135.1. Taxonomy (NCBI): domain Eukaryota; kingdom Metazoa; phylum Arthropoda; class Insecta; order Diptera; family Tephritidae; genus Bactrocera; species Bactrocera correcta. Next base: position 16,106,278 of record CM050327.1, on the reverse strand, counting down.
GAATTATGTAATCTTATATCGTATAAAGTCGATTTTTTTTGTATATACTCATTTAGCAATCGACATCGAAATGCTTCAAGTCATTAGTTTAACATATTTAAGTAAATCAACATTCTAAAACGTATTCAAGTTGATATAAAGCCATGGCGGCATAACGACAGGACATTTGGAAGAATTCCGTAATCTTATATTTAGGTATAAAATCGATTTTCTTGTATATATGCATTAAGCAATCGATATCGAAATGCATCAAATAACTGGTTTAACATATTTAAGATAATAAACCTTCTTTAACGAACTGAAGTTAGCATTAAGCCATAACGCCAATACGGCAGTGCATTTAGAAGAATTCCGTTATCTTATATTTAGGTATAAAGTCGATTTTCTTGTATATACACACTTAGAAAGCGATATCGAAATGCTTCAAATCATTGGTTTAACATATTTAAGTTAATAAACCTTCTTTAACGTATTGAAGTTGATATAAAGCCATTTCGACATAACGACAGTACATTTGGAAGAATTCCGTAGTCTTATATTTAGGTATAAAGTCTATTTTCTTGTATATATGAATTAACCAATCGATATCGAAATGATTCAAATAACTGGTTTAACATATTTAAGTTAATAAACCTTATTTAGCGAACTGAAGTTAACATAAATCCATAACGTTATAACGGCAGTGCATTTAGAAGAATTCCGTAAGCTTATATTTAGGTATAAAATCGATTTTGTTGTATATACACATTTAGCAATCGATATCAAAATGCTTCAAATCATTATTTTAACATAATTAAGTTAATTTACTTCTTTATCTTACTAAAGTTCACATAATGACTTAACAGTATAACGGCAGCGCATTTGGAAAAATTCCGTAATCTCATATTTAGGTATAAAATCGATTTTGTTCTATATACACATTTAGCAATCGATATCGAAATGCTTCAAATCATTAGTTTAACATATTTAAGTAAATTAACCCTCTCTATCTTAATGAAGTCTACAAAAGCCTTACCGGCAGTGCATTAAGAAGAAGTAATTAATAATATGTTTAGGCATAAAGTCTATTTTCTTGTTTATACGCATTAACAAATCGATATCGAAATGATTCAAATAACTGGTTTAACATATTTAAGCTAATAAACCTTCTTTAACGAACTGAAGTTAGCATTAAGCCATAACACCAATACGGCAGAGCATTAAGAAGAATTCCGTTATCTTATAATTAGGTATAAAGTCGATTTTCTTGTATATACTCATTTAGCAATCGATATCGAAATGCCTCAAATCATAAGTTTAACATATTTAAGTAAATAAAGCTTCTTTATTGCACTGAAGTTAACATAAAGCCACGGCGGCATAACGGCAGTGCATGTAGAAGAATTCCGTTATCTTATATTTAGGTATAAACTCGATTTTCTTGTGTATACACATTAAGCAGTCGATATCGAAATGCTTCAAATCATTAGTTTAACATATTTAAGTTAATAAACCTTCTTTAACGTACAGAAGTTGGCATAAAGCCATGGCGGCATAACGGCAGCGCATTTAGAAGAATTATGTAATCTTATATCGTATAAAGTCGATCTTTTTTGTATATACTCATTTAGCAATCGACATCGAAATGCTTCAAGTCATTAGTTTAACATATTTAAGTTAATCAACATTCTAAAACGTATTCAAGTTGATATAAAGCCATGGCGGCATAACGACAGGACATTTGGAAGAATTCCGTAATCTTATATTTAGGTATAAAATCGATTTTCTTGTATATATGCATTAAGCAATCGATATCGAAATGCATCAAATAACTGGTTTAACATATTTAAGATAATAAACCTTCTTTAACGAACTGAAGTTAGTATTAAGCCATAACGCCAATACGGCAGTGCATTTAGAAGAATTCCGTTATCTTATATTTAGGTATAAAGTCGATTTTCTTGTATATACACACTTAGAAAGCGATATCGAAATGCTTCAAATCATTGGTTTAACATATTTAAGTTAATCAACATTCTTAAACGTATTGAAGTTTATATAAAGCCATTACGGCATAACGACAGTACATTTGGAAGAATTCCGTAGTCTTATATTTAGGTATAAAGTCTATTTTCTTGTATATATGCATTAACCAATCGATATCGAAATGATTCAAATAACTGGTTTAACATATTTAAGTTAATAAACCTTCTGTAACGAACTGAAGTTACCATAAAGCCATTGCGGCATAACGGCAGTGCATTTGGAAGAATTCCGTAAACTTATGTTTAGGTATAAATTCGATTTTCTTGTATATACACCTTTAGCAAGCGATATCGAATTGCTCCAAATCATTAGTTTAACATATTTGCGTTAATAAACCTTCTTTAACTAACTGAAGTTTGCATAAAGCCATGGCGGCCGTGTATTAAGAAGAATTCCGTAATCTTATATTTAGGTATAAAGTCGATTTTCTTGTATATAGGCATTTAGCAGTCGATATCGAAATGCTTCAAATCATTAGTTTAACATATTTAATTTAATTTACCTTCTTTAACGTATTGAAGTTGATATAAAGCCATGGCGGCATAACGGCAGTCTATGTAGAAGAATTCCATAAACTTATGTTTAGGTGTAAAGTCGATTTTCTTGTATTTACATATTTAGCAATCGATATCGAAATGCTTCAAATCATTAATTTAACATATTTAGGTTAATTAACCTTCTTTAACGTATCGAAGGTGATATAAAGCCTTGGCGGCATAACGACAGTACATTTGGAAAAATTCCGTAAACTTACATTTAGGTATAAAATCGATTTTCTTGTATATGTGCATTTAGCAATCGATATCGAAATGCTTCAAATAACTGGTTAAACATATTTAAGTTAATAAACCTTCTTTAACGAACAGAAGTTAACATAAAGCCACAACGGCATAACGGCAGTGCATTTAGAAGAACTCCGTAATCTTATATTCAGGTATAAAGTCGATTTTCTTGTAAATAAATATTTAGCAATTGATATCGAAATGCTTCAAATCATTAGTTTAACATATTTAAGTTTATTAACCCTTTTAATCTTACTTAAATCTACAAGAGCCTTAACGGCATAACGGCAGTGCATTAAGAAGAATTACCTAATCTTATATTTAGGTATAAACTCGATTTTCTTGTGTATACACATTTAGCAGTCGATATCGAAATGCTTCAAATCATTAGTTTAACATATTTAAGTTAATAAACCTTCTTTAACGAACAGAAGTTGCATGAAGCCATGGCGGCATAACGGCAGTGCATTTATAAGAATTACGTAATCTTATATCGTATAAAGTCGATTTTTTGTGCATATACTCATTTAGCAATCGACATCGAAATGCATCAAATAACTGGTTTAACATATTTAAGATAATAAACCTTCTTTAACGAACTGAAGTTAGCATTAAGCCATAACGCCAATACGGCAGTGCATTTAGAAGAATTCCGTAATCTTATATTTAGGTATAAAGTCGATTTTGTTGTGTATATGCATTTAGCAATCGATACCGATATGCATCAAATAACTGGTTTAACATATTTAAGATAACAAGCCTTCTTTAACGAACTGAAGTTAACATTAAGCCATAACGCCATAACGGCAGTGCATAGAAGAATTCCGTTATCTTATATATGGGTATAAAGTCGATTTTCTTGTATATACACATTTAGCAATCGATATCGAAATGCTTCAAATCATTAGTTTAACATATTTAAGTTAATAAACCATCTTTAACGAACAGAAGTTGGCATGAAGCCACGGCGGCATATCGGCAGTGCATTTAGAAGAGTTACGTAATCTTATATCGTATAAAGTCGATTTTTGTGTATATACTCATTAGCAATCGATATCGAAATGCTTCAAATCATTATTTTAACATATTTAAGTTAATAAACCATTAACGCACAGAAGTCTACACAAAATCTTAACGGTATAACTGCAGTGCATTTAAAATAATTCCGTAATCTTATATTTAGATATAAAGTCGATTTTCTTGTATCTACATATTTAGAAATCGATATCGAAATGCTTCAAATCATTAGTTTAACATATTTAAGTTAACAAACCTACTTTAACGAGCTGACGTTGACATAAAGCCATTTCGGAATAACGGCAGTGAATTTGGAAGAATTCCGTAATCCCATGTTTAGGTATAAAGTCAAGTTTCTTGTATTAGCACATTTAGCAATCGATATCGAAATGCTTTAAACCATTAGTTTAATATATTTTAGTTGAATAAAATTCTTTAACCTACCGAAGGTTACATAAAGCCATTACGGCATAACGGCAGTGCATCTAGAAGAATTCCTTTATCTTATATTTAGGTATAAAATCGATTTTGTTGTATATACGCATTTAGGAATCTATATCGAAATGCTTCAAATCATTAGTTTAACATATTTAAGTTAATTAACCCTCTATATCTTACTGAAGTCTACATAAAGGATTAATAAAGCTTCTTTAACGCACTGAAGTTAACATAAAGCCATGGCGGCATAACGGCAGTGCATGTAGAAGAATTCCGTAATCTTATGTTTAGGTATACATTCGATTTTATTGTATATACACATTTAGCATCGATATCGAGATGCTTCAACTCACTAGTTTAACATATTTAAGTTAATAAACCTTTAACGCACAGAAGTCCACAAAAAGCCTTAACGGCACAACGGCAGTGCATTAAGAAAAATTCCTTTATCTTATATTTAGATATAAATTCGATTTTCTTGTATATACACATTTAGCAATCGATACCGAAATGCTTCAAATTATTAGTTTAACATATTTAAGTCAATGAACCATTAACGCACTGAAGTATACAAAAAGCCTTAACGGCATAACCGCAGTGCATTTAGAATAATTCCGTAATCTTATATTTAGGTATAAAGTCGATTTTCTTGTATATACACATTTAGCAATGGATAACAAAATGCTTCAAATCATTATGTTTAACATATTTAAGTTAATAAACCTTCTTTAACGAACTAAGTTTACATAAAGCCTTGGCGGCATAACGGCAGTGCATTTAGAAGAATTCCATAATCTTATATTTAAGTATAAAGTCGATTTTCTTGTATATACTCATTAAGCAATCGATATTGAAATGCTTCAAATCATTATTTTAACATATTTCAGTTAATTAACCTTCTTTATCTTACTGAAGTTTACATAAAGCCATAACGGTATAGCGGCAGTGCATTTAGAAGAATTCCGTAATCTTATATTTAGGTATAAATTCGATTTTGTTGTATATACACATTTAGCATTCGATATCAAAATGCTTCAAATCATTAGTTTAACATATTTAATTTAATTAACCTTCTTTATCTTATTGAAGTTTACATAGAGCCATAACGGTATAACGGCAGCGGATTTGGAAGAATTCCGTAGTCTTATATTTAGGTATAAAGTCGATTTTGTTGTATATATACACATAGCAATCGAAATCGAGATGCTTCAACTCAATAGTTTAACATATTTAAGTAAATTAACCATCTTTATCTTACTGAAGTCTACAAAAGCCTTAACGGCATAACAGCAGTGCATTTGGAAGAATTCCGTAATCTCATATTTAGATATAAAATCGATTTTGTTGTATATACACATTTAGCAATCGATATCGAAATGCTTCAAATCATTAGTTTAACATATTTAAGTTAATTAACCCTCTCTATCTTAATGAAGTCTACAAAAGCCTTAACGGGATAACGGCAGTGCATTTAGAAGAATTAATTAAAATTATGTTTAGGTATAAAGTCGATTTTTTTGTATATACTCATTTAGCAATCGATATCGAAATGCTTCAAATAACTGGTTTAACATATTTAAGTTAATAAACCTTCTTTAACGAACAGAGGTTAACATAAAGCCACAACGGCATAACGGCAGTTTATTTAGAAGAATTCCGTAATCTTATATTTAGATATAAAGTCGATTTTCTTGTATATACACATTTAGCAATTGATATCGAAATGCTTCAAATCATTAATTTAACATATTTAAGTTAATTACCCTTCTTTAACGAACTGAAGTTGGCATAAAGCCTTGGCGGCATAACGGCAGTGCATTTAGAAGAATTCCGTAATCTTATATTTAGGCATAAAGTCGATTTTCTTGTATATACACATTTAGCAATCGATATCGAAATGTTTCAAATCATTAGTTTAACATATTTAAGTTAATAAACCTTCTTTAACGAACTAAAGTTGGCATAAAGCCTTGGCGGAATAACGGCAGTGCATTTAGAAGAATTCCGTAAACTTAAATTTAGGTATAAAGTCGATTTTCTTGTATATACACATTTAGCAATCGATATCGAGATGCTTCAACTCATAGTTTAACATATTTAAGTAATAACCATTAACGCACTGAAGTCTACAAAAAGCCTTAACGGCATAACGCAGTGCATTTAGAAAATTCCGTAATCTTATATTTAGATATAAATCGATTTTCTTGTATATACACATTTAGCAATCGATATCGAAATGCTTCAAATCATTAGTTTAACATATTTAAGTTAATAAACCTCTTTAACGAACTGAAGTTACAAAAGCCTTAACGGCATAACGGCAGTGCATTTAGAAGAATTCCATAATCTTATAATTTAGGTATAAAGTCGATTTTCTTGTATATACTCATTTAGCAATCGATATCGAAATGCTTCAAATCATTATGTTTAACATATTTAAGTTAATAAACCTTCTTTAACGAACTGAAGTTACATAAAGCCATGGCGGCATAACGGCAGTGCATTTAGAAGAATTCCGTAATCTTATATTTAGTATAAAGTCGATTTTCTTGTATATACACATTTAGCAATGATATCGAAATGCTTCAAATCATTATTTAACATATTTAAGTTAATTAAACCTTCTTTAACGAACTGAAGTTGGCATAAAGCCTTGGCGGCATAACGGCAGTGCATTTAGAAGAATTCCGTAATCTTATATTTAGGTATAAAGTCGATTTTCTTGTATATACACATTAGCAATCGATATCGAAATGCTTCAAATCATTAGTTTAACATATTTAAGTTAATAAACCTTCTTTAACGAACTGAAGTTACATAAAGCCATAACGGTATAACGGCAGCGGATTTGGAAGAATTCCGTAGTCTTATATTTAGGTATAAAGTCGATTTTGTTGTATATATACACATAGCAATCGAAATCGAGATGCTTCAACTCAATAGTTTAACATATTTAAGTAATTAACCATCTTTATCTTACTGAAGTCTACAAAAGCCTTAACGGCATAACAGCAGTGCATTTGGAAAATTCCGTAATCTCATATTTAGATATAAAATCGATTTTGTTGTATATACACATTTAGCAATCGATATCGAAATGCTTCAAATCATTAGTTTAACATATTTAAGTTAATTAACCTCTTAACGAACTGAAGTTACAAAAGCCTTAACGGCATAACGGCAGTGCATTTAGAAGAATTCCTAATCTTATATTTAGGTATAAAGTCGATTTTCTTGTATATACTCATTTAGCAATCGATATCGAAATGCTTCAAATCATTATTTTAACATATTTAAGTTAATAAACCTTCTTTAACGAACTGAAGTTACATAAAGCCATGGCGGCATAACGGCAGTGCATTTAGAAGAATTCCGTAATCTTATATTTAGGTATAAAGTCGATTTTCTTGTATATACTCATTAAGCAATCGATATTGAAATGCTTCAAATCATTATTTTAACATATTTCAGTTAATTAACCTTCTTTATCTTACTGAAGTTTACATAAAGCCATAACGGTATAGCGGCAGTGCATTTAGAAGAATTCCGTAATCTTATATTTAGGTATAAATTCGATTTTCTTGTATATACACATTTAGAAATCGATAACGAAATGCTTCAAATCATTAGTTTAACATATTTAAGTTAATTAACCTTCTTTATCTTACTGAAGTTTACATAAAGCCATAACGGTGTAACGGCAGTGCATTTAGAAGAATTCCGTAATCTCATATTTAGGTATAAAATCGATTTTGTTGTATATACATATTTAGCAATCGATATCGAAATGCTTCAAATCATTAGTTTAACATTTTTAAGTTAACTAACCCTCTTTATCTTACTAAAGTCTACATAAAGCCTTAACGGCATAACGGCAGTGCATTTAGAAGAATTACGTAATCTTATATTTAGGTATAAAGTCGATTTTCGTGTATATACTCACTTAGCAATCGATATCGAAATGCTTCAAATCAATAGTTTAACATATTTAAATTAATTAACCCTCTTTATCTTACTGAAGTCTACATAAAGCCTTAACGGCATAACGGCAGTGCATTTAGAAGAATTACGTAATCTTATATTTAGGTAAAAAGTCGATTTT
>CM050327.1:16022914-16095914 GCA_027475135.1 Bactrocera correcta | reverse complement strand
GACATAAAGCCATAACGGCAGTGCATTTGGAAAAATTCCGTAGTCTTATATTTAGGCATAGAGTCGATTTTCTTGTACATACACATTTTGAAATCGATATTGAAATGCTTCAAATATTCTGGTTTAGCATATTAAAGTTCATTAACCTTCTTTATCTTACTGAAGTTTACATAAAGCCATAGCGGCATAACCGCAGTATATCTATAAGAATCCCGTTATCTTATATTTAGGTATAAAGTCGATTTTGTTGTATATAAACATTTAGCTATTGATATCGAAATGCTTCAAATCATTAGTTTAACATATTTAAGATAATTAACCTCTTTATCTTAATGAAGTCTACAAAAGCCTTAACGGCATAACGGCAGTGCATTTAGAAGAATTCCGCAATCTTATATTTAGGTATAAAGTCGAGTTTCTTGGATATATGCATTTAGCAATCGATAACGAAATGCTTCAAATCATTAGTTTAACATATTTAAGTTAAAAAACCTACTTTAACGAACTAAAGTTGACATTAAGCCTTGGCGGAATAACGGCAGGGCATTTGGAAGAATTCCGTTATTCTATGTTTAGGTATAAAGTCAAGTTTCTTGTATTAGCACATTTAGCAATCGATGTCGAAATGCTTCAAATCATTAGTTTAACATATTTAAGTTAAATTACCTTCTTTAACTTACCGAAGGTGACATAAAGCCATGGCGGCATAACGGCAGTGCATGAAGAAGAATTCCGTAATCTCATGTTTAGGTATAAAATCGATTTTGTTGTATATACGCATTTAGCAATCGATATCGAAATGCTTCAAATCATTAGTTTAACATATTTAAGTTAAATTACCTTCTTTAACTTACGAAGGTGACATAAAGCCATGGCGGCATAATGGCAGTGCATGAAGAAGAATTCTGTAGTCTCATGTTTAGGTATAAAATCGATTTTGTTGTATATACGCATTTAGCAATCGATATCGAAATGCTTCAAAGCATTAGTTTAACATATTTAAGATAATTAACCCTCTTTATCTTAATGAAGTCTACAAAAGCCTTAACGGCATAACGGCAGTGCATTTAGAAGAATTCCGCAATCTTATATTTAGGTATAAAGTCGAGTTTCTTGGATATATGCATTTAGCAATCGATAACGAAATGCTTCAAATCATTAGTTTAACATATTTAAGTTAAAAAACCTACTTTAACGAACTAAAGTTGACATTAAGCCTTGGCGGAATAACGGCAGGGCATTTGGAAGAATTCCGTTATTCTATGTTTAGGTATAAAGTCAAGTTTCTTGTATATACACATTTAGCAATCGATGTCGAAATACTTCAAATCATTAGTTTAACATATTTAAGTTAAATTACCTTTTTTAAATTACCGAAGGTGACATAAAGCCATAGCGGCATAACGGCAGTGCATGAAGAAGAATTCCGTTATCTCATGTTTAGGTATAAAATCGATTTTGTTGTATATGCGAATTTACCAATCGATATCGAAATGCTTCAAAGCATTAGTTTAACATATTAAAGTTTTTTAACCCTCTTTATCTTCTTGAAGTCTACATAAAGCCTTAACGGCATAACGGCAGTGCAGTTAGAAGAATTACGTAATCTTATATTTAGGTATAAAGTCGATTTTCTTGTATATACTCATTTAGCAATCGACATCGAAATGCTTTAAATCGTTAGTTTAACATATTTAAGTTAATAAGTCTTCTTCAACGAACTGAAGTTGGCACAAAGCCATGGCGGCATAACGGCAGTGCATGTAGAGGAATTCCGTTATCTTATATTTAGGTATACATTCGATTTTGTTATATAAACACATTTAGCAATCGATATCGAAATGCTTCAAATTATTAGTTTAACATATTTAAGTTAATAAACCTTTAACGCACAGAAGTCTACAAAAAGCCTTAACGGCATAATGGCAGTGCATTAAGAAGAATTCCGTTATCTTATAATTAGGTATAAAGTCGATTTTCTTGTATATACACATTTAGCAATCAAAATCGAAATGCTTCAAATTATTAGTTTAACATATTTAAGTTAATGAACCTTTATCGCACAGAAGTCTACAAAAAGCCTTAACGGCATAACCGCAGTGCATTTAGAATAATTCCGTAATCTTATATTTAGGTATAAAGTCGATTTTCTTGTATATGCATATTTAGTAATGGATAACGAAATGCTTCAAATCATTAGTTTAACATATTTAAGTTAATTAACCTTTAACGCACAGAAGTCTACAAAAAGCCTTAACGGCATAACGGCAGTGCACTTAGAAGAATTCCGTTATCTTATATTTCGATATAAATTCGATTTTCTTGTATACACACATTTAGCAATCGATATCGAAATGCTTCAAATTATTAGTTTAACATATTTAAGTTAATGAACCTTTAATGCACAGAAGTCTAAAAAAAGCCTTAACGGCATAATGGCAGTGCATTAAGAAGAATTCCGTTATCTTATATTTAGATATAAATTCGATTTTCTTGTATATACATATTTAGCAATCGATATCGAAATGCTTCAAATTATTAGTTTAACATAATTAAGTTAATGAACCTTTAACGCACAGAAGGCTACAAAAAGCCTTAACGGCATAACCGCAGTGCATTTAGAATAATTCCGTAATCTTATATTTAGGTAAAAAGTCGATTTTCTTGTATATGCATATTAGGTAATGGATAACGAAATGCTTCAAATCATTAGTTTAACATATTTAAGTTAATTAACCTTCTTTATCTTACTGAAGTTTACATAAAGCCATAACGGTATAACGGCAGTGAATTTGGAAGAATTCTGTAACCTTATATTGAGGTATAAAGTCGCTTTTGTTGTATATACACATTTAGCAATCGATATCGAGATGATTCAACTCATTAGTTTAACATATTTAAGTTAATAAACCTTGTTTAACGATCTGAAGTTGCCATATAGCCATGGCGGCATAGCGGAAGTGCATGTAGAAGAATTCCGTAATCTTATATTTAGGTAAAAAGCCGATTTTAATGTATATATACATTTTGCAATCGATATCGAAATGCTTCAAATCATTAGTTTAACATATTAAGTTAATAAACATTTTTTAGCTTACTGAAGTCTACATAAAGACTTAACGGTATAACGGCAGTGCATTTAGAAGAATTCCGTAATGTTATAATTTTATGTTTAGGTATAAAGTCGATTTTGTTGTATATACACATTTAGCAATCGATATCGAAAGGCTCAAATCATTAGTTTAACATATTTAAGTTAATTAACCCTCTTTTTCTTACTGAAGTCTACAAAACCCTTAACGCCATAACGGCAGTGCATACAGAAGAATTCCGTAATCTTATATTTAGGTATAAATGCGATTTTCTTGTATATACTCATTTAGCAATGGACATTGAAATGCCTCAAATCATTAGTTTAACATATTTAAGTTAATAAACCTTCTTTAATGTATTGAAGGTGATACAAAGCCATGGCGGCATAACGACAGTACCTTTGGAAGAATTCCGTAATCTTATATTTAGGTATAAATTCGATTTTGTTATATATGCTCATTTAGCAATCAATATCGAAATGCTTCAAATCATTAGTTTTACATATTTAAGTTAAATAACCTTCTAAAACGTATTGAAGGTGATATAAAGCCATGGCGGCATACGACAGTACATTTAGAAGAATTCCGTAATCTTATATTTAGGTATACAGTCGATTTTCTTGTATATATGCATTTAGCAATCGATTTTGAAATGCTTCAAATCATTAATTTAACATATTTAAGTTAATAAACTTTCTTTAACGAACTGAAGTTGGAATAAAGCCATGGCGGCATAACGGTAGTGCATGTAGTAGAATTCTTTTATCTTATATTTAGGTATAAAGACTATTTTCTTGTATATACACATTTAGCAATCGATAGCGAAATGCTTCAAACCATTAGTTTAACATCTTTAAGTCAATTAACCTTCTTTAACCTATTGAAGGTGATATAAAGCCATAACGGCATACGACAGTACATTTGGAAGAATTCCGTAATCTTATATTTAGGTATAAAGTCGATTTTCTTGTATATATGCATTTAGCAATCGATTTTGAAATGCTTCAAATCATTAGTTTAACATATTTAAGTTAATAAACTTTCTTTAACGAACTGAAGTTGGAATAAAGGCACGCCGGCATAACGGCAGTGCATGTAGTAGAATTCCGTTATCTTATGTTTAGGTATAAAGTCGATTTTCTTGTATATATGCATTTAGCAATCGATTTTGAAATGCTTCAAATCATTAGTTTAACATATTTAAGTTAATAAACTTTCTTTAACGAACTGAAGTTGGAATAAAGCCATGGCGGCATAACAGCAGTGCATGTAGTAGAATTCCGTTATCTTATGTTTAGGTATAAAGTCGATTTTCTTGTATATACACATTAGCAATCGATAAGGAAGTGCTTCAAATCCTAAGTTTAACATATATAAGTTAATTAACTTCTTTATCTTACTGAAGTTTACATAAAGCCATAACGGTATAACGGCAGTGCATTTGGAAGAATTCCGTAATCTTATATTTAGGTATAAAATCGATTTTGTTGTATATAGTCATTAAGCAATCGATACCGAATGCTTTAATTCATTAGTTTAACATATTTAAGTTAAAAAAACCTTCTTTATCTTATTGAAGTTTACATAAAGCCTTAACTGTATAACGGCCGTGCATTTGGAAGAATTCCGTAAACTTATATTTAGGTAAAAAGTCGACTTTGTTATATATACTCATTTAGCAATCGATATCGAAATGCTTCAACTCATTAGCTTAACATATTTAAGTTAATAAACCTTCTTTAACGATTTGAAGTCGGCATATAAACATGGCGGCATAACGGCAATGCATGTAGAAGAATTCCGTAATCTTTTATTTAGGTGTAAAGTCGATTTTCTTTTATATACACATTAAGCTATCGATATCGAAATGCTTCAAATCATTAGTTTAACATATTAAGTTAATAAACATTTTTTAGCTTACTGAAGTCTACATAAAGCCTTAACGGTATAACGGCAGTGCAGTTAGAAGAATTCCGTAATGTTATAATTTTATATTTAGGTATAAAGTCGATTTTCTTGTATTTACACATTTAGCAATCGATATCGAAATGCTTCAAACCATTAGTGTAACATATTTAAAATAATTAACCTTCTTTAACGTATTGAAGGTGATATAAAGCCATGGCGGCATAACGACAGTGCATTTAGAAGAATTCCGTAATTTTATATTTAGGTAGAAATTCGATTTTCTTGCATATACACATTAAGCAATCGATATCGAAATGCTTCAAATCATTAGTTTAACATATTCAAGTTAATAAACCTTCTTTAACGCACTGAAGTCTACATAAAGCATTAACTTTATAACTGCAGTGCATTTAGAAGAAATCCGTACTCTTATATTTAGGTATAAAGTCAACTTTCTTGTATATACACATTTAGCAAAGGATATCGAAATGCTTCAAATCATTAGCTTAACATATTCATGTTATCTAACCCTCTCTATCTTACTATAGTCCATATAAAGCCATAACGGCATAACGGCAGCGCATTTAGAAGATTTCCGTTAACTTATATTTGGGTATAAATTCGATTTTCTTGTATATACTCATTTAGCAATCGATATCGAAATGCTTCAAATCATTAGTTTAACATATATAAGTTAATAAAGCTTCTTTAACGCACTGAAATTAACATAAAGCAATGGCGGCATAACGGCAGTGCATGTAGAAGAATTCCGCAATCTTATGGGTTAGGTATATAGTTGATTTTCTTGTATATACACATTTAGCAATCGATAACGATATGCTTCAAACCATTAGTTCAACATATTTAAGTTAATTAACTTCTTCATCTCACTGAAGTTTACATAAAGCCAAAACGGTATAACGGCAGTGCATTTGGAAGAATTCCGCTATCTTATATGTAGGCATAAAGTCGATTTTGTTGTGTATACACATTTAGCAATCGATATCGAGATGATTCAACTCCTTAGTTTAACATATTTAAGTTAATAAACCTTCTTTAACGATCTCGAGTTGGCATATACCCATGGCGGCATAACGGCAGTGCATGTAGAAGAATTCCGTAATCTTATGTTTAGGTATAAAGTCAAGTTTCTTGTATATACACATTTAGCAATCGATGTCGAAATACTTCAAATCATTAGTTTAACATATTTAAGTTAAATTACCTTCTTTAAATTACCGAAGGTGACATAAAGCCATAGCGGCATAACGGCAGTGCATGAAGAAGAATTCCGTTATCCCATGTTTAGGTATAAAATCGATTTTGTTGTATATACGAATTTACCAATCGTTATCGAAATGCTTCAAAGCATTAGTTTAACATATTAAAGTTTTTTAACCCTCTTTATCTTCTGAAGTCTACATAAAGTCTTAACGGCATAACGGCAGTGCAGTTAGAAGAATTACGTAATCTTATATTTAGGTATAAAGTCGATTTTCTTGTATATGCTCATTTAGCAATCGATATCGAAATGCTTCAAATCTTAGTTTAACATATTTAAGTTAAATAACCTTCTTTAACGAACTGAAGTTGACATAAAGCCATGGCGGCATAACGGCAGTGCATGAGAAGAATTCCGTTATCTTATATTTAGGTATAATCGATTTTGTTGTATATACACATTTAGCAATCGATATCGAAATGCTTCAAATTATTAGTTTAACATATTTAAGTTAATTAAACCTTTATCTTACATGAAGTCTACATAAAGCCTTAACGGCATAACGGCAGTGCATTAGAAGAATTCCGTTATCTTATATTTAGGTATAAAGTCGATTTTCTTGTATATCCATTTAGCAATCGATATCGAAATGCTTCAAATCATTAGTTTAACATATTTAAGTTAATAACCTTTTAACGAACTGAAGTTGCATAAAGCCATAACGGTATAACGGCAGTGCATCTGGAAGAATTCCGTAACCTTATATTGAGGTATAAAGTCGATTTTGTTGTATATACACATTTAGCAATCGATATCGAGATGATTCAACTCATTAGTTTAACATATTTAAGTTAATAAACCTTGTTTAACGATCTGAAGTTTCCATATAGCCATGGCGGCATAGCGGCAGTGCATGTAGAAGAATTCCGTAATCTTATATTTAGGTAAAAAGCCGATTTTAATGTATATATACATTTTGCAATCGATATCGAAATGCTTCAAATCATTAGTTTTACATATTTAAGTTAAATAACCTTCTATAACGTATTGAAGGTGATATAAAGCCATGGCGGCATACGACAGTACATTTGGAAGAATTCCGTAATCTTATATTTAGGTATACAGTCGATTTTCTTGTATATATGCATTTAGCAATCGATTTTGAAATGCTTCAAATCATTAATTTAACATATTTAAGTTAATAAACTTTCTTTAACGAACTGAAGTTGGAATAAAGCCATGGCGGCATTACGGTAGTGCATGTAGTAGAATTCTTTTATCTTATATTTAGGTATAAAGACTATTTTCTTGTTTATACACATTTAGCAATCGATAACAAAATGCTTCAAACCATTAGTTTAACATCTTTAAGTCAATTAACCTTCTTTAACCTATTGAAGGTGACATAAAGCCATGGCGGCATACGACAGTACATTTGGAAGAATTCCGTAATCTTATATTTAGGCATAAAGTCGATTTTCTTGTATATATGCATTTAGCAATCGATTTTGAAATGCTTCAAATCATTAGTTTAACATATTTAAGTTAATAAACTTTCTTAAACGAACTGAAGTTGGAATAAAGCCATGGCGGCATAACGGCAGTGCATGTAGTAGAATTCCGTTATCTTATGTTTAGGTATAAAGTCGATTTTCTTGTATATACACATTTAGCAATCGATAATGAAATGCTTCAAATCATTAGTTTAACATATTTAAGTTAATAACTTCTTTATCGACTGAAGTTGACATAAAGCCATAACGGCATAACGGCAGTGCATTTAGAAATTCCGTAATCTTATATTTAGGTATAAAGTCGATTTTCTTGTATATACAATTAGCAATCGATAACGAATGCTTCAAATCATTAGTTTAACATATTTAAGTTAATTAACTTCTTTATCTTACTGAAGTTTACATAAAGCCTTAACGGTATAACGGCAGTGCATTTGGAAGAATTCCGTAATCTTATATTTAGGTATAAAGTCGATTTTGTTGTATATACTCATTTAGCAATCGATATCGAAATGCTTCAATTCATTAGTTTAACATATTTAAGTAAATAAACCTTCTTTATCGCATTGAAGTCTAATAAAGCCTTAACGGCATAACGGCAGTGCATTAAGAAGAATTCCGTAATCTTATATTTAGGTATAAAGTCGATTTTCTTGTATATACACATTTAGCAATCGATATCGAAATGCTTCAAATCATTAGTTTAACATATTTAAGTTAATAAACCTTTTTAACGATTCTGAAGTCCATATAAAGCCATGGCGGCATAACGGCAATGCAAGTAGAAGAATTCCGTAATCTTTTATTTAGGTGTAAAGTCGATTTTCTTGTATTTACACATTTAGAAATCGATATCGAAATGCTTCAAATCATTAGTTTAACATATTAAGTTAATAAACATTTTTTAGCTTACTGAAGTCCACATAAAGCCTCAACGGTATAACGACAGTGCATTTAGAAGAATTCCGTAATGTTATAATTTTATATTTAGGATAAAGTCGTTCTTTTTTTTTTGTATTTACCCATTTTTCAATGGATATCGAAATGCTTCAAACCATAAGTTTAACATATTTAAGTTAATAAAGCTTCTTTAACGCACTGAAGTTAACATAAAGCCATAACGGCATAACGGCAGGGCATTTAGAAGAACTACGTAATCTTATATTTAGGCATAAAGTCGATTTTCTTGTATTTACACATTTAGCAATCGATATCGAAATGCTTCAAACCATTAGTTTAACATATTTAAAATAATTAACCTTCCTTAACGTATTGAAGGTGATATAAAGCCATGGCGGCATAACGACAGTACATGTGGCAGAATTCCGTAATCTTATATTTAAGTATAAAGTCGATTTTCTTGTATGTACACATTAAGCAATCGATATCGAAATGCTTCAAATCATTAGTTTAACATATTCAAGTTAATAAACCTTCTTTAACGCACTGGAGTCTACATAAAGCATTAACGGTATAACTGCAGTGCATTTGGAAGAAATCCGTAATCTTATATTTAGGTACAAAGTCAACTTTCTTGTATATACACATTTAGCAAAGGATATCGAAATGCTTCAAATCATTAGCTTAACATATTTATGTTAATTAACCTTCTCTATCTTACTGAAGTCTACATAAGGCCTTAACGGCATAACGGCAGTGCATTTAGAAGAATTCCGTAATCTTATATTTAGGTATGACGTCGATTTTCTTGTATATAGTCATTTAGCAATCGATATCGAAATGCTTCAAATCATTAGTTTAACATATTTAGGTTAATAAAGCTTCTTTAACGCCTGAAGTTAACATAAAGCCATGGCGGCATAACGACAGTACATGTGGCAGAATTCCGTAATCTTATTTTCTTGTATGTACACATTAAGCAATCGATATCGAAATGCTTCAAATCATTAGTTTTACATATTTAAGTTAAATAACCTTCTTTAACGTATTGAAGTTGATATAAAGCCATGCCGGCATAACGGCAGTGCATTTAGAAGAATTCCGTAATCTTATATTTAGGTATAAAGTCGATTTTCTTGTATATACACATTTAGCTATCGATATCGAAATGCTTCAAATCATTAGTTTAACATATTTAATTTAATTAATCCCCTTTATCTTACTGAAGTCTACAAAAGCCTTAACGGTATAACAGCAGTGCATTTAGAAGAATTCCGTAATCTTATATTTAGGTATGACGTCGATTTTCTTGTACATAATCATTTAGCAATCGATATCGAAATGCTTCAAATCATTAGTTTAACATATTTAGGTTAATAAAGCTTCTTTAACGCCTGAAGTTAACATAAAGCCATGGCGCTATAGCGGCAGTGCATGTAGAAGAATTCCGTAATCTAATATCTAGGTATATAGTCGATTTTCTTGTATATACACATTTAGCAATCGATATCGAAAATCTTCAAATCATTAGTTTAACATATTTAAGTTAATAAACCTTCTTTAACGATCTGAAGTTTCCATATAGCCATGGCGGCATAACGACAGTGCATGTAGAAGAATTCCGTAATCTTATATTTAGGTACAAAGTCGATTTTCTTGTATATACACATTTAGCTATCGATTTCGAAATCCTTCAAATCATTAGTTTAACATATTTAAGATAATTTACCCTCTTTATCCTACTGAAGTCTACAAAAGCCTTAACGGCATAACGGCAGTGCTTTTAGAAGAATTACGTTATCTTTTATTTAGGTATAAAGTCGATTTTCTTGTATTTACATATTTAGAAATCGATATGGAAATGCTTAAAACCAATAGTTTAACATATTTAAAATAATTAACTTTCTTTAACGTAAGTAAGGTGATAAAAATCCATGGCGGCATAACGACAGTGCATTTAGAAGAATTCCGTAATCTTATATTTAGGTATAAGGGCGATTTTGTTGTATATATGCATTTAGCAATCGATATCGATATGCTTCAACTCATAAGCTTAACATATTTAAGTTATTAAACCTTCTTTAACGATCTGACGTTGGCATATAGCCATGGCGGCATAACGGCAGTGCATGTAGAAGAATTCCGTAATTTTATATTTAGGTATAAAGTCGATTTTCTTGTATTTACACATTTAGAAATCGATATCGAAATGCTTCAAATCATTAGTTTAACATATTTAAGTTAATAAAGCTTCTTTAACGCACTGAAGTTAACATAAAGCCATGGCGGCATAACGGCAGGGCATGTAGAAGAATTCCGTAATCTTATATTTAGGTATATAGTCGATTTTCTTGTATTTACACATTTAGCAATCGATATCGAAAATCTTCATATCATTAGTTTAACATATTTAAGTTAATTAATCTTCTTTAACGTAATGAAGGTGATATAAAGCCTTGGCGGCATAACGACAGTGCATTTAGAAGAATTCCGTAATCTTATATTTAGGTATAAAGGCGATTTTGTTGTATATACGCATTTAGCAGTCGATATCGAAATTCTTCAAATCATTAGTTTAACATATTTAAGTTAATTAATCTTCTTTAACGTAACGAAGGTGATATAAAGCCTTGGCGGCATATCGACAGTACATTTGGAAGAATTCCGTAATCTTATATTTAGGTGTAAGGGCGATTTTGTTGTATATATGCATTTAGCAATCGATATCGATATGCTTCAACTCATAAGCTTAACATATTTAAGCTATTAGACCTTCTTTAACGATCTGAAGTTGGCATATAGCCATGGCGGCATAACGGCAGTGCATGTAGAAGAATTCCGCAATCTTATATTTAGGTATAAAGTCGATTTTCTCGTATATACACATTTAGCTATCGAAATCGAAATGCTTCAAATCACTAGTTTAAAATAATAAGTTAATAAACATTTTTTAGCATACTGAAGTCTACATAACGCCTTAACGGTATAACGGCAGTGCATTTAGAAGAATTCCGTAATGTTATATTTTTATATTAAGGTATAAATTCGATTTTCTTGTATGTGCACATTTAGCAATCGATATCGAAATGCTTCAAGCCATTAGTTTAACATATTTAAAATAATTAACCTTCTTAAACGTATTGAAGGTGATACAAAGCCATGGCGGCATAACGACAGTACATTTGGAAGAATTCCGTAATCTCATATTTAGGTATAAAATCGATTTTGTTGTATATAAGCATTTAGCAATCGATATCGATATGCTTCAACTCATTAGCTTAACATATTTAAGTTAATAAACCTTCTTTAACGCACTGAAGTATACATAAAGCATTAGCGGTATAACTGCATTGCATTTAGAAGAAATCCGTAATCTTATATTTAGGTATAAAGTCAACTTTCTTGTATAAGTTAATGTACCACTGTGGCTGGCCAATTTTGTATGCTGGGTTACGCCAAGAATAGCGGCGTCGCTACTCGTATGCTGGGTTGCGTAACTCAATGCGCTTTGCAACAGCTCTCGCAGAGCGTAAAACTGCATACCACTTAGCAGCAGAAAGACGCCAACTCAAAGCTACGTAACGGGACATGATCAAAGAAGAAGAATTGGACAGCGGCAAAAAGACAGAAAGGCAAAAGTAAAATCATTCTAGAAATGAACGGCGAAGGTGACGAGTTAAATCGTCATATTACATACTTTCAATTTACACATATTCAATTAATCGGTTTTACTGTGAAATAAAAACATTTAATTTGTGTGACAAATAAACATAATTAATTTGTAACAATAAACGTAATTAATTTGTAACAAATAAACTTAATTAATTGGCGCCCAACTCGTGGCAAAGGACCATAAAATCCTAATAAGCTGCCTAACTCGTAGCAAATAAAAGGATCATAGGACCCTGAAAAGCTGCCTAACTCGATGAACAGAGGACCATAGGTCCTGGGAAAAGGATCATCAAATCCGGATAATATAAAATAAATAAAACATGTAAGTGATTTTTCAAATTATGTGCAAAGTGGATTAAATTTTCATAAGTAAGGTTAGGCTGTGGAAAACAGAAAAACAAAACGTATAAAAGAAAATTTTTTGAATCGAGCACGTGGTTATAAAGTACAAATTATGTTTAAAGTGGATTAAATTTCCATAACAAAAGTAAGGTTAGGCTGTGGAAAACAGAAAAACAAAACGTGTAAAAGAAAATTTTTTGAATCGAGCACGTGGTTATAAAGTACAAATTATGTTTAAAGTGGATTAAATTTCCATAACAAAAGTAAGGTTAGGCTGTGGAAAACAGAAAAACAAAACGTGTAAAAGAAAATTTTTTGAATCGAACACGTGGTTATAAAATACACGTTTTGTATTAAATTACATTTACTAATAACTTCTTGAATTTATTAAGCTTAAAGAGCTTGAAATAAAATTTTAGTTATTTCGATATATTATAAAATTAAATGAATTTGCCACAAAGTCTTAGTTTTTTTTTCGGCTTTAAAGGAATATTGGAAATCTTCCTGAAATAGAGAATATTAAATAAAAAGGTTGTTGTACCTTTGTCTTTTTGATATTTAAATTGAATCTTCTAAACTTCTTTTGTGGAAATTGTCTTGTGTTGGTGATTTCGTGTTCCTTCTATGTAGTTAAGCCTTTTTCGATAATCAGAAGTATTTCTAGTTATATTAATTGTTCTTATCTTTTTGTGTGCTGATTTTTTTCCTTTGGAGCAAATTTCCCTTATCAAAGATTTTAAAACAAAATTTGTAAAATGAGTGTCAGTAGAGAGCAGGTGCTGCAAATCGTTAACGAGACCAACGAGCGCACTAAGTTGGAATTGGTAGAACAGATTCGTCAGTTAACTTTGGCAGTTAATGGCTTGCAGTTACCTAGTGTCAAACCAGACCTGCCGGTTGCGATAAACCCATTAATTCAAGACAATGCAAGTTTAGATTTGATTAAGTATTTGCCGGAATTCAAGGGTGATTTCGCTTCGTACCCGGGTTGGCGTAGTGCCGCGCATTTTGCCATGACTTATTATAAGGAGGGTTCGGAGAGGTATTATATTGCCATGGGCATTTTTAGGAATAAGATTATCGAATCTGCTAACTCCACTCTTGCGTCCTTTAACACTATTTTGAATTTCAACGCAATAATTGCAAGACTTGACCAGACTTATTCAGATAAAAGACCACTATATGTACTAGAGAATGAGCTGAGTATTTTAAGGCAGGACAATTTACCTATCACTGATTACTATAATAGGGTAAACAAAAAGTTATCCTTGATAATAAATAAACAAGTTATGACACACAGCGGTAACAATGAGCTCATAGCAGCTTTAAATGAACGCGCTAGGGAGAATGTATTACGCGTTTTCATATCTGGTCTCCGAAGACCGTTATGCGATATCTTATTCTCTGCAAGACCCAAGGACCTCCCATCAGCCTTGGCGGTTGCACAGGAGCTGCAAACCAGTCATAGGCGTTATGAATTCGCAGAGGCTTTTGCAGTGGGTAACGCAAATAAGTTTCATCGGCCAAGACCATTATTGCACCACTATCAGTCAATAGAGACCAGAAACCAGAACTTAAATAACCCAACCCCAATGGAAGTTGATAACGGTTCAAGCTTCTATAGGCAGCGTAATAATTTCCAAAATTCCCCTTTTCAACATTCTCATTCTCCTAAATATACTACGAACACACAAAATCCAAACCCTACCCCGCTCGTGGCGTTTAAACGTGCTAATGACCGATTATCTTCTGACCGTTCACCGTTTTGTAAGGTACAGAAGGTTAACTTTATGCCAGAAGTAGGGCCATCTCTGATTGATCACGAATATCAAAACTATGAGGACGATTATAACGAAAATGTCAGAGATCACTATAATTATGATGAGGATGATGTCACATCGGATTATGGTGATCAAATCAATTATTTAAACTAGAATCGCACCTGCCGTTCATAACAAAAAAAGGCAAAAACGGTCAGGAGCTTCGCATTCTGATTGACACTGATACGTCAAAAAACTACATTAAGCCATTATCATTTCTTGAGGGAATTAAACCCTTGGAAAAGAGTTTTAGGCTAAAATCGATAAACGGCGAAAATATCATTAATAAAAAATGTCAAATAAACATTTTAGAAAATACCTCAACGTTTTATTTGTTGTCGAACCTAAGCACGTTTGACGGTATAATAGGGTACGATTTTCTAAAACAAATCAATGCAAAAATTGACACGGTTGGAGGCTATTTATTTTATCGTAACGGTAAGGCTAAATTACGCTTTCTTTCATGTGATCACGTAAATCTAATTACCATAGAGGAAGATTCAGTACCGGTAAAAGTTCAATCACAATTCCGTAAGATTATAAGAAAAAATGTTAACGCTTTTGCTGATCCAGACAGGAAATTGCCATACAATACAAGAATCCAGGCCCGTATCCGTACAACTACAAGTGATCCAATTTACAGTAAAAGCTATCCCTACCCCATATCAGTAGCTCCATTTATTAACAATGAGATTAAATTACTACTTAGAGACGGTATCATTCGGGAATCTTGTTCACCTTACAATTCACCCGTGCACGTTGTATCTAAAAAAGGTGTAGACGAGAATGGAAAGCCCAACTTGCGTATGGTAATTGATTTTAGGAAAATCAACGAAAAAACGATTCCTGACCGATACCCTATACCAGATACGTCTGTAATATTAGCTAACCTTGGAAATTCGAAGTTTTTCACAACTTTAGATTTAAAATCAGGCTTCCACCAAATCATAATGTGTGAAAGGGACAGACAAAAAACAGCCTTTAATATTAATAATGGGAAATATGAATTCTGTCGGTTACCGTTTGGTCTAAGAAATGCGCCCAGCATATTTCAAAGGACTATCGACGACGTCCTACGCGAGGTGATAGGGAAATTCTGCCACGTTTACGTCGACGACATCATCATATATTCCCCAAATGAAGAATTGCATATGGAGCACATCGACCGTATTTTGCAAAAGCTTGCAAATGCTGGAATGAGGGTGTCACCGGGAAAGTCTAAATTTTTCAAAACGGAAGTAGAGTTTCTAGGGTTCCTTGTTACTGAAAAAGGCATAAGAACCTCCCCAGATAAGGTGCACGACATCCTGAACTATGAAACCCCAAGAACACTGCGTACCTTACGTTCATTCCTCGGTTTGTGCGGCTATTATCGACGTTTTGTGAAAGATTATGCCTCCATTGTTAAGCCCTTAACTCTTCACCTTCGTGGTGCAAACGGACAGATAGGTAGGAAAAACTCGACTCAAACAGAAATCAATCTTTACTCCGAATCACTACGTGCATTTGAAAAGATCAAGCGCATATTAGCATCTGAGGATGTTTTACTCCAATATCCTGACTATAAGGAACCGTTTGAGCTTACGACCGATGCCTCTTCTAAAGCACTGGGCGCGGTTTTATCACAATCCGGTCGCCCGATAACTATGATTTCGCGAACACTTTCGGCAAGTGAAGAAAATTATGCTGTCAACGAGCGCGAATTACTTGCTATTGTGTGGGCGTTGAAAAAACTTCGACATTATTTGTACGGAGTACAGCATATCAAAATTTTTACTGACCACCAGCCGCTTATATTTGCGATGTCAGAGAAAAATCCGAACAGTAAACTGAAGAGATGGCGGGCATTTATTGAGGAATTTTCACCTAAATTTTATTATAAGCCTGGAAGTGAAAATAGCGTGGCTGATGCACTTTCAAGACAGTTTTCTCATAACCTAACTGACACCGCGTCTGTAGAAACACTGCATAGTGAGGTATCATCAACTAATATAATAAAGACAGTCAAGTGTGCGGTAAATCAGTTTAAGAACCAGCTATTACTATCTAAATCAAGTTCATGCAGTAAAAGTATGAAAATTCTCTTCCAAAAAATGATTAGACATACCATTACATATGATTCAGTCGAAGGTCTCATTCAGTGTTTAAAGTGTGCTATTAATCCTAATGTTACCAATGGATTACACTGCGATCTCCCCACTTTAGGCGAAATACAGAACTCGATATGTGTAGCTTTTCCCGGTGTCAAGTTTGTTCATACTGAACTGCTTGTTACAGATTTAATCAATAAGGACGATCAGCTCGAAACGATAGCAACACAACACAATCGGGCTCATCAAGGGTTACACGAAAACTTCCAACAAATTTCTAGTGAGTACTATTTTCCAAACATAAAAAGATTACTGAAAGCAGTTATTATGAACTGCAAGATATGTTTGGAAAATAAGTATCAACGTAAACCACCTGACCCAGTGATAGGCCAAACTCCTATTCCTGGAATGCCGGGAGAAATCCTCCACATTGATATATTTATGACTCCTAAACAGTTATTCCTCACCTGTATAGACAAACTGTCTAAATTTGCTATTGTGAAGCCTATAGCGTCCAGATCTATGATAGATATAAAAAACGCCCTTTTGGAAATTTTACTAATATTTAAAAACACTAAAACTATAGTTTCCGACAACGAAAAATCATTCAAATCGAATGCTATTATGACATTGCTTAGAGATAACTTCTCCATAAATCAGTTCTTTATACCAACTCTCCACAGTGAAAGTAATGGTCAAGTTGAAAGACTCCATTCCACGTTACTAGAAATTATTCGATGTATTAAGAACCAGCAGCAAATTGATGATATTATAGAATTGGTATTACTAGCGACGCACAAATACAATTGCAGTATACATTCCGAATTAATCTAAGCCAATTGAGCACTTTTCTAACTCAGAAGAACGTTTTAAAAGTCTAAGGGAAATATTAGTTAGCTCAAAAAAAGTTTAAAGGTTAATGAAATAAATCTTTAAGAACATATTATCCGGGGGAAAAGTTTTTAAGACGCAAAGATGGTAACAATTCTGGATAAAGTGGTTATGGAAAAATTTTCGAGAAAGATCTTGGGACCACAGTTTTGGATTGACGGCAAGCCATACACAAAAGCCTTCAAAACTGTACCAAACAAAAAAAAAAGACTCCACCCTTTTATGCTTTGTAACTATATCTCGTTTTAATATATGAAAATAAACACAAAAAACGGAATACTTTTTCAAAAGCTTTGAATAACACATTCTTTTACTTAATACGTATTACTATTTCATTTCGAAAAACTTTTTATAAGAAAAACAATAATTTGAATTTGTTTTGACATATAAGCAATATGGTTTAACCAAAATAAATGTAACGTCTACAAAATTGTCCAACACAATCAATAGCAGTATGCTAAAAGAAGCAATTTTGGTAAGGAAAAACTTCGACCAACAGTTCATCTTAACAAGGGGAGTTAATGTACCCGTGGCTGGCCAATTTTGTATGCCCGAGTTAAAGCCTAAGAATACGGTTATTATGCTGGGGCTAAATCAATGTTTAAAGCTCTCGCAGAGCTAAAACTGCATACCATTAGCAGCTAGAAAGACCCAAATCAAAATACGTAAGGGGCATATCGGGAATTCCGGCCGAAAGGCAAAGTAAAATCATTCTAGAAATGGGGGGAGAGTTAAATCGTCATATTACATACTTTAATTACACAAATCCGGCTGGAAATAAAACAAATTTTTAAAATAAACATAATTAATCTTTCAATAAAGTAAAATTTTCAATAAACTTAATTAATTTATATACGCATTTAGCAAAGGGTATCGAAATGCTTCAAATCATTAGCAACATATTTATGTTAATTAACCCTTTATCTTACTGAAGTTACATAAAGCCTTAACGGTATAACGGCAGTGCATTAGAAGAATTCCGTTATCTTATATTTAGGTATAAATTCGATTTTGTTGTATATACTCATTTAGCAATCGATATCGAAATGCTTCAAATCATTAGTTTTACATATTTAAGTTAAATAACCTTCTTTAACGTATTGAAGTTGATATAGAGCCATGCCGGCATAACGGCAGTGCATTTAGAAGAATTCCGTAATCTTATATTTAGGTATAAAGTCGATTTTCTTGTATATACACAATTAGCAATCGATAACGATATGCTTCAAATCATTAGTTCAACATATTTAAGTTAATTAACTTCTTTATCTCACTGAAGTTTACATAAAGCCATAACGGTATAGCGGCAGTGCATTTGGAAGAATTCCGCTATCTTATATGTAGGCATAAAGTCGATTTTGTTGTATATACACATTTAGCAATCGATATCGAGATGCTTCAACTCATTAGTTTAACATATTTAAGTTAATAAACCTTCTTTAACGATCCCGAGTTGGCATATAGCCATGGCGGCATAACGGCGGTGCATGTAGAAGAATTCCGTAATCTTATATTCAAGTATAAAGTCGATTTTCTTGTATATACACATTTAGCTATCGATATCGAAATGCTTCAAAGCATTAGTTTAACATATTTAAGTTAATTAATCCCCTTTATCTTACTGAAGTCTACAAAAGCCTTAACGGCATAACGGCAGTGCATTTGGAAGAATTCCTTAATCTTATATTTAGGTATAAAGTCGATTTTGTTGAATATACGCCTTAAGAAATCGATATCGAAATGCTTCAAATCATTAGTTTAACATATTTACGATAATTAACGCTCTTTATCTTACTGAAGTCTACAAAAGCCTTAACAGCATAACAGCAGTGCATTTAGAAGAATTCCGTAATCTTATATTTAGGTATGACGTCGATTTTCTTGTATATAGTCATTTAGCAATCGATATCGAAATGCTTCAAATCATTAGTTTAACATATTCAGGTTAATAAAGCTTCTTTAACGCCTGAAGTTAACATAAAGCCATGGCGCTATAACGGCAGTGCATGTAGAAGAATTCCGTAATCTAATATCAAGGTATATAGTCGATTTTCTTGTATTTACACATTTAGCAATCGATATCGAAAATCTTCAAATCATTTGTTTAACATATTTAAGTTAATAAACCTTCTTTAACGATCTGAAGTTGGCATATAGCCATGGCGGCATAACGGCAGTGCATGTAGAAGAATTCCGTAATCTTATATTTAGGTATAAAGTCGATTTTCTCGTATAACACATTTAGCTATCGATATCGAAATGCTTCAAATCATTAGTTTAAAATAATAAGTTAATAAACATTTTTTAGCATACTGAAGTCTACATAAAGCCTTAACGGTATAACGGCAGTGCATTTAGAAGATTTCCGTAATGTTATATTTTTATATTAAGGTATAAATTCGATTTTCTTGTATTTGCACATTTAGCAATCGATATCGAAATGCTTCAAACCATTAGTTTAACATATTTAAAATAATTAACCTTCTTTAACGTATTGAAGGTGATACAAAGCCATGGCGGCATAACGACAGTACATTTGGAAGAATTCCGTAATCTTATATTTAGGTATAAAATCGATTTTGTTGTATATAAGCATTTAGCAATCGATATCGATATGCTTCAACTCATAAGCTTAACATATTTAAGTTAATAAACCTCCTTTAACGATCTGAAGTTGGCATATAGCCATGGCGGCATAACGGCAGTGCATGTAGAAGAATTCCGTAAACTTATATTTAGGTATAAAGCCGTTTTTCTTGTATATACACATTTAGCTGTCGATACCGAAATGCTTCAAATCATAAGTTTAACATATTTAAAATAATTAACGCTCTTTATCCTACTGAAGTCTACAAAAGCCTTAACGGCATAACGGCAGTGCATTTAGAAGAATTACGTTATCTTATATTTAGTTATAAAGTCGATTTTCTTGTATTTACACATTTAGCAATCGATATCAAAATGCTTCAAATCATTATTTTAACATATTTAAGTTCATAAAGCTTCTTTAACGCACTGAAGTTTACATAAAGCCATAACGGTATAACGGCAGTGCATTTGGAAGAATTCCGTAAATTTATATTTAGGTGTAAAGTCGATTTTGTTGTGTATACACATTTAGCTATCGATATCGAAATGCCTCAAATCATTAGTTTAACATATTAAGTTAATAAACATTTTTAGCTTACTGAAGTCTACATGAAGCCTTAACGGTATATCGGCAGTGCATTTCGAAGAATTCCGTAATGTTATTATTTTATATTTAGGTATAAAGTCGATTTTCTTGTATTTACACATTTAGCAATCGATATCGAAATGCTTAAAACTATTAGTTTAACATATTTAAATAATTAACATTCTTTAACGTATTGAAGTTGAAACAAAGCCATGGCGGCATAACGACAGTACATTTGGAAGAATTCCGCAATCTTATATTTACGTACAAAGTCGATATTCTTTTACATCCACATTTAGTATCGATATCGAAATGCTTCAAATCATTAGTTTAACATATTAAGTTAATAACCATTTTTTAGCTTACTGAAGTCTACATAAAGCCGTAACGGTATAACGGCAGTGCATTGAGAAGAATTCCGTAATGTTATAATTTTATATTTAGGTATAAAGTCGTTCTTTTTTTTTTGTACATATCCATTTTGCAATCGATATCGAAATGCTTCAAACCATTAGTTAAACATATTTAAGTTAATTAACCATCGTTAACGTATTGAAGTTGATATAAAGCCATGGCGGCATAACGGCAGTGCATTTATGTAGGTATAAAGTCGATTTTCTTGTATATACACATTTAGCAGTCGATAACGAAATGCTTCAAACCATTAGTTTAACATATTTAAAATAATTAACCTTCTTTAACGTATTGAAGGTGATACAAAGCCATGGCGGCATAACGACAGTACATTTGGAAGAATTCCGTTATCTTATATTTAGGTATAAAGTCGATTTTGTAGTATATATGCATTTAGCAATCGATTTGGAAATGCTTCAAATCATAACATATTTAAGTTTAAAAACTTCTTTAACGAACTGAAGTTGACATAAGGCCATGGCGAAATAACGGCAGTGCATTTGGAAGAATTCCGTTATCCTATGTTTAGGTATAAAGTCAAGTTTCTTGTATTAGCACATTTAGCAATCGATATCAAAATGCATCAAATCATTAGTTTAACATATTTAAGTTAAATTACCTTCTTTAACCTACCGAAGGCGACATGAAGCCATGGCGGCATAACGGCAGTGCATGTAGAAGAATTCCGTAATCTTATATTTAGGTATAAAATCGATTTTGTTATATATACACATTTAGCAATCGATATCGAAATGCTTCAAATCATTAGTTTAAAATATTTAAGTTCATAAAACTTCTTTAACGAACTGAAGTTGGCTTAAAGCAATGGCGGCATAACGGCAGTGCATGTAGAAGAATTGCGTAATTTCATATTTAGGTATAAAGTCGATTTTCTCGTATACATGCATTAGGCTATCGATATCGAAATGCTTCAAATCATTAGTTTTACATATTTAAGTTAACGAACCTTTCTTAACGTATTGAAGTTGATATAAAGCCATGGCGGCATAACGACAGTGCATTTGGAAGAATTCCGTAGTCTTATATTTAGGTATAAAGTCGATTTTCTCGTATACATGCATTAAGCTATCGATATCGAAATGCTTTAAATCAATAGTTTAACATATTTCAGTTAATAAAGCTTTTTCACGCACTAAAGTTAACATAAAGCCCTGGCGGCATAACGGCAGGGCATGTAGAAGAATTCCGTAATCTTATATTTAGGTATATAGTCGATTTTCTTGTATTTACACATTTAGCAATCGATATCGAAAATCTTCAAATCATTAGTTTAACATATTTAAGTTAATCAATCTTCTTTAA
Source organism: Bactrocera correcta (assembly GCA_027475135.1). Taxonomy (NCBI): domain Eukaryota; kingdom Metazoa; phylum Arthropoda; class Insecta; order Diptera; family Tephritidae; genus Bactrocera; species Bactrocera correcta. Next base: position 16,073,551 of record CM050327.1, on the reverse strand, counting down.
CGTAATGAAGGTGATATAAAGCCTTGGCGGCATAACGACAGTGTATTTAGTATATTTAGGTATAAAGGCGGTTTTGTTGTATATACGCATTTAGCAGTCGATATCGAAATCCTTCAAATAACTGGTTTAGCGTATTTAGGTTAATTAACCTTCTTTATCTTACTGAAGTTTACATAAAGCCATAACGGCATAACGGCAGTATATTTGGGTGAATTCCGTAATCTTTTATTTAGGTATAAAATCGATTTTCTTGTATATACACATTTAGCAATCGATATCGAAATGCTTCAAATCATTAGTTTCACATATTTAAGTTAATAAACCTTCTTTAACGATCTGAAGTTGGCATATAGCCATGGCGGCATAACGGCAGTGCATGTAGAAGAATTCCGTAATCTTATATTTAGGTATAAAGTCGATTTTCTCGTATATACACATTTAGCTATCGATATCGAAATGCTTCAAATCATTAGTTTAAAATAATAAGTTAATAAACATTTTTTAGCATACTGAAGTCTACATAAAGCCTTAACGGTATAACGGCAGTGCATTTAGAAGAATTCCGTAATGTTATATTTTTATATTAAGGTATAAATTCGATTTTCTTGTATTTGCACATTTAGCAATCGATATCGAAATGCTTCAAACCATTAGTTTAAGATATTTAAAATAATTAACCTTCTTTAACGTATTGAAGGTGATACAAAGCCATAACGGTATAACGGCAGTGCATTTGGAAGAATTCCGTAAACTTATATTTAGGTATAAAGTCGATTTTGTTGTATATATACATTTAGCAATCGATATCGATATGCTTCAACTCATAAGCTTAACATATTTAAGTTAATAAACCTCCTTTAACGATCTGAAGTTGGCATATAGCCATGGCGGCGTAACGGCAGTGCATGTAGAAGAATTCCGTAATCTTATATTTAGGTATAAAGCCGATTTTCTTGTATATACACATTTAGCTGTCGATACCGAAATGTTTTTAAATCATAAGTTTAACATATTTAAAATAATTAACGCTCTTTATCCTACTGAAGTCTACAAAAGCCTTAACGGCATAACGGCAGTGCATTTAGAAGAATTACGTTATCTTATATTTAGTTATAAAGTCGATTTTCTTGTATTTACACATTTAGCAATCGATATCAAAATGCGTCAAATCATTATTTTAACATATTTAATTTCATAAAGCTTCTTTAACGCACTGAAGTTTACATAAAGCCATAACGGTATAACGGCAGTGCATTTGGAAGAATTCCGTAAATTTATATTTAGGTATAAAGTCGATTTTGTTGTGTATACACATTTAGCTATCGATATCGAAATGCCTCAAATCATTAGTTTAACATATTAAGTTAATAAACATTTTTAGCTTACTGGAGTCTACATGAAGCCTTAACGGTATATCGGCAGTGCATTTCGAAGAATTCCGTAATGTTATTATTTTATATTTAGGCATAAAGTCGATTTTCTTGTATTTACACATTTAGCAATCGATATCGAAATGCTTAAAACTATTAGTTTAACATATTTAAATAATTAACATTCTTTAACGTATTGAAGTTGAAACAAAGCCATGGCGGCATAACGACAGTACATTTGGAAGAATTCCGCAATCTTATATTTACGTACAAAGTCGATATTCTTTTACATCCACATTTAGTATCGATATCGAAATGCTTCAAATCATTAGTTTAACATATTAAGTTAATAACCATTTTTTAGCTTACTGAAGTCTACATAAAGCCGTAACGGTATAACGGCAGTGCATTGAGAAGAATTCCGTAATGTTATAATTTTATATTTAGGTATAAAGTCGTTCTTTTTTTTTGTATTTATCCATTTTGCAATCGATATCGAAATGCTTCAAACCATTAGTTAAACATATTTAAGTTAATTAACCTTCGTTAACGTATTGAAGTTGATATAAAGCCATGGCGGCATAACGGCAGTGCATTTATGTAGGTATAAAGTCGATTTTCTTGTATATACACATTTAGCAGTCGATAACGAAATGCTTCAAACCATTAGTTTAACATATTTAAAATAATTAACCTTCTTTAACGTATTGAAGGTGATACAAAGCCATGGCGGCATAACGACAGTACATTTGGAAGAATTCCGTTATCTTATATTTAGGTATAAAGTCGATTTTCTAGTATATATGCATTTAGCAATCGATTTGGAAATGCTTCAAATCATAACATATTTAAGTTTAAAAACTTCTTTAACGAACTGAAGTTGACATAAGGCCATGGCGAAATAACGGCAGTGCATTTGGAAGATTTCCGTTATCCTATGTTTAGGTATAAAGTCAAGTTTCTTGTATAAGCACATTTAGCAATCGATATCAAAATGCATCAAATCATTAGTTTAACATATTTAAGTTAAATTACCTTCTTTAACCTACCGAAGGCGACATGAAGCCATGGCGGCATAACGGCAGTGCATGTAGAAGAATTCCGTAATCTTATATTTAGGTATAAAATCGATTTTGTTATATATACACATTTAGCAATCGATATCGAAATGCTTCAAATCATTAGTTTAAAATATTTAAGTTCATAAAACTTCTTTAACGAACTGAAGTTGGCTTAAAGCAATGGCGGCATAACGGCAGTGCATGTAGAAGAATTGCGTAATTTCATATTTTGGTATAAAGTCGATTTTGTTGTATGTACGCATTTAGCAATCGATATCGAAATGCTTCAAATCATTAGTTTTACATATTTAAGTTAACTAACCTTTCTTAACGTATTGAAGTTGATATAAAGCCATAGCGGCATAACGACAGTGCATTTGGAAGAATTCCGTAGCCTTATATTTAGGTATAAAGTCGATTTTCTCGTATACATGCATTAAGCTATCGATATCGAAATGCTTTAAATCAATAGTTTAACATATTTCAGTTAATAAAGCTTTTTAACGCACTGAAGTTAACATAAAGCCCTGGCGGCATAACGGCAGGGCATGTAGAAGAATTCCGTAATCTTATATTTAGGTATATAGTCGATTTTCTTGTATTTACACATTTAGCAATCGATATCGAAAATCTTCAAATCATTAGTTTAACATATTTAAGTTAATCAACCTTCTTTAACGTAATGAAGGTGATATAAAGCCTTGGCGGCATAACGACAGTGTATTTAGTATATTTAGGTATAAAGGCGGTTTTGTTGTATATACGCATTTAGCAGTCGATATCGAAATTCTTCAAATAACTGGTTTAGCGTATTTAGGTTAATTAACCTTCTTTATCTTACTGAAGTTTACATAAAGCCATAACGGCATAACGGCAGTATATTTGGGTGAATTCCGTAATCTTTTATTTAGGTATAAAATCGATTTTCTTGTATATACACATTTAACAATCGATATCGAAATGCTTAAACTCATTAGTTTCACATATTTAAGTTAATAAACCTTCTTTAACGATCTGAACTTGGCATATAGCCATGGCGGCACAACGGCAGTGCATGTAGAAGAATTCCGTAATCTTATATTTAGGTATAAAGTCGATTTTCTCGTATATACACATTTAGCTATCGATATCGAAATGCTTCAAATCATTAGTTTAAAATAATAAGTTAATAAACATTTTTTGGCATACTGAAGTCTACATAAAGCCTTATCGGTATAACGGCAGTGCATTTAGAAGAATTCCCTAATGTTATATTTTTATATTTAGATATAAATTCGATTTTCTTGTATTTGCACATTTAGCAATCGATATCGAAATGCTTCAAACCATTATTTTAACATATTTAAAATAATTAACCTTCTTTAACGTATTGAAGGTGATACAAAGCCATGGCGGCATAACGACAGTACATTTGGAAGAATTCCGTAATCTTATATTTAGGTATAAAATCGATTTTGTTGTATATATGCATTTAACAATCGATATCGATATGCTTCAACTCATTAGCTTAAGTTAATAAACCTTCTTTAACGATCTGAAGTTGGCATATAGCCATGGCGGCATAACGGCAGTGCATGTAGAAGAATTCCGTAATCTTATATTTAGGTATTAAGTCGATTTTCTTGTATATACACATTTAGCTATCGATATCGAAATGCTTCAAATCATAAGTTTAACATATTTAAAATAAGTAACGCTCTTTATCCTACTGAAGTCTACAAAAGCCTTAACGGCATAACGGCAGTGCATTTAGAAGAATAACGTTATCTTATATTTAGGTGTGAAGTCGATTTTCTTGCATATACTCATTTAGTAATCGATATTGAAATGCTTCAAATCATTAGTTTAACATATTTAATTTCATAAAACTTCTTTAACGCACTGAAGTTTACATAAAGCCATAACGGTATAACGGCAGTGCATTTGGAAGAATTCCGTAAACTTATATTTAGGTATAAAGTCGATTTTGTTGTATATACACATTTAGCTATCGATATAGAAATCATTAGTTTAACATATTAAGTTAATAAACATTTTTTAGCTTACTGAAGTCTTTATAAAGCCGTAAGGGTATAACGGCAGTGCATTGAGAAGAATTCCGTAATGGTATAATTTTATATTTAGGTATAAAGTCGTTCTTTTTTTTTTTTTGTATTTACCCATTTTGCAATCGATATCGAAATGCTTCAAACCACTAGTTAAACATATTTAAGTTAATTAACCTTCGTTAACGTATTGAAGTTGATTTAAAACTGAGGCGGCATAACGGCAGTGCATTAAGAAGAATTCCGTAATCTTATATTTATGTATAAAGTCGATTTTCTTGTATATACACATTTAGCAATCGATATCGAAATGCTTCAAATCATTAGTTTAACATATTTAAGTTAACAAAGCTTATTTTAACGAACTGAGGTTCACACAAAGACTTGGCGGAATAACGGCAGTGCATTTAGAAGAATTCCGTTATCTTATATTTAGGAATAAATTCGATTTTCTTATATATGCACATTTAGCAAGCGATATCGAAATGCTTCAAATCATTAGTTTAACATATTTAGAAGAATTCCGTAGTCTTATATGTAGGTATAAAGTCGATTTTCTTGTATATACACATTTAGCAATCGATATCGAAATCCTTCAAATCATTAGTTTTAAATTTTCAAGTTATTTATAATAAACCTTCTTTAACGCACTGAAGTCTACAAAAGCCTTAACGGCATAACTAAAGTGCATTGAGAAGAATTCCGTAATCTTATATTTAGGTATAGAGTCGATTTTCTTGTATTTACACATTTAGCAATCGATATCGAAATGCTTCAAATAACTGGTTTGGTATATTTAGGTTAATTAATCTTCTTTATCTTACTGAAGTTTACATAAAGCCATAACGGCATAACGGCAGTTTATTTGGGTGAATTCCGTAATCTTTTATTTAGGTATAAAATCGATTTTCTTGTATATACACATTTAGCAATCGATATCGAAAATCTTCAAATCATTAGTTTAACATATTTAAGTTAATAAATCTTCTTTAACGTAATGAAGGTGATATAAAGCCTTGGCGGCATAACGACAGTGCATTTAGAAGAATTCCGTAATCTTATATTTAGGTATAAAGGCGATTTTGTTGTATATACGCATTTAGCAGTCGATATCGAAATTCTTCAAATAACTGGTTTAGCGTATTTAAGTTAATTAACCTTCTTTATCTTACTGAAGTTTACATAAGGCCATAACGGCATAACGGCAGTATATTTGGGTGAATTCCGTAATCTTTTATTTAGGTATAAAATCGATTTTCTTGTATATACACATTTAGCAATCGATATCGAAATGCTTAAACTCATTAGTTTCACATATTTAAGTTAATAAACCTTCTTTAACGATCTGAAGTTGGCATATAGCCATGGCGGCATAACGGCAGTGCATGTAGAAGAATTCCGTAATCTTATATTTAGGTATAAAGTCGATTTTCTCGTATATACACATTTAGCTATCGATATCGAAATGCTTCAAATCATTAGTTTAACATATTTAAGTTAACAAAACTTATTTTAACGAACTGAGGTTCACACAAAGCCTTGGTGGAATAACGGCAGTGCATTTAGAAGAATTCCGTTATCTTATATTTAGGAATAAATTCGATTTTCTTATATATACACATTTAGCAAGCGGTATCGAAATGCTTCAAATCATTAGTTTAACATATTTAGAAGAATTCCGTAGTCTTATATGTAGGTATAAAGTCGATTTTCTTGTATATACACATTTCGCAATGGTATTTGAAAAGCTTCGAATCTTTTGTTTAACATATTTAAGTTAATAAATCTTATTTTAACGAACTGAAGTTTACATAAGGCCTTGGCGGCATAACGGCAGTGCATTTGGAAGAATTCCGTAATCTTATATTTAGGTAAAAAGTCGATTTTCTTGTATATACACATTTAGCAATCGATATCGAAATGCTTCAAATCATTAGTTTTAAATTTTCAAGTTATTTATAATAAACCTTCTTTAACGCACTGAAGTCTACATAAAGTCATAACGGTATAACTGCAGTGCATTTAGAAGAATTCCGTAATCTTATATTTAGGTAAAAAGTCGATTTTCTTGTATATACACATTTAGCAATCGATATCGAAATGCTTCAAATCATTAGTTTTAAATTTTCAAGTTATTTATAATAAACCTTCTTTAACGCACTGAAGTCTACATAAAGTCATAACGGTATAACTGCAGTGCATTTGGAAGAATTCCGTAATCTTATATTTAGGTATAAAGTCGAATTTCTTGTTATTACATATTAAGCAATCGATATCGAAATGCTTCAAATCATTAGTTTAACATATTTAAGTTAATTATCCATCTTTATCCTATTGGAGGGGATATAAAGCCATGGCGGCATAACGACAGTACATTTGGAAGAATTCCGTAATCTTATATTTAGGTATAAAGTCGATTTTCTTGTATTTACACATTTAGCAATCGATATCGAAATGCTTCAAATAACTGGTTTGGATTTTTAAAGGTTAATTAACCTTCTTTATCTTACTGAAGCTTACATAAAGCCATAACGGCATAACGGCAGTTTATTTGGGTGAATTCCGTAATCTTTTTTTTAGGTATAAAGTCGATTTTCTTGTATTTACACATTTAGCAATCGATATCGAAATGCTTCAAATAACTGGTTTGGTATATTTAGGTTATTTAACCTTCTTTATCTTACTGAAGTTTACATAAAGCCATAACAGCATAACGGCAGTTTATTTGGGTGAATTCCGTAATCTTTTATTTAGGTATAAAATCGATTTTCTTGTATATACACATTTAGCAATCGATATCGAAATGCTTAAACTCATTAGTTTCACATATTTAAGTTAATAAACCTTCTTTAACGATCTGAAGTTGGCATATAGCCATGGCGGCATAACGGCAGTGCATGTAGAAGAATTCCGTAATCTTATATTTAGGTATAAAGTCGATTTTCTCGTATATACACATTTAGCTATCGATATCGAAATGCTTCAAATCATTAGTTTAACATATTTAAGTTAACAAAACTTATTTTAACGAACTGAGGTTCACACAAAGCCTTGGTGGAATAACGGCAGTGCATTTAGAAGAATTCCGTTATCTTATATTTAGGAATAAATTCGATTTTCTTATATATACACATTTAGCAAGCGGTATCGAAATGCTTCAAATCATTAGTTTAACATATTTAGAAGAATTCCGTAGTCTTATATGTAGGTATAAAGTCGATTTTCTTGTATATACACATTTCGCAATGGTATTTGAAAAGCTTCGAATCTTTTGTTTAACATATTTAAGTTAATAAATCTTATTTTAACGAACTGAAGTTTACATAAGGCCTTGGCGGCATAACGGCAGTGCATTTGGAAGAATTCCGTAATCTTATATTTAGGTAAAAAGTCGATTTTCTTGTATATACACATTTAGCAATCGATATCGAAATGCTTCAAATCATTAGTTTTAAATTTTCAAGTTATTTATAATAAACCTTCTTTAACGCACTGAAGTCTACATAAAGTCATAACGGTATAACTGCAGTGCATTTAGAAGAATTCCGTAATCTTATATTTAGGTAAAAAGTCGATTTTCTTGTATATACACATTTAGCAATCGATATCGAAATGCTTCAAATCATTAGTTTTAAATTTTCAAGTTATTTATAATAAACCTTCTTTAACGCACTGAAGTCTACATAAAGTCATAACGGTATAACTGCAGTGCATTTAGAAGAATTCCGTAATCTTATATTTAGGTATAAAGTCGAATTTCTTGTTATTACATATTAAGCAATCGATATCGAAATGCTTCAAATCATTAGTTTAACATATTTAAGTTAATTATCCATCTTTATCCTATTGGAGGGGATATAAAGCCATGGCGGCATAACGACAGTACATTTGGAAGAATTCCGTAATCTTATATTTAGGTATAAAGTCGATTTTCTTGTATTTACACATTTAGCAATCGATATCGAAATGCTTCAAATAACTGGTTTGGTATATTTAGGTTAATTAACCTTCTTTATCTTACTGAAGCTTACATAAAGCCATAACGGCATAACGGCAGTTTATTTGGGTGAATTCCGTAATCTTTTTTTTAGGTATAAAGTCGATTTTCTTGTATTTACACATTTAGCAATCGATATCGAAATGCTTCAAATAACTGGTTTGGTATATTTAGGTTATTTAACCTTCTTTATCTTACTGAAGTTTACATAAAGCCATAACAGCATAACGGCAGTTTATTTGGGTGAATTCCGTAATCTTTTATTTAGGTATAAAATCGATTTACTTGTATATACACATTTAGCAATCGATATCGAAATGCTTAAACTCATTAGTTTCACATATTTAAGTTAATAAACCTTCTTTAACGATCTGAAGTTGGCATATAGCCATGGCGGCATAACGGCAGTGCATGTAGAAGAATTCCGTAATCTCATATATTTACGTATAAAGTCGATTTTCTCGTATATACACATTTAGCTATCGATATCGAAATGCTTCAAATCATTAGTTTAAAATAATAAGTTAATAAACATTTTTTAGCATACTGAAGTCTACATAAAGCCTTAACGGTATAACGGCAGTGCATTTAGAAGAATTCCGTAATGTTATATTTTTATATTAAGGTATAAATTCGATTTTCTTGTATTTGCACATTTAGCAATCGATATCGAAATGCTTCAAACCATTAGTTTAAGATATTTAAAATAATTAACCTTCTTTAACGTATTGAAGGTGATACAAAGCCATAACGGTATAACGGCAGTTCATGTGGAAGAATTCCGTAAACTTATATTTAGGTATAAAGTCGATTTTGTTGTATATATACATTTAGCAATCGATATCGATATGCTTCAACTCATTAGCTTAACATAGTTAAGTTAATAAACCTTCTTTAACGATCTGAAGTTGGCATATAGCCATGGCGGCATAACGGCAGTGCATGTAGAAGAATTCCGTAATCTTATATTTAGGTATAAAGCCGATTTTCTTGTATATACACATTTAGCTATCGATATCGAAATGCTTCAAATCATAATTTTAACATTTTATTGTATATACACATTTAGCAATCGATATCGAAATACTTCAAATCATTAGATTAACACGTTTAAGTTAATAAACCTTCTTTAACGAACTGAAGTTTGCATAAAACCATGGCGGCTTAACGGCAGTGCATTTAGAGGAATTCCGTAATTTTATATGTAGGTATTAAGTCGATTTTCTTGTATATACACAATTAGCAATCGATATCGAAATTCTTCAAATCATTAGTTTAACATAATCAAGTTAATTAACCATCTTTAACGTTTTGGAGGGGATATAAAGCCATGGTGGCATAACGACGGCTTTTATGGCTTGGCTTTATGTAAACTTCAGTAAGATAAAGAAGATTAATTAACCTAAATATACCAAACCAGTTATTTGAAGCATTTCGATATCGATTGCTAAATGTGTAAATACAAGAAAATCGACTCTATACCTAAATATAAGATTACGGAATTCTTCTCAATGCACTTTAGTTATGCCGTTAAGGCTTTTTTAGACTTCAGTAAGATAAAGAGGGTTAATTAACTTAAATCTGTTAAACTATTAATTTGAAGCATTTCGATATGGATTGCTAAATGCGGATAAACAAGAAAATCGACTTTTTACCTAAATATAAGATTACGGAATTCTTCTAAATGCACCGCAGTTATACCGTTATGACTTTATGTAGACTTCAGTGCGTTAAAGAAGGTTTATTATAAATAACTTGAAAATTTAAAACTAATGATTTGAAGGATTTCGATATCGATTGCTAAATGTGTATATACAAGAAAATCGACTTTATACCTACATATAAGACTACGGAATTCTTCTAAATATGTTAAACTAATGATTTGAAGCATTTCGATATCGCTTGCTAAATGTGTATATATAAGAATATCGAATTTATTCCTAAATATAAGATAACGGAATTTTTCCCTAAATGCACTGCCGTTATTCCGCCAAGGCTTTGTGTGAACCTCAGTTCGTTAAAATAAGCTTTGTTAACTTAAATATGTTAAACTAATGATTTGAAGCATTTCGATATCGATTGCTAAATGTGTATATACAAGAAAATCGACTTTATACATAAATATAAGATTACGGAATTCTTCTTAATGCACTGACGTTATGCCGCCTCAGTTTTAAATCAACTTCAATACGTTAACGAAGGTTAATTAACTTAAATATGTTTAACTAGTGGTTTGAAGCATTTCGATATCGATTGCAAAATGGGTAAATACAAAAAAAAAAAAGAACGACTTTATACCTAAATATAAAATTATACCATTACGGAATTCTTCTCAATGCACTGCCGTTATACCCTTACGGCTTTATAAAGACTTCAGTAAGCTAAAAAATGTTTATTAACTTAATATGTTAAACTAATGATTTCTATATCGATAGCTAAATGTGTATATACAACAAAATCGACTTTATACCTAAATATAAGTTTACGGAATTCTTCCAAATGCACTGCCGTTATACCGTTATGGCTTTATGTAAACTTCAGTGCGTTAAAGAAGTTTTATGAAATTAAATATGTTAAACTAATGATTTGAAGCATTTCAATATCGATTACTAAATGAGTATATGCAAGAAAATCGACTTCACACCTAAATATAAGATAACGTTATTCTTCTAAATGCACTGCCGTTATGCCGTTAAGGCTTTTGTAGACTTCAGTAGGATAAAGAGCGTTACTTATTTTAAATATGTTAAACTTATGATTTGAAGCATTTCGATATCGATAGCTAAATGTGTATATACAAGAAAATCGACTTAATACCTAAATATAAGATTACGGAATTCTTCTACATGCACTGCCGTTATGCCGCCATGGCTATATGCCAACTTCAGATCGTTAAAGAAGGTTTATTAACTTAAGCTAATGAGTTGAAGCATATCGATATCGATTGTTAAATGCATATATACAACAAAATCGATTTTATACCTAAATATAAGATTACGGAATTCTTCCAAATGTACTGTCGTTATGCCGCCATGGCTTTGTATCACCTTCAATACGTTAAAGAAGGTTAATTATTTTAAATATGTTAAAATAATGGTTTGAAGCATTTCGATATCGATTGCTAAATGTGCAAATACAAGAAAATCGAATTTATATCTAAATATAAAAATATAACATTACGGAATTCTTCTAAATGCACTGCCGTTATACCGATAAGGCTTTATGTAGACTTCAGTATGCCAAAAAATGTTTATTAACTTATTATTTTAAACTAATGATTTGAAGCATTTCGATATCGATAGCTAAATGTGTATATACGAGAAAATCGACTTTATACCTAAATATAAGATTACGGAATTCTTCTACATGCACTGCCGTTGTGCCGCCATGGCTATATGCCAACTTCCGTTCGTTAAAGAAGGTTTATTAACTTAGATATGTTAAACTAATGATTTAAAGCATTTAGATATCGATTGCTAAACTGTATATACAAGAAAATGGACTTAATACCTAAATATAAGATTACGGAATTCTTCTAAATGCACTGCCGTTATGCCGTTAAGGGGTTTGTAGACTTCAGTAAGATAAAGAGGATTAATTAACTTAAATATGTTATAATAATGATTTGAAGCATTTCGATATCGATTGCTAAATGTGTATATACAAGAAAATCGAATTTATACCTAAACATAAGATTACGGAATTCTTCCAAATGTACTGTCGTTATGCCGCCATGGCTTTGTATCACCTCCAATACGTTTTTTTTTTTTTTTTTTTATTAGCTTTCCTATTATTTATTGAATCTACCCTACTTAAGAGCCTAACAATAAGTTTTCGAATCTTAAACTACTCACTTAATTTACACCCTACATGGGTGATTATTGTTTTAAACTGGGCCTAAAATATATCACGTCTGGGCTGGTAAGTCGTTTCTACGTAATCTTGAGCTTCTGTTCACACGCATTAGCGATCTTGCTAGTTCGGTTGGGTGAACCCAAAGTTTCAATGCATACTTCGCGCTTCGTTGCTCTATTTCAGTTCGTACGTCTGGAATTCTTAAGTCGCGTTGGATGTTCTCATTTCGGATATACCACGGTACTCCGGTGATTGTACGAAGAATTTTTGATTGCGCACGACGAAGAATTTCGATGTTGCTGCTACTCGCGTTGCCCCACAGCTCACACCCATAGGTCCAGGTTAGTTTTAAAACAGTGTTGTATATAATGGGTTTATACTCCAGACTCAGGGCTGAGCGAGAGTTAATAAGCCAATGCAAAGAACGTGCCTTTAACTTAAGGTAAGTCCTTTTAGCCTCTATGTGGTTTCGCCAAGTAAGTCGCCTATCCAGATGGACCGCTATGTAAGTAATATGATTGCTTTGTGGTATTTGTACGTTGTTCAGTGTCAAAGGCGAACAGCTGCTCTTGTTTAGGGTAAATGTAACGTGCTTACATTTTTGCTCGTTAACCTTTATCCTCCAGTTTGCGAGCCAGTTGGCCACAGCTACGATATGATTTCTTAGCAGCGCATTTGCATGAATTGTGCACTTGGAGCGGCTGATTATTGCAGTGTCATCGGCAAAAGTAGACCTAGTCAAGCGGTCGCTTACTGGGATATCTGAAGTGTATAAAACATATAGCATTGGGCCAAGAACACTGCCTTGTGGTACACCAGCTTCAATCGTTTGGGCTTCAGATGTAGTGGTGTTACATCGAACTACAAAATTTCGATCATAAAGGTAGGACTTAAACAGTTCGTGGGTGTTTTGCGGGAGTAGCGTTTTTATTTTGTACATAAGACCATCTAACCATACTCGATCAAAAGCCTGCGCGACATCAAGAAATATTGCAGAACAATATTCCCCTTTTTCAAAAGCTGTTCGAATTTCAGATGTGATCCTATGTACTTGCTCGATCGTTCCATGCTTTTCCCTGAGGCCAAATTGGTGAGATGGTATTATGTTGTGGGTTTCAAGATGTGGCTTAATGCGGAGCATAAGAAGTCTTTCAAATAATTTCGACATGCACGATAACAAGCTGATGGGCCTATAGGGGAATGGCTGCGTTTTGTCCTTTCCAGGCTTAGGTATCATCACTATAGTTGACTTTTTCCATTGTTGCGGAAAGTGAGCTTGTTTTGTGATTGCATTGAAAAACATACAGATACAGATTATAGCACAATTTGGTAGCTCAATAATCATTTTTGGAGTAATTAAGTCGTGCCCAGGAGCTTTTCTTGGATTTAATTTCTCCATAATTATTTTTGATATCTCTTCAGGTACGAATTTCACTGGCTCAGATTCCATCAAATAGGGTACGGTTGGAAGTGTAAAGTCATTAGTTTCTGGGTTTGGCTGGAAGACATTTTTTAGATGAGCAGCGAAAGTTGCTGACTTTTCTGCATCACTCCGAGCCCATTTGCCATTATTGTCACGTATTGGCATTTCACACTCTATTGGCGCACTTAGAGTTTGATGTGCTTTCCACAATGGGTGCTTTGTACTAGTCGGTGACAGCTTTTGAATATACTGGTACTGCGCACGGTGTTCCTCACTTCTGAAGGCTCTCGTCAGTGCATGTGTGGCCGCTTTCAACAGTTGTTTTGAGGCTGATGATCTATGAACCTGCCACTCCCTTTGTAGGCGTCGTTTTTGTAATACGAGTATTTTAATTTCCCTATTAGCTAAGCTATGCTTTTTGTTTTCCAGGTAACCTTTTTAGGAGTTGAAATTTTGGCGGCTGTTATAATGGTTGATTCGAATGCTGCGATGGTATTTTCAATATCGACCGGTGTATCTAACTTTGGTTCGAGTTCTATGTGTGTGCTGATATATTTTTTGTACTTTAACCAGTTTGTAGCTTTTGACGTGAGCATATAAGGTAGCTCCTTATAGTGTGACTGATGCCGCAAAGTGAAGAGAACTGGTGAGTGGTCTGATGAGAGGTCTGCTCTTGTTTCTGCAGTAAGAAAGCTGTGAGGAATTTTCCTAGTTACTGCGAAGTCAATTAAATCTGGCAGCTTATTCGGGTCTGTCGGCCAATATGTAGGCTTTCCAGGAGATACGTAGTCCAGTTTGTTTCTTTTACATATAAGGGCGTTATATAATTGCTTGCTTTTAGGATTACATAACCGGGAACCCCAGTGAGGGTGTTTCGCGTTATAATCACCTGCAGCAAGAAAGCACTCTCCCAGCGAGCTGAAGAAATCTATAAATTGCTTTTCTGTAATCGGGAAACGTGGGGGACAATAAACGGCGGACAAAGTAATATCACCTTGCTTTGTCTGCACGCATATTGATGTTGCTTGCAGATAATTTTCAGCAGTTCCAGTTAAAGAATGGTGTTTAATGCGACTTCTGATTAAGATACCAGTTCCACCATGCGCCTTTCCATCTGGATGATTCGTACAATAGAAGGTATATCCCGATACATTAAAGTTGTATTTATTGGTTAGGTGAGTTTCTGCAAGAAGCATTATATCTATTTCCTTGTCGTTGAGAAATTTTGCCAGCTCCAGTTTATGGCGAGGTATACCATTTGCATTCCATAAAACAATTTTAAGCGAGCTCATTATTTTGAACTTTGGTTAGCAAGCAGTTGCACCAATGTGTTTTGATTTCGCATGAGTTCTTGAATTGTGTTCTGCATGAATGTTATGAAGTCCATCATGCTATTTTGCATTGACGCTATCATTGCTTCGATATTCGATTGACTACCAGATTGAACGTGGGGCTGCTGTTCTTGCGGCTCAATAAGACTCGCTGTTGCTGTAGTTATGGGTTTTCCTAGGCCTGATTTTAGGACGTTTGCAAACGATACGCCCGTGACGGTTTTTGATGGAGCTGTCAGCGGATTCATATTGGAGGATACAACGTTCGGTACATTATGATTGCGTTCGGAGACTACGCGTTGGTTGATCCGATTTTTTAGCTCCTTGAAGACTGGACATCCTCTGTAGTTTGCTGTGTGGTTTCCACCGCAGTTTCCACACTTTTTTGCAACTGGGTCTTTTTTGTTTGACGTGCAGGTGGCAGAATCATGCAATTTTCCACAAGCTACACATACTGCGCGAAGTGTGCAGTATGACCTGGTGTGACCATACTCTTGGCAATTGGTGCATTGTACAGGGCCGTTTCTTTTATGCGGTTCCTCCACCGTGATCCTACGATGTAGCAAATATTGTAGTTTGTAAATGGGGTGCACACAATTTTTTCCAAGTTGTTTGTTTTCTGGTTCTAACTCAACTTTGAACATAGGCTGTGGGATTTTCTTTTTATTAAAAATATTTGCAACATTTTTGGGGTTAAAACCGTGATCCTTAAGTGCTTCGTGAATTTCCAATACGCTAAGGAAGGTTTATTAACTTAAATATGTTACACTAATGATTTGAAGCATATCGATATCGATTGCCTAATGAGCATATACAAGAAAATCGAATTCATACCTAAATATAAGATTACGTAATTCTTCTAAATGCACTGCCGCTATGCCGCCATGGCTTTATATCAACTTCAATACGCTAAAGAAGATTAATTAACTTAAATATGTTAAACTAATGATTTGAAGCATTTCGATATAGCTTGTTAAATGTGTATATACAAGAAAATCGAATTTATACCTAAACATAAGATTACGGAATTCTTCCAAATGTACTGTCGTTATGCCGCCATGACTTTAAGCCAACTTCCGTTCGTTAAAGAATGTTTATTAACTTAAATATGTTAAACTAATGATTTGAAGCATTTCGATATCGATTGCTAAATGGTATATACAAGAAAATCGACTTTATACCTTAATACAAGATAACGGTACTTTTCTAAATGCATTGCCGTTATGCCGCCATTGCTTTATGCCAACTTCAGTTCGATAAAAAAGGTTTATGAACTTAAATATGTTAAACTAATGATTTGAAGCATTTCGATATTGATTGCTAAACGTGTATATAAAAGAAAATCGACTTTATACCTAAATATAAGATTACGGAATTCTTCTACATGCACTGCTGTTATGACGCCATTGCTTTATGCCAACTTCAGTTCGTTAAAGAAGGTTTATGAACTTAAATATGTTAAACTAATGAATTGAAGCATTTCGATATCGCTTGCAAAATGTGTATATACATACACATTATACCTAAACATAAGATTACGGAATTCTTCCAAATGTACTGTCGTTATGCCGCCATGGCCTTATATAAACTTCAATACGTTAAAGTAGGTTAGTTAACTTAAATATGTTAAACTAATGAGTTAAAGCATTTCGATGTCGATTGCTAAATGTGTATATTAACTTAAATATGTTACACTAATGATTTGAAGCATTTCGTTATCGATTGCTAAATGTGTATATACAAGAAAATCGACTTTATACCTAAATATAAGATTACGGAATTCTTCCAAATGCACTGCCGTTATGCCCTTAAGGCTTTTGTAGACTTCAGTAGGATAAAAAAGGTTAATTATCTTAAATATGTTAAACTAATGATTTGAAGCATTTCGATGTCGATTGCTAAATGCGTATATACAACAAAATCGACTTTATACCTAAATATAAGATTACGGAACTCTTCCAAATGCACTGCCCTTTTGCCGTTAAGGGGTTTGTAGACTTCAGTAAGATAAAGAGGATTAACTAACTTAAATACGTTAAACTAATGATACAAGAAAATCGAATTTATACCTTAACATAAGATTACGGAATTCCTCCAAATATACTGTCGTTATGCCGCCATGGCTTTATATCCACTTCGATACGTTAAAGAAGATTAATTAACTTAAATATGTTAAACTAATGATTTGAAGCATTTCGATATCGATTGCTATACGTGTATATAAAAGAAAATCGACTTTATACCTAAATATAAGATTACGGAATTCTTCTAAATGCATTGCCGTTATGCTGCCATTGCTTTATGCCAACTTCAGTTCGATTAAAAAGGATTAAGAACTAAAATATGGTTAACAAATGATTTGAAGCATTTCGATATCGATAGCTAAACGTGTATATAAATGAAAATCGACTTTATACCTAAATATAAGATTACGGAATTCTTCTACATGCACTGCCGTTATGCCGCCATTGCTTTATGCCAACTTCAGTTCGTTAAAGAAGGTTTATGAACTTAAATATGTTAAACTAATGAATTGAAGCATTTCAATATCGCTTGCTAAATGTGTATATACAAGAAAATCGAATTTATACCTAAACATAATATTACGCAATTCTTCCAAATGTACTGTCGTTATGCCGCCATGGCCTTATATAAACTTCAATACGTTAAAGAAGGTCAATTAACTTAAATATATTAAACTAATGAGTTGAAGCATCTCGATATCGATTTCTTAATGTGTATATACAACAAAATCGACTTTATATATAAATATAAGATTACGGAATTCTTCCAAATGCACTGCCGTTATACCGCTATGGCTTTATGTAAACTTCAGTAAGTTAAAGAAGGTTTATGAACTTAAATATGTTAAACCAGTAGTTTGAAGCATTTCGATATCGATTGCTTAATGCATATATACAAAAAATCGACTTTATACCTAAATATAAGGCTACGGAATTCTTCCAAATGTACTGTCGTTATGCCGCCATGGCTTTATATCAACTTCAATACGTTAAAGAAGGTTAATTATTTTAAATATGTTAAACTAATTATTTGAAGCATATCAATATCGATTGCTATTTGTGTATACGCAACAAAATCGACTTTGTACCTAAATATAAGTTTACGGAATTCTTTCAAATGCACTGCCATTTACCGTTATGGCTTTATATAAACTTCAGTAAGATAAAAAATGTTTATTAACTTAAATATGTTACACTAACGATTTGGAGCATTTCGATATCGATTGCCTAATGAGCATATACAAGAAAATCGAATTCATACCTAAATATAAGATTACGTAATTCTTCTAAATGCACTGCCGCTATGCCGCCATGGCTTTATATCAACTTCAATACGTTCAAGAAGATTAATTAACTTAAATATGTTAAACTAATGATTTGAAGCATTTCGATATCGATTGCTTAATGTGTATATAAAAGAAAATCGACTTTATACCTAAATATAAGATTACGGTACTCTTCTAAATGCATTGCCGTTATGCCGCCATTGCTTTATGCCAACTTCAGTTCGATAAAAAAGGTTTATAAACTTAAATATGTTAAACTAAAGATTTGAAGCATTTCGATATCGAGAGCTAAACGTGTATATAAAATAAAATCGACTTTATACCTAAATATAAGATTACGGAATTCTTCTACATGCACTGCCGTTATACCGCCATTGCTTTATGCCAACTTCAGTTCGCTAAAGAAGGTTTATGAACTTAAATATGTTAAACTAATGAATTGAAGCATTTCGATTTCGCTTGCTAAATGTGTATATACAAGAAAATCGAATTTATACCTAAACATAAGATTACGGAATTCTTCCAAATGTACTGTCGTTATGCCGCCATGACTTTAAGTCAACTTCCGTTCGTTAAAGAAGGTTTATTAACTTAAATATGTTAAACTAATGATTTAAAGCATTTCGGTATCGGTTACTAAATGGTATATACAAGAAAATCGACTTTATACCTAAATATAAGATAACGGTACTCTTCTAAATGCATTGCCGTTATGCCGCCATTGCTTCATGCCAACTTCAGTTCAATAAAAAAGGTTCATGAACTTAAATATGTTAAACTAATGATTTGAAGCATTTCGATATCGAGAGCTAAACGTGTATATAAAAGAAAATCGACTTTTTACCTTAATATAAGATTACGGAATTCTTCTACATGCACTGCCGTTATGCCGCCATGGCTATATGCCAACTTCAGATCGTTAAAGAAGGTTTATTAACTTAAATATGTAAAACTAATGAGTTGAAGCATCTCGATATCGATTTCTAAATGTGTATATACAACAAAATCGACTTAATACCTAAATGTAAATTTACGGAATTCTTCCAAATGCACTGCCGTTATACCGCTATGGCTTTATGTAAACTTCAGTAAGATAAAGAAGGTTAATTAACTTAAATATGTTAAACTAATGATTTGAAGCATTTCGTTATCGATTGCTAATTGTGTGTATACAAGAAAATCGACTTTATACCTAAATATAAGACTACGGAATTCTTCTAAATGTACTGCCGTTATGCCGCCATGGCTTTATAACAACTTCAATACGTTAAAGAAGGTTAATTAACTTAAATATGTTAAACTAATGATTTAAAGCATTTCGATATCGCTTGCCAAATGTGTATATACAAGAAAATCAAATTTATTACTAAATATAAGATAACGCAATTCTTCTAAATGCACTGCTGTTATGCCGTTAAGGCTTTATGTAGACTTCAGTAAGACATCGAGGGTTAGTTAACTTAAATATGTTAAACTAATGATTTGAAGCCTTTCGATATCGATTGCTAAATATGTTAATACAAGAAAATCGACTTTATACCTAAATATAAGATTACGGAATTCTTCTAAATGCACTGCAGTTATACCGTCAAGGCTTCATGTAGACTTCAGTGCGTTACAGGAACTTTATTAGCTTAAATATGTTAAACTAACGATTTGAAGCGTTTCGATATCGATTGCTAAATGTGTATATACAAGAAAATCGACTTTATACCTAAATATAAGATAACGGAATTCTGCTACATGCACTGCCGTTATGCCGCCGTGGCTTTATGTAAACTTCAGTTCGTTAAAGAAGGTTAATTAACTTAAATATGTTAAACTAATGAATTGAAGCATTTCGATATCGATTGCTAAATGCGTAATTACAAGAAAATCGACTTTATACCTAAA
This sequence comes from Bactrocera correcta, assembly GCA_027475135.1. Classification (NCBI taxonomy): domain Eukaryota; kingdom Metazoa; phylum Arthropoda; class Insecta; order Diptera; family Tephritidae; genus Bactrocera; species Bactrocera correcta. Next base: position 16,053,266 of record CM050327.1, on the reverse strand, counting down.
TATAAGATAACGGAAGTCTTCTAATTGCACTGCCGTTATGGCTTTATGTTAACTTTAGTTCGTTAAAGAAGGTTAATTAACTTAAATATGTTAAACTAATGATTTGAAGCATTTCGATATCGATAGCTAAATGTGTATATGCAAGAAAATCGACTTTATACCTAAATATAAGATTACGGGTTTCTTCCAAATCTACTGTCGTCATGCCGCCATGGCTTTATATCAACTTCAATACGTTAAAGAAGGTTAATTAACTTAAATATGTTAAACTAATGATTTGAAGCATTTCGATATCGATTGCTTAATGTGTATATACAAGAAAATCGACTTTATACCTAAATATAAGATAACGGAATTCTTCTAAATTCACTGCCGTTATGCCGCCATGGCTTTATGTAAACTTCAGTTCGTTAAAGAAGGTTAATTAACTTAAATATGTTAAACTAATGATTCGAAGCATTTCGGTATCGATAGTAAAATGTGTATATACAAGAAAATCGACTTTATACCTAAATATAAATTTACGGAATTCTTCTAAATGCACTGCCGCTATGCCGTTATGGCTTTATGTAAACTTCAGTAAGATAAAGAAGGTTAATTATCTTAAATATGTTAAACTATTATTTGAAGCATTTGGATATCGATACCTAAATGTGTATATATAAGAGAATCGACTTTATACCTAAATATAAGGCTACGGTATTCTTCCAAATGTACTGTCGTTATGCCGCCATGGCTTTTTATCAATTTCAATACGTTAAAGAAGGTTAATTAACTTAAATATGTTAAACTAATGATTTGAAGCATTTTGATATCGATTGCGAAATGTGTATATACAAGAAAATCGAATTTATACCTAAACATAAGATTACGGAATTCTTCCAAATGTACTGTCGTTATACCGCCATGACTTTAAGCCAACTTCCGTTCGTTAAAGAAGGTTTATTAACTTAAATATGTTAAACTAATGATTTGAAGCATTTTGGTATCGATTGCTAAATGGTATATACAAGAAAATCGACTTTATACCTAAATATAAGATTACGGTATTCTTCTAAATGCATTGCCGTTATGCCGCCATTGCTTTATGCCAACTTCAGTTCGATAAAAAAGGTTTATAAACTTAAATATGTTAAACTAATGATTTGAAGCATTTCGATATCGAGAGCTAAACGTGTATATAAAAGAAAATCGACTTTATACCTAAATATAAGATTACGGAATTCTTCTACATGCACTGCCGTTATACCGCCATTGCTTTATGCCAACTTCAGTTCGCTAAAGAAGGTTTATGAACTTAAATATGTTAAACTAATGAATTGAAGCATTTCGATATCGCTTGCTAAATGTGTATATACAAGAAAATCGAATTTATACCTAAACATAAGATTACGGAATTCTTCCAAATGTACTGTCGTTATGCCGCCATGACTTTAAGTCAACTGCCGTTCGTTAAAGAAGGTTTATTAACTTAAATATGTTAAACTAATGATTTAAAGCATTTCGGTATCGGTTGCTAAATGGTATATACAAGAAAATCGACTTTATACCTAAATATAAGATTACGGTACTCTTCTAAATGCATTGCCGTTATGCCGCCATTGCTTTATGCCAACTTCAGTTCAATAAAAAAGGTTCATGAACTTAAATATGTTAAACTAATGATTTGAGGCATTTCGATATCGAGAGCTAAACGTGTATATAAAAGAAAATCGACTTTTTACCTAAATATAAGATTACGGAATTCTTCTACATGCACTGCCGTTATGCCGCCATAGCTATATGCCAACTTCAGATCGTTAAAGAAGGTTTATTAACTTAAATATGTAAAACTAATGAGTTGAAGCATCTCGATATCGATTGCTAAATGTGTATGTACAACAAAATCGACTTAATACCGAAATGTAAGTTTACGGAATTCTTCCAAATGCACTGCCGTTATACCGCTATGGCTTTATGTAAACTTCAGTAAGATAAAGAAGGTTAATTAAATTAAATATGTTAAACTAATGATTTGAAGCATTTCGTTATCGATTGCTAATTGTGTATATACAAGAAAATCAACTTTATACCTAAATATAAGACTACGGAATTCTTCTAAATGTACTGCCGTTATGCCGCCATGGCTTTATAACAACTTCAATACGTTAAAGAAGGTTAATTAACTTAAATATGTTAAACTAATGATTTAAAGCATTTGGATATCGCTTGCCAAATGTGTATATACAAGAAAATCAAATTTATTCCTAAATATAAGATAACGCAATTCTTCTAAATGCACTGCTGTTATGCCGTTAAGGCTTTATGTAGACTTCAGTAAGGCATCGAGGGTTAGTTAACTTAAATATGTTAAACTAATGATTTGAAGCATTTCGATATCGATTGCTAAATGTGAAATATACAAGAAAATCGACTTTATACCTAAATATAAGATAACGGAATTCTTCTAAATGCACTGCCGTTATGCCGTTATGGCTTTATGTTAACTTTAGTTCGTTAAAGAAGGTTAATTAACTTAAATATGTTAAACTGTTATTTGAAGCATTTCGATATCGATTGCTAAATATAAATATACAAGAAAATCGACTTTATACCTAATTATAAGGCTACGGAATTCTTCCAAATGTACTGTCGTTATGCCGCCATGGCTTTTTATCAACTTCAATACGTTAAAGAAGGTTAATTAACTTAAATATGTTAAACTAATGAATTGAAGCATTTCGATATCGATTGCTAAACGTGTAAATACAAGAAAATCGACTTTATACCTAAATATAAGATAACGGAATTCTTCTAAATGCACTGCCGTTATGCCGTTATGGCTTTATGTTAACTTTAGTTCGTTAAAGAAGGTTAATTAACTTAAATATGTTAAACTAATGATTTGAAGCATCTCGATATCGATAGCTAAATGTGTATATACAAGAAAATCGACTTTATACCTAAATATAAAATTACGGAATTCTTCTAAATGCACTGCCGCTATGCCGTTATGGCTTTATGTAAACTTCAGTAAGATAAAGAAGGTTAATTAACTTAAATATGTTACACTATTATTTGAAGCATTTCGATATCGATTGCTTAATGCATTAATACAAAAAATCGACTTTATACCTAAATATAGGGCTACGGAATTCTTCCAAATGTACTGTCGTTATGCCCCCATGGCTTTTTATCAACTTCAATACGTTAAAGAAGGTTAATTAACTTAAATATGTTAAACTAATTATTTGAAGCATATCAATATCGATTGCTATATGGGTATACGCAACAAAATCGACTTTATACCTAAATACAAGATAACGGATCTCTTCCAAATGCACTGCCGTTATACCGTTATGGCTTTATGTTAACTTCGGTAAGATAAAGAAGGTTAATTAACTTAAATATGTTAAACTAATGATTTGAAGCATTTCGATATTGATAGCTAAATGTGTATATACAAGAAAATCGACTTTATACCTAAATATAAAATTACGGAATTCTTCTACATACACTGCCGTTATTCCGCCATTGCTTTATGCCAACTTCAGTTCGTTAAAGAAGGCTTATGAACGTAAATTTGTTAAACTAATGAATTGAAGCATTTCGATATCGCTTGCTAAATGTGTATATACAAAAAAATCGAATTTATACCTAAACACAAGATTACGAATTCCTCCAAATGTACTGTCGTTATGCCGCCATGGCCTTGTATAAACTTCAATACGTTAAAGAAGATTAATTAACTTAAATATGTTAAACTAATGAGTTGAAGCATCTCGATATCGATTGCTAAATGTGTATATATAACAAAATCGACTTTATATATAAACATAGGGTATACCGAATTCTTCCAAATGCACTGCCGTTATACCGTTATGGCTTTATGTAAGCTTCAGTAAGTTAAGGAAGGTTTATGAACTTAAATATGTTAACAAAATCCACTTTATATAAATATGTACAAAAAATCGACTTTATACCTAAATATAAGGCTACGGAATTCTTCAAATGTACTGTTGTTATGCCGTCATGGCTTTATATCAACTTCAATACGTTAAAGAAGGTTAATTAACTTAAATATGTTAAACTAATGATTTGAAGCATTTCGATATCGCTTGCTCAATGTGTATATACAATAAAATCGAATTTATACCTAAACATAAGATTACGGAATTCTTCCAAATGTACTGTCGTTATGCCGCCCTGGCCTAATATCAACTTCAATACGTTAAAGAAGGTTAATTAACTTAAATATGATAAACTAATGAGTTGAAGCATCTCGGTACCGATTGCTAACTGTGTATATACAACAAAATAGAATTTATACCTAAACATAAGATCACGTTATTCTTCTCCATGCACTGCCGTTATGCCGCCATGGCTTTATGCCAACTTTCGTTCATTAAAGAAAGTTAATTAACTTAAATATGTAAAACTAATGATTTGAAGATTTTCGATATAGATTGCTTAATGTGTAAATACAAGAAAATCGACTATATACCTAAATAATAGATTACGGAATTCTTCTACGTGCACAGTCGTTATAAAGCCACGACTTTATATCACCTTCATTACGTTAAAGAAGGTTAATTAATTTAAATATGTTAAACTAATGATTTGAAGCATTTCGATATCGATTGCTTAATGTGTAAATACAAGAAAATCGTTTATATACCTAAATATAAGATTACGGAATTCTTCTACATGCACAGTCGTTATGCCGCCATGGCTTCATATAACCTTCATTACGTTAAAGAAGGTTAATTAATTAAATATGTTTAACTAATGATTTGAAGCATTTCGATATCGATAGCTAAATGTGTATATACAACAAAATCGACTTTATACCTTAATATAAGATAACGGAATTCATATAACTATACTGCCGTTTTGCCGTCATGGCTTTATGTAAACTTCAGTAAGATAAAGAAGATTAATTAACTTAAATGTGCTAATCCAGTTAATTGAAGCATTTCGTTATTGATTGCAAAATGTGCATATACAAGAAAATCGACTTTGTGCATAAATATGAGACTACGGAATTTTTCCAAATACACTGCCGTTATGGCTTTATGTCAACTTCAGTTATCTGAAGCATTTCGATATCGATTGCGAAATATATATATACAAGAAATTCGACTTTATACCTAAATATAAGATTACGGAATTCTTCCACATGTACTGCTGTTATGCCGCTATGGCTTTATATTACCTTCAATAAGTTAAAGAAGGTTCATTATTTTAAATATGTTAAACTAATGGTTTAAAGCATTTCGATATCGACTGCTAAATGTGTATATACAAGAAAATCGACTTTATACCTAAATATAAGATAACGGAATTCTTCCAAATGTACTGTCGTTATGCCGCATGGCTTTGTATCACCTTCAATATGTTAAAGGAGGTTAATTATTTTAAATATGTTAAACTAATGGTTTGAAGCACTTCGATATCGATTGCTAAATGCGTAAATACAAGAAAATCGAATTTATACCTAAATATAAGATTACGGAATTCTTCTAAATGCACTGCCGTTATGCTGCCATGGCTTTATAACAACCTCAATACGTTAAAGAAGGTAAATTAACTTAAATATGTTAAACTAATGATTTGAAGCATTTCGATGTCGCTTGCTAAATGTGTACATACAAAATATCAAATTTATACCTAAATATAAAATTATAACATTACGGTATTCTTCTAAATGCACTGCCGTTATACCGTTTAGGCTTTATGTAGACTTCAGTAAGCTAAAAAGCGTTTATTAACTTAATATGTTAAACTAATGATTTGAAGCATTTCGATATCGATTGCTAAATGTGTATATACAAGAAAATCTACTTTATACCTAAATATAAGATTACGGAACTCTTCCAAATGCACTGCCGTTATTCCGTTATGGCTTTATGTAAGCTTCAGTAAGATAAAGAAGGTTAATTAACTTAAATATGTTAAACTCTTATTTGAAGCATTTCGATATCGATTGCTAAATATGTATATAAAAGAAAATCGAATTTATACCTAAATATAAGATTACGGAATTCTTCTAAATGCACTGCCGCTATACCGTTATGGCTTTATGTTAACTTTAGTTCGTTAAAGAAGGTTAATTAACTTAAATCTGTTAAACTAATGATTTGAAGCATTACGTTATCGATTGCTATATGCGTATATACAACAAAATCGACTTTATAACTAAATATAAGATAACGGTTTTCTTCCAAATGTACTGCCGTTATGCCACCATGGCTTTATATCACCTTCAATTTGTTAAAGAAGGTTAATTATTTTAAATATGGTAAACTAATAGTTTGAAGCATTTCGATATCGATTGCTAAATGCGTATATACAAAAAAATCGACTTTACACCTAAATATAAGATTACGGAACTCTTCCAAATGCACTGCCGTTATAACGTTAAGGCTTTTGTAGACTTCAGTAAGATAAAGAGGATTAATTAACTTAAATATTTTAAACAAATGATTTGAAGCATTTCGATATCGATTGCTAAATGCGTAAAGACAAGAAAATCGACTTTATACCTAAATATAAGACTACGGAATTCTTCTAAATGCACTGCCGTTATGCCGCCATGGCTATATAACAACCTGAATACGTTAAAGAAGGTAAATTAACTTAAATATGTTAAACTAATGATTTGAAGCATTTCGATATCGCTTGCTAAATGTGTACATACAAGAAAATCAAATTTATACCTAAATATAAGATAACGGAATTCTTCTAAATGCACTGCCGTTATGCCGTTAAGGCTTTATGTAGACTTCAGTAAGACATCGAGGGTTAATTAACTTAAATATGTTGAACTAATGATTTGAAGCATTTCGATATCGATTGCTAAATATGTAAATACAAGAAAATCGACTTTATACCTAAATATAAGATTACGGAATTCTTCCACATGTACTGCTGTTATGCCGCCATGGCTTTATATTACCTTCAATAAGTTAAAGAAGGTTAATTATTTTAAATATGTTAAACTAATGGTTTGAAGAATTTCGATATCGATTGCTAAATGTGTAAATACAAGAAAATCGACTTTATATCTAAATATAAAATTATAACATTACGGAATTCTTCTAAATGCACTGCCGTTATACAGTTAAGGCTTTTTGTAGAATTCTGTAAGCTAAAAAATGTTTATTAACTTAATATGATAAACTAATGATTATGTTAATTTAATGATATGTAGACTTCTGTAAGCTAAAAAATGTTTACTAACTTAATATGTGTATTTAATGATTTGAAGAATTTCGATAGTTAAATATGTATATACAAGAAAATCGACTTTATACCTAAATATATGATAACGGAATTCTTCTACATGCACTGCCGTAATGCCGCCATGGCTATATGCCAACTTCAGATCGTTAAAGAAGGTTTATTAACTTAAATATGTTAAGCCAATGAGTTGAAGCATCTCGATATCGATTGCTAAATGTGTATATACAAGAAAATCGACTTTTTACCTAAATATAAGTTTACGGAATTCTTCCAAATGCACGGCACAGCATTTCGATATCGATTGCTAAATGAGTATATACAACAAAATCGACTTTATACCTAAATATATGATTACGGAATTCTTCTAAATGCACTGCCGTTATACGGTTAAGTCTTTATGTAGACTTCTGTAAGCTAAAAAATGTTTATTAACTTAGTATGTTAAACTAATGATTATGTTAAACTAATGATATGTAGACCTCTGTAAGCTAAAAAATGTTTATTAGCTTAATATGTTAATTTAATGGTTTGAAGCATTTCGATAGCTAAATGTGTATATACAAGAAAATCGACTTTATACCTAAATATATGATGACGGTATTCTTCTAAATGCACTGCCGTTATACCGTTAAGACTTTATGTAGACTTCTGTAAGCTAAAAAATGTTTATTAACTTAATATGTTAAACTAATGATTAGTTAAACTAATGATATGTAGACTTCTGTAAGCTAAAAAATGTTTATTAACTTAATATGTTAATTTAATGACTTGAAGCATTTCGATAGCTAAATGTGTATATACAAGAAAATCGACTTTATACCTAAATATATGATAACGGAATTCTCCTACATGCACTGCCGTATTGCCGCCATGGCTATATGCCAACTTTAGATCGTTAAAGAAGGATTATTAACTTAAATATGTTAAGCAAATGAGTTGAAGTATCTCGATATCTATTGCTAAATGTGTATATACAAGAAAATCGACCTTTTACCTAAATATAAGTTTACGGAAGTCTTCCAAATGCACTGCACAGCATTTCGATATCGATTTCTAAATGTGTATATACAACAAAATCGACTTTATACCTAAATACAAGATAACGGAATTCATATAAATATACTGCCGTTTTGCCGTTATGGCTTTATGTAAACTTCAGTAAGATAAAGAAGGTTAATTAACTTAAATTTGCTAAACCAGTTATTTAAAGCATTTCGATATTGATTGCAAAATGTGCATATACAAGAAAATCGACTTTGTGCCTAAATATGAGACTACGGAATTCTTCCAAATGCACTGCCGTTATGGCTTTGTGTCAACTTCAGTTATCTGAAGCATTTCGATATCGATCGGGAAATATATATATACAAGAAAATCGACTTTATACCTAAATATAAGATAACGGAATTCTTTCAACTGTACTGCTGTTATGCCGCCATGGCTTTATATTACCTTCAATACGTTAAGGAAGGTTAATTTTTTTAAATATGCTAAACTAACGGTTTGAAGCATTTCGATATCGATTGCTAAATGTGTAAATACAAGAAAATCGACTTTATACCAAAATATAAAATTATAACATTACGGATTTCTTCTAAATGCACTGCCGTTATACCGCTAAGGCTTTATGTAGATTTCTGTAAGCTAAAAAATGTTTATTAACTTAATATGTTAAACTAATGATTTGAAGCATTTCGATAGCTAAATGTGTATATACAAGAAAATCGACTTTATACCTAAATATATGATAACGGAATTCTTCTACATGCACTGCCGTAATGCCGCCATGGCTATGTGCCAACTTCAGATCGTTAAAGAAGGTTTATTAACTTAAATATGCTAAACTAATGATTTGAAGCATTTCGATGTCGATTGTTAAATGCGTATATACAACAAAATTGACTTAATACTTAAATATAAAATTACGGAACTCTTCCAAATACCCTGCCGTTATGCCGTTAAGGCTTTTGTAGTCTTCAGTAAGATAAAGAAGGTTTATTAACTTAAATGTGTGAAACTAATGATTTGAAGCATTTCGATATCGATAGCTAAATGTGTATATACAAGAAAATCGACTTTATACCTAAATTTAAGATTACGGAATTCTTCTAAATGCACTGCTGTTATGCCGTTAAGGCTTTTGTAGACTTCAGTAAGATAAAGAGGATTAATTAACTTTAATATGTTAAACTAATGATTTGAAACATTTTGATACGGATTGCTAAATGTGTATATACAACAAAATCGAATTAATACCTAAACATAAGATCACGGAATTCTTCTCCATGCACTGCCGTTATGCCGCCATGGCTTTATACATACTTTCGTTCATTAAAGAAAGTTAATTAACTTAAATATGTAAAACTAATGATTTGAAGATTTTCGATATAGATTGCTTAATGTGTAAATACAAGAAAATCGACTATATACCTAAATAATAGATTACGGAATTCTTCTACGTGCACAGTCGTTATAAAGCCACGACTTTATATCACCTTCATTACGTTAAAGAAGGTTAATTAACTTAAATATGTTAAAATAATGATTTGAAGCATTTCGATATCGATTGCTAAATGAGTATTTAGAAGAAAATAGACTTTATACCTAAATATAAGACTACGGAATTCTTCTAAATGCACTGCCGTTATGCCGCCATGTCTTTATATCAACTTCAATACGTTAAAGAAGGTTAAATAACTTAAATATGTTAAAGTAATTATTTGAAACATATCAATATCGATTGCTATATAGGTATACGCAACAAAATCGACTTTGTACCTAAATATAAGTTTACGGAATTCTTCCAAATGCACTTCCGTTTACCGTTATGGCTTTATGTAAACTTCAGTAAGATAAAGAAGGTTAATTAACTTAAGTATTTCTAAACTAATGGTTTGAAGCATTTCGATATCGATTGCTAAATGAGTATTTAGAAGAAAATAGACTTTATACCTAAATATAAGACTACGGAATTCTTCTAAATGCACTGCCGTTATGCCGCCATGTCTTTATATCAACTTCAATACGTTAAAGAAGGTTAAATAACTTAAATATGTTAAAGTAATTATTTGAAACATATCAATATCGATTGCTATATAGGTATACGCAACAAAATCGACTTTGTACCTAAATATAAGTTTACGGAATTCTTCCAAATGCACTTCCGTTTACCGTTATGGCTTTATGTAAACTTCAGTAAGATAAAGAAGGTTAATTAACTTAAATATTTCTAAACTAATGGTTTGAAGCATTTCGATATCGATTGCTAAATGTGTAAATACAAGAAAATCGACTTTATACCTAAATATAAAATTATAACATTGCGGAAATCTTCTAAATGCACTGCAGTTATACCGTTAAGGCTTTATGTAGACTTCAGTAAGCTAAAAAACGTTTATTAACTTAATATGTTAAACTAATGATTTGAAGCATTTCGATATCGATTGCTAAATGTGTATATACAAGAAAATCGACTTTATTCCTAAATATAAGATTACGGAATTCTTCTACATGCCCTGCCGTTATGCCGCCATGGCTATATGCACACTTCAGTAAGATAAAGAAGGTTTATTAACTTAAATATGTTAAACTAATGAGTTGAAGCATCTCGGTATCGATTGCTAAATGTGTATATACAACAAAATCGACTTTATACCCAAATAAAAAATTACGGAATTCACCCAAATATACTGCCGTTATGCCGTTATGGCCTTATGTAAACTGCAGTAAGATAAAGAGGGTTAATTAACTTAAATATGTTAAACTAATGATTTGAAGCATTTCGATATCGGTTGCTAAATATGTAAATACAAGAAAATCGACTTTATACCTAAATATAAGATTACGGAATTCTTCTAAATGCACTGCAGATATACCGTCAAGGCTTTATGTTGACTTCAGTTCATTAAAGAAGGTTAATTAACTTAAATATGTTAAACTTATGATTTGAAGCATTTCGTTATCGATTGCTTAATGTGTATATACAACAAAGTCGACTTTATACCTAAATATAAGATTTCGGAACTCTTCCAAATGCACTGCCGTTATACCGTTATGGCTATATGTAATTTTCAGAAAGATAAAGAAGGTTTATTAACTTAAATATGCTAGACTATTGATTCTAAGCATTTCGATATCGATTGCTAAATGTGTATATACAAAAATCAAATTAATACCTAACTACAAGATAACGGAATTCTTCTAAATGCACTGCTGTTATGCCGTTAAGGCTTTATGTAGACTGCAGTAAGACATCGAGGGTTAATTAACTTAAATATGTTAAACTAATGATTTGAAGCCTTTCGATATCGATTGCTAAATATGTAAATACAAGAAAATCGACTTAATACCTAAATATAAGATTACGGAATTCTTCTACATGCACTGCAGATATACCGTCAAGGCTTCATGTTGACTTCAGTGCGTTAAAGAAGGTTAATTAACTTAAATAAGTTAAACTAATGGTTTGAAGATTTTTAATATCGATTGCTAAATGGGTAAATACAAGAAAATCGACTATATACCTAAATATAAGATTTCATAATTCTTCTACATGCACTGTCGTTATGCCGCCGTGGCTTTGTATCACCTTCAATACGTTAAAGAAGGTTTATTTACTTAAATATGTTACACTTATGATCTGAAGCATTTCGATATCGATTGCTAAATGAGTATATACAAGAAAATCGAATTCATACCTAAATATAATATTACGTAATTCTTCTAAATGCACTGCCGTTATGCCGTTAAGGCTTTTGTAGACTTCAGTAAGATAAAGAGCGTTAATTAATTTAAATATGTTAAACTAATGATTTAAAGCATTTCGATATCGATTGTTAAATGTGTATGTACAACAAGATCGATTTTATACCTAAATATAAGATAACGGAATTCATATAAATATACTGCCGTTATGCCGTTATGGCTTTGTGTATACTTCAGTAAGATAAAGAAGGCTAATTAACTTAAATATGCTAAAACAAAATGTGTATATACAAGAAAATCGACTTTATGGTTAAATATAAGACTACGGAATTCTTCCAAATTCGCTGCCGTTATGATTTTATGTCCACTTCAATTCGCGAAAGGAGGTTTATTAACTTAAATATGTTAAACCAGTTATCTGAAGCATTTCGATATCGATTGCGAAATGCATATATACAAGAAAATCGACTTTATAAGTAAATACAAGATAACGGAATTCTTCCACAAGTATTGTCGTTATGCCGCAATGGCTTTATATCACCTTCAGTACGTTAAAGAAGTTTAATTATTTTAAATATGTTAAACTAATGGTTTGAAGCATTTCGATATCGATTGCTAAATGTGTAATACAAGAAAATCGACTTTATACATAAATATAAAATTATAACATAACGGAATTCTTCTAAATGCACTGCCGTTATACCGTTAATTCTTTATGTAGACTTCTGTAAGCTAAAAAAGTTTATTAACTTAATATGTTAAACTAATGCTGTGAAGCATTTCGATAGCCTAATGTGTATATACAAGAAAATCGACTTTATACCTAACTATATGATAACGGAATTCTTCTACATGCACTGCCGTAATGCCGCCATGGCTATATGCCAACTTCAGATCGTTAAAGAAGGTTTATTAACAATGAGTTGAAGCATCTCGTTATCGATTCCTAAATGTGTGTATACAAGAAAATCGACTTTATACCTAAATATAAGATTACGGAATTCTTCTACATGCACTGCCGTTATGCCGCCATTGCTTTATGCCAACTTCAGTTCGTTAAAGAAGGCTTATGAACGTAAATATGTTGAACTAATGAATTGAAGCATTTCGGTATCGCTTGCTAAATGTGTATACAAGAAAATTGAATTTATACCTAAACACAAGATTACGGAATTCTTCCAAATATACTGTCGTTTTGACGCCATGGCCTTATATAAACTTCAATACGTTAAAGAAGGTTAATTAACTTAAATATTTCTAAACTAATGAGCTGAAGCATCTCGATATCGATTGCTAAATGTGTATATTTAACAAAATCGACTTTATATATAAACATAATATTACGGAATTCTTCCAAATGCACTGCCGTTATACCGTTATGGCTTTATGTAAGCTTCAGTAAGTTAAAGAAGGTTTATGAACTTAAATATGTTAACAAAATCGACTTTATCCATAAATAAATACAAAAAATCGACTTTATACCTAAATATAAGGCTACGGAATTCTTCACATGTACTGTCGTTATGCCGCCATGGCTTTATATCACCTTCAATACGTTAAGGAAGGTTAATTATTTTAAATATGTTAAACTAATGATTTTAAGCATTCCGATATCGATTGCTAAATGCGTAAATACAAGAAAATCGACTTTTTACCTAAATATAAGATTACGGAATTCTTCTAAATTTACTGCAGTTATACCGTCAAGGCTTTATGTAGACTTCAGTGCGTTAAAGAAGGTTTATGAACTTAAATATGTTAACAAAATCGACTTTATCCATAAATATATACAAAATATCGACTTTATACCTAGATATAAGATAACGGATTTCCTCTAAATGCACTGCCGTTTTGCCGTTATGGCTGTATGTTAACTTTAGTTCGTTAAAGAAGGTTAATTAACTTAAATATGTTAAACTAATGATTTGAAGCATTTCGTTATCGATTGCTAAATGCGTATATACGACAAAATCGACTTTATACCTAAATATAAGATTACGGAACTCTTCTAAATGCACTGTCGTTATGGCGCCGTGGTTTTATAACAACCTCAATACGTTAAAGAAGGTAAATTAACTTAAATATGTTAAACTAATGATTTGAAGCATTTCGATATCGCTTGCTAAATGTGTACATACAAGAAAATCAAATTTATACCTAAATATAAGATAACGGAAATCTTCTAAATGCACTGCCGTTATGCCTTTAAGGCTTTATATAGACTTCAGCAAGACATCGAGGGTTAATTAACTTAAATATGTTAAACTAATGATTTGAAGCATTTCGATATCGATTGCTAGATGCGTAAATACAAGAAAATCGACTTTATACCTAAATATAAGACTACGGAATTCTTCTAAATGCACTGCCGTTATGCCGCCATGGCTTTATAACAACCTCAATACGTTAAAGAAGGTAAATTAACTTAAATATGTTAAACTAATGATTTGAAGCATTTCGTTATCGACTGCTAAATGCGTATATGCAACAAAAACGACTTTATACCTAAATATAAGATAACGGAATTCTTCTAAATGCACTGCCGTTTTGCCGTTATGGCTTTATGTTGACTTTAGTTCGTTAAATGAGGTTAATTAACTTAAATATGTTAAACTAATGATTTGAAGCATTTCGTTATCGACTGCTAAATGCGTATATGCAACAAAATCGACTTTATACCTAAATATAAGATAACGGAATTCTTCGAAATGTACTGTCGTTATGCCACCATGGCTTTGTATCACCTTCAATACGTTAAAGAAGGTTAATTATTTCAAATATGGTAAACTAATGGTTTGAATAACTTCGATATCGATTGATAAATGCGTAAATACAAGAAAATCAACTTTATACCTAAATATAAGATTACGGAACTATTCTAAATGCACTGCCGTTTTGCCGTTAAGGCTTTTGTAGACTTCAGTAAGATAAAAGGGATTAATTAACTTAAATATTTTAAACTAAAGATTTGAAGCATTTCGATATCGATTGCTAAATGTGTATATACAAGAAAATCGACTTTATACCTAAATATAAGATAACGGAATTCTTCCAAATGTACTGTCGTTATGCCGCTTTTGTATCACCTTCAATACGTTAAAGAAGGTTAATTATTTTATATATGTTAAACTAAAGGTTTGAAGCATTTCGATATCGATTGCTCAATGCGTAAATACAAGAAAATCGACTTTATACCTAAATGTAAGACTACGGAATTCTTCTAAATGCACTGCCGTTATGCCGCCATGGCTTTATAACAACTTCAATACGTTAAAGAAGGTAAATTAACTTAAATATTTTAAACTAATGATTTGAAGCATTTCGATATCGCTTGCTAAATGTGTACATACAAGAAAATCAAATTTATACCTAAATATAAGATAACGGAATTCTTCTAAATGCACTGCCGTTATGCTGTTAAGGCTTTATGCAGATTTCAGTAAGACATCGAGGGTTAATTAACTTAAATATGTTAAACTAATGATTTGAAGCATTTCGATATCGCTTGCCAAATGTGTACATACAACAAAATCAAATTTATACCTAAATATAAGATTACGGAATTCTTCTACATGCACTGCCGTTATGCCGCCATGGCTATATGCAAATTTCAGATCGTTAAAGAAGGTTTATTAACTTAAATATGTTAAAATAATGAGTTGAAGCATTTCGATATCGATTGGTATATGTGTAAATACAAGAAAATCGATTTTATACCCAAATAAAAAATTACGGAATTCACCCAAATATACTGCCGTTATGCCGTTATGGCCTTATGTAAACTTCAGTAAGATAAAGAAGGTTTATTAACTTAAATATGTTAAACTAATGATTTGAAGCATTTCGATATCGATTGCTAAATGTGTATATACAACAAAGTCGACTTTATACCTAAATATAAGATTACGGAATTCTGCTACATGCACTGCCGTTATGCCGCCATGGCTTTGTATCACCTTCAATATGTTAAAGGAGGTTAATTATTTTAAATATGTTAAACTAATGGTTTGAAGCACTTCGATATCGATTGCTAAATGCGTAAATACAAGAAAATCGACTTTATACCTAAATATAAGATAACGGAATTCTTCCAAATGTACTGTCGTTATGCCGCTTTTGTATCACCTTCAATACGTTAAAGAAGGTTAATTATTTTATATATGTTAAACTAAAGGTTTGAAGCATTTCGATATCGATTGCTCAATGCGTAAATACAAGAAAATCGACTTTATACCTAAATATAAGACTACGGAATTCTTCTAAATGCACTGCCGTTATGCCGCCATGGCTTTATAACAACCTCAATACGTTAAAGAAGGTAAATTAACTTAAATATGTTAAACTAATGATTTGAAGCATTTCGTTATCGACTGCTAAATGCGTATATGCAACAAAAACGACTTTATACCTAAATATAAGATAACGGAATTCTTCTAAATGCACTGCCGTTTTGCCGTTATGGCTTTATGTTGACTTTAGTTCGTTAAATGAGGTTAATTAACTTAAATATGTTAAACTAATGATTTGAAGCATTTCGTTATCGACTGCTAAATGCGTATATGCAACAAAATCGACTTTATACCTAAATATAAGATAACGGAATTCTTCGAAATGTACTGTCGTTATGCCACCATGGCTTTGTATCACCTTCAATATGTTAAAGAAGGTTAATTATTTCAAATATGGTAAACTAATGGTTTGAATAACTTCGATATCGATTGATAAATGCGTAAATACAAGAAAATCAACTTTATACCTAAATATAAGATTACGGAACTCTTCTAAATGCACTGCCGTTTTGCCGTTAAGGCTTTTGTAGACTTCAGTAAGATAAAAGGGATTAATTAACTTAAATATTTTAAACTAAAGATTTGAAGCATTTCGATATCGATTGCTAAATGTGTATATACAAGAAAATCGACTTTATACCTAAATATAAGATAACGGAATTCTTCCAAATGTACTGTCGTTATGCCGCTTTTGTATCACCTTCAATACGTTAAAGAAGGTTAATTATTTTATATATGTTAAACTAAAGGTTTGAAGCATTTCGATATCGATTGCTCAATGCGTAAATACAAGAAAATCGACTTTATACCTAAATGTAAGACTACAGAATTCTTCTAAATGCACTGCCGTTATGCCGCCATGGCTTTATAACAACTTCAATACGTTAAAGAAGGTAAATTAACTTAAATATTTTAAACTAATGATTTGAAGCATTTCGATATCGCTTGCTAAATGTGTACATACAAGAAAATCAAATTTATACCTAAATATAAGATAACGGAATTCTTCTAAATGCACTGCCGTTATGCTGTTAAGGCTTTATGCAGATTTCAGTAAGACATCGAGGGTTAATTAACTTAAATATGTTAAACTAATGATTTGAAGCATTTCGATATCGCTTGCCAAATGTGTACATACAACAAAATCAAATTTATACCTAAATATAAGATTACGGAATTCTTCTACATGCACTGCCGTTATGCCGCCATGGCTATATGCAAATTTCAGATCGTTAAAGAAGGTTTATTAACTTAAATATGTTAAACTAATGAGTTGAAGCATTTCGATATCGATTGGTATATGTGTAAATACAAGAAAATCGATTTTATACCCAAATAAAAAATTACGGAATTCACCCAAATATACTGCCGTTATGCCGTTATGGCCTTATGTAAACTTCAGTAAGATAAAGAAGGTTTATTAACTTAAATATGTTAAACTAATGATTTGAAGCATTTCGATATCGATTGCTAAATGTGTATATACAACAAAGTCGACTTTATACCTAAATATAAGATTACGGAATTCTGCTACATGCATTGCCGTTATGCCGCCATGGCTTTATGCCAACTTCAGTTCTTTAAAGAAGGTTAATTAACTTATATGTATATGTTAAACTAATGGTTTGAAGCATTTCGTTATCGATTGCTAAATGTGTATATACAACAAAGTCGACTTTATACGTAAATTTAAGATTACGGAACTCTTCCTAATGCACTGCCGTTGTACCGCTATGGCTTTATGTAAACTTCAGTAAGATAAAGAAAGTTTATTAACTTAAATATGCTAAACTATTGATTTGAAGCATTTCGATATCGATTGCTAAATGTGTATATGCAACAAAATCGACATTATACCTAAATATAAGATAACGGAATTCTGCTACATGCACTGCCGTTATGCCGCCATGGCTTTATGCCAACTTCAGTTCGTTAAAGAAGGTTAATTAACTTAAATATGTTAAACTAATGATTTGAAGCATTTCGTTATCGACTGCTAAATGCGTATATGGAACAAAATCGACTTTATACCTAAATATAAGATAACGGAATTCTTCAAAATGCACTGCCGTTTTGCCGTTATGGCTTTATGTTGACTTTAGTTCGTTAAATGAGGTTAATTAACTTAAATATATTAAACTAATGATTTGAAGCATTTCGTTATCGACTGCTAAATGCGTATATGCAACAAAAGCGACTTTATACCTAAATATAAGATAACGGAATTCTTCCAAATGTACTGTCGTTATGCCACCATGGCTTTGAATCACCTTCAATACGTTAAAGAAGGTTAATTATTTCAAATATGGTAAACTAATGGTTTGAAGCATTTCGATATCGATTGATAAATGCGTAAATACAAGAAAATCGACTTTATACCTAAATATAAGATAACGGAATTCTTCTAAATGCACTGCCATTTTGCCGTTATAGCTTTATGTTGACTTTAGTTCGTTAAATGAAGTTAATTAACTTAAATATGTTAAACTAATGACATGAAGCATTTCGCTATCGACTGCTAAATGCGTATATGCAACAAAATCGACTTTATACCTAAATATAAGACTACGGAATTCTTCTAAATGCACTGCCGTTATGCCGCCATGGCTTTATATCACCTTCATTACGTTAAAGAAAGTTAATTAACTTAAATATGTTAAACTATGGATTGAAGATTTTTAATATCGATTGCTAAATGTGTAAATACAAGACAATCGACTATATACCTAAATATAAGATTTCATAATTCTTCTACATGCACTGTCGTTATGCCGCCATGGCTTTGTATCACCTTCAATACGTTAAAGAAGGTTTATTAACTTAAATATGTTACACTTATGATCTGCAGCATTTCGATATCGATTGCTAAATGAGTATATACAAGAAAATCGCATTCATACCTAAACATAATATTACGTAATTCTTCTAAATGCACTGCCGTTATGCCGTTAAGGCTTTTGTAGACTTCTGTAAGATAAAGAGCGTTAATTAACTTAAATATGTTAAACTAATGATTTAAAGCATTTCGATATCGATTGCTAAATGTGTATGTACAACAAGATCGATTTTATACCTAAATATAAGATAACGGATTTCATATAAATATACTGCCGTTATGCCGTTATGGCTTTATGTATACTTCAGTAAGATTAAGAAGGCTAATTAACTTAAATATGCTAAACCAGTTATTTGCAGCATTTTGATATCGATTGCTAAATGTGTATACACAACAAAGTCGACTTTATACCTAAATATAAGACTACGGAATTCTTCCAAATTCGCTGCCGTTATGGTTTTATGTCAACTAAAGAAGTTTAATTATTTTAAATATGTTAAACTAATGGTTTGATGCATTTCGATATCGATTGCTAAATGAGTATATACAAGAAAATCGACTTTATACTTAAATATAAAATTATAACATTACGGAATTCTTCTAAATGCACTGCCGTTATACCGTTAAGGCTTTATGTAGACTTCTGTAAGCTAAAAAATGTTTATTAACTTAATATGTTAAACTAATGATGTGAAGCATTTCGATAGCAAAATATGTATATACAAGAAAATCGACTTTATACCTAACTATATGATAACGGAATTCTTCTACATGCCCTGCCGTAATGCCGCCATGGCTATATGTCAACTCCAGATCGTTAAAGAAGGTTTATTAACTTAAATATGTTAAGCCAATGAGTTGAAGCATCTTGATATCGATTGCTAAATGTGTATATACAAGAAAATCAAATTAATACCTATCTATAAGATAACGGAATTCGTCTAAATGCACTGCTGTTATGCCGTTAAGGCTTTATGTAGACTTCAGAAAGACATCGAGGGTTAATTAACTTAAATATGTTAAACTAATGATTTGAAGCCTTTCGATATCGATTGCTAAATACGTAACTACAAGAAAATCGACTTTATACCTAAATATAAGATTACGGAGTTCTTCTAAAGGCACTGCAGTTATACCGTCGAATCTCTATGTAGACTTCAGTGGGTTAAAGGAGCTTTATTAACTTAAATATGTTAAACTAATGATTTGAAGGATTTCGATATCGATTGCTAAATGTGCATATACAAGAAAATCAAATTCATACCTAAATATAAGATAACGGAATTCTTCTAAATGCACAGCCGTTATGCCGTTATGGCTTTATGTAGACTTCAGAAAGACATCGAGGGTTAATTAACGTAAATATGTTAAACTAATGATTTGAAGCATTTCGATATCGATTGCTAGATATGTAAATACAAGAAAATCGACTTTATACCTAAATATAAGATAACGGATTTCTGCTACATGCACTGCCGTTTAGCCGTTATGGCTTTATGTTAACTTTAGTTCGTTAAATGAGGTTAATTAACTTAAATATGTTAAACTAATGATTTGAAGCATTTCGTTATCGATTGCTAAATGCGTATATACGACTAAATCGATTTTATACCTAAATATAAGATTACGGAATTCTTCCAAATGCACTGCCGTTATGCCGTTAAGGCTTTATGTAGACTTCGAAGAAGAGGTTATTAACTTAAATATTTTAAAACCCAATTATTTGAACCCTTTCGATATCGATTGCTAAATCGTAATACAAGAAAATCGACTTTATACCTAAATATAAGATTACGGATTCTTCTAAAGGACTGCGTTATCCGTCATCTTATGTAACTTCAGTGGGTTAAAGGGGGTTTATTAACTTAAATATGTTAAACTAATGATTTAAAGGGATTTCGATATCGATTGTTTAATGTATATACAAGAAAAAAAAATTTATACCTAAATATAAGATAACGGAATTCTTCTAAATGCACGCCGTTATGCCGTTATGGCTTTATGTAACTTCAGAAAGAAGGGGTTAATTAACTTAAATATGTTAAACTAATGATTTGAAGCATTTCGATATCGATTGCTAAATGTAATACAAGAAAATCGACTTTATACCTAAATATAAGATAACGGATTTCTTAAATGCACTGCCGTTTGCCGTTATGGCTTTATTTTAATTTTAGTTCGTTAAAGAGGTTAATTAACTTAAATATGTTAAACTAATATTTGAAGCATTTCGTTATCGATTGCTAAATGGTAAAATACGAAAATCGATTTTATACCTAAATATAAGATTACGGAATTTTTCCCAAATGCACTGCCGTTATGCCGAGGCTTTTGTGACTCCAGTAGAAAAAAAAGGTTAATTAACTTAAAAAATTAAACTAATGATTTGAAGCATTTCGATATCGATTGTTAAATGTGTATATACAAGAAAATCGACTTTAACCTAAATATAAGATAACGGAATTTTTCCCAAATGTCTGCCGTTATCCCCCAAGGGTTTTTATTTAAATACGTTAAAAAGGGTTTAAATTTTTTTTTAAAATATGTTAAACTAATGTGAAGCATTTCGATATCCATTGCTAAATATGTAAAACAAAAAATCGACTTTATACCTAAATATAAGATTACGGAATTCTTTAAATGCACTGCGTTTTACCAAGCTTTATGTAACTTCGTCGTTAAAGGTTATTAACTTAAATATTTTAAAACCCAATTATTTGAAGCATTTCGATTTCGATTGCTAAATGCGTAAATACAAAAAATCGCCTTTATACTTAAATATAAGATTACGGAATTTTTCCCAAATGCCCCGTCGTTATAAAGCCATGGCTTTATTAAACCTTAAATTACTTTAAAAGAAGGAAAAATTAACTTAAATATGTTAAACTAAGGGTTTGAGTTTTTTTTATGGGTTTTTAAATGTGTAAATACAAGAAAATCAAATTTATCCCTTTAAAATAAGTTTTCAATTCTTCTACATGCACTGCCGTTATCCCGCCAGGGCCCTTTGTTCCCCTTAAATCGTTAAAAAGGGTTTATTAACTTAAATATTTTAAAAATTAATGATTTGAAGCATTTCGATATCGATTGTTTAAAATGGATATACAAAAAAATTTGAATTATACCTAAAAAAATTTTTAAGGGAATTCTTCTAAATGCCCCGCCGTTAGGGTTTTTAAAGGTTTTAACTTCAGTGTTAAAAAAATTTTAATTAACTTAAATATTTTAAAACCCCAATATTTAAAGCATTTCGAAATCGATTGTTTAAAGGGTATTACAAAAATCGATTTATACCTAAATATAAGAAAAGGGAAATTTCTTAAATTACTGCCGTTATGCCTTTATGGCTTTATTAACTTCAAAAAGTTAAAGAAGGTTAATTAACTTAAATATGAAAACCCAATTATTTGAAGCTTTTTTAATATCGTTTGCTAAATGGTTATACAAGAAAATCGACTTTATCCCCAAATAAAAGGTTTAAAGGAATTTTTCCCAAAGCACTGCCTTTTCCCCCATGGCTTTATTTTAAACTTCAGTGAAAAAGAATTTTTTTTTTAAACTTAAATATGTTAAACTAATGATTTGAAGCATTTCGTTATGATTGCTAAATGGTATATACAAGAAAATCGACTTTATACCTAAATAAAATTAGGGAATTCTTTTTAAATGCACTGCCTTTATGCCGAAGGCTTTTTAACTTCCAAAAGTTAAGAGGTTAATTAACTTAAAATTAAACAAATGATTTAAACCATTTCGATATCGTTGTTTAAATGTGATATACAAAAATTTAAATTTATACCAAAATATAAGTTTAACGGAATTTTTCCAAATGCACTGCCGTTATGCCGAAGGCTTTTGTAAACTTCAGTAAGATAAAAAAGGTTTAAATTTCTAAATTTATGTTAAACAAATTTATTAAAGGTTTTCGATATCGATTGTTTAATGTGTATTACAACAAAATCAAATTTTACCTATCATAAGTTTAACGGAATTCTTAAAAATCCCTTTTCCCTTTAAAGGCTTTTTTTACTTAAGTAAGATAAAAAAGGTTAATTAATTTAAAATATTAACCCATTATTTGAAGCTTTTTGATATCGATTAAAAAATGTGTATATACAAAAAACCGACTTTATTTAAATAAAATACGAATTTTTCCCAAAATTTCCTGCCGTTATGGTTTTTGTAACTTCTTGGCAAAAGGTTATTAACTTAAATATGTTAAACCAGTTATTGAAGCATTTCAATGATTGCAAATGATATATACAAGAAAACCGACTTTTACCTAAATATAAGTTTACGGAAATTTTTCCCAATGACTGCGTTATGCCGAATGGCTTTATTACCTTAAAACCTTTAAAGAAGGTAATTAACTTAAAATGTTAACAATATTTGAAGCATTTCGAATCGATTGCTTAATGCATATATACAAGAAAATCGACTTTATACCTAAATATAAGATAACGGAATTTTTTTAAATACTGCGTTTGCCGATGGCTTTTTTTAAACTTCATTTTTAAAAGAAGGTTATTAACTTAAATTTTAAACCCCATTATTTGAAGCATTTCGAAATCATTGTTTAATGTATATACAAAAAATCGACTTTATACTAAAATATAAGTTTAGGGAAATTCTTAAATACTGCCGTTATGCCGTTTGGCTTTATTTTACTTCATTTTAAAGGGATTTTTTATTTTTTTAAAATATGAAAACCCATTTTTAAAGCATTTCGATATCGATGCAAATGTTATATCAAGAAAATCGACTTTATACCTAAAATAAATTACGGAATTCTTCCAATGACTGCGTTATGCCCCGGGCTTTAATTACCTAAATCTTTAAAAAAGGTAATTAATTAAATATTTAAACTAATTTTGAAGCATTTCGTTATCGATTCTAAATGTGTAATCAAGAAAATCAATTTATACTTAATATAAGAAAACGGAATTCTTCTAATGACTGCCGTTACCGTTAGGTTTATGTTCATTTGTTAAAAATTTTTTTAAAATTAAATATGTTAAACAATATTTAAAGCATTTCGAACCCATTGTTTAATGTGTATACAAAAAATCGTTTTTATACCTAAATATAAGATTAGGGAAATTTCCCTCTAAATGCACTGCCGTTATGCCCAGGCTTTATGAACTTCAGAAAGTAAAAAGGTAATTAACTTAAATATGTTAAACTAATGATTGAAGCATTTCGATATCGATTGCTAAATGGTAAATACAAGAAAATCGACTTTATACTTAAATATAGACTACGGATTTCTTCCAATGTACTGTCGTTATGACGCCATGGTTTTATGTCAACTTCAATACGTTAAAGAAGGATAACTAACTTAAATATGTTAAACTAATGATTTGCGCATTTCGATATCGCTTTCTTAATGTGTATATACAAGAAAACGAATTTATACCTTAACATAAGATTAGGGAATTCTTCTACATGACTGCCGTTATGCCGCCATGGCCTTATGTTAACTTCAGTGCGTTAAATAAGCTTTATTAACTTAAATATGTTAAAATAATGATTTGAAGCATTTCGATATCGATTGCTATATGTGCATATACAAGAAAATCGAATTATACCTAAACATAAGATAACGGAATTCTTCTAAATGCACTGCCGTTATGGCTTTATGTTAACTTCAGTTCGTTAAAGAAAGTTTATTAACTTAGATATGTTACACCAGTTATTTGAAGCATTTCGAAATCGATTGCTTAATGCCTATATACAAGAAATCGATTTTATACCTAAATATAAGACTACGGAATTCTTCCAAGTGTACTGTCGTTATGCCGTCATGGCTTTATATCAACTTCAATACGTTAAAGAAGGTTAATTAACTTAAATATGTTAAACTAATGATTTGAAGCATTTCAATATCGTTTGCTAAATGCGTGTATACAAGAAAATCGACTTTATCCCTTTAATATAAGATTAAGGAATTCTTCTACAAGCACTGCCGTTCTGCCGCCATGGCTTTATGTTAACTTCAGTGCGTTAAAGAAGCTTTATTTACTTAAATATGTTAAACTAATGATTTGAAGCATTTCGATATCGACTGCTAAATGAGTATATACAAGAAAATCGACTTTATACCTAAATAGAATATTACGTAATTCTTCTTAATGCACTGCCGTGATGCCGTTAAGGCTTTTGTAGACTTCACTAAGTTAGAGAGGGTTAATTAACTTAAACATGTTAAACAAATGATTTGAAGCATTTCGATATCGATTGCTTAATGTGCATATACAACCAAATTGACTTTATACCTAACTATAAGATTACGGAATTCTACCAAATGCACTGCCGTTATGCCGCCATGGCTTTATGTAAACATCAGTAAGATAAAGAAGGTTATTTAACTAAATTATGTTAAACTAATTATTCAACGCGTTTCGATATCGATTGCTTAATGTGTATATACAACAAAATCGACTTTATACCTATACATAAGATTACGGAATTCTTCCAAATGCACTCCCGTTAAGGCTTTTGTGGACTTAAGTAAGATAAAGATGGTTAATTAACTAAAATATAATGAACTATTGAGTTGAAGCATCTCGATATCGATTGCTAAGTGTGTATATACAACAAAATCGACTTTATACCTAAATATAAAATTACTGAATTCTTCCAAATGCACTGCCGTTATACCGTTAAGGCTTTGTGTAGACTTCCGTAAGCTAAAAAATGTTGATTAACTTAGATATGTTACACCAGTTATTTGAAGCATTTCAAAATAGATTGCTTAATGCATATATACAAGAAAATCGACTTTATACCTAAATATAAGATACCGGATTTCTTCTAAATGAACTGCCGTTATGCCGTTATGGCATTATGTTAACTTCAGTTCGTTAAAGAAGGTTTATTAACTTAGAGATGTTACACCAGTTATTTGAAGCATTTCGAAATCGATTGCTTAATGCATATATACAAGAAAATCGACTTTATACCTAAATATAAGATTACGGAATTCTTCCAAATATACTGTCGTTATGCCGCCATGGCTTTATAACTACTTCAATATGTTAAGGAAGGTTAATTAACTTAAACATGTTAAACTAATGATTTGAAGCATTTCGATATCCATTGCTAAATGGGTATATACAAAAAAATCGACTTTATACCTGAATATAAGATAACGAGATTCATATAAATATACTGCCGTTATGCCGTTGTGGCTTTATGTAAACTTCAGTAAGATAAAGATGGTTAATTAACTTAATTATGGTAAACTAATAATTTGACGCATTTCGATATCGATTGCTAAATGTGTATAATCAAGAAAATCGACTTTATACCTAACCATAAGATTACGGAATTCTTCCAAATGCACTGCCGTTATGCCACCATGGCTTTAAGTAGACTTCAGTTCGTTAAAAAAGGTTTATTAACTTTAATATATTAAACTAAAATTTGAAGCATTTCGATATCGATTTCTAAATGTGTAAATACCAGAAAATCGATTTTATACCTAAATATAAGACTACGGAATTCTTCTGAATGCACTGCCGTTACACCGTTAAGCCTTTATGTAAACGTCAGTAAGATAAAATAGGCTAAATAACTTAAATACATTTGTTAAACCAGTTATTTGAAGCATTTCGCAATCGACTGCTAAATGTGTAAATACAAAAAATCGATTTTATACCTAAATATAAGATTACGGAATTCTTCTAAATGCACTGTCGTTATGCCGCCAAAGCTTTATGACACCTTCAGTACGTTAAAAAAAGGTTTATTAACTTAAATATGTTAAACTAATGATTTGAAGCATTTCGATATCGATTGCTAAATGTGTAAATACAAGAAAATCGACTTTATACTTAAATATAAGACTACGGAATTCTTCCAAATGTACTGTCGTTATGACGCCATGGCTTTATGTCAACTTCAATACGTTAAAGAAGGATAACTAACTTAAATATGTTAAACTAATGATTTGCAGCATTTCGATATCGCTTTCTTAATGTGTATATACAAGAAAAGCGAATTTATACCTTAACATAAGATTACGCAATTCTTCTACATGTACTGCCGTTATGCCGCCATGGCCTTATGTTAACTTCAGTGCGTTAAATAAGCTTTATTAACTTAAATATGTTAAAATAATGATTTGAAGCATTTCGATATCGATTGCTATATGTGCATATACAAGAAAATCGAATTTATACCTAAACATAAGATAACGGAATTCTTCTAAATGCACTGCCGTTATGGCTTTATGTTAACTTCAGTTCGTTAAAGAAAGTTTATTAACTTAGATATGTTACACCAGCTATTTGAAGCATTTCGAAATCGATTGCTTAATGCCTATATACAAGAAAATCGACTTTATACCTAAATATAAGACTACGGAATTCTTCCAAGTGTACTGTCGTTATGCCGTCATGGCTTTGTATCAACTTCAATACGTTAAAGAAGGTTAATTAACTTAAATATGTTAAACTAATGATTTGAAGCATTTCGATATCGTTTGCTTAATGCTTATATACAAGAAAATCGACTTTATACCTTAATATAAGATTAAGGAATTCTTCTACAAGCACTGCCGTTCTGCCGCCATGGCTTTATGTTAACTTCAGTGCGTTAAAGAAGCTTTATTTACTTAAATATGTTAAACTAATGATTTGAAGCATTTCGATATCGACTGCTAAATGAGTATATACAAGAAAATCGACTTTATACCTAAATAGAATATTACGTAATTCTTCTTAATGCACTGCCGTTATGCCGTTAAGGCTTTTGTAGACTTCACTAAGTTAGAGAGGGTTAATTAACTTAAATATGTTAAACTAATGATTTGAAGCAATTCGATATCGATTGCTTAATGTGCATATACAACCAAATCGACTTTATACCTAAATATAAGATTACGGAATTCTTCCAAATGCACTCCCGTTAAGGCTTTTGTAGACTTAAGTAAGATAAAGATAATTAATTAACTAAAATATAATGAACTATTGAGTTGAAGCATCTCGATATCGATTGCTAAGTGTGTATATACAACAAAATCGACTTTATACCTAAATATCAAATTACTGAATTCTTCCAAATGAACTGCCGTTATACCGTTAAGGCTTTGTGTAGACTTCCGTAAGCTAAAAAATGTTTATTAACTTAGATATGTTACACCAGTTATTTGAAGCATTTCAAAATAGATTGCTTAATGCATATATACAAGAAAATCGACTTCATACCTAAATATAAGATTACGGAATTCTTCCAAATGTACTGTCGTTATGCCGCCATGGCTTTATATGAACTTCATTATGTTAAAAAAGATTAATTAACTTAAATATGTAAAACAAATGATTTGAAGCATTTCGATATCGATTGCTAAATGTGTATATACAAGAAAATCGACTTTACACCTATATATAAGATTACGGAAGTCTTCTTCATGCACTGGCGTTATGCCGCCATGGCTTTATGTTAACTTCAGTGCGTTAAAGAAGCTTTATTAACTTAAATATCTTAAACTAATGAGTTGAAGCATCTCGATATCGATTGCTAGGTGTGTATATACAACAAAATCGACGTTATACTTAAATATAAGATTACGGAATTCTTCCAAATGCACTGCCGTTATGCCGTAATGGCTTTATATTAACTTCAATATGTTAAGGATGGTTAATTAACTTAAACATGTTAAACTAATGATTTGAAGCATTTCGATATCCATTGCTAAATGTGTATATACAAGAAAATCATTTTTATACCTAAATATAAGATAACGAAATTCTTCTAAATGCACTGCCGTTATGCCGTTATGGCATTATGTTAACTTCAGTTCGTTAAAGAAGGTTTATTAACTTAGTTATGTTACACCAGTTAATTGAAGCATTTCGAAATCGATTGTTTAATGCATATATACAAGAAAATCGACTTTATACCTAAATATAAGATAACGGATTTCTTCTAAATGCACTGCCGTTATACCGTTATGGCTTTATGTTTAATTCAGTTCGTTAAAGAAGGTTTATTAACTTAGATATGTTACACCAGTTATATGAAGCATTTCGAAATCGATTGCTTAATGCATATATACAAGCAAATCGACTTTATACCTAAATATAAGATTATGGAATTCTTCCAAATGTACTGTCGTTATGCCGTCATGGCTTTTTATTAACTTCAATATGTTAAGGATGGTTAATTAACTTAAACATGTTAAACTAATGATTTGAAGCATTTCGATATCCATTGCTAAATGTGTATATACAAAAAAATCGACTTTATACCTGAATATAAGATAACGGAATTCATATAAATATACTGCCGTTATGCCGTTGTGGCTTTATGTAAACTTCAGTAAGATAAAGAAGGTTAATTAACTTAAATATGTTAAACTAATGATTTGAAGCATTTCGATATCGATTGCTTAATGCATATATACAAGAAAATCGACTTTATATCTAAATATAAGATAGCGGATTTCTTCTAAATGCACTGCCGTTATGCCGTTATGGCTTTATGTTAACTTCAGTTCGTTAAAGAAGGTGTATTAACTTAGATATGTTACACCAGTTATTTGAAGCATTTCGAAATCGATTGCTTAATGCATATATACAAGCAAATCGACTTTATACCTAAATATAAGACTACGGAATTCTTCCAAATGTACTGTCGTTATGCCGCCATGGCGTTATGTAAACTTCAATACGCCAAAGAAGATTAATTAGCTTAAATATGTTAAACTAATGATTTGAATTATTTCGATATCGATTGCTTAATGCATATATACAAGAAAATCGACTTTATACCTAAATATAAGATAACGGATTTCTTCTAAATGCACTGCCGTTATGCCGTTATGGCTTTATGTTAACTTCAGTTCGTTAAAGAATTCTTCTACATGCACTGCCGTTCTGCCGCCTTGGCTTTATGTTAACTTCAGTGCGTTAATGAAGCTTTATTAACTTAAATATGTTAAACTAATGATTTGAAGAATTTCGATATCGACTGCTTAATGAGCATTTACAAGAAAATCGACTTTATACCTAAATATAATATTACGTAATTCTTCGTAATGCACTGTCGTTATGCCGTTAAGGCTTTTGTAGACTTTAGTAAGATAAAGATGGTTAACTAACTTAAATATGTTAAACTAATGATTTGAAGCATTTCGATATCGATTGTTTAATATGTATATACAACAAAATCGATTTTATACTTAAAAATGTGATAACGGAATTCTCCCAAATTCACTTCCGTTATGCCGTTAAGGCTTTTGTAGTCTTTAATAAGATAAAAAGGGTTAACTAACTCAAATATGTTAAACTGTTGA
>CM050327.1:16002856-16022414 GCA_027475135.1 Bactrocera correcta | reverse complement strand
CAACAAAATCGACGTTATACTTAAATATAAGATTACGGAATTCTTCTATATGCACTGCCTTTATGCCGCCATGGCTTTATGCCAACCTCAGTTCGTTAAAGAAGGTTTATTAACTCAAATATGTTAAACTAATGATTTGAAGCATTTCGATATCGATTGCTAAATGTGTATATACAAGAAAATCGAATTTATACTTAAATATAAGATTAAGAAATTCTTCTACATGCACTGCCGTTCTGCCGCCATGGATTTATGTTAACTTCAGTGCGTTAAAGAAGATTAATTAACTTAAATATGTTAAACTAATGGTTTGAAGCATTTCGATATCGATAGCTAAATATGAATGTACAAGAAAATCGACTTTACACCTATATATAATATTAATTAATTCTCCTTAATGCACTGTCGTTATACCGTTAAGGCTTTGTGTAGACTTCAGTAAGCTAAAAAATGCTTATTAACTTAAATATGGTAAACTAATGATTTGAAGCATTTCGATATCGATTGCTTAATGCATATATACAAGAAAATCATTTTTATACCTAAATATAAGATAACGGAATTCTTCCAAATGCACTGCCGTTATGCCGTTATGGCTTTATGTTAACTTCAGTTCGTTAAAGAAGGTTTATTAACTTAGTTATGTTACACCAGTTAATTGAAGCATTTCGAAATCGATTGTTTAATGCATATATACAAGAAAATCGACTTTATACCTAAATATAAGATAACGGATTTCTTCTTAATGCACTGCCGTTATGCCGTTATGGCTTTATGTTAAATTCAGTTCGTTAAAGAAGGTTTATTAACTTAGATATGTTACACCAGTTATATGAAGCATTTCGAAATCGATTGCTTAATGCATATATACAAGCAAATCGACTTTATACCTAAATATAAGATTACGGAATTCTTCCAAATGTACTGTCGTTATGCCGCCATGGCGTTATGTAAACTTCAATACGCTAAAGAAGATTAATTAGCTTAAATATGTTAAACTAATGATTTGAAGCATTTCGATATCGATTGCTTAATGCATATATACAAGAAAATCGACTTTATACCTAAATATAAGATAACGGATTTCTTCTAAATGCACTGCCGTTATGCCGTTATGGCTTTATGTTAACTTCAGTTCGTTAAAGAAGGTTTATTAACTTAGATATGTTACACCAGTTATTTGAAGCATTTCAAAATCGATTGCTTAATGCATATATACAAGCAAATCGACTTTATACCTAAATATAAGATTATGGAATTCTTCTAAATGTACTGTCGTTATGCCGTCATGGATTTATATTAACTTCAAGATGTTAAGGAAGGTTTATTAACTTAAACATGTTAAACTAATGATTTGAAGCATTTCGATATCCATTGCTAAATGTGTATATACAACAAAATCGACTTTATACCTGAATATAAGATAACGGAATTCATATAAATATACTGCCGTTATGCCGTTATGGCTTTATGTAAACTTCAGTAAGATAAAGAAGGTTAATTAACTTAATTATGGTAAACTAATGATTTGACGCATTTCGATATCGATTGCTAAATGTGTATAATCAAGAAAATCGACTTTATACCTAAACATAAGATTACGGAATTCTTCTAAATGCGCTGCCGTTATGCCACCATGGCTTTATGTAAACTTCCGTACGTTAAAAAGGGTTTATTAACTTAAATATATTAAACTAAAATTTGAAGCATTTCGATATCGATTTCTAAATGTGTATGTTCCAGAAAATCGATTTTATACCTAAATATAAGACTACGGAATTCTTCTGAATGCACTGCCGTTACACCGCTAAGCCTTTATGTAAACGTCAGTAAGATAAAATAGGCTCAATAACTTAAATACATTTGTTAAACCAGTTATTTGAAGCATTTCGAAATTGACTGCAAATGTGTAAATACAAAAAATCGATTTTATACCTAAATATAAGATAAGGGAATTCTTCTAAATGCACTGTCGTTAAGCCGCCAAAGCTTTATGTCACCTTCAGTACGTTAAAGAAGGTTAATTAACTTATATATGTTAAACTAATGATTTAAAGCATTTCGATATCGTTTGCTAAATGTGTAAATACCAGAGAATCGACTTTATACCTAAATATTAGACTACGGAATTCGTCCAAATGTACTGTCGTTATGACGCCATGGCTTTATGTCAACTTCAATACGTTAAAGAAGGTTTATTAACTCAAATATGTTAAACTAATGATTTGAAGCATTTCGATATCGCTTTCTAGATGTGTATATACAAGAAAATCGAATTTATACCTAAACATAAGATTACGGAATTCTTCTACATGCCCTGCCGTTATGCCGCCATGGCTTTATGTTAACTTCAGTGCGTTAAATAAGCTTTATTAACTTAAATATGTTAAAATAATGATTTGAAGCATGTCGATATCGATTGCTAAATGTGTATATACAAGAAAATCGAATTTATACCTAAATATAAGATTAAGGAATTCTTCTACATGCACTGCCGTTCTGCCGCCTTGGCTTTATGTTAACTTCAGTGCGTTAATGAAGCTTTATTAACTTAAATATGTTAAACTAATGATTTGAAGAATTTCGATATCGACTGCTAAATGAGCTTTTACAAGAAAATCGACTTTATACCTAAATATAATAATACGTAATTCTTCTTAATGCACTGCCGTTATGCCGTTAAGGCTTTTGTAGACTTTAGTAAGATAAAGATGGTTAACTAACTTAAATATGTTAAACTAATGATTTGAAGCATTTCGATATCGATTGTTAAATATGTATATACACCAAAATCGATTTTATACTTAAAAATGTGATAACGAAATTCTTCCAAATGCACTTCCGTTATGCCGTTAAGGCTTTTGTAGTCTTAAATAAGATAAAGAGGGTTAATTAACTCAAATATGTTAAACTGTTGAGTTGAAGCATCTCGATACCGATTGCTAAGTGTGTATATACAAGAAATCGACTTTATACCTAAATATAATATTACGGAATTCTTCTAAATGCACTGCCATTATGGCTTTATGTTAACTTCTGTTCGTTAAAGAAGGTTTATTAACTTAGATATGTTACACCAGTTATTTGAAGCATTTAGAAATCGATTGCTTAATGCCTATATACAAGAAAATCGAATTTATACCTAAATATAAGACTACGGAATTCTTCCAAGTGTACTGTGGTTATGCCGCCATGGCTTTATATCAACTTCAGTACGTTCAAGAAGGTTAATTAACTTAAATATGTTAAACTGATGATTTGAAGCATTTCGATATCGCTTGCCAAATGTGTATATACAAGAAAATCGAATTTATACCTAAACATAAGACTACGGAATTCTCCTACATGCACTGCCGTTGTGCCATTAAGGCTCTTGTAGACTTTAGTAAGATAAAGAGGGTTAATTAACTCAAATATGTTAAACTGTTGAGTTGAAGCATCTCGATATCGATTGCTAAATGTGTATATACAAAAAATCGACTTTATACCTAAATATAATATTACGTAATTCTTCTAAATTCACTGCCATTATGCCGCAATGGCTTTATGCCAACTTCA
This sequence comes from Bactrocera correcta, assembly GCA_027475135.1. NCBI lineage: Eukaryota > Metazoa > Arthropoda > Insecta > Diptera > Tephritidae > Bactrocera > Bactrocera correcta. Next base: position 16,018,856 of record CM050327.1, on the reverse strand, counting down.
GTTCGTTAAAGAAGGTTAAATAACTTAAATATGTTAAACTAATGATTTGAAGCATTTCGACATCCAATGCTAAATAAGTATATACAACAAAATCGACTGTATACCTAAATAAGATTACATAAGATTACGGAGTTCTTCCAATTGCACTGCCGTTATGTCGCCATGGCTTTATGTAATTAAATATGTTAAACTAATGATTTAAGGCATTTCGATATCGATTACTAAATGCGTATATACAAGAAAATCGACTTTATACCTAAATATAAGATTAAGGAATTCTTCTACATGCACTGCCGTTCTGCCGTCTTGGCTTTATGTTAACTTCAGTGCGTTAAAGAAGCTTTATTAACTTAAATAAGTTAAACTAATGATTTGAAGCATTTCGATATCGATTGCTAAATGAGTATATACAAGAAAATCGACTTTATACCTAAATATAATATTACGTAATTCTTCTTAATGCACTGCCGTTATGCCGTTAAGGCGTTTGTAGACTTCAGTAAGATAAAGAGGGTTAATTAACTTAAATATGTTAAACTAATGATTTGAAGCATTTCGATATCGATTGCTTAATGCATATATACAAGAAAATCGACTTTATACATAAATATAAGATTACGGAATTCTTCCAAATGTACTGTCGTTATGCCGCAGTGGCTTTATATCAACTTCGATATGTTAAAGAAGGTTAATTAACTTTAATATGTTAAACTAATGATTTGAAGCATTTCGATATCGATTGCTTAATGTGCATATACAACAAAATCGACTTTATACCTAAATATAAGATTACGAAATTCTTCCAAATGCACTTCCGTTATGCCGCCATGGCTTTATGTAAACTTCAGTAAGATTGCTAAATGCGTATATACAAGAAAATCGACTTTATACCTAAATATAAAATTGCGGAATTTTTACAAATGTACTGTCGTTATGCCGCCATGGCTTTATGCCAACTTCAGTTCGTTAAAGAAGGTTTATTAACTTAAACATATTAAACTAATGAGTTGAAGCATTTCGATATCGATAGCTTAATGAGTATATACAAGAAAATCGACCTTATACCTAAATATGAGATAACGGAATTCTTCTAAATGCACTGCCGATATGCCGTTAAGGCTTTTGTAGACTTCAGTAAGTTAAAGAGGGTTAATTAACTTAAATATGTTAAACTAATGATTTGAAGCATTTCAAAATCGATTGCTAAATGTTTATATACAAGAAAATCGACTTTATACCTAAATACAAGATTGCGGAATTCTTCTAAATGCACTGCCGTTATACCGTTATGGCTTTATGTAAACTTCAATAAGATAAAGAAGGTTAATTAAATTAAATATGTTAAACTAATGATTTGAACCATTTTGATATCGATTGCTAAATGTGTATAACAACAAAATCGATTTTATACCTAAATACGAGATTACGGAGTTTTTCCAAATGCACTGCCGTTATACCGTTATGGCTTTATGTAAACTTCAGTAAGATTAAGAAGGTTAATTATCTTAAATATGTTAAACTAATGATTTGAAGCATTTCGATATCGATTGCTTGATGTGTATATACAAGAAAATCGACTATATACCTAAATATAAGTTTACGGAATTCTTCCAAATGTACTGTCGTTATGCCGCCATGGCTTTATATCACCTTCAATACGTTAAAGAAGGTTAATTAACTTAAATATGTTAAACTAATGATTTGAAGCATTTTGATATCGATAGCTAAATGTGTATAACAACAAAATCGATTTTATACCTAAATACGAGATTACGGAGTTTTTCCAAATGCACTGCCGTTATACCGTTATGGCTTTATGTAAACTTCAGTAAGATAAAGAAGGTTAATTATCTTAAATATGTTAAGCTAATGATTTGAAGCATTTCGATATCGATTTCTAAATGTGTATATACAAGAAAATCGACTTTATACTTAATATAAGATTACGGAATTCTTCTAAATGCACTGCCGTTATGCCGGCATGGCTTTATGCCAACTTCAGTTCGTTAAAGAAGGTTTATTAACTTAAATATGTTAAACTAATGATTTGAAGCATTTTGATATCGATTTCTAAATGTGTGTATACAAGAAAATCGACTTTAGACTTAACCTTTAACTGGTGACAAGCGGTCTCACAGGCCGAGCGGAGTCAGTGAAATATCATTTCACCCCCTTCCCCGCGCTTCCTTTGTTTCAACGACTCAGTATATTCGAGTTTAATTGCGTTCACGCCGTACAGTAGGACAGTTGCGTCGTATTGTCTCATATCGGTAAATTATATCGACATAAACTTCGGCTTAGGCCTCTCAGACCTTACGTCACCACTTGTGTAACTTTTTTATATAATTTTGCTTTATTATTTTTTTCGTATTTTTACAGTTTTTACTAACAATGGGTGATTCTGAACCTACAAAAAAGAAGCGTAAGGAGTTAGGAGTTAAAAATGTAGTGTCGAGCAGTGTGATTGAAGTTTATTTGGCTCAGGAAGATTCAAGTGGATCAGAAGCTGAAAATGTTCCCGAAAACTTCATCTTAGAGCAAAGTGATCACGACTCGCATAGTGAACAAATTGTTTCTGAAGACGAAAAACAAATTCAAGGGAATCAGCAGTCAGAAGGTGACAGTGATGATGAGCCGTTATCAAGATTTGTTAGATGTTTCTTTGGAAAAAATCGTTTCAAATGGGCAAAAAATTCGCCAAACAGAGTTGTGCGAACAAGCCAGCACAACATTATAGCTCGTGTGCCGGAATCGAGGTTGAATGTCCACGACGAGAGATACCCCTTTTCACTGTGGAAGAAAATAATGAGTTCGGATATCTTAGAAGAAATATTGAAGTGGACAAATGAGAAAATTCGTGAACTCAAATTGAAGCACAGCAGAGAAAATCGTACTGCGTTTAGTATCTTCAATGCATCATAGTGAGTGTTTTGATGAAAATACAGGCAAACTTGAAATTATTGCCTATTACAATTCAACAAAAGGAGGCGTTGATGAGATAGATAAAAAATGCTCCATATACACCTGCAGTCGTTGATCGCGAAGATGGCTTGTGGTGATATTTTATCGAATGGTGGACATAAGTACGGTGAACGCACATGTTTTATATCAAGCTGATGGTGCCAATTTTATTGATCGTGGGCAATTCATAAAAATATTGGCTAGAAACGCGGTATTAACACACATGCAGCGCCGAGTTTATAATACCCACATTCCACGCGATATACGCCTCAACTTAGCGCGTATTTTGGGTTCTGATTTTCCACCAGAACCACAAAACTCCGACGATGTACCAAAATCACCGAAAACCTGTGCCAGTTGTCCTCCTAAGTTAAACCGCAAGTCTAATTACCAATGCCATTCATGTAAAAAACATGTATGATTGCAGTGCGTTAAACAATTATGCCCTGACTGCCAATAAAAATTACCATAGATTGACCATTGCCAGTTTTTTAAATTATATTTGTGAATTAGTATTTAATTTTTTTTTTGTTAATAAATATACCTTAACTATATTGATAAATAGTATTTTTGTTATTATTTGTTGATTTAATTTTTTTGAGCGTGATTATTAATCTTATCTCTAGATTTTTGATTTTAGTTCCTACATAGATTGTATCAGAAAGTTAATAATTAAAAATCACATTTAGAGTCTATTTAGTAGTTTTATTTTATCCTTTTATATATTCGATTAATGGTTTGAAAGACTGCAGTAAGCTATCGTATATAGTTTCGATGCTATAGACCCTATAAAGCAGCGGCCTCTTAGACCGCTCGTCACCAGTTAAGTTACACAAAAACCATGTCACCAGTTAAAGGTTAATATAAGATTACGGAATTCTTCTAAATGCACTGCCGTTATACCGTAATGGCTTTATGTAAACTTCAGTAAGATAAAGAAGGTTTCTTAACTTAAATATGTTAAACAAGTTATTTGAAGCATTTCGATATCGATTGCTTAATGCATATATACAAAAAAATCGACTTTATACCTAAATATAAGATTACGGAATTCTTCCAAAAGTACTGTCGTTATGCCGCCATGGCTTTATATCAACTTCAAAACGTTAAAGAAGGTTAATTAACTTAAATATGTTAAACTAATGATTTGAAGCATTTCGATATCGATTGCTAAATGTGTATATACAAGAAAATCGAATTTATACCTAAATATGAGATTACAGAATTCTTCCAAATGCACTGCCGTTATGCCGTTAAGGCTTTTGTAGACTTAAGTAAGATAGAGATGGTTAATTAACTTAAATATGTTAAACTATTGAGTTGAAGCATCTCGATATCGATTGCTAGGTGTATATATATAACAAAATCGACTTTATACCTAAATATAAGACCACGGAATTCTTCCAAATGCGCTGCCGTTATACCGTTAAGGCTTTATGTAGACTTCAGTAAGCTGAAAAATTTTATTAACTTAATATGTTAAACTAATGATTTGAAGCATTTCGATATCGATTGCTAAATGAGTATATACATGAAAATCGACTTTATACATAAATTTAAGATTACGAAATACTTCTACATGCACCACCGTTATGCCGCCATGTCTTTATGTTAACTTCAGTGTGTGAAAGAAGTTTTACTAACTTAAATATGTTAAACTAATGATATGAAGCATTTCGATATCGACTGCTAAATGTGTATATATAAGCAAATCGACTTTATACCTAAATACAAAATTACGGAATTCTTCTAAATGCACTGCCGTTATGCCACCATGGCTTTATGTTAACTTTTGTTCCTTAAAGAAGGTTTATTAACTTAAATATATGAACCCAGTTATTAATAACATTTCGATATCGATTGCTTAATGAGTATATATAAGAAAATCGACTTTATACCTAAATATAAGATTAAGGAATTCTGCTACATGCACTGCCGTTATCCCGCCATGGCTTTATGCCAACTTCAGTTCGTTAAAGAAGGTTAAATAACTTAAATATGTTAAACTAATGATTTGAAGCATTTCGACATCCAATGCTAAATAAGTATATACAACAAAATCGACTGTATACCTAAATAAGATTACATAAGATTACGGAGTTCTTCCAATTGCACTGCCGTTATGTCGCCATGGCTTTATGTAATTAAATATGTTAAACTAATGATTTAAGGCATTTCGATATCGATTACTAAATGCGTATATACAAGAAAATCGACTTTATACCTAAATATAAGATTAAGGAATTCTTCTACATGCACTGCCGTTCTGCCGTCTTGGCTTTATGTTAACTTCAGTGCGTTAAAGAAGCTTTATTAACTTAAATAAGTTAAACTAATGATTTGAAGCATTTCGATATCGGCTGCTAAATGAGTATATACAAGAAAATCGACTTTATACCTAAATATAATATTACGTAATTCTTCTTAATGCACTGCCGTTATGCCGTTAAGGCTTTTGTAGACTTCACTAAGATAGAGAGGGTTAATTAACTTAAATATGTTAAACTAATGATTTGAAGCATTTCGATATCGATTGCTTAATGCATATATACAAGAAAATCGACTTTATACATAAATATAAGATTACGGAATTCTTCCAAATGTACTGTCGTTATGCCGCAGTGGCTTTATATCAACTTCGATATGTTAAAGAAGGTTAATTAACTTAAATATGTTAAACTATTGATTTGAAGCATTTCGATATCGATTGCTAAATGTGTATGTACAACAAAATCGACTTTATACATAAATTTAAGATTACGGAATTCTTCTACATGCACCACCGTTTTGCCGCCATGGCTTTATGTTAACTTCAGTGTGTTAAAGAAGCTTTATTAACTTAAATATGTTAAACTAATGATTTGAAGCGTTTCGATATCGATTGCTCAATGAGTATATACAAGAAAATCGACTTTATACCTAAATATAAGATTACGTAGTTCTTCTAAATGCACTGCCGTTATGCCGTTAAGGCTTTTGAAGACTTCAGTAAGATAAAGAGGGTTAATAAACTTAAATATGTTAAACTAATGATTTGAAGCATTTCGATATCGATTGCTAAATGAGTATATACAAGAAAATCGAATTCATACCTAAGTATAAGATTACGTAATTCTTCTAAATGCCCTGCCGTTATGCCGTTATGGCTTTATATAAATTTCAGTACGTTAAAGAAGGTTAATTAACTTAAAAACTTAAACTAATGATTTGAAGTATTTCGATATCGATTGCTAAATGTGTATATACAAGAGAATCGATTTTATACCTAAATATAAGATTACGGAATTCACCCAAATATACTGCCGTTATGCCGTTACGGCTCTATGTAAACTTCAGTATGATAAAGAAGGTTAATTAACCTAAATATGCTTAACCAGTTATTTGAAGCATTTCGATGTCGATTGCTAATTGCGTATGCGTACAAAACCGACTTTATACCTAAATATAAGATAACCGTTATGCCAACTTCAGTTCGTTAAAAAAGGTTTATGAACTTAAATATTTTAAACTAATGATTTGTAGCATTTCGATATCGATTGCTCAATGTGTATACAAGAAAATCGACTTTATACCTAAATATAAGATAACGGAATTCCTTTAAATGCACTGCCGTTATACCGTTAAGGCTTTATGTAGACTTCAGTAAGATAAAGAAGTAAATTAACTTAAATATGTTAAACTAATGATTTGAAGCATTTCGTTATCGATTGCTAAATATGTATATACAAAAAAATCGACTTTATACCTAAATATAAGATGACGGAATTCTTTAAAAAGCACTGCCGTTATGCCGCTAAGGCTTTATGTAGACTTCAGTAAGATAAAGAAGTAAATTAACTTAAATATGTTAAACTAATGATTTGAAGCATTTCGATATCGATTGCCTAATGCATATATACAAGAAAATAGATTTATACCTAAATATAAGATAACGGAATTATTCTGAATGCAGTGCTGTTATGCCGTTATGGCTTTATGTTAACTTCAGTTCGTTAGAGAAGGTTTATTAACTCAAATATGTTAAACCAGTTATTTGAAGCATTTCGAAATCGATTGCTTAATGCATATATGCAAGAAAGTCGATTTTATACCTAAATATAATATTACGGAATTCTTCCAAATGTACTGTCTTTATGCCGTTAAGGCTTTTGTAGACTGCCGTAAGATAGAGAGGGTTAATTAACTTAAATATGTTAAACTAATAATTTGAAGCATTTCGATATCGAATGCTAAATGTGTATATACAAAATATCGACTTTATGCCTAAATATAAGATTACGGAATTCCTCTATATGCACTGCCGTTATGCCGCCATGGCTTTATGCCAACTTCAGTTCGTTAAAGAAGGTTTATAAACTCAAATATGTTAAACTAATGATTTGAAGCTTTTCGATACCGATTGCTAAATGTGTATATACAAGAAAATCGATTTATACCTAAATATAAGATAACGAAATTCTTCTAAATGCACTGCTGTTATGCCGTTATGGCTTTATGTTAACTTCAGTTCGTTAGAGAAGGTTTGTTAACTTAAATATGTTAAACCAGTTATCTGAAACATTTCGAAATCGATTGCTTAATGCATATATGCAAGAAAATCGACTTTATACCTAAATATGATATTACGGAATTCTTCCAAATGTACTGTCTTTATGCCGCCATGGCTTTATATAAACTTCAATACGTTAAAGAAGGTTAATTAACTTAAAAATGTTTAACTAATGATTTGAAGCATTTCGATATCGATTGCGAAATGTGTATATACAACAAAATCGACTTTTTACCTAAATATAAGATTACGAAATTCTTCTAAATGCTTTGCCGTTATGCCGTTAAGCCGCTTGTAGGCTTCAGGAAGATAAAGAGGGTTAATTAACTTAAATACGTTAAACTAATGATTTGAGGCATTTCGATATCGATTGCCAAACGCGCATATACAACAAAATCGACTTTATACCTAAATATAAGATTACGGAATTCTTCTAAATGCACTGCCGTTATACCGTTATGGCTTTATGTAAACTTCAGTAAGTTAAAGAGGGTTAGTTAACTTAAATATGTTAAACTAATGATTTGAACCATTTCGATATCGATTGCTAAATGAGTATATACAAGAAAGTCGACTATATACTTATATATAAGAGTAAGGAATTCTTCTACATGCACTGCCGTTATGCCGCCATGGCCTTATGTTAACTTCAGTGCATTAAAGAAGCTTTATTAACTTAAATATATTAAACTTATGATTTGAAGCATTTCGATATCGATTGCTAAATGAGTATTTATAAGAAACTCGACTTTATACCTAAATATAAGAATACGTCATTCTTCCAAATGTACTGTCGTTATGCCGCCATGGCTTTATATCACCTTCAATACGTTAAAGATGGTTAATTAACATAAATATGTTAAAATAATGATTTGAAGCATTTCGTTATCGATTGCTAAATGTGTATATACAAGAAAATCGAATTTATACACAAATGTAAGATTACGGAATTCTTCTACATGCACTGCCGTTATGCCGCCATGGCTTTATGTAAACTTCAGTAAGATAAAGAAGGTTAATTAACTTAAATATATTAAAGTAATGATTTGAAGCATTTCGATGTCCATTGCTAAATGAGTATATACAACAAAATCGACTTTATACCTGAATATAGGATAACGGAATTCTCCCAAATGCACTGCCGTTATGCCGCCATGGCTTTATGTGAACTTCAGTAAGATAAAGAAGGATAATTAACTTAAATATGTTAAACTAATGATTTGAAGCATTTCAATATCGGTTGCTAAATGTGTATATACAAGAAAATCGACTTTATACATAAATATAAGATTACGGAATTCTTCCAAATGTACTGTCGTTACGCCGTCATGGCCTTATATCAACTTCAATATGTTAAAGATGGTTAATTAACTTAAATATATTAAACTAATGATTTGAAGCATTTCGATATCCATTGCTTAATGTGTATATACAACAAAATCGTCTTTATACCTAAATATAAGATTACGGAATTCTTCCAAATGCACTGCCGTTATGCCGCCATGGCTTTATGTAAACTTCAGTAAGATAAAGAAGGTTAATTAACTTAAATATGTTAAACTAATGATTTGAGGCATTTCGATATCGATTGCTAAATGTGTATATACAATAAAATCGACTTTAAACCTAAATATAAGATTACGGAATTCTTCTAAATGCACTGCCGTTATGCCGCCATGGATTTATGTAAACTTCAGTAAGATAAAGAAGGTTAATTAACTTAAATATGTTAAACTAATGATTTGAGGCATTTCGATATCGATTGCTAAATGTGTATATACAAGAAAATCGACTTTAAACCTAAATATAAGATTACGGAATTCTTCTATATGCACTGCCGTTATGCCGCCATGGATTTAAGTAAACTTCAGTAAGATAAAGAAGGTTAATTAACTTAGCTATGTTTAACCAGTTATTTGAAGCAATTCGAAATCGATTGCTTAATGCATATATACAAGAAAATCGACTTTATACATAAATATAAGATTACGGAATTCTTCCAAATGTACTGTCGTTATGCCGTCATGGCTGTATATCAACTTCCATATGTTAAGATGGTTCATTAACTTAAATATGTTAAACTAATGATTTGAAGCATTTCGATATCCATTGCTTAATGTGTATATACAACAAAATCGACTTTATACCTAAATATAAGATTACGGAATTCTTCCAAATGCACTGCCGTTATGCCGCCATGGCTTTATGTAAACATCAGTAAGATAAAGAAGGTTAATTAACTTAAATATGTTAAACTAATGATTTGAGGCATTTCGATATCGATTGCTAAATGGGTATATGCAACAAAATCGACTTTATACCTATATATAAGATTACGGAATTCTTCTACATGCACTGCCGTTATGCCGCCATGGCTTTACGTTAACTTCGGTGCGCTAAAGAAGGTTTATTAACTTAAATATGTTATACTAATGATTTAAAGCATTCCGATATCGATTGCAAAATGTGTATATACAAGAAAATCGACTTTATGCCTAAATATAATATTACGTAATTCTTCTAAATGCACTGCGTTATGCCGTTAAGGCTTTTGTAGACTTCCGTACGATAGAGAGGGTTAATTAACTTAAATATGTTAAACTAATGATTTGAAGAATTTCGATATCGAATGCTAAATGTGCATGTACAAAAAACGAGATTATACCTAAATATAAGATAACGGCATTCTTCTAAATGCACTGCCGTTGTGCCGCCATGGCTTTATATCACCTTCAATACGTTAAAGATGGTTAATTAACATAAATATGTTAAAATAATGATTTGAAGCATTTCGTTATCGATTGCTAAATGTGTATATACAAGAAAATAGAATTTATACTCAAATATAAGATTACGGAATTCTTCTACATGCACTGCCGTTATGCCGCCATGGCTTTATGTAAACTTCAGTAAGATAAAGAAGGTTAATTAACTTAAATATATTAAAGTAATGATTTGAAGCATTTCGATGTCCACTGCTAAATGTGTATATACAACAAAATCGACTTTATACCTAAATATAAGATTACGGAATTCTTCCAAATGCACTGCCGTTATGCCGCCATGGCTTTATGTAAACTTCAGTAAGATAAAGAAGGTTAATTAACTTAAATATGTTAAATTAATGATTTGAGGCATTTCGATATCGATTGCTAAATGCGTATATGCAACAAAATCGACTTTATACCTAAATATAATATTACGTAATTCTTCTAAATGCACTGCCGTTATGCCGTTAAGGCTTCTGTAGACTTCCGTAAGATAGAGAGAGTTAATTAACTTAAACATCTTAAACTAATGATTTGAAGAATTTCGATATCGAATGCTAAATGTGTATGTACAAAAAACGACATTATACCTAAATATAAGATAACGGAATTCTTCTAAATGCACTGCCGTTGTGCCGCCATGGCTTTATGCCAACTAAAGTTCGTTAAAGAAGGTCTATAAACTCAAATACGTTAAACTAATGATTTGAAGCTTTTCGATATCGATTGCTTAATGTCTATATACAACAAAATCGATTTATACCCAAATATCAGATAACGGAATTCTTCTAAATGCACTGCCGTTATGCCGTTATGGCTTTATGTTAACTTCAGTACGTTAAAGAAGGTTAATTAACTTAAATATGTTAAACTAATGATTTGAAGCATTTCGATATCGATTGCTAAATGTGTATATACAACAAAATCGACTTTATACCTAAATATAAGATTACGGAATTCTTCCAAATGCACTGCCGTTATGCCGTTATGGCTTTATGTTAACTTCAGTACGTTAAAGAAGGTTTATTAACTTAAATATGTTAAACTAATGATTTGAAGCATTTCGATATCGATTGCTAAATGAGTATATACAAAAATCGACTTTATACCTAAATATAAGATACGGAATTCTTCCAAATGACTGCCGTTATGCCGTCATGGCTTTATGTAACTTCAGTACGTTAAAAAAGGTTAATTAACTTAAATATGTTAAACTAATGATTTGAAGCATTTCGATATCGATTGCTAAATGTATATATACAAGAAAATCGACTTTATACCTAAATATAAGATTAATTCGGAATTCTTCCAAATGTACTGCCGTTATGCCGCCAGGCTTTAGTAAACTTCAATACGTTAAAGAAGGTTTATTAATTTTAATATGTTAAACTAATGTTTGAAGCATTTCGATATCGATTGCTAAATGTGTAAATACAAGAAAATCGACTTTATACCTAAATAAATTATAATTACGGAATTCTTCTAAATGCACTGCCGTTATGCCGTTAGGCTTTATGTTAACTTCAGTAACTAAAGAAGTTTATTAACTTAAATATGTTAAACAATGTTAAGCATTTCGATATCGATAGCTAAATGTGTATATACAAGAAAATCGACTTTATACCTAAATATAAGACTACGGAATTCTTCTAAATGACTGCCGTTATGCCGTCATGGCTTTATGTCAACTTCAGTACGTTAAAGAAGGTTTATTAACTTAAATATGTTAAACTAATGATTTGAAGCATTTCGATATCGATTGCTAAATGCATGTATACAAGAAAATCGACTTTATACCTAAATATAAGATTAACTTACATTCTTCTAAATGCACTGCCGTTATGCCGCCATGGCTTTATGCAACTTCAGAAGTAAAGAAGGTTATATTAACTTAATATGTTAAACTAATGATTTGAAGCATTTCGATATCGATTGCTAAATGTGTAAATACAAGAAAATCGACTTTATACCTAAATATAAGATTAACGGAATTCTTCTAAATGCACTGCCGTTATGCCGATTAAGGCTTTATGTAACTTCAGTTGCTAAAGAAGGTTTATTAACTTAAATATGTTAAACAATATTGAAGCATTTCGATATCGATTGCTAAATGTGTATATACAAGAAAATCGACTTTATACCTAAATATAAGATTACGGAATTCTTCCAAATGTACTGTCGTTATGCCGCCATGGCTTATATGCCACTTCAGATACGTTAAAGAAGGTTTATTAACTTAAATATGTTAAACTAATGATTTGAAGCATTTCGATATCGATTGCTAAATGTGTATATACAAGAAAATCGACTTTATACCTAAATATAAGATTACGGAACTCTTCTAAATGTATTGCCGTTATGCCGCCATTGCTTTATGCCAACTTCAGTACGATAAAGAAGGTTATTAACTTAATATGTTAAACTAATGATTTGAAGCATTTCGATATCGATAACTAAACGTGTATCTAAAAGAAAATCGACTTTATACCTAAATATAAGATTACGGAATTCTTCTACATGCACTGCCGTTATGCCACCATTGCTTTATGCCAACTTCAGTTCGTTAAAGAATGTTTATGAACTTAAATATTTTAAACTAATGAATTGAAGCATTTCGTTATCGCTTGCTAAATGTGTATATACAAGAAAATCGAATTTTTACCTAAACATAATATTACGCAATTCTTCCAAATGTACTGTCGTTATGCCGCCATGGCCTTATATAAACTTCAATACGTTAAAGAAGGTTAATTAACTTAAATAAGTTACACTAATGAGTTGAAGCGTCTCGATATCGATTGCTAAATGTGTATATACAACAAAATCGACTTTATATATAAATATAAGATTACGGAATTCTTCCAAATGCACTGCCGTTTTACTGCTATGGCTTTATGTAAACTTCAGTAAGTTAAAGAAGGTTAATTAACTTAAATATGTTAAACTAATTATTTGAAGCATATCAATATCGATTGCTATGTGTGTATACGCAACAAAATCGACTTTATACCTAAATAAAAGATTACGGAATTCTTCCAAATGCACTGCCGTAATGTTGCCATGGCTTTATGTAACTTCAGTAATATAAAGAAGGTTAATTAACTTAAATATGTTAAACTAATGATTTGAGGCATTTCTTTATCGATTCCTAAATGTGTGTACACAAGAAAATCGATTTTGTACCTAAATATAAGATTACGGAATTCTTCTAAATGCACTGCCGTTATGCCGCCATGACTATAAGCCAACTTTCGTTCGTTAAAGAAGGTTTATGAACTTAAATATGTTAAACTAATGATCTGAAGCATTTCGATATCGATTGCTAAATGTGTGTATACAAGAAAATCGACTTTATACCTAAATATAAGATTACGGAATTCTTCTACATGCACTGCCGTTATGCCGTTAAGGCGTTTGTAGACTTCAGTAAGATAAAGAGGGTTAATTAACTTAGATATGTTAAAATAATGTTTTGAAACATTTCCATATGGATTGCTAAATGAGTATATACAAGAAAATGGACTTAATACCTGAATATAAGATTACGGAATTCTTCTAAATGCACTGCCGTTATACCGTTGAGGCTTTTGTAGACTTCAGTAGGATAAAGAAGGTTAATTATCTTAAATATGTTAAACTAATGATTTGAAGCATTTCGATGTCGATTGCTAAATGCGTATATACAACAAAATCTTGATACCTGAATATAAGATTACGGAACTCTTCCAAATGCACTGCCGTTATGCCGTTAAGGGGTTTGTAGACTTCAGTAAGATAAAGAGGATTAATTAACTTAAATTTGTTAAACTAATGATTCGAAACATTTCGATATCGATTGCGAAATGTGTATATACAAGAAAATCGAATTTATACCTAAACATAAGATTACGCAATTCTTCCAAATGTACTGTCGTTATGCCGCCATGCCTTTGTGTCACCTCCAAAAACGTTAAAGAAGGTTTATTAACTTAAATATTTTAAACTAATGATTTGGAGCCTTTCGATATCGATTGCCTAATGAGCATATACAAGAAAATCGAATTCATACCTAAATATAAGATTACGTAGTTCTTCTAAATGCACTGCCGTTATGCCGCCATGGCTTTATATCAACTTTAATACGTTCAAGAAGATTAATTAACTTAAATATGTTAAACTAATGATTTGAAGCATTTCGATATCGCTTGCTAAATGTGTATATACAAGAAAATCAAATTTATACCTAAACATAAGATTACGGAATTCTTCCAAATGTACTGTCGTTATGCCGCCATGACTTTAAGCCAACTTCCGTTCGTTAAAGAAGGTTTATTAACTTAAATATGTTAAACTAATGATTTGAAGCATTTCGATATCGATTGCTAAATGGTATATACAAGAAAATCGACTTTATACCTAAATATAAGATTACGGAATTCTCCTAAATGCACTGCCGTTATACCGTTAAGGCTTTTGTAGACTTCAGTAGGATAAAGAAGGTTAATTATCTTAAATATGTTAAACTAATGATTTGAAGCATTTCGATATCGATTTCGAAATGTGTATATAGAAGAAAATCGAATTTATACCTAAACATAAAATTACGCAATTTTTCCAAATGTACTGTCGTTATGCCGCCATGGCTTTGTATCACCTCCAATACGTTAAAGAAGGTTTATTAATTTATATGTGTTACACTAATGATTTGGAGCATTTCGATATCGATTGCTAAATGGTATATACAAGAAAAACGACTTTATAGCTAAATATAAGATTACGGTACACTTCTAAATGCATTGCCGTTATGCCGCCATTGCTTTATGCCAACTTCAGAAAGATAAAGAAGGTTAATTAACTTAAATATGTTAAACTAAAGATTTGAAGCATATCGATATCGATTGCGAAATGTGTATATAAAAGAAAATCGAATTTATACCTAAATATAAGATTAAGGAATTCTTCTACATGCACTCCCCGTTATGCCGCCATTGCTTTATGCCAACTTCAGTTCGCTAAAGAAGGTTTATGAACTTAAATATGTTAAACTAATGAATTGAAGCATTTCGATATCGCTTGCTAAATGTGTATATACAAGAAAATCGAATTTATACCTAAACATAAGATTACGGAATTCTTCCAAATGTACTGTCGTTATGCCGCCATGGCCTTATATCCACTTCAATACGTTAAAGAAGGTGTTGTTATCTTAAATATGTTAAACTAATAATTTGATGCATTTCGATATCGATTGCTAAATGTGTGTATACAAAAAAATCGGCTTTATACCTAAATATAAGATTACGGAACTCTTCTAAATGCATTGCCGTTATGCCGCCATTGCTTTATGCCAACTTCAGTTCGATAAAAAAGGTTAAACTAATGATTTGAAGCATTTCGATATCGATAGCTAAACGTGTATATAAAAGAAAATCGACTCTATACCTAAATATAAGATTACGGAATTCTTCTACATGCACTGCCGTTATGCCACCATTGCTTTATGCCAACTTCAGTTCGTTAAAGAAGGTTTATTAACTTAAATATGTTAAACTAATGGTTTGAAGCATTTCGATATCGATTGCTAAATGAGTATATACAAGAAAATCAAATTCATACCTAAATATAAGATAACGTAATTCTTCTAAATGCACTGCTGTTATGCCGTTAAGGCTTTATGTTAAATTTAGTGATTTGAAGCATTTCGTTATCGATTGCTAAATGCGTATATACAACAAAACCGACT
>CM050327.1:15940356-16002356 GCA_027475135.1 Bactrocera correcta | reverse complement strand
ATGGCTATATGCCAACTTCATATCGTTAAAGAAGGTTTATTAACTTAAATATGTTAAACTAATGAGTTGAAGCATTTCGATATCGATTGGTAAATGTGTATATACGAGAAAATCGATTTTATACCCAAAAAAAAGATTACGGAATTCACCCAAATATACTGCGTTATGCCGTTATGGCCTTATGTAAACTTCAGTAAGATAAAGAAGGGTTATTAACCTAAATATGCTAAACCAGTTATTTGAAGCATTTCGATATCGATTGCTAAATGTGTATATGCAAGAAAATCGACTTTATATCTAAATATAAGATCACGGAATTCTTCCAAATGCACTGCCGTTATGAAGCCATGGCTTTATATCACCGTCATTACGTTAAAGAAGATTAATTAACTTAAACATGTTAAACTAATGGTTTGAAGATTTTTAATATCGATTGCTAAA
This sequence comes from Bactrocera correcta, assembly GCA_027475135.1. Taxonomy (NCBI): domain Eukaryota; kingdom Metazoa; phylum Arthropoda; class Insecta; order Diptera; family Tephritidae; genus Bactrocera; species Bactrocera correcta. Next base: position 16,001,915 of record CM050327.1, on the reverse strand, counting down.
TGTGTAAATACAAGAAAATCGACTATATACCTAAATATAAGATTTCATAATTCTTCTACATGCACTGTCGTTATGCCGCCATGGCTTTGCATCACCTTCAATACGTTAAAGAAGGTTTATTAACTTAAATATGTTACACAACATATACAAGAAAATCGAATTCATACCTAAATATAAGATTACGTAATTCTTCTAAATGCACTGCCGTTATGCCGTTAAGGCTTTTGAAGACTTCAGTAAGATAAAGAGCGTTAATTAATTAAAACATGTTAAACTAATGATTTAAAGCATTTCGATATCGATTGCTAAATGTGTATGTACAACAAGATCGATTTTATACCTAAATATAAGATAACGGAATTCATATAAATATACTGCCGTTATGCCGTTATGGCTTTATGTATACTTCAGTAAGATAAAGAAGGCTAATTATCTTAAATATGCTAAACCAGCTATTTGCAGCATTTCGATATCGATTGCAAAATGTGTATATACAAGAAAATCGAATTTATGGTTAAATATAAGTCTTCGGAATTCTTCCAATTTCGCTGCCGTTATGGCTTTATGTCAACTTCAGTTCGCGAAAGGAGGTTTATTAACTTAAATATGTTAAACCAGTTATCTGAAGCATTTCGATATCGATTGCGAAATGTATATATACAAGAAAATCGACTTTATACCTAAATATAAGATAACGGAATTCTTCCACATGTAATGTCGTTATGCCGCCATGGCTTTATATCACCTTCAGTACGTTAAAGAAGTTTAATTATTTTAAATATGTTAAACTACTGATGTGAAGCATTTCGATAGCTAAATGTGTATATACAAGAAAATCGACTTTATACCTAACTATATGATAACGGAATTCTTCTACATGCACTGCCGTAATGGCGTCATGGCTATATGCCAACTTCAGATCGTTAAAGGAGGTTTATTAACTTAAATATGTTAAGCCAATGAGTTGAAGAATCTCGATATCGATTTCTAAATGTGTATATACAACGAAATCGACTTTATACCTAAATATAGGATTACGGAATTCTTCCAAATGCACTGCCGTTATACCTTTATGGCTTTATGTAAACTTCAGTGCGTTAAAGAAGGTTTATTAACTTAAATATGTTAAACTAATTATTTGAAGTATTTCGCTATCGATTGCAAAATGTGTATATACAAGAAAATCGACTTTATACCTTAATATAAGACTACGGAATTTTTCTAAATGCACTGCCGTTATGCCGCCATTGCTTTATAACAACTTCAATACGTTAAAGAAGGTTAATTAACTTAAATATGTTAAAGTAATGATTTGAAGCATTTCGATATCGCTTGCTAAATGCGTACATACAAGAAAATCAAATTTATACCTAAATATAAGATAACGGAATTCTTCTAAATGCACCGCCGTTATGCCGTTAAGGCTTTATGTAGACTTCAGTAAGACAGAGAGGGTTAATTAACTTAAATATGTTAAACTAATGATTTGAAGCATTTCGATATCACTTGCTAAATGCGTACATACAAGAAAATCAAATTTATACCTCAATATAAGATAACGGAATTCTTCTAAATGCCCCTGCCGTTATGCCGTTAAGGCTTTATGTAACTTAAAGAAACGACAGAGGGGGTTAATTAACTTAAATATGTTAAACTAATTATTTGAAGCATTTCGATATCGATTGCTAAATGTGTATATACAAGAAAATCGACTTTATACCTAAATATAAGATACGGAATTCTTCTAAATGCACTGCCGTTATGCCGCCATGGCTTTATGTCAACTTCAGTAGTTAAAGAAGGTTAATTAACTTAAATATGTTAAACTAATGATTTGAAGCATTTCGATATCGATTGCTAAATGTGTATATACAACAAATCGATTTATACCTAAATATAAGATAACGGAATTCTAAATACTGCCGTTATGCCCTTAGGCTTAGTTAAACTGCAGTAAGATAAAGAAGGTTTATTAACTTAAATATGTTAAACTAATTATTTGAAGCATTTCGATATCGATTGCAAAATGTGTATATACAAGAAAATCGACTTTATACCTAAATATAAGACTACGGAATTCTTCTAAATGCACTGCCGTTATGCCGTTATGGCTTTATGTCAACTTCATTCGTTAAAGAAGGTTAATTAACTTAAATATGTTAAAGTTATTGAAGCATTTCGATATCGATTGCAAATCATATATACAAGAAAATCGATTTATACCTAAATAAGATTACGGAATTCTTCCAATGATTGCGTTATGCCGCAGGCTTTATTACTTCAGTAGTTAAAGAAGGTTAATTATTTTAAATATGTTAAACTAATGGTTTGAAGCATTTCGATATCGATTGCTAAATGTGTAATACAAGAAAATCGATTTATACCTAATATAAAATAACGGAATTCTTCTAAATGCACTGCCGTTATCCGTTAAGGCTTTATTAGACTTCGTAAGCTAAAAAATGTTTATTAACTTAATATGTTAAACTAATATTTGAAGCATTTCGATAGCTAAATGTGTATATACAAGAAAATCGACTTTTACCTAAATAAGATAACGGAATTCTTCTACATGCCCTGCCGTAATGCCGCCATGGCTTATGCCAACTTCAGTCGTTAAAGAGGTTTATTAACTTAAATATGTTAACCAATGATTAAAGCATTCGATATCGATTGCTAAATGTGTATATCAACAAAATCGACTTTATACCTAAATATAGATTACGGAATTCTTCGAAATGCACTGCCGTTTTACCTTTATGGCTTTATGTAAACTTCAGTAAGATGAAGAAGGTTAATTAACTTAAATATGTTAAATTAATGATTTGAAGCATTTCGTTATAGATTGCTGAATGTGTATATACAAGAAAATCAACTTTGTACCTAAATATAACATTACGGAATTCTTCTAAATGCACTGCCGTTATGCCGCCATGGCTTTATATAAACTTCAATGCGTTAAAGAAGGTTAATTAACTTAAATATATTAAAATAATGATTTGAAGCACTTCGGTATTGCTCGCTTAATGTGTATATACAAGAAAATGGAATTTATACCTAAATATAAGATAACAAAATTCTTCTAAATGCACTGCCTTTATGCCGTTAAGGCTTTATGTAGGCTTCAGTAAGATAGAGAGGGTTAATTAAATAAATATGTTAAACTAATGATTTGAAGCATTTCGATATAGATTGCTAAATGTGTATATACAACAAAGTCGACTTTATACCTAAATATAAGATAACGGAATTCTTCCAAATGTACTGTCGTTATGCCGCCATGGCTTTGTATCACCTTAAATACGTTAAAGAAGGTTAATTATTTTAAATATGTTTAACTAATGGTTTGAAGCATTTCGATATCGATTGCTAAATGTGTAAATACAAGAAAATCGACTTAATACCTAAATATAAAATTATAACATTACGGAATTCTTCTAAATGCACTGCCGTTATGCCGTTAAGGCTTTATATCAACTTAAATACGTTAAAGAAGGTAAATTATTTTAAATATGTTAAACTAATGGTTTGAAGCATTTCGATATCGATTGCTAAATGTGTAAATACAAGAAAATCTACTTTATACCTAAATATAAGATTACGGAATTCTTCTAAATGCACTGCCGTTATGCCGCCATGGCTTTATATCAACTTCAATACGTTAAAGAAGGTTAATTAACTTAAATATGTTAAACTAATGATTTGAAGCACTTCGATATCGCTTGCTAAATGTGTATATACAAGAAAATCGAATTTATACCTAAATATAAGATAACAGAATTCTACTTTATGCAGACTTCAGTGCGTTAAAGAAGGTTTATTAACTTAAATATGTTAAACTAATTATTTGAAGTATTTCGCTATCGATTGCAAAATGTGTATATACAAGAAAATCGACTTTATACCTTAATATAAGACTACGGAATTTTTCTAAATGCACTGCCGTTATGCCGCCATTGCTTTATAACAACTTCAATACGTAAAGAAGGTTAATTAACTTAAATATGTTAAAGTAATGATTTGAAGCATTTCGATATCGCTTGCTAAATGCGTACATACAAGAAAATCAAATTTATACCTAAATATAAGATAACGGAATTCTTCTAAATGCACCGCCGTTATGCCGTTAAGGCTTTATGTAGACTTCAGTAAGACAGAGAGGGTTAATTAACTTAAATATGTTAAACTAATGATTTGAAGCATTTCGATATCACTTGCTAAATGCGTACATACAAGAAAATCAAATTTATACCTCAATATAAGATAACGGAATTCTTCTAAATGCACCGCCGTTATGCCGTTAAGGCTTTATGTAGACTTCAGTAAGACAGAGAGGGTTAATTAACTTAAATATGTTAAACTAATTATTTGAAGCATTTCGATATCGATTGCTAAATGTGTATATACAAGAAAATCGACTTTATACCTAAATATAAGATAACGGAATTCTTCTACATGCACTGCCGTTATGCCGCCATGGCTCTATGCCAACTTCAGTTTGTTAAAGAAGGTTAATTAACTTAAATATGTTAAACTAATGATTTGAAGCATTTCGTTATCGATTGCTAAATGTGTATATACAACAAAGTCGACTTTATACCTAAATATAAGATTACGGAACTCTTCTAAATGCACTGCCGTTATACCCTTAAGGCCTTAGTTAAACTGCAGTAAGATAAAGAAGGTTAATTAACTTAAATATGTTAAACTAACGATTTGAAGCATTTCGATATCGATTACTAAATGTGTATATACAAGAAAATCGACTTTATACCTAAATATAAGATAACGGAATTCTTCTAAATGCACTTCCGTTATGCCGTTATGGCTTTATGTTAACTTCAGTTCGTTAAAAAAGGTTAATTAACTTAAATATGTTAAACTAATAATTCGAGGCATTTCGTTATCGGTTAATTAATGCGTATATACAACAAAATCGGCTTTATACTTAATATAAGATTACGGAACTCTTCCAAATGCACTGCCGTTATAAGATAAAGAGGATTAATTAACTTAAATATGTTACACTAATGATTTGAAGCATTTCGATATCGGTTGCTAAATGTGTATATACAAGAAAATCGACTTTATACCTAACTGTAAGATTACGGAATTCTTCCAAATGTACTGTCGTTATGCCGCCATGGCTTTATATCAACTTCAATATGTTAAAGAAGGTTAATTATTTTAAATATGTTAAACTAATGGTTTGAAGCATTTCGATATCGATTGCTAAATGTGTAAATACAAGAAATTCGAATTCATACCTAAATATAAAATTATAACATTAAGGAATTCTTCTAAATGCACTGCCGTTATACCGTTAAGGCTTTATGTAGACTTCAGTAAGATAAAGAGGGTTAATTATTTTATATATGTTAAACTAATGATATGAAGCATTTCGATGTCGATTGCTAAATGCTTATATACAATAAAATCAAATTAATACCTAAATATAAGATAACGGAATTCTTCTAAATGCACTGCCGTTATGCCGTTATGGCTTTATGTTAACTTCAGTTCGTTAAAGAAGGTTAATTAACTTAAATATGCTAAACCAGTTATTTGAAGCATTTCGATATCGATTGCTAAATGCGTATATACAACAAAATCGCCTTTATACCTAAATATAAGATTACGGAATTCTTCTAAATGCACTGCCGTTATGCTGTTAAGACTTTTGTAGACTTCAATAAGATAAAGAGGGTTAATTATCTTAAATATGTTAAACCAATGAGTTGAAGCATTTCGATATCGATTGCTTAATGCATATATACCAGAAAATCGACTTTATACCTAAATATAAGATTACGGAAGTCTTCCACTTGTACTGCCGTTATGCCGCCATGGCTTTATATCACCTTCAGTACGTTAAAGAAGGTTAATTATTTTAAATATGTTGAACTAATGGTTTGAAGCATTTCGATATCGATTGCTAACTGTGTAAATACAAGAAAATCGATTTTATGCCTAAATATAAAATTATAACATTACGGAATTCTTCTAAATGCACTGCGGTTATTCCGTTAAGGCTTTATGTAGACTTCAATAAGCTAAAAATGTTTATTAACTTAATTTGTTAAAGTAATGAGTTGAAGCATCTCGATATCGATTGCTAAAGGTGTATATACAAGAAAATCGACTTTATACCTAAATATAAGATTACGGAACTCTTCTTTATGTAAACTTCAGTAAGCTAAAAAATGTTTATTAACTTAGTATGTTAAACTAATGATTTGAAGCATTTCGATAACGATAGCTAAATGTGTATATACAACAAAATCGGCTTTGTACCCAAATATAAGATTACGGAACTCTTCTAAATGCACTGCCGTTATGCTGTTAAGGCTTTTGTAGACTTCAATAAGATAAAGAGGGTTAATTTTGTTAAATATGTATAACTAATGATTTGAAGCATTTCGATATCCATTGCTAAATGTGTATATACAACAAAATCGACTTTATACCTAAACATAAGATTACGGAATTCTTCCAAATGCACTGCAGTTATACCGTTAAGGCTTTATGTTAACTTCAGTTCGTTAAAGAAGGTTAATTATTTTAAATATGTTAAACTAATGGTTTGAAGCATTTCGATATCGATTGCTAAATGTGTAAATACAAGAAAATCTACTTTATACCTAAATATAAGATTACGGAATTCTTCTAAATGCACTGCCGTTATGCCGCCATGGCTTTATATCAACTTCAATACGTTAAAGAAGGTTAATTAACTTAAATATGTTAAACTAATGATTTGAAGCACTTCGATATCGCTTGCTAAATGTGTATATACAAGAAAATCGAATTTATACCTAAATATAAGATAACAGAATTCTACTTTATGCAGATTTCAGTGCGTTAAAGAAGGTTTATTAACTTAAATATGTTAAACTAATTATTTGAAGTATTTCGCTATCGATTGCAAAATGTGTATATACAAGAAAATCGACTTTATACCTTAATATAAGACTACGGAATTTTTCTAAATGCACTGCCGTTATGCCGCCATTGCTTTATAACAACTTCAATACGTTAAAGAAGGTTAATTAACTTAAATATGTTAAAGTAATGATTTGAAGCATTTCGATATCGCTTGCTAAATGCGTACATACAAGAAAATCAAATTTATACCTAAATATAAGATAACGGAATTCTTCTAAATGCACTGCCGTTATGCCGTTAAGTATTTATGTAGACTTCAGTAAGACTGAGAGGGTTAATTAACTTAAATATGTTAAACTAATGATTTGAAGCATTTCGATATCGATTGCTAAATATGTAAATACAAGAAAATCGACTTTATACCTAAATATAAGATTACGGAATTCTTCTAAATGCACTGCAGTTATACCGTTAAGGCTTTATGTAGACTTCAATAAGATAAAGAGGGTTAATTACCTTAAATATGTTAAACTAATGATTTGAAGCATTTCGATATCACTTGCTAAATGCGTACATACAAGAAAATCAAATTTATATCTAAATATAAGATAACGGAATTCTTCTAAATGCACCGCCGTTATGCCGTTAAGGCTTTATGTAGACTTCAGTAAGACAGAGAGGGTTAATTAACTTAAATATGTTAAACTAATGATTTGAAGCATTTCGATATCACTTGCTAAATGCGTACATACAAGAAAATCAAATTTATACCTCAATATAAGATAACGGAATTCTTCTAAATGCACCGCCGTTATGCCGTTAAGGCTTTATGTAGACTTCAGTAAGACAGAGAGGGTTAATTAACTTAAATATGTTAAACTAATTATTTGAAGCATTTCGATATCGATTGCTAAATGTGTATATACAAGAAAATCGACTTTATACCTAAATATAAGATAACGGAATTCTTCTACATGCACTGCCGTTATGCCGCCATGGCTCTATGCCAACTTCAGTTTGTTAAAGAAGGTTAATTAACTTAAATATGTTAAACTAATGATTTGAAGCATTTCGTTATCGATTGCTAAATGTGTATATACAACAAAGTCGACTTTATACCTAAATATAAGATTACGGAACTCTTCTAAATGCACTGCCGTTATACCCTTAAGGCCTTAGTTAAACTGCAGTAAAATAAAGAAGGTTAATTAACTTAAATATGTTAAACTAACGATTTGAAGCATTTCGATATCGATTACTAAATGTGTATATACAAGAAAATCGACTTTATACCTAAATATAAGATAACGGAATTCTTCTAAATGCGCTGCCGTTATGCCGTTATGGCTTTATGTTAACTTCAGTTCGTTAAAAAAGGTTAATTAACTTAAATATGTTAAACTAATAATTCGAGGCATTTCGTTATCGGTTAATTAATGCGTATATACAACAAAATCGGCTTTATACTTAATATAAGATTACGGAACTCTTCCAAATGCACTGCCGTTATAAGATAAAGAGGATTAATTAACTTAAATATGTTACACTAATGATTTGAAGCATTTCGATATCGGTTGCTAAATGTGTATATACAAGAAAATCGACTTTATACTTAAATATAAGGTAACGGAATTCTTCCAAATGTACTGTCGATACGCCGCCATGGCTTTGTATCACCTTCAATAGGTTAAAGAAGGTTAATTTTTTTAAATATGTTAAACTAATGGTTTGAAGCATTTCGATATCGATTGCTAAATGTGTAAATACAAGAAATTCGAATTCATACCTAAATATAAAATTATAACATTAAGGAATTCTTCTAAATGCACTGCCGTTATACCGTTAAGGCTTTATGTAGACTTCAGTAAGATAAAGAGGGTTAATTATTTTAAATATGTTAAACTAATGATATGAAGCATTTCGATGTCGATTGCTAAATGCTTATATACAATAAAATCAAATTAATACCTAAATATAAGATAACGGAATTCTTCTAAATGCACTGCCGTTATGCCGTTATGGCTTTATGTTAACTTCAGTTCGTTAAAGAAGGTTAATTAACTTAAATATGCTAAACCAGTTATTTGAAGCATTTCGATATCGATTGCTAAATGCGTATATACAACAAAATCGCCTTTATACCTAAATATAAGATTACGGAATTCTTCTAAATGCACAGCCGTTATGCTGTTAAGACTTTTGAAGACTTCAATAAGATAAAGAGGGTTAATTATCTTAAATATGTTAAACTAATGAGTTGAAGCATTTCGATATCGATTGCTTAATGCATATATACCAGAAAATCGACTTTATACCTAAATATAAGATTACGGAAGTCTTCCACTTGTACTGCCGTTATGCCGCCATGGCTTTATATCACCTTCAGTACGTTAAAGAAGGTTAATTATTTTAAATATGTTGAACTAATGGTTTGAAGCATTTCGATATCGATTGCTAACTGTGTAAATACAAGAAAATCGATTTTATGCCTAAATATAAAATTATAACATTACGGAATTCTTCTAAATGCACTGCGGTTATTCCGTTAAGGCTTTATGTAGACTTCAATAAGCTAAAAATGTTTATTAACTTAATTTGTTAAAGTAATGAGTTGAAGCATCTCGATATCGATTGCTAAAGGTGTATATACAAGAAAATCGACTTTATACCTAAATATAAGATTACGGAACTCTTCTTTATGTAAACTTCAGTAAGCTAAAAAATGTTTATTAACTTAGTATGTTAAACTAATGATTTGAAGCATTTCGATAACGATAGCTAAATGTGTATATACAACAAAATCGGCTTTGTACCCAAATATAAGATTACGGAACTCTTCTAAATGCACTGCCGTTATGCTGTTAAGGCTTTTGTAGACTTCAATAAGATAAAGAGGGTTAATTATGTTAAATATGTATAACTAATGATTTGAAGCATTTCGATATCCATTGCTAAATGTGTATATACAACAAAATCGACTTTATACCTAAATATAAGATTACGGAATTCTTCCAAATGCACTGCAGTTATACCGTTAAGGCTTTATGTTAACTTCAGTTTGTTAAAGAAGGTTAATTATTTTAAATATGTTAAACTAATGGTTTGAAGCATTTCGATATCGATTGCTAAATGTGTAAATACAAGAAAATCTACTTTATACCTAAATATAAGATTACGGAATTCTTCTAAATGCACTGCCGTTATGCCGCCATGGCTTTATATCAACTTCAATACGTTAAAGAAGGTTAATTAACTTAAATATGTTAAACTAATGATTTGAAGCACTTCGATATCGCTTGCTAAATGTGTATATACAAGAAAATCGAATTTATACCTAAATATAAGATAACAGAATTCTACTTTATGCAGATTTCAGTGCGTTAAAGAAGGTTTATTAACTTAAATATGTTAAACTAATTATTTGAAGTATTTCGCTATCGATTGCAAAATGTGTATATACAAGAAAATCGACTTTATACCTTAATATAAGACTACGGAATTTTTCTAAATGCACTGCCGTTATGCCGCCATTGCTTTATAACAACTTCAATACGTTAAAGAAGGTTAATTAACTTAAATATGTTAAAGTAATGATTTGAAGCATTTCGATATCGCTTGCTAAATGCGTACATACAAGAAAATCAAATTTATACCTAAATATAAGATAACGGAATTCTTCTAAATGCACTGCCGTTATGCCGTTAAGTATTTATGTAGACTTCAGTAAGACTGAGAGGGTTAATTAACTTAAATATGTTAAACTAATGATTTGAAGCATTTCGATATCGATTGCTAAATATGTAAATACAAGAAAATCGACTTTATACCTAAATATAAGATTACGAAATTCTTCTAAATGCACTGCAGTTATACCGTTAAGGCTTTATGTAGACTTCAATAAGATAAAGAGGGTTAATTATCTTAAATATGTTAAACTAATGATTTGAAGCATTTCGATATCACTTGCTAAATGCGTACATACAAGAAAATCAAATTTATATCTAAATATAAGATAACGGAATTCTTCTAAATGCACCGCCGTTATGCCGTTAAGGCTTTATGTAGACTTCAGTAAGACAGAGAGGGTTAATTAACTTAAATATGTTAAACTAATGATTTGAAGCATTTCGATATCACTTGCTAAATGCGTACATACAAGAAAATCAAATTTATACCTCAATATAAGATAACGGAATTCTTCTAAATGCACTGCCGTTATGCCGTTAAGGCTTTATGTAGACTTCAGTAAGACAGAGAGGGTTAATTAACTTAAATATGTTAAACTAATTATTTGAAGCATTTCGATATCGATTGCTAAATGTGTATATACAAGAAAATCGACTTTATACCTAAATATAAGATAACGGAATTCTTCTACATGCACTGCCGTTATGCCGCCATGGCTCTATGCCAACTTCAGTTTGTTAAAGAAGGTTAATTAACTTAAATATGTTAAACTAATGATTTGAAGCATTTCGTTATCGATTGCTAAATGTGTATATACAACAAAGTCGACTTTATACCTAAATATAAGATTACGGAACTCTTCCAAATGCACTGCCGTTATACCCTTAAGGCCTTAGTTAAACTGCAGTAAGATAAAGAAGGTTAATTAACTTAAATATGTTAAACTAACGATTTGAAGCATTTCGATATCGATTACTAAATGTGTATATACAAGAAAATCGACTTTATACCTAAATATAAGATAACGGAATTCTTCTAAATGCACTGCCGTTATGCCGTTATGGCTTTATGTTAACTTCAGTTCGTTAAAAAAGGTTAATTAACTTAAATATGTTAAACTAATAATTCGAGGCATTTCGTTATCGGTTAATTAATGCGTATATACAACAAAATCGGCTTTATACTTAATATAAGATTACGGAACTCTTCCAAATGCACTGCCGTTATAAGATAAAGAGGATTAATTAACTTAAATATGTTACACTAATGATTTGAAGCATTTCGATATCGGTTGCTAAATGTGTATATACAAGAAAATCGACTTTATACTTAAATATAACGTAACGAAATTCTTCCAAATGTACTGTCGATACGCCGCCATGGCTTTGTATCACCTTCAATAGGTTAAAGAAGGTTAATTTTTTTAAATATGTTAAACTAATGGTTTGAAGCATTTCGATATCGATTGCTAAATGTGTAAATACAAGAAATTCGAATTCATACCTAAATATAAAATTATAACATTAAGGAATTCTTCTAAATGCACTGCCGTTATACCGTTAAGGCTTTATGTAGACTTCAGTAAGATAAAGAGGGTTAATTAACTTAAATATGTTAAACTAATGATTTGAAGCATTTCGAAATGGAATGCTAAATGAGTATATACAAGAAAATCGACTTTATAACTAAACATAAGATTACGGAATTCTTCTAAATGCGCTGCCGTTATGCTGCTAAGGCTTTTGTAGACTGCAATAAGATAAAGAGGGTTAATTATTTTAAATATGTTAAACTAATGATATGAAGCATTTCGATGTCGATTGCTAAATGCTTATATACAATAAAATCAAATTAATACCTAAATATAAGATAACGGAATTCTTCTAAATGCACTGCCGTTATGCCGTTATGGCTTTATGTTAACTTCAGTTCGTTAAAGAAGGTTAATTAACTTAAATATGCTAAACCAGTTATTTGAAGCATTTCGATATCGATTGCTAAATGCGTATATACAACAAAATCGCCTTTATACCTAAATATAAGATTACGGAATTCTTCTAAATGCACAGCCGTTATGCTGTAGATTTTAAGACTTCAATAAGATAAAGAGGGTTAATTATCTTAAATATGTTAAACTAATGAGTTGAAGCATTTCGATATCGATTGCTTAATGCATATATACCAGAAAATCGACTTTATACCTAAATATAAGATTACGGAAGTCTTCCACTTGTACTGCCGTTATGCCGCCATGGCTTTATATCACCTTCAGTACGTTAAAGAAGGTTAATTATTTTAAATATGTTGTACTAATGGTTTGAAGCATTTCGATATCGATTGCTAACTGTGTAAATACAAGAAAATCGATTTTATGCCTAAATATAAAATTATAACATTACGGAATTCTTCTAAATGCACTGCGGTTATTCCGTTAAAGCTTTATGTAGACTTCAATAAGCTAAAAATGTTTATTAACTTATTTTGTTAAACTAATGAGTTGAAGCATCTCGATATCGATTGCTAAAGGTGTATATACAAGAAAATCGACTTTATACCTAAATATAAGATTACGGAACTCTTCTTTATGTAAACTTCAGTAAGCTAAAAAATGTTTATTAACTTAGTATGTTAAACTAATGATTTGAAGCATTTCGATAACGATAGCTAAATGTGTATATACAACAAAATCGGCTTTGTACCCAAATATAAGATTACGGAACTCTTCTAAATGCACTGCCGTTATGCTGTTAAGGCTTTTGTAGACTTCAATAAGATAAAGAGGGTTAATTATGTTAAATATGTATAACTAATGATTTGAAGCATTTCGATATCCATTGCTAAATGTGTATATACAACAAAATCGACTTTATACCTAAATATAAGATTACGGAATTCTTCCAAATGCACTGCAGTTATACCGTTAAGGCTTTATGTTAACTTCAGTTCGTTAAAGAAGGTTAATTAACTTAAATATGCTAAACCAGTTATTTGAAGCATTTCGTTATCAATACTAAATGCGTATATGCAACAAAATCGGCTTTATACCTAAACACAAGATTACGGAATTCTTCCAAATGCACTGCCGTTATGGCTTTATCTCAACTTCAGTTCGCTAAAGGAGGTTTATTAACTTAGATATGTTTCACCAGTTATTTGAAGCATTTTGAAATCGATTGCTTAATGCATATATACAAGAAAATCGACTTTATACCTAAATATAAGATTATACCGCATGGCTTTGTATTAACTTCAATATGTTAAAGAAGGTAATTTAACTTAAACATGTTAAACTATTGATTTGAAGCATTTTGATATCTATTGCTAAATGCGTATATACAACAAAATCGACTTAATACCTAAATATAAAATTTTAACATTACGGAATTGTTCTAAATGCACTGCGGTTATTCCGTTAAGGTTTTTTGTAGACTTCAATAAGCTAAAAAATGTTTATTAACTTAATATGTTAAACTAATGATTTGAAGCATTTCGATATCGATATATAAATGCGTATATACAACAAAATCGATTTTATACCTAACTATAAGATTACGGAATTCTTCAAAATGCACTGCAGTTATACCGTTAAGGCTTCACGTAGACTTCAGTGCGTTAAAGAAGGTTAATTAATTTAAATATATTAAGCTAATGAGTTGAAGCATCTCGATATCGATTGCTAAATGTGTATATACAAGAAAATCGACTTTATACCTAAATATAAGATAACGGAATTCTTCTAAATGCACTGACGTTATGAAGACATTGCTTTATATCACCTTCATTACCGTAAAGAAAGTTAATTAATTTAAATGTGTTAAACTAATGATTTGAAGATTTTCGATATTGATTGCTAAATGTGTAAATACAAGAAAATCGGCTAAATACCTAAATATAAGATTTCGGAATTCTTCTACATGCACTGTCGTTATGCCGCCATGGTTCCATATCACCTTCATTTCGCTAAAGCAGGTTAATTAACTTAAATATGTTAACCTAATGATTTGAAACATTTCGATATGGATTGCTAAATGAACATATACAAGAAAATCGACTTTATACCTAAATATAAAATTAGGGAACTCTTCTAAATCCACTGCCGTTATGCCGTTAACGCTTTTGTAGACTTCAGTAAGATAAAGACGGTTAATTAACTTAAATATGTTAAACTACTGATTTGAAGCATTTCGATATCGATTGCAAAATGTGTATATACAAGAAAATCGACTTTATGCCTCAATATAAGACTACGGAATTCTTCCAAATGCACTGCCGTTATGGCTTTATGTCAACTTCAGTTCGCTAAAGGAGGTTTATTAACTTAAATATGTTAAACCAGTCATCTGAAGCATTTCGATATCGATTACGAAATGTATATATACAAGAAAATCGACTTTATACCTAAATATAAGATTGCGGAATTCTTCCACATGTACTGTCGTTATGCCGCCATGGCTTTATTTCACCTTCAATACGTTAAAGAAGGTTAATTATTTTAAATATGTTGAACTAATGGGTTGAATCATTTCGATATCGATTGCTAAATGTGTAAGTACAAGAAAATCGACTTTATACCTAAATATAAGATAACGGAATTCTTCCAAATGTACTGTCGTTATGCCGCCATGGCTTTATATAACCTTCAATACGTTAAAGATGGTTAATTAACTTAAATATGTCAAACCAATGATTTGAAGCATTTCGATATCGATTGCTAAATATGTAAATACATGAAAATCGACTTTATACCTAAATATAAGATAACGGAATTCTTCTAAATGCACTGCAGTTATACCGTTAAGACTTTATGTAGACTTCAGTTCGTTAAAGAAGGTTTATTAACTTAAATATGTTAAAATAATGATTTGAAGCATTTCGATATCGATTGCTTAATGCATATATACAAAAAAATCGAATCTATAGCTAATTATAAGACGACGGAATTCTTCCAAATATACTGTCGTTACGACGCCATGGCTTTATATCAACTTCAATAGGTTAAAGAAGGATAATTAACAAAAATACTTTAATCTAATGATTTAAAGCATTTCGATATCGCTTGCTAAATGTGTATATACAAGAAAATCGAATTTATACCTAAACATAAGATTACGGAATTCTTCTACATGCACTGCCGTTATGCCGCCATGGCTTTATGTTAACTTCAGTGCGTTAAAGAAGCTTTATTAACTTAAATATGTTAAAATAATGATTTGAAGCATTTCGATATCGATTGCTAAATGAGTATATACAAAAAAATCGAATTATACCTAAATATAAGATTACGGAATTCTTCCAAATGCACTGCCGTTATGCCGCCATGGCTTTTGTTAACTTCAATGGTTAAAGAAGGTTAATTAACTTAAATATGTTAAACTAATGATTTGAAGCATTTCGATATCGATTGCTAAATGAGTATATACAAAAAAATCGAATCTTATACCTAAATATAAGATTACGGAATTCTTCCAAATGCACTGCCGTTATGCCGATGGCTTTTGTGAACTTCAGTAGTTAAAGAAGGTTAATTAACTTAAATATGTTAAACTGTGATGAAGCATTTCGATATCGATTGCTTAATGCTATATACAAAAAATCGAATTATACCTAAATATAAGATCACGGAATTCTTCTAATACTGTCGTTATGCCGCCATGGCTTTATATCAACTTCATAGTTAAAGAAGTTTATTAACTTAAATATGTTAACTAAGATTTGAAGCATTTCGATATCGAGCTAAATGCTTTCAAAAATCGACTTCATACCTAAATATAAGATTACGGAATTCTTCTAATGCACTGGGTTATGCCGTATGGCTTTTTAACTTAGTCGCTAAAGAAGTTTATTAACTTAATATGTTAACCATTTTGAAGCATTTCGAATCGATTGCTTAATGCATATATACAAGAAAATCGACTTATACTAATATAAGATTAGGAATTCTTCATATTTAGCACGCCATGGCTTTATGAATTCGTAAAGTTTAACTTAAATATGTTAAACAAGATTTTGAAGCATTTCGGTATCGATTGCAAATGTTATATACAAGAAAATCGACTTATACCTAAATATAAGATAACGGAATTCTTCTAATGCACTGTCGTTATGCCGCCATGGCTTTATATCACCTTCAATACGTTAAAGAAGGTTAATTAACTTAAATATGTTAAACTAATGATTTGAAGCATTTCGATATCGATTGCTAAATGTATATATACAAGAAAATCGACTTTATACCTAAATATAAGATTAAGGAATTCTTCTAAATGCACTGCCGTTATCCGCATGGCTTTATGTCAACTTAAATACGTTAAAGAAGGTTAATTAACTTAAATATGTTAAACTCATGGTTTGAAGCATTTCGATATCGATTGCGAAATGTATATATACAAGAAAATCGACTTTATACCTAAATATAAGATTACGGAATTCTTCCAAATGCACTGCCGTTATGCCGCCATGGCTTTATGTAAACTTCAGTACGATAAAGAAGGTAATTAACTTAAATATGTTAAACTAATGATTTGAAGCATTTCGATATCGATTGCTTAATGCTATATACAAGAAAATCGACTTTATACCTAAATAAAGATTACGGAATTCTTCTACATGCACTGCCGTTCTGCCGCCATGGCTTTATGTTAACTTCAGTGCGTTAAAGAAGCTTTATTAACTTAAATATGTTAAACTAATGATTTGAAGCATTTCGATATCGATTGCTAAATGAATATATACAAGAAAATCGACTTTATACTTAAATATAATTTTACGTAATTCTTCTTAATGCACTGCCGTTATGCCGTTAAGGCTTTTGTAGACTTAAGTAAGATAAAGATGGTTACTTAACTAAACTATGTTAAACTAATGATTTGGAGCATTTCGATATCCATTGCTAAATAAGTATATACAAGAAAATTGACTTTATACCTAAATATAAGATTACGGAATTCTTCTACATGCACTGCCGTTATGCCGCCATGGCTTTATGTTAACTTCAGAGCATTAAAGAAGCTTTATTTACTTAAATATGTTAAACTTATGATTTGAAGCATTTCGATATCGATTGCTAAATAAGTGTATACAAGAAAATCGACTTTATACCTAAATATAAGATTACGGAATTCTTCTACATGCACTGCCGATCTGCCGCCATGGCTTTATGTTAAATTAAGTTCGTTAAAGAAGGTTTATTAACTTTAATATATTAAACTATTGATTTGCAGCATTTCGATATCGATTGATAAATGTGTATATACAACAAAATCGACTTTATACCTAAATATAAGATTACGGAATTCTTCCAAATGCACTGCCGTTATGCCGCCATGGCTTTATGTAAACTTCAGTAAGATAAAGAAAGTTAATTAACTTAAATATGTTAAACTAATGATTTGAAGTATTTCGATATCGATTGCTAAATGTGTATAATCAAGAAAATCGACTTTATACCTAATCATAAGATTACGGAATTCTTCTAAATGCACTGCCGTTATGCCACCATGGCTTTAAGTAAACTTCAGTTCGTGAAAAAAGGTTTATTAACTTAAATATATTAAACTAAAATTTGAAGCATTTCGATATCGATTGCTAAATGTGTATATACCAGAAAATCGCCTTTATACCTAAATATAAGATGACGGATTTCTTCTAAATGCACTGCCGTTATGGCTTTATGTTAACTTCAGTTCGTTAAAGAAGGTTTATTAACTTAGATATGTTACACCAGTTAGTTGAAGCATTTCGAAATCGATTGCTTAATGCATATATACAAGTCAATCGACTTTATACCTAAATATAAGATTACGGAATTCTTCCAAATGTACTGTCGTTATGCCGCCATGGCTTTATATCAACTTAAATTTGTTAAGGAAGGTTAATTAACTTAAATATGTTAAACTAATGATTTAAAGCATTTCGATATCCATTGCTAAATGTGTATATACAACAAAATCGACTTTATACCTGAATATAAGATGACGGAATTCATATAAATATACTGCCGTTATGCCGTTATGGCTTTATGTAAACTTCAGTAAGATAAAGAAGGTTAATTAACTTAATTATGGTAAACTAATGATTTGACGCATTTCGATATCGATTGCTAAATGTGTAAATACAAAAAATCGATTTTATACCTAAATATAAGATTACGGAATTCTTCCAAATGCACTGTCGTTATGCCGCCATGGCTTTATGCCAACTTCAGTTCGTTAAAGAAGGTTTATTAACTCAAATATGTTAAACTAATGATTTGAAGCATTTCGATATCGATTGCTAAATGTGTATATACAAGAAAATCGAATTTATACCTAAATATAAGATTACGGAATTCTTCTACATGCACTGCCCTTCTGCCGCCATGGCTTTTTGTTAACTTCAGTTCGTTAAAGAAGCTTTATTAACTTAAATATGTTAAACTAACGATTTGAAGCATTTCGATATCGATTGCTTAATAAGTATATACAAGAAAATCGACTTTATACCTAAATATAATTTTACGTAATTATTCTAAATGCACTGCCGTTATGCCGTTAAGGCTTTTGTAGACTTAAGTAAGATAAAGATGGTTACTTAACTAAACTATGTTAAACTAATGATTTGAAGCATTTCTATATCCATTGCTAAATAAGTATATACAAGAAAATTTACTTTATACCTAAATATAAGATTACGGAATTCTTCTACATGCACTGCCGTTATGCCGCCATGGCTTTATGTTAGCTTCAGTGCATTAAAGAAGCTTTATTTACTTAAATATGTTAAACTTATGATTTGAAGTATTTCGATATCGATTGCTAAATAAGTGTATACAAGAAAATCGACTTTATACCTAAATATAAGATTACGGAATTCTTCTACATGCACTGCCGTTCTGCCGCCATGGCTTTATGTTAAATTCAGTTCGTTAAAGAAGGTTTATTAACTTAAATATGTTAAACTAATGATTTGAAGCATTTCGATATCCATTGCTAAATAAGTGTATACAAGAAAATCGACTTTATACCTAAATATAAGATTACGGAATTCTTCCAAATGCACTGCCGTTATGCCGCCATGGCTTTATGTAAACTTCAGTAAGATAAAGAAAATTAATTAACTTAAATATGTTAAACTAATGATTTGAAGCATTTCGACATCGATTGCTAAATTCGTATATACAACAAAATCGACTTTATACCTAAATATAAGATTACGGAATTCTTCCAAATGCACTGCCGTTATGCCGCCATGGCTTTATGCCAACTTCAGTTCGTTAAAGAAGGTTTATTAACTCAAATATCTTAAACTAATGATTGGAAGCATTTCGATACCGATTGCTAAATGTGTATAATCAAGAAAATCGACTTTATACCTAATCATAAGATTACGGAATTCTTCCAAATGCACTGCCGTTATGCCACCATGGCTTTAAGTATACTTCAGTTCGTTAAAAAAGGTTTATTAACTTAAATATATTAAACTAAAATTTGAAGCATTTCGATATCGATTGCTAAATGTGTATATACCAGAAAATCGACTTTATACCTAAATATAAGATAACGGATTTCTTCTAAATGCACTGCCGTTATGGCTTAATGTTAACTTAAGTTCGTTAAAGAAGGTTTATTAACTTAGATATGTTACACCAGTTATTTGAAGCATTTCGAAATCGATTGCTTAATGCATATATACAAGACAATCGACTTTATACCTAAATATATAAGATTACGGAATTCTTCCAAATGTACTGTCGTTATGCCGCCATGGCTTTATATCAACTTAAATTTGTTAAGGAAGGTTAATTAACTTAAACATGTTAAACTAATGATTTAAAGCATTTCGATATCCATTGCTAAATGTGTATATACAACAAAATCGACTTTATACCTGAATATAAGATGACGGAATTCATATAAATATACTGCCGTTATGCCGTTATGGCTTTATGTAAACTTCAGTAAGATAAAGAAGGTTAATTAACTTAATTATGGTAAACTAATGATTTGACGCATTTCGATATTGATTGCTAAATGTGTATAATCAAGAAAATCGACTTTATACCTAAACATAAGATGACGGAATTCTTCTAAATGCACTGCCGTTATGCCACCATGGCTTTAAGTAAACTTGAGTTCGTTAAAAAGGTTTATTAACTTAAATATATTAAACTAAAATTTGAAGCATTTCGATATCGATTGCTAAATGTGTATATACCAGAAAATCGATTTTATACCTAAATATAAGATTACGGAATTCTTCTAAATGCACTGTCGTTATGCCGCCAAAGCTTTATGTCACCTTCAGTACGTTAAAGAAGATTTATTAACTTAAATATGTTAAACTAATGATTTGAAGCATTTCGATATCGATTGCTAAATGTGTAAATACAAGAAAATCGACTTTATACCTAAATATAAGACTACGGAATTCTTCCAAATGTACTGTCGTTATGACGCCATGGCTTTACGTCAACTTCAATACGTTAAAGAAGGATAACTAACTTAAAAATGTTAAACTAATGATTTGCAGCATTTCGATATCGCTTTCTAAATGTGTATATACAAGAAAATCGAAATTATACCTAAATATAAGATGACGGAATTCCTCTAAATGCACTGCCGTTATGCCGCCATGGCTTTATGTTAACTTCAGTGCGTGAAATAAGCTTTATTAACTTAAATATGTTAAAATAATGATTTGAAGCATTTCGATATCGATTGCTAAATGTGCATAGACAAGAAAATCGAATTTATACCTGAACATAATATAACGAATTCTTCTAAATGCACTGCCGTTATGGCTTTATGTTAACTTCAGTTCGTTAAAGAAAGTTTATTAACTTAGATATGTTACACCAGTTATTTGAAGCATTTCGAAATCGATTGCATAATGCCTATATACAAGAAAATCGACTTTATACCTAAATATAAGACCACGGAATTCTTCCAAGTGTACTGTCGTTATGCCGCCATGGCTTTATATCAACTTCAATACGTTAAAGAAGGTTTATTAACTTAAATATGTTAAACTATTGATTTGAAGCATTTCGATATTGCTTGCTAAATGTGTATATACAAGAAAATCGAATTTATACCAAAACATAAGATTACGGAATTCTTCTACATGCACTGCCGTTATGCCATTAAGGCTTTTGTAAGCTTTAGTAAGATAAAGATGGTTAACTAACTTAAATATGTTAAACTAATGATTTGAAGCATTTCGATATCGATTGCTAAATATGTATATACAACAAAATCGAGTTTATACTTAAATATGTGATAACGGAATTCTTCCAAATGCACTGCCATTATGCCGCCATGGCTTTATGTAAACTTCAGTAAGATAAAGAAGGTTAATTTACTTAAATATGTTAAACTAATGATTTGAAGCATTTCGATATCCATTGCTCAATAAGTATATACAACAAAATCGACTTTATACCTAAATATAGGACTACGGCGTTCTTAAAATTTCACTGCCGTTATGTCGCCATGGCTTTATGTAACTTCAGTAAGATAAAGAAGGTTAATTAACTTAAATATGTTAAACTAATGATTTAAAGCATTTCGATATCGATTACTAAATGCGTATATACAAGAAAATCGACTTTATACCTAAATATAAGATAAAGGAATTCTTCTACATTCACTGCCGTTCTGCCGCCTTGGCTTTATGTTAACTTCAGTGCGTTAAAGAAGCTTTATTAACTTAAATATGTTAAACTAATGATTTGAAGCATTTCGATATCGACTGCTAAATGAGTATATACAAGAAAAGCGACATTATACCTAAATATAAGATGACGGAATTCCTCTAAATGCTCTGCCGTTATGCCGTTATGGCTTTATGTTAACTTCAGTTCGTTAAAAAAGGTTTATTAACTTAAATATATTAAACTAAAATTTGAAGCATTTCGAAATCGATTGCTTAATGCATATATACAAGAACATCGACTTTATACCTAACTATAAGATTACGGAATTCTTCCAAATGTACTGTCGTTATGCCGCCATGGCTTTATATGAACGTCATTACGTTAAAGAAGATTAATTAACAAAAATATGTAAAACAAATGATTTAAAGCATTTCGATATCGATTGCTAAATGTGTATATACAAGAAAATCGAATTTATAACTAAACATAAGATTACGGAATTTTTCTACATGCACTGCCGTTATGCCATTAAGGCTTTTGTAGACTTTAGTAAGATAAAGATGGTAAACTAACTTAAATATGTTAAACTCATGATTTGAAGCATTTCGATATCGCTTGCTGAATCTGTAAATACAAGAAAATCGACTTTATACCTAAATAGAAGATTACGGAATTCTTCTAAATGCACTGCCATTATGCGGCCATGGCTTTATGCCAACTTCAGTTCGTTAAAGAAGGTTAATTAACTTAAATATGTTAAACTAATGATTTTAAGCATTTCGATATCGATTACTAAATGCGTATATACAAGAAAATCGACTTTATACCTTAATATAAGATTAAGGAATTCTTCTACATGCACTGCCGTTCTGCCGCCATGGCTTTATGTTAACTTCAGTGCGTTAAAGAAGCTTTATTAACTTAAATATGTTAAACCAATGATTTGAAGCATTTCGATATCGACTGCTAAATGAGTATATACAAGAAAATCGACTTTATACCTAAATATAATATTACGTAATTCTTCTTAATGTACTGCCGTTATGCCGTTAAGGCTTTTGTAGACTTCAGTAAGATAGAAAGGGTTAATTAACTTAAATATGTTAAACTAATGATTTGAAGCATTTCGATGTCGATTGCTTACTGTGCATATACAACAAAATCGACTTTATACCTAAATATAACATTACGGAATTCTTCCAAATGCACTGCCGTCATGCCGCCATTTCTTTATGTAAACTTCAGTAAGATAAAGAAGGTTATTTAACTTAATTATGTTAAACTAATTATTTGTAGCATTTCGATATCGATTGCTTAATGTGTATATACAACAAAATCGACTTTATACCTATATATAAGATTTCGGAATTCTTCTAAATGCACTGCCGTTAAGGCTTTTGTAGACTTTAGTAAGATAAAGATGGTTAATTGACTAAAATATAATGAAATATTGAGTTGAAGCATCTCGATATCGATTGCTAAGTGTGTATATACAACAAAGACGACTTTATACCTAAACATAAGATTACGGAATTCTTCCAAATGCACTGCCGTTATACCTTTAAAGCTTTGTGTAGACTTCCGTAAGCTAAAAAATGTTTATTAACTTAAATATGTTAAACTAATGACTTGAAGCATTTCGATATCGATTGCTAAGTGTGTATATACAACAAAATCGACTTTATACCTAAATATAATTTTACGTAATTATTCTAAATGCACTGCCGTTATACCGTTAAGGCTTTGTGTAGACTTCCGTAAGCTAAAAAATGTTTATTAACTTAGATATATTACACCAGTTATTTGAAGCATTTCGAAATCGATTGCTTAATGCATATATACAAGAAAGTCGACTTTATACCTAAATATAAGATTACGAAATTCTTCCAAATGTACTGTCGTTATGCCGCCATGGCTTTATATGAACTTCATTACGTTAAAGAAGATTAATTAACTTAAATATGTAAAACAAATTATTTGAAGCATTTTGATATCGATTGCTAAATGTGTATATACAAGAAAATCGACTTTACACATATATATATAAGATTACGGAATTCTTCTTCATGCACTGCCGTTATGCCGCCATGGCTTTATGTTAACTTCGGTGCGTTAAAGAAGCTTTATTAGCTTAAATATTTTAAACTAATGATTTGATATCGATTGCAAAATAAGTATATACAAGAAAATCGACTTTATACCTAAATATAATTTTACGTAATTCTTCTTAATGAACTGCCGTTATGCCGTTAAGACTTTTGTAGACTTAAGTAAGATAAAGATGGTTACTTAACTAAAATATGTTAAACTAATGAGTTGAAGCATCTCGATATCGATTGCTAGGTGTGTATATACAACAAAATCGATGTTATACTTAAATATAAGATTACGGAATTCTTCCAAATGCACTGCCGTTATACCGTTATGGCTTTTTGTAAACTTCAATAAGATAAAGAAGGTTAATTAATTTAAATATGTTAAACTAATGATTTGAAGCCTTTTTATATCGAATGCTAAATGTGTATATACAAAAAAACGACTTTATACCTAAATATAAGATTACGGAATTCTTCTATATGCACTGCCGTTATGCCGCCATGGCTTTATGCCAACTTCAGTTCGTTAAAGAAGGTTTATTAACTCAAATATGTTAAACTAATGATTTGAAGCATTTCGATATCGATTGCTAAATGTGTATATACAAGAAAATCGACTTAATACCTAAATAAAAGATTACGGAATTCTTCCAAATGTACTGTCGTTATGCCGCCATGGCTTTATGTAAACTTCAAAAACGCTAAAGAAGATTAATTAACTTAAATATGTTAAACAAAGTGATTTGAAGCATTTCGATACCCGATTGCTAAATGTGTATATACAACAAAATCGACTTTATACCTTAATATAAGATAACGGAATTCATATAAATTACTGCCGTTATGCCGTTATGGCTTTATGTAAACTTCAGTAAGATAAAGAAGGTTAATTAATTTAAAATTATGTTAAACTAATGATTTAAACGCATTCCGATATCGTTTGCTAAATGTGTATAATTAAGAAAATCTACTTTATACCTAAATATAAGATTACGGAATTCTTCTAAATGCACTGCCGTTATGCCGCCATGGCTTTATGTAAACTTCAGTTCGTTAAAAAAGGTTTATTAACTTAAATATATTAAACTAAAATTTGAAGCATTTCGATATCGATTTCTAAATGTGTATATACAAGAAAATCGATTTTATACCTAAATATAAGATTACGGAATTCTTCCAAATGTACTGCCCGTTACACCGTCAGCCTTTATGTAAACGTCAGAAACGATAAAAAGTTTAAAATTAACTTAAATAATTTGTTAAACCAGTTATTTGAAGCATTTCAAATATCGATTGCAAATGTGAAATATACAAAAAATCGATTTTATACCTAAATAAAATGATTACGGAATTCTTCTAAATGCACTGCCGTTATGCCGCCAAAGGCTTTATTTTAACTTCAGTGCGTTAAAGAAGGTTTATTAACTTAAATATGTTAAACTAATGATTTGAAGCATTTCGATATCGACTGCTAAATGAGTACATACAAGAAAATCGACTTTATAACTAAATATAAGACTACGGAATTCGTCCAAATGTACTGTCGTTATGACGCCATGGCTTTATGTCAACTTCAATACGTTAAAGAAGGATAACTAACTTAAATATATTAAACTATTGATTTGCAGCATTTCGATATCGATTGATAAATGTGTATATACAAGAAAATCGAATTAATACCTAAACATAAGATTACGGAATTCTTCTACATGCACTGCCGTTATGGCGCCTTGGCTTTATGTTAACTTCAGTGCGTTAAATAAGCTTTATTAACTTAAATATGTTAAAATAATTATTTGAAGCATTTCGATATCGATTGCTAAATGTGTATATACAAGAAAATCGAATTTATACCTAAATATAGGATTAAGGAATTCTTCTAAATGCACTGCCGTTATGCCGTTATGGCTTTATGTTAACTTCAGTGCGTTAATGAAGCTTTATTAACTTAAATATGTTAAACTAATGATTTGAAGCATTTCGATATCGACTGCTAAATGAGTATATACAAGAAAATCGACTTTATATCTAAATATAATATTACGTAATTCTTCTTAAATAGTTCACGCAAGTGAGGAAAGTTCTCTGATCGCCATTCACTTGGGAGTGGCCAGAAACGATTCTTTTACATATGACTCAAGCAGCTCACGACTTCCGGTCTTTGACCAAGTATCCTCTGGGTAGCCTAAGAACAGAGGGAAGCGAGACGCATTTGTAGACAGAAAAAGAAAGAGGCCGAAATGCGTGAGTACGAAGAGCGTGATAAGCTGGCCGACAGGGGTAATGCTCGAAAATTCTACGAAAAGATGCGGCGGCTTACAGAAGGTTTCAAGACCGGAGCATACTCTTGTAGAACCCCCAAAGGTGATCTAGTTACCGATGCCCAGAGCATACTTAAATTATGGAGGGAACACTTGTCCAGCCTGCTGAATGGCAGTGAACACACAACACCAGGAGAAAACGAACCCGATACCCCAATCGATGACGATGGAGCAGATGTTCCGTTGCCCGACCATGATGAAGTTCGAATAGCAATTGCCCGCCTGAAAAACAACAAAGCGGCAGGGGCCGACGGATTGCCAGCCGAGCTATTCAAACACGGCGGCGAAGAGCTGATAAGGTGCATGCATCAGCTTCTTTGCAAAATATGGTCGGACGAAAGTATGCCCAACGATTGGAATTTAAGTGTGCTATGCCCAATCCATAAAAAAGGAGACCCCACAATCTGCGCCAACTACCGTGGGATTAGCCTCCTCAACATCGCATATAAGGTTCTGTCGAGCGTATTGTGTGAAAGATTAAAGCCCACCGTCAACAAACTGATTGGACCTTATCAGTGTGGCTTAAGACCTGGTAAATCAACAACCGACCAGATATTCACCATGCGCCAAATCTTGGAAAAGACCCGTGAAAGAAGAATCGACACACACCACCTCTTCGTCGATTTCAAAGCTGCTTTCGACAGCACGAAAAGGAGCTGCCTTTATGCCGCGATGTCTGAATTTGGTATCCCCGCAAAACTAATACGGCTGTGTAAACTGACGTTGAGCAACACGAAAAGCTCCGTCAGGATCGGGAAGGACCTCTCCGAGCCGTTCGATACCAAACGAGGTTTCAGACAAGGCGACTCCCTATCGTGTGACTTTTTCAATCTGCTGCTCGAGAAAATTATTCGAGCTGCAGAACTTAATCGAGCAGGTACAATCTTTTACAAGAGTGTACAGCTGCTGGCGTATGCCGATGATATTGATATCATCGGCCTCAACACCCGCGCCGTTAGTTCTGCTTTCTCCAGACTAAACAAGGAAGCAACTCAAATGGGTCTGGCAGTGAACGAGGGCAAGACGAAATATCTCCTGTCATCAAACAAACAGTCGTCGCACTCGCGACTTGGCACTCACGTCACTGTTGACAGTCATAACTTTGAAGTTGTAGATAATTTCGTCTATTTAGGAACCAGCATTAACACCACCAACAATGTCAGCCTGGAAATCCAACGCAGGATTACTCTTGCCAACAGGTGCTACTTCGGACTGAGTAGGCAATTGAAAAGTAAAGTCCTCTCTCGACGAACAAAAACAAAACTCTATAAGTCGCTCATTATTCCCGTCCTGCTATATGGTGCAGAGGCTTGGACGATGACAACAACCGATGAGTCGACGTTGCGAGTTTTCGAGAGAAAAGTTCTGCGAAAAATTTATGGTCCTTTGCGCGTTGGCCACGGCGAATATCGCATTCGATGGAACGATGAGCTGTACGAGATATACGACGACATTTACATAGTTCAGCGAATTAAAAGACAGCGGCTACGCTGGCTAGGTCATGTTGTCCGGATGGATGAAAACACTCCAGCTCTGAAAGTATTCGACGCAGTACCCGCCGCGGGAAGCAGAGGAAGAGGAAGACCTCCACTCCATTGGAAGGACCAAGTGGAGAGGGACCTGGCTTCGCTTGGAATATCCAATTGGCGCCACGTAGCGAAGAGAAGAAACGACTGGCGCGCTGTTGTTGACTCGGCTATAATCGCATAAGCGGTGTCTACGCCAGAAAAGAAGAAGAAGAATTCTTCTTAATGCACTGCCGTTATGCCGTTAAGGCTTTTGTAGACTTTAGTAAGATAAAGATGGTTAACTAACTTAAATATGTTAAACTAATGATTTGAAGCATTTCGATATCGATTGTTAAATATGTATATACAACAAAATCGATTTTATACTTAACAATGTGATAACGGAATTCTTCCAAATGCACTGCCGTTATGCCGTTAAGGCTTTTGTAGACTTTAATAAGATAAAGAGGGTTAATTAACTCAAATATGTTAAACTGTTGAGTTGAAGCATCTCGATATCGATTGCTAAGTGTGTATATACAAAAAATCGACTTTATACCTAAATATAGTATTATGGATTTCTTCTAAATGCACTGCCATTGTGGCTTTATGCTAACTTCAGTTCGTTAAAGAAGGTTTATTAACTTAGATATGTTACACCAGTTATTTGAAGCATTTCGAAATCGATTGCTTAATGCCTATATACAAGAAAATCGACTTTATACCTAAATATAAGACTACGGAATTCTTCTAAATACACTGCCGTCATGCCAATAAGGCTTTATGTAAAGGTCAGTAAGATGAAGTAGGCTAAATAACTTAAATACATATGTTAAACCAGTTATTTGAAGCATTTCGATAAAGATTGCGAAATATGTATATACAACAAAATCGATTTTATACCTAAATATAAGATTACGGAATTCTTCTAAATGCACTGCCGTTATACCGTTATGGCTTTACGTAAACTTCAGTAAGATAAAGAAGGTTAATTAACTTAAATATGTTAAACCAGTTATTTGAAACATTTCGATATCGATTGGTTAATCCATATATACAAGAAAATCGACTTTATACCTAAATATAAGACTACGGAATTCATCCAAGTGCACTGCCATTATGCCGCCATGGCTTTATGCCAACTTCAATACGTTAAAGAAGGTTAATTAACTTAAATATGTTAAACTAATGATTTGAAGCATTTCGATATCGCTTGCTAAATGTGTATATACAAGAAAATCGAATTTATACCTAAACATAAGATTACGGAATTCTCCTACATGCACTCCCGTTGTGCCATTAAGGCTTTTGTAGACTTTAGTAAGGTAAAGTTGGTAAATAACTTAAATATGTTAAACTTATTTGAAGCATTTCGATAGATTGCAAATATGTATATACAACAAAATCGATTTATTAAATATGATAACGGAATTCTTCCAAATGCACTGCCGTTATGCCGTTAGGCTTTTGTAACTTTAGTAAGATAAAGAAGGTTAATTAACTAAATATGTTAAACTAGTTGAACATTCGATATCGATTGTAAATGTATATACAAAAATCGACTTTATACCTAAATATAAATTACGGAATTCTCAATGCACTGCCATTATGCCGCCATGGCTTTATGCCAACTTCATTCGTTAAAGAAGGTTAATAACTTAAATATGTTAAACTAATGATTTGAAGCATTTCGATATCGCTTGCTAAATGTGTATATACAAGAAAATCGAATTTATACCTAAACATAAGATTACGGAATTCTCCTACATGCACTCCCGTTGTGCCATTAAGGCTTTTGTAGACTTTAGTAAGGTAAAGTTGGTTAACTAACTTAAATATGTTAAACTAATGATTTGAAGCATTTCGATATCGATTGCTAAATATGTATATAAACAAAATCGATTCTAAACTTAAATATGTGATAACGGAATTCTTCCAAATGCACTGCCGTTATGCCGTTAAGGCTTTTGTAGACTTTAGTAAGATAAAGAGGGTTAATTAACTCAAATATGTTAAACTGTTGAGTTGAAGCATCTCGATATCGATTGCTAAATGTGTATATACAAAAAGTCGACTTTATACCTAAATATAATATTACGGAATTCTTCTACATGCACTGCCGTTCTGCCGTCTTGGCTTTATGTTAACTTCAGTGCGTTAAAGAAGCTTTATTAACTTAAATATGTTAAACTAATGATTTGAAGCATTTCGATATCGACTGCTAAATGAGTATATACAAAAAGTCGACTTCATACCTAAATATAATATTACGTAATTCTTCTTAATGCACTGCCGTTATGCCGTTAAGGCTTTTGTAGACTTCACTAAGATAGAGAGGGTTAATTAACTTAAATATGTTAAACTAATGATTTGAAGCATTTCGATATCGATTGCTTAATGCATATATACAAGAAAATCGACTTTATACATATATATACGATTACGGAATTCTTCCAAATGTACTGCCGTTATGCCGCCGTCGCTTTATATCAACTTCGATATGTTAAAGAAGGTTAATTAACACAAATATGTTAAACTAATGATTTGAAGCATTTCGATATCGATTGCTTAATGTGCATATACAACAAAATCGACTTTATACCTAAATACAAGATTACGGAATTCTTCTAAATGCACTGCCGTTATACCGTTCTGGCTTTATGTAAACTACAATAAGATAAAGAAGGTTAATTAAATTAAATATGTTAAACTAATTATTTGAAGCATTTCGATATCGAATGCTAAATGTGTATATACAAAAAATCGACTTTATACCTAAATATAAGATTACGGAATTCTACCAAATGCACTGCCGTTATGCCGTTATGGCTTTATGTAAACTTCAGTAAGATAAAGAAGATTTGTTAACTAAGTTATGTTAAACTAATGATTTGAAGCATTTCGATATCGATTGCTTAATGTGTATATACAAGAAAATCGACTATATACCTAAATATAAAATTACGGAATTCTTCTAAATGTACTGTCGTTATGCCGCCATGGCTTTATATCACCTTCAATACGTTAAAGAAGGTTAATTAACTTAAATATGTTAAACTAATGATTTGAAGCGTTTTGATATCGATTGCTAAATGTGTATAACAACAAAATCGATTTTATACCTAAATACAAGATTACGGAGTTTTTCCAAATGCACTGCCGTTATACCGTTATGGCTTTATGTAAACTTCAGTAAGATAAAGAAGGTTAATTATCTTAAATATGTTAAACTAATGATTTGAAGCATTTCGATATCGATTGCTAAATGCGCATATACAACGAAATCGACTTATGCCTAAATATAAGATTACGGAATTCTTCTACATGCACTGCCGTTATGCCGCCATGGCTTTATGTTAACTTCGGTGCGTTAAAGAAGCTTTATTAACTTAAATATTTTAAACTAATGATTTGATATCGATTGCAAAATAAGTATATACAAGAAAATCGACTTTATACCTAAATATAATTTTACGTAATTCTTCTTAATGCACTGCCGTTATGCCGTTAAGGCTTTTGTAGACTTAAGTAAGATAAAGATGGTTACTTAACTAAAATATGTTAAACTAATGAGTTGAAGCATCTCGATATCGATTGCTAGGTGTGTATATACAACAAAATCGATGTTATACTTAAATATAAGATTACGGAATTCTTCCAAATGCACTGCGGTTATACCGTTATGGCTTTAGGTAAACTTCAATAAGATAAAGAAGGTTAATTAATTTAAATATGTTAAACAAATGATTTGAAGCATTTTTATATCGAATGCTAAATGTGTATATACAAAAAAACGACTTTATACCTAAATATAAGATTACGGAATTCTTCTATATGCACTGCCGTTAAGCCGCCATGGCTTTATGCCAACTTCAGTTCGTTAAAGAAGGTTTATTAACTCAAATATGTTAAACTAATGATTTGAAGCATTTCGATATCGATTGCTAAATGTGTATATATAAGAAAATCGAATTTATGCCTAAATATAAGATTACGGAATTCTTCTACATGCACTGCCGTTCTGCCGCCATGGATTTATGTTAACTTCAGTGCGTTAAAGAAGATTAATTAACTTAAATATGTTAAACTAATGGTTTGAAGCATTATGATATCGATAGCTAAATATATATATACAAGAAAATCGACTTTACACCTAAATATAAGATTACGGAATTCTTCCAAATGCACTGCCGTTATACCGTTATGGCTTTATGTAAACTTCAATAAGATAAAAAAGGTTAATTAATTTAAATATGTTAAACTAATGATTTGAAGCATTTTTATATCGAATGCTAAATGTGTATATACAAAAAAAACGACTTAATACCTAAATATAAGATTACGGAATTCTTCTATATGCACTGCCGTTATGCCGCCATGGCTTTATGCCAACTTCAGTTCGTTAAAGAAGGTTTATTAACTCAAATATGTTAAACTAATGATTTGAAGCATTTCGATATCGATTGCTTAATGCATATATACAAGAAAATCAACTTAATACATAAATATAAGATAAAGGAATTCTTCTAAATGCACTGCCGTTATGCCGTTATGGCTTTATGTTAACTTCAGTTCGTTAAAGAAGGTTTATTAACTTGAATATGTTACACCAGTTATTTAAAGCATTTCGAAATCGATTGCTTAATGCATATATTTAAGCAAATCGACTTGATACCTAAATATGAGATTACGGAATTCTTCCAAATGTACTGTCGTTATGCCGCCATGGCTTTATGTAAACTTCAATACGCTAAAGAAGATTAATTAACTTAACTATGTTAAACTAATGATTTGAAGCATTTCGATATCGATTGCTTAATGCATATATACATGAAAATCGACTTTATACCTAAATATAAGATAACGGATTTCTTCTAAATGCACTGCCGTTATGCCGTTATGGCTTTATGTTAACTTCAGTTCGTTAAAGAAGGTTTATTAACTTAGATATGTTACACCAGTTATTTGAAGCATTTCGAAATCGATTGCTTAATGCATATATACAAGCATATCGACTTTATACCTAAATATAAGATTACGGAATTCTTCCAAATGTACTGTCGTAATGCCGCCATGGCTTTATATTAACTTCAATATGTTAAGGAAGGTTAATTAACTTAAACATGTTAAACTAATGATTTGAAGCATTTCGATATCGATAGCTAAATGTGTATATACAACAAAATCGACTTTATACCTGAATATAAGATAACGGAATTCATATAAATATACTGCCGTTATGCCGTTATGGCTTTATGTAAACTTCAGTAAAATAAAGAAGGTTAATTAACTTAATTATGGTAAACTAATGATTTGACGCATTTCGATATCGATTGCTAAATGTGTATAATCAAGAAAATCGACTTTATACCTAAACATAAGATTACGGAATTCTTCTAAATGCACTGCCGTTATGCCACCATGGCTTTATGTAAACTTCAGTTCGTTAAAAAAGGTTTATTAACTTAAATATATTTAACTTAAATTTGAAGCATTTCGATATCGATTTCTAAATGTGTATATTCCAGAAAATCGATTTTATATCTAAATATGAGACTACGGAACTCTTCTGAATGCACTGCCGTTACACCGTTAAGCTTTTATGTAAACCTCAGTAAGATAAAATAGGCTAAATAACTTAAATACATTTGTTAAACCAGTTATTTGAAGCATTTCGAAATCGACTGCAAATGTGTAAATACAAAAAATCGATTTTATACCTAAATATAAGTTTACGGAATTCTTCTAAATGCACTGTCGTTAAGCCGCCAAAGCTTTATGTCACCTACAGTACGTTAAAGAAGGTTCATTAACTTAAATATGTTAAACTAATGATTTAAAGCATTTCGATATCGATTGCTAAATGTGTAAATACAAGAAAATCGACTTTATACCTAAATATAATATTACGTAATTCTTCTTAATGCACTGCCGTTATGGCTTTATGTTAACTTCAGTTCGTTAAAGAAGGTTTATTAACTTAAATATGTTAAACTAATGATTTTAAGCATTTCGATATCGCTTGCTTAATGCCTATATACAAGAAAATCGACTTTATACCTAAGTATAAGACTACGGAATTCATCTAATTGTACTGTCGTTATGCCGCCATGGCTTTATATCAACTTCAATACGTTAAAGAAGGTTAATTAACTTAAATATGTTAAACTAATGATTTGAAGCATTTCGATATCGCTTGCTAAATGTGTACATACAAGAAAATCGAATTTATACCTAAACATAAGATTACGGAATTCTCCTACATGCACTGCCGTTGTGCCATTAAGTCTTTTGTAGACTTTAGTAAGGTAAAGTTGGTTAACTAACTTAAATATGTTAAACTAATGATTTGAAGCATTTCGATATCGATTGCTAAATGTGTATATACAAAAAATCGAATTTATACCTAAATATAATATTACGGAATTCTTCTAAATGCACTGCCATTATGCCGCCATGGCTTTATGCCAACTTCAGTTCGTTAAAGAAGGTTAATTAACTTAAATATGTTAAACTAATGATTTGAAGCACTTCGATATCCATTGCTAAGTAAGTTTATACAAAAAAATCGACTTTATACCTAAAAATAAGATTTCGGAGTTCTTCCAATTGCACTGCCGTTATGTCGCCATGGCTTTATGTAATTAAATATGTTAAACTAATGATTTAAGGCATTTCGATATCGATTACTAAATGCGTATATACAAGAAAATCGACTTTATACCTAAATATAAGATTAAGGAATTCTTCTACATGCACTGCCGTTCTGCCGTCTTGGCTTTATGTTAACTTCAGTGCGTTAAAAAAGCTTTATTAACTTAAATATGTTAAACTAATGATTTGAAACATTTCGATATCGACTGCTAAATGAGTATATACAAGAAAATCGAATTTATACCTAAATATAATATTACGTAATTCTTCTTAATGCACTGCCGTTATGCCGCCATGGCTTAATGTTAACTTCAGTGCGTTAAAGAAGCTTTATTAACTTAAATATGCTAAACTAATGATTTGAAGCATTTCGATATCGATTGCTAATTGAGTATATACAAGAAAATCGACTTTACGCTTATATATAAGATTACGGAATTCTCCTAAATGCACTGCCGTTATACCGTTAAGGCTTTGTGTAGACTTCAGTGCGTTAAAGAAGCTTTATTAACTTAAATATGTTAAACTAATGATTTGAAGCATTTCGATATCGATTGCTAAATGTGTATATACAAGAAAATCGACTTTATACCTAAATATAAGATTGCGGAATTCTTACAAATGTACTGTCGTTATGCCGCCATGGCTTTATGCCAACTTCAGTTCGTTAAAGAAGGTTTATTAACTTAAACATGTTAAACTAATGATTTGAAGCATTTCGATATCGATAGCTTAATGAGTATATACAAGAAAATCGACATTATACCTAAATATAAGATTACGGAATTCTTTTAAATGCGCTGCCGATATGCCGTTAAGGCTTTTGAAGACTTCAGTAAAATAAAGAGGGTTTATTAACTTAAATATTTTAAACTAATGATTTGAAGCATTTCGATATCGATTGCTACATGTGTATATAGAAGAAAATCGACTTTATACCTAAATATATGATAACGGAATTCTTTTAAATGCACTGCCGTTATGCCGTTATGGCCTTATGTTAAGTTCAGTTCGTTAAAGAAGCTTTGTTTACTTAAATATGTTAAACTAATGAGTTGGATCATCTCGATATCGATTGCTTAATGCATATATACAAGAAAATCGACTTTGTACCTAAAGATAAGATTACGGAAATTAGTGATTTGAAGCATTTCGATATCGATTGCTAATATATGTGTATATACAAGAAAATCGACTTTATACCTAAATATAAGATTACGGAATTCTTCCAAATGCACTGCCGTTATGCCATTAAGGCTTTTGTAGACTTCAGTAAGATAAAGAGGGTTAATTAACTTAAATATGTTAAACTAATGATTTGAAGCATTTCGATATAGATTGCTACATGCGTATATACAACAAAATCGACTTTATACCAAAACATAAGAATGCGGAATTCTTCCAAATGTACTGTCGTTATGCCGCCATGGCTTTATATCACCTTCAATACGTTAAAGAAGGTTAATTAACTTAAATAGGTTAAACTAATGATTTGAAGCATTTCGATATCGATTGCTAAATGTGTAAATACAAGAAAGTCGACTTTATACCTAAATTTAATATTACGGAATTCTTCTAAATGCACTGCCGTTATGACGATAAGGCTTTTGTAGGCTTCAGAAAGATAAAGACGGTTAGTTAACTTAAATATATTTAACTAATTATTTGAAGCATTTCGATATCGTTTGCTAAACGTGTATACCGAAATCGACTATATACCTAAATATAAGATTACGGAATTCTCATAAATGCTCTGCCGTTATGCCGTTATGCCGTTAAGGCTTTTGTAGACGTCAGTAAGATAAAGAAGGTTGATTAACTTAAATATGTTAAACTAATGATTTGAAGCATTTCGCTATCGATTGTTAAATGTGTATATTCAACAAAATCGACTTTATACCTAAATATAAGATAACGGAATTCTTCTAAACGCACTGCCGTTATGCCGTTATGGCTTTATGTTAACTTTAGTTCGTTAAAGAAAGTTTATTAACTTAGATATGTTGCACCAGTTATTTGAAGCCTTTCGAATTCGATAGCCTTGGCGGCATAACGGCAGTGCATTTGGAATAATTCCGTAATCTTATATTTAGGTATAAAGTCGATTTTCTTGTATATACACATTTATCAATCGATATCGAAATGCTTCAAATCATAATTTTAACATACTTAAGTTAATAAAGCATAATTAACGCACTGAAGTTAACATAAAGCCATGGCGGCATCACGGCAGTGCATGTACAAGAATTCCGTAATCTTATGTTTATGCATAAATTCGACTTTCTTGTATATAAACATTTAGCAAGCGATATCGAAATGCATCTAATCCTTATTTTAACATATTTAAGTTAATAAAGCTTCTTTAACGCACTGAAGTTAACATTAAGCCATGGCGGCATAACGACAGTACATTTGGAAGAATTCCGTTATCTTATGTTTAGGTATAAATTCGATTTTCTTGTATATACACAAATGCTTCAAATCATAATTTTAACATATTTAAGTTAATAAAGCTTAATTAACGCACTGAAGTTAACTTAAAGCCATGGCGGCATAACGGCAGTGCATGTAGAAGAATTCCGTAGTCTTATGTTTAGGTATAAATTCGATTTTCTTGTATATACTCATTTAGCAAGCGATATCGAAATGCTTCAAATCATTATTTTAACACATTTAAGTTAATAAAGCTTCTTTAACGCACTGAAGTTAACATAAAGCCATGGCGGCATAACGACAGTACATTTGGAAGAAATCCGTGATCTTATATTTAGGTATAAAGTCGATTTTCAGGTATGTATGCATTAAGCATTCGATATCGAAATGCTTCAAATCATTAGTTTAACATATTTAAGTTAAAAAACCTTCTTTAACGAACTGAAGTTGGCATAAAGCCATGGCGGTATAACGGCAGTGCATGTAGAAGAATTCCGTACTCTTATTTTTAGGTATAAAGTCGATTTTCTTGTATATACACATTTAGCAATGGATATCGAAATGCTTCAAATCATTAGTTCAATATATTTAAGTTAATTAAACTTCTTTACCTTACTGAAGTTTACATAAAGCCTTAACGGTATAACGGCAGTGCATTTAAAAGAATTCCGTAATCTTATATTTAGGTATAAAGTCGATTTTCTTGTATGTACACATTTAGCAATCGATATCGAAATGCTTTAAATAATTAGTTTAACATATTTAAATAAGTAACATTCGTTAACGTATTGAAATTTATACAAAGCCATGGCGGCATAACGACAGTACATTTGGAAGAATTCCGTAATCTTATATTTAGGTATAAAGCGATTTTCTTGTATATGCACATTTAGCAATCGATATCGAAATGTTTAAAAACATTAGTTTAACATATTTAAGTTAATTAATCCTCTTTATGTTACCGAAGTTTACAAAAGCCTCAACGGCAGTGCATTTGGAAGAGTTCCGTAATCTTATATTTAGGTATAAAGTCGTTTTTGTTGTATATACACATTAAGCAATCGATAACGAAATGCTACAAATCATTAGTTTAACACATTTAAGTTAATTAACCTTCTTTATCTTATTGAAGTTTATATAACGGTATAACTGCAGTGCATTCAGAAGAATTCCGTTGTCTTATATTTAGGTATAAAGTCGTTTTTGTTGTATATACACATTAAGCAATCGATATCGAAATGCTACAAATCATTAGTTTAACACATTTAAGTTAATTAACCTTCTTTATCTTACTGAAGTTTATATAACGGTATAACTGCAGTGCATTCAGAAGAATTCCGTTGTCTTATATTAAGGTATAAAGTCGATTTTGTTGTACATACACATTTAGCAATCGATATCGAAATTCTTCAAATCATTGGTTTAACATATTTAAGTTAATTATCCTTCTTTAACGTATTGAAGTTGACATAAAGCCGTGGCGTCATAACGACCGTACATTTGGAAGAATTCCGTAGTCTTATATATAGGTATAGAGTCGATTTTCATGTATGTGGAGAAAATACACTGTTTTACTTATTTATTATATATTTCATTCAAGTTTTATTAAGTTCACTTTATTAACATTTGTTTTATTATGTTAAATACACAGTTTTTAACTTAGAACACTAATGTACCGTCTGTCGGCGTCGCTTGCTTCTTTTCTACTGTACTTTCCTTTTTGCTTTTTAGCGTCACTATGGTTGCCATGCGTTCTTTAGTTGTCAGGGTTGTCATGTGATATAATTCCTACAACTCGGCCATACCTGACAACCTATTCGCCCCGAATGGTGTCACCATTTTTTCATATACTCAGCAGTAGTCGAGGTCACCCTCGGTCCATCACTTTCCCCCACTTTCTCGACATTGTACCTACCATGCTTTAATTGTGTTACCACCTTGTATGGTCCCAAATACTTCGGACGTAGTTTCATACCTGCCCCAAATTGTGTACGTTTGATAGCCACTAAATCATTTATATTATATTGAATTTCCTGTTTACGTTTCTTATTAAAGCTTTTCCTATTTTCTTCTTGGATCTTTTGTATATTGCATTTCGCAATTTCCCGTAATTCTTTCGCTGCTGATGAAGATCATCAATGACCTCTCTTTCCAATATCTCATTCAGTTTTAAGTCTTCTTTAATACGCATTTCGCACCCTGTTAAAAGCTTAAATGGGGAGAACCCTGTACTGCGGCTTGGCGAATTATTTATAAATTGCTGCACCTGTCCTGCATACTTATACCATTGTGTTGGGTTTGGATGTGAGAGCTTGGCTAACATAGTAATTATGATACGGTTGATTCTTTCCACTTGCCCATTTCCCCTGGGCACCCCTGTGGTTATCTGCAGATGCTGAATATGATTACTTTCACAATAAGACCTGAAAGTCTGGGAAGTGAAAGCAGATCCCCTATCGGAAATAATTCTACGCGGATTTCCAAATATGTAAGATTGTTTCGTTAACCGGTCCACAACTGCTTCTGCACCTGTATCTTTGGTTGGGTATAGCCAACAAAACTTAGAGAAACCGTCAACAATAACTAACACGTGCTTATATTGTTTTCCTGTCGTTGTCATTGGACCTACATGGTCAATATGATAAGTACCGAGTGGATATTCTTCCTTGTCGATTGGAGAAAAAAACCCTTCTTGTTTACCATTTTTCGCGTTCATAATCAAACATTCGATGCAACTATTCACCAATTTAGCAACTTTCGCCTCCAGTCCTGGAATAAAATAAGTTTTCCCTACACAATCGCGTGTTTTCTTTTTCGAAAAGTGCCCTTGGCGGTGCATTCTAAGTATAATCTCATCTTCTAACTGCTTTGGAACCACTACTAGCTCCTTTGTCATATCTTTGCAGAGAATATCATGTCGGATGTAAAAGTCTTCGTGGGCCCTTCACTCTCTAGTATTTTACGAATTGCCCTTGTGTACTCGTCATTTAACTGTGCTTCTTTCAATCTGTGACGTAAGGAATCATCTATTAGCATACAGACTGATCGACTTAGCGCGTCGACATGGCGCATTTTTGACCCTGATCGATGTTCTATTTTATAGTTGAATTCCTGAAGGAACATCGCCCATCTAGCAATACGAGGTGGTACATCTTTCTTTTTTAACGTCATCGCAAAAGCATTACAGTCCGTAATTATTTTAAATTCAATCCCTAATACATAGACCCTCCACTTCTTTAATGCCTCAATAATTGCTAGCACTTCCAATTCATAGGAATGATAATTTTCTTCAGCTGAGTTCGTCTTTCGGCTTATATATTGCACTGGGTGATACTCATTATCTTCAGAACTTTTCTGCAATAAAACAGCGCCATAACCAAACTTCGACGCATCTGTATGAATTTCCGTGCTAGCCCTTGGATTATATATATTTAAAACTGGTGAACGTGTCAATGCTCTCTTCAAATTTTCAAATGCCATCGCTTGCTCATCGTACCATTTGAAATCTTCATTTTTACGCAACATATCGGATAAGGGTTTGGCCAGTAACGCATAGTTTCTGATAAACCTTCGGAAATAGGACGTTAAGCCCAGAAATTGGTGCACCGATTTCTTATCTTTGGGTACTTTAAATGCTTCTACTGCTCGTGTTTTCTCTATCGATGGACGAATTGTATTATTTCCAATTACATAACCCAGAAAGTTCACCGTACGCTTTAGGAAGTTACATTTGTTCCATTTGATCTGCAAACCTGCTTCCGCTGCCACGTTCAGTACCCTTTTTAACTTTATTAGTCCGTCACCTATGTTTTCTGATGGTATGATTAAATCGTCCATGTACGTTACCAGTATCCCCTCACTGATCAAATCTTGGAAAACAACCTTAATAAATCGACAAAACACCGCCGGCGAGTTCGAAATGCCGAACGGTACAAACTTAAATTCATACTGCCCTTTATTCGTAACAAAAGAAGTGTATTTTCGCGAGTTCTCTTCGACTGGAACATGGAAGAATCCATTTGCCAAGTCTAAGGTGGTGAACACGTTAAAACCCTGGAGCTTCTCGACCACCTCATCGATTAATGACATAGGAAAATTATCCCGTATAATTTTTTCATTTAATTTGCGATAGTCGCAACATAAACGTTTGGACCCATCTTTCTTTGACACCAATACGATCGGTGATGCATAATTCGATACACTTGGTGTTATGATACCCGCCTCTAACCATTGCTTTATTTGTTCATTGATAAATTTCTGGTCTTGAAAGGACACTCGTCGTGGTGGCGGATGCACTGGAATGTCATCTTTTACAATAATTTTCATTTCGATAGGAGAAAATTTTAAACGTTTTGGTTCATATTGCCCAATTAACATTTCCACTTCTTCCTTACTATGTTCGTCAAGATGCGCTAAGTCATAAGTAGGCGTTTCTCTGTCATTATATTTCAACTCTTCTACGTGCAAACCTATGCTAGCGAATTCCCATGGCTCTGGTTTCGTCCCTTCCATATCATTTTCGTCATTTATTTCTATGTATTCACTCTTTTGGCTTTCGTTTTTGTACTTAAAAATGTCTTTATCTTTTGTAACGATTAGATCTACTTCGCTTAAGATGGACCTTCCGATTATTGCTGGATAATTCATATCTTCTTCCCTAATTATGTGAAAAACTATGCTGACCTCAACATTATCCAATTGAGCTTTAGTCTCAAAACTACCCACAGTGACTGTTTCTGATTGACCAATACCACGTAACACCCGGATGTCGTTATTTGGTTTAACAGAAAGTGATAATTTGTTGACTGTATCAGCTCTGATAAGACATAGCTGACTTCCGGTGTCTATTAGAGCCGGGAAAATGGTGTTTCCTACCCTAATATCTTTAAATTTTAATTCAAAATCTCCTGCCGATGGCGTAAATTCTATTTCGTTGACAACATTTAGATTACTCTTATCGACTTCCGTTTTAATTTTAACATTTGGGCAACTATACGCTTTGTGGCCCATCTTGCTACATTTATAGCACCTAAACTGTTGACTTGGACAATTCCTTGCTATATGTGATGTGTCACCGCATTTGAAACAAGCACGATTCAACCCTTGGCTCTGATTATTTACTTCCACTTCTTCTTTGGGGTTCTCCTTTTTTACGCTACCAACCCTTGAACGAATCTTTTCATAAATTTTTATTTGATCTTTAAGTTCATCAATATTCTTTGCTTGGTACAGGACTGCTTTGTTAAATTTAGAATCAGGTATACCCTGAATAAAATAATCAAGTAAACTTATTTCATCTAATCCTACCTGACTTCCTATTTCCATGAGCGCATATAAAAATTCAAGATACGATTCGTTTTGCCCCTTTCGTCTATTACTCAACCGCCTATGCACTTCTGATGCCGAAATCGTCGCACCGAACTCTTTGATTAGAGAACGTTTCAACGAAACCCAATCGAGAATTCCTACTTGGCTTCGAACAAAAGATTTTGCTGCTCCTCGGAGCAATTGTTTTGCATATATAAATTTCTGAACATTCGACCAACCAACCGTTTGGGCATTTTCTTCAAAAGATTGTACCCACTGGTTCACACCATGACTATCTGTACCGTTAAACAAGGTTAAACTTTCCTCAATGTCTCGAAAAGAGAAATGATGGGCCGAAGGCAACTCTTGAACTCTGCTTGACACACTTTCACACCGCGATCTAGCTGTTTCAACTTCGCTATCACTTTCATCGTCGTCGTTAAGTAGGCCGTGGAATGTAAGCAATCTATCCCTTAAATCTTTCTTGCGTCCAGTTATTGGTAGCCCTACTTCCCTTAACTTATCTTTCAAAACTGGCACGGTCATGTTCAATATTATTTGTGCTTCCATTGTTATAATATAAGTTTACAAACGTTAATCACTATTTAAGCATACAATCTAAATTACAAAAAAAATAATATTTCACAATACTTTTTAAGTATGAGTTTTCTTTGTACTACGTCTACATTAACTTACTGTGAGTTTTGTTTTTAAATGCTAAGTAATACCATATAAAATAATACTTAATTACGGAATTGCCCTTCGAATGGACAATACTTCCTTGTCTGGACTTGCATCAGCGTCTGCTTCTTTTTGTAATAAAATGCTGCTTCGTTCACAGTTGATGCTGTTCACAATTTACAATTCTCGTTCTCTCCAACTTACGTGCATTTACTCGCTGCGTTCACAGCTGACGCTATTCACGATTTACGATCCTCGTTCTCTCCAACTTATACACTTTCTACGTTCGCAGTTGATATCGGTTACAATTTACGATTATTGTTCTCTCCAACTTATACACTCGCTGCTTTCGCAGTTGATGCTGCTCACAATTTACGTCTCTCGTTCTCTCCAACTTATACACTTGCTACGTTCGTAGTTGATGTTGCTCACAATTCACGTCTCTCGTTCTCTCCAACCCACACACTTGCTGCGCTCGCAGTTGATGCTGCTCACAATTTACGTCTCTCGTTCTCTCCACTCATAGACTTACTGCGTTCACTATACTCGTTGCTTTGATGAGCAATGGCGTAACGGATTTATTCGAACTTTCTTTGAATATAGTTCAACGGCTTCAATGTGGAATATATGTACGAATATGCGACGCGAT
This sequence comes from Bactrocera correcta, assembly GCA_027475135.1. Classification (NCBI taxonomy): domain Eukaryota; kingdom Metazoa; phylum Arthropoda; class Insecta; order Diptera; family Tephritidae; genus Bactrocera; species Bactrocera correcta. Next base: position 15,958,062 of record CM050327.1, on the reverse strand, counting down.
TGAAACCAGCAACCTTAAAGCTCAATTTCGTTCAGATTCCGGGCAAGTCCCCAATTTGTGGAGAAAATACACTGTTTTACTTATATATTATATATTTCATTCAAATTTTATTAAGTTCACTTTATTAACATTTGTTTTATTATGTTAAATACACAGTTTTTAACTTAGAACACTAATGTACGGTCTGTCGGCGTCGCTTACTTCTTTTCTACTGTACTTTCCTTTTTGCTTTTTAGCGTCACTATGGTTGCCATGCGTTCTTTAGTTGTCAGGGTTGTCATGTAATATAATTCCTACATGTATATATGCATTAAGCAATCGATAGCGAAATGCTTCAAATCAGTAGTTTAACATATTTAAGTTAATTAGCCTACTTTATCGTACTGAAGTTTACATAAAGCCTTAACGGTATGACGGCAGTGCATTTAGAAGAATTTCTTAATCTTATATTTAGGTATAAAGTCGATTTTCTTGTATTTACACATTAAGCAATCGCTATAGAAATGCTTAAAACCATTAGCTTAACATATTTAAATAATTAACATTTTATAACGCATTGAAATTTAAACAATGCCATGGCGGCATAATGACAGTACATTTGGAAGAATTCCGTAATCTTATATTTAGGTATAAAGTCGATTTTCTTGTATATGCAAATTTAGCAATCGATATCGAAATGTTTTAAATCATTAGTTTAACATATTTAAGTTAATTAATCCTCTTTATGTTACTGAAGCCTACAAAAGAGTTCCGTAATCATATATTTAGGTATAAAGTCGTTTTTGTTGTATATACGCATTAAGCAATCGGTAACGAAATGCTACAAATCATTAGTTTAACACATTTAAGTTAATTAACCTTCTTTATCTTACTGAAGTTTATATAACGGTATAACGGCAGTGCATGTAGAAGAATTCCGTAATCTTATATTTAGTTATAAAGTCGATTTTCTTGTATATACACATTTAGCTATCGATATCGAAATGCTTCAAATCATTAGTTTTACATTTTCAAGTTATTTTTAAGTTATTTAACCTTCTTTACCTTACTGAAGTTTACATAAAGCCTTAACGGTATAACTGCAGTGCATTCAGAAGAATTCCGTTGTCTTATATTTAGGTATAAAGTCGATTTTGTTGTACATACACATTTAGCAATCGATATCGAAATGCTTCAAATCATTGGTTTAACATATTTAAGTTAATTATCCTTCTTTAACGTATTGAAGTTGACATAAAGCCGTGGCGTCATAACAACAGTACATTTGGATGAATTCCGTAGTCTTATATTTAGGTTTAAGTTCGATTTTCGATTTTCTTGTGTTTTTTTTCATTTAGCAATCGATATCGAAATGCTTCAAATCATTAGTTTAACATATTTAAGTTAATAAACCTTTTTTAGCGAACTGAAGTTTACATAAAGCCATGGCGGCATAACGGCAGTGCATGTAGAAGAATTCCGTAATCTTATGTTTAGGTATAAATTCGATTTTCTTGTATATACACATTTAGCAATCGATCTCGAAATGCTTCAAATCATTGGTTTAACATATTTAAGTTAATTATCCTTCTTTAACGTTTTGAAGTTGATATAAAACCATGGCGTCATAACGACAGTACATTTGGAAGAATTCCGTAGACTTATATTTAGGTATAAAGTCGATTTTCTTGTATATACACATTTAGCAATCGATATCGAAATGCTTCAAATCATTAGTTTTACATTTTCAAGTTATTTTTAAGTTATTTAACCTTCTTTACCTTACTGAAGTTTACATAAAGCCTTAACGGTATAACTACAGTGAATTCAGAAGTATTCCGTTATTTTATATTTAGGTATAAAGTAGACTTTGTTGTAAATGCAAATTTAGCAAGCGATATCGAAATGCTTTAAATCATTAGTTTAACATATTAAGTTAATAAACCTTCTTTAACGTATTGAAGGTGATACAAAGCCATGGCGGCATAACGACAGTACATTTGGAAGAATTCCGTAATCTTATATTTAGGTATTAAGTCGATTTTGTTGTACATACACATTTAGCTATCGATATCGAAATGCTTCAAATCATTAGTTTAACATATTTAAGTTAATTAACCATCTTTAACGTACTGAAGGTGATATAATGCCATGGCGGCATAACGACAGTGCATTTGGAAGAATTCCGTAATCTTATATTTAGGTATAAAGTCGATTTTCTTGTATATATGCATTTAGCAATCGATATCGAAATGCTTCAAATCAATAGTTTAACATATTTAAGTTAATTCATCTTATTTAACGTAATGAAGGTTATATAAAGCCTTGGCGTCATAACGACAATACATGGAAGAATTCCGTAATCTTATATTTAGTTATAAAGTCGATTTTGTTGTATATACACATTTAGCAATCGATATCGAAATGCTTCAAATCAATAGTTTAACATATTTAAGTTAATAAGCCATCTTTAACGTATTGAGGTTGATATAAAGCCATGGCGGCATAACGACAGTACATTTGGAAGAATTCCGTAATCTTATATTTAGGTATAAAGTCGATTTTCTTATATACATATATGCATTTAGGAATTATTTTCGAAATGCTTCAAATCATTAGTTTAACGTATTTAATTTAATTCATCTTATTTAACGTAATGAAGATGATATAAAGCCTTGGCGTCATAACGACAGTACATTTGGAAGAATTCCGTAGTCTTATACTTAGGTATAAAGTCGATTTTCATGTATATATGCATTAAGCAATCTTTATCGAAATGCTTCAAATCATTAGTTTAACATATTTAAGTTAATTAGCATACTTTAACGTACTGAAGTTTACATAAAGCCTTAATAGCAGTGCATTTGGAAGAGTTCCGTAATCTTATATTTAGGTATAAAGTCGATTTTCTTGTATATACCCATTTAGCAATCGACATCGAAATGCTTCAAATCATTAGTTTAACATATTTATGTTAATAAACCACCTTTAACGTATTGAGGCTGATATAAAGCCATGGCGGCATAACGACAGTACATTTGGAAGAATTCCGTTATCTTATATTTAGATATAAAGTCGATTTTCTTGTATATATGCATTTAGCAATCGACATCGAAATGCTTTAAATCATTAGTTTAACATATTTAAGTTAATTCATCTTATTTAACGTAATGAAGGTGATATAAAGCCTTGGCGTCATAACGACAGTACATTTGGAAGAATTGCGTAGTCTTATATTTAGGTATAAAGTCGATTTTCATGTATATATGCATTAAGCAATCTTTATCGAAATGCTTCAAATCATTAGTTTAACATTTTAAAAAGTTAATTAGCCTACTTTAACGTACTGAAGTTTACATAAAGTCTTAACGGTATGACGGCAGTGCATTTAAAAGAATTTCTTAATCTTATATTTAGGTATAAAGTCGATTTTCTTGTATATATGCATTTAGCAATCGATTTCGAAATGCTTCAAATAACTGGTGTAACATAAGTTAATAAACCTTCTTTAAAGAACTGAAGTTAACATAAAGCCATAACGGTATAACGGCAACGCATTTGGAAGAATTCCGTAATCCTATGTTTAGGTATAAAGTCGATTTTGTTGTATATACACATTTAGCAATCGATACCGAGATGCTTCAACCCATTAGTTTAACATATTTTAGTAAATAAACCTTCTTTAACGAACTGAAGTTAACATAAAGCCCTGGCAACATAACGACAGTGCATGTAGAAGAATTCCGTAATATTATAATTAGGTATAAAGTCGATTTTCTTAAATTTACACAATAAGCAATCGATATCGAAATGCTTCAAATCATTAGTTTAACATATTTAAGTTAAATAACCCTTTCTATCTTATTGAAGTCTTAACGGCATAACGGCAGTGCATTTAGAAGAATTACGTAATCTTATATTTAGGTATAAATTCGACTTTCTTGTATGTACTCATTTAGCAATCGAAATCGAAATGCTTGAAATCATTATTTTAACATATTTAAGTTAATAAACCTTCTTTAACGCACTGAAGTTAACGCTAAGCCATAACGGCATAACGGCAGTGCATTTAGAAGAATTCCGTTACCTTATATTTAGGTATAAAGTCGATTTTCTTGTATATACACATTTAGCTGTCGATATCGAAATGCTTCAAACCAGTAATTTAACATATTTAAGTTAATAAAGCTTCTTTAACGCACTGAAGTTAACATAAAGCCTTAACGGCGTAACGGCAGTGCATTTAGAAGAATTACGTAATCGTATATTTAGGTATAAAGTCGATTTTCTTGTATATACACATTTAGCAATCGATGTCGAGATGCTTCAAATCATTAGTTTAATATATTTAAGTTTAAAAACCTACTTTAACGAACTGAAGTTGACATAAAGCCATGTAAGCAATCGATATCGAAAAGCTTCGAATCATTAGTTTAACATATTTAAGTTAATTAATCCTCTTTATCTTTCTGAAGTCTACAGATGCCTTATCGGAATAACGGCAGTGCATTTGGAAGAATTCCGAAATCTTATATTTAGTTATAAAATCGATTTTTTTGTATAAACACATTTAGCAATCGGTACCGAAATGCTTCAAATCATTAGTTTAACATATTTAAGTTAATTAATCCTCTTTATCTTACTGAAGTCTACAAATGCCTTATCGGCATAACGGCAGTGCATTTGGAAGAATTCCGTAATCTTATATTTAGGTATAAAGTCGATTTTGTTGTATAAATTACAAGACCGGTTGTTTAATTTATGATTTTCTTTATTTCCCTTGCTTGGAGCAAGGGCAGCCGTAAAGGTTGAGCGAGTAAATACAACTGAACCGTCTTAAAGTTATTGTAGCGGCGACTACGCCTAAATACCAGTCTGAATAACACACTCTCTGCCACGTGACTTGCCAGCGCAGTAGCAGCGATAGGTGTTTGTTGTTGTCACGCGCAACTCGTTGAGCGCTTCGTCAGCAATATCGTTGGAAAAATAATTTTCGCACGCTCAGCCCCAGACGCATCGTCAGCGATTTCGGTGGAATTGAAATGTTGTCCGGAAGCGTGTTGTTACTCTTGTTCCTTTGTTGTTGGCTACTATGGTGTGTAAACTACTCCCCCGCTAGAAGAGGGGACGTCCACGGATCCCTTAAGAACGCTGCTCAATATTGCAATATTAGCACTGCGCTTCCGTACTTTGTAGATTATGTAGGCTGATATGCAATATATGTTATTATAATTTTGCAAAATTTTTAATTTTGAGACTGTTAGTAAATCGCTTATTGTAATACCTGTAGAGTGCTCGTTAGTTAGTAAATTTTTAACCTCATCACTACTTAACAATATTGGGTTAATTAATTGTATCCTACCCAAAGTTACGGAATAAAGAGCTGATTCTATTTCGTTTATTAACGCTCTGTTTCTTGCTGATATCAAGTCAAAAAGGTGTCCAGTGTCAATCTCATGCTGTTTGGTCGAGCTAATCAATTTGTTTACGGTGTCGGTTAACTGGTTAATTTTAACTTGGAGCTGGCTATTAATGTAAATCTGTTGTTCGTTTGCTTCAATCAGGGATTCTGCCCGTGTTTGAAGTTGGTTAAAGTCATCGAAATCGGGAGTTCCAGCTACGTATTTGAGAGCGGTGCCAAGAAAGTTTATGCTACGGGATTGTCGGTGATGAATTCTTAATGAATCTATTAATCGTAATATGCGGTCTATGTCCAGTTGAACGGTTTTCCTAATGTGAGACTGCGGGAAGTTCTCAAGAAGATTATGCGTTTCTTCGGCTATGTTCTCGTAAATGGTCAAATTCAGGTGGTGAATGATGTGTTTGTACTGGCGGTAAATTGCAACCTCCCCGTCCGAAATAGGAATGTAGACGGACTCAGTGAAATTCAGAATTTCTGACCGCGATAACGCAGCCGCCATCAAAATCAGGAGCCTAATGATAAAACAAAATTATCTCAGATTACCTTTGTGAATTTGTTTTCCGTCGATAAGAACGGTTGTTCCCAGATCTTTTTGAACTACTTTTTCTGTGTATAATTTGCTAAGTTTGTTACCAAGTCTCCTGTTGGCCTTTATAAAGACCTTCTCACCTGGCTTAAAAATTTTTGTTACCCTTTTTCGGTTGTGGTAGCTAAGGTCAGAATTTTGTGCTTTGATCAAGCTGTCTTTGACTTCATCTAAAAATTTCTGTGTGTCAGAATGAATAATGTCAATGGGCCGTTGTCTTGTCACTGAATGAATTGTCCTATTGTATTTGTATGCGGCGAGCAGTATAAGGTCGTTCGTGTCGTTTAAACCCTGGCCCAATTTAATGCATCTGCTAATTTCTGAAAGTGTGCCGTGAAACCGCTCTATCTGTCCATTCGTTGTACTATGGTGAGGCGGTGTTGTAAAAATCGAAATATTGAAATGATCTTTCAGTAGGGTTTTTACAGTATTTGAGTTTAGAGATTTCTCATTGTCGCAAACAAAACTTTTGGTATTTTTGAAAAAATTTATGATACGAATTATAGGTTCCTTTATATCTGCTATTGATCTAGAAGCAATTGATTGGACTAAGGCAAATTTCGAAAATTTGTCTATGCAGGTCAAGTAGTGCTTGCCGTCCGTCGAAAAAATGTCTATATGGAGTATCTCACCAGGTTTGCTAGGAATCGGTGTGCGTCCTATTTCGGGGTCTGATGGATGGCGTTGGAACTTTGCCTCCTGGCAAATTTTACAGTTTACGATTATTTCCTTCAGCATTTTGCGCATATGCGGAAAATAGTAATCTCTCAAGACTTGCAACACGTTTTCCTTAAGGGAGCGATGCGCTCTGCTGTGCTCTGTATGAAGAATTTCCTTTTGGTCGTCTTCATTAAAGATGTCCGTGACCAAAAACTTTGTGTGGACGAACTTCACGGCTGGATAATCATTTTTGATCTTGTTTTGGATTTTCCCAAGGACAGAAAGCTCGCAAAGTAATCCGTTAGTAGTATTGGGGTTAATGCAGTCCTTTATCTGTTCAAAGATTGCATCTATGTTTTGAAAGGTTATATGGTGCCTGATTTGTGACTTGAACAAAATTTTCGTGGTTTTTGAGCTCGTGGGCCCTTCTTCAAGGATTATCTGATTTTTAAAGGAATTGATGGGATTCGGAGAGGTGGTGATAACGTCCGTTGACGATTCCTCGCTATGAGCCGTCTCGTCATCTGATGGGGGATCTGCTTTAGGGTCTAAGGTATTTATATGTTGTCTCGATAATGCGTCCGCCACAACGTTTTCCTTACCTGGCTTATAGTGGAATTTAGGTGAAAATTCCTCCACGAAAGCCCTCCATCGCTTTAGCTTAGCATTCGGATTTTTGTCCGAAATCGAGAAGGTGAGGGGTTGATGATCCGTATAAATGTTAATGTTATTCGCACCATATAGGTAATTTCTAAGTTTCTGAGGAGCCCAAACAATTGCGAGGAGCTCTCGCTCATTGGTTGCATAATGTTTCTCTGCCTGAGATAAGGTTCGCGATATCATAGTAATAGGTCTGCCTCCCTGTGAAAGCACCGCGCCTAAGGCATGAGAGGACGCATCTGTGGTTAAATCAAAGGGTTTATCGTAGTCTGGGTAGAGAAGAAGGATATCCTCTGAGGACAAAATATTTTTAATTCTCTGGAAAGCTTTATGGGCTTCATCATCAAATACAATTTCTATTTTTTTAGAAACATTTGCGCCAATTGTTCCATTTTCACCCCCTAAATATTTTGTTAGGGGTTTGGCAATTTGTGCGTAGTCTTTAATGAAGCGCCGATAATAACCGGACAACCCTAGGAATGAGCGCAAAGCGCGCAGCGTTTTCGGAACTTCGTAGTTCACAATGTCCTGCACTTTCTCTTTTGATGTTCGAATGCCATCTTTGGAAACAACAAATCCAAGAAATTCAACCTCAGTTTTAAAGAACTGAGTTTTTTCCAAGGATACCCTCATATTGGCCGAGTACAATTTTTCAAGAATCCATCTTGCAGGTGTGTTTCGTAGTCACCGGAGAATATAATTATGTCGTCTATATAGACGTGACAGCTCCTACCGATTTCGTCTCTGAGGACGTCATCGATGGCGCGCTGGAAAATGCTGGGACCGTTTTTCAGACCAAATGGTAACCTGCAAAACTCGTATTTTCCGTTGTTTACGGAGAATGCGGTTTTTTCTCTATCCTTCTCCGCCAGCGTGATTTGGTGGAAACCGGATTTTAAATCTATAGTAGTGAAAAGTGATGATTTTCCCAGGTTGGCCAGAATGACCGAAGTATCGGGAATGGGGTATCTATCGCTGATGGTTTTCGCATTTAGTTTTTTGAAATCTATTACCATACGCATCTTCCTGTCCCCTGCCTCGTTTGTTCCTTTTTTGTACACCACCCACACTGGGCTGTTATAAGGCGATCGTGATGGCCTTATAATGCCATCGCGCAACAGATTACTCACTTCTTTGTTCACGAACGCGGAAGCTGCCATTGGGTATGGGTACGACTTGGCGTAAACTGGTTCGTTATCTTCCGTGCGTACGGTGGCTATGATATTTGTGTTGTATGGCAAGGACTCATTTGGGTCGGAAAAAACAGCAGCGTGTTTTAATTTCAATTGCTCGATGTCTTCATTGGCAATGATGCTGTTAACATCCTTACAATAGAAGTACATTAGTTTTTCTGAACAGCCCCTATAATTAATAATGCCCTTTTTTATGTCCAGTCTGGCGTCTATTTCTCGTAGAAGGTCATAGCCGATTATACCGTCGAAAGTATGCAGGGTCGGTAAAATGAAAAATGAGGTGTTTGTATTGAAAATATTTATGGTGCATTTCTTGGTGACTTCGTTCTTGCCATGAATTGACGTAACAAAGAAGGGTGATGCTACATGTTTGATACCCTTCCAGTTGAATTCTTTAATGTAGTTTTTGGACGTACCTGTATCTATCAATAATTTTAATTGCTTTCCTCCGAATGTCCTGCTAACATATGGTAGCAGGGATCTACCCCTAAAAAATTTATCTCGTCTGTAGTTTCTTCTTGGGGTGGACAGTCAGTATAAGAGTTCTCGTTGTATGCATAGTCATTAAAATATTCGGGTTGGTAATAACAGTTGGGATCCCCATTAATATCGTCCGTTACGGTACTTTGTCCTAAGTGGTTCAAGCGTTGTATCTTATTTAGGTTAGCACGGTCACTATCGCGTTGTCTTTTCTGTGCCTGTTGAGTATCAGAAGTTATAATATTTCTCGGGTATTGGTTCCCGAAGGCTGTTCTTCCAGAAGGGAAATTCCTTGCGATAGGAGAGGAAGTTGATGGTTGTACCACTTGTGGTGCTGCTTTAAAATTGGAACCTATATTCTGCGTTGGATATCTGAGTTTAGAGAGGCTTGGATCCACATCCATTGGGGTGGGCCTGGAAATAGGTCTCTGTTGCGGTTGCCCGTCTGACTGCCTAAGGAAGTGAGGGCTTATTAACGGCATTCCGGTGAAATAGCGTGATTGCATGCCATTGGCTGGGAATTTAGTGTCTGAAAACCTCTGAGCAAATAAAGAGCGTGTCTGGTTGGATTCCAGTTCTTGTGCAAGTGCCAAGGCCGATGCCATGTCAGCTGGCCTTGAAGAAAATAGAATATCGCACAGCGGGTGGTTAAGACCCGATATGAACACCCTTAATGCGTCCTGACGATACTTGGTATTAAGTGATTCCAAGACGTCCTTCTTGTTTTCGTAGGTCATCAAATTTTTGTTGATAATAGCCGTTAGTTTCTTTCCCACCTCATCGTAAAATGCTGTAATAGATAGTCTTCCCTGCCGGAGGGTGGACATTTCTTGTTCCAATATGTAGACGGGTTTTTTGTCCGAGTAGGTAAAATCGAGCCTTGCTATTATGGCTTTGAAATTGAGAATTGTATTAAACGACGATAGTGTCGCATCCGCAGATCCAACTACTTTGTTCTTAATAATAGCCACTGCCTGGTAATGTTTCGAGCTGCCCTGCGCGTTTTCAAAAATTTTATACGCGGTTTGATCCGCCTGGCGCCACGACACGTATCGTGAATGGTCACCATTGAACTCTGGCAACGACTTTACAACATCCAGCGACTCATCGCACCTAACAGTGGGGTCAATTGCAATCTCCCTATACTCCTCTACCTGAACTGGTCTTTCGATTAGTGTTAACCTAGCGGTAAGTTCGTCAATAGTCGTTTGGAAGTCTCGTCTCGTCTGCTCCGTTTCTGTCCGCACAGCGGCACCCAGCACGGCGCGAAGAATATTTTCGTCCATGTTCCTTGATATTCCTTTTATTCTTTATTCACTTTAAAATTTTTTATTTTCAAATTAAAACAATTTTTACTTAAATTAATATTTATATTAATATTTTTTAAGCTGATGCTTCAATTTCAACGAATATGTCAATATCTCGAGCACTCTACTTACATAGATTCTTTCATATTGTAGTAATAGTAATAGTTTTAGTCCCTCGATGGTTGTTAGTTTAGTCCCTCGATGGCTACGCCTCGGCTTGGCGTGCGTCCGAGCACCGTGGCCACGAAATTATCCTTTACAAGGATTTTGTTGTGGCCCCACGTTGGGCGCCAATTACAAGACCGGTTGTTTAATTTATGATTTTCTTTATTTCCCTTGCTTGGAGCAAGGGCAGCCGTAAAGGTTGAGCGAGTAAATACAACTGAACCGTCTTAAAGTTATTGTAGCGGCGACTACGCCTAAATACCAGTCTGAATAACACACGCTCTGCCACGTGACTTGCCAGCGCAGTAGCAGCGATAGGTGTTTGTTGTTGTCACGCGCAACTCGTTGAGCGCTTCGTCAGCAATATCGTTGGAAAAATAATTTTCGCACGCTCAGCCCCAGACGCATCGTCAGCGATTTCGGTGGAATTGAAATGTTGTCCGGAAGCGTGTTGTTACTCTTGTTCCTTTGTTGTTGGCTACTATGGTGTGTTAACTTATATACACATTTAACAATCGATGTCGAGATGCTTCAAATAATTAGTTTAACATATTTAAGTTTAAAAACCTACTTTAACGAACTGAAGTTGACATAAAGCCATGGCGGAATAATAGCAGCGCATTTGGAAGAATTCCGTTATCCTATGTTTAGGTATAAAGTCAAGTTTCTTGTATTAGCACATTAAGAAATCGATATCGAAATGCTTCAAATCATTAGTTTATCATATTTAAGTTAAATTACCTTCTTTAACCTACCTAAGGTGACATAAAGCCATGGCGGCATAACGGCAGTGCATATAGAAGAATTCCGTAATCTTATGTTTAGGTATAAAGTCAAGTTTCTTGTATTAGCACATTTAGAAATCGATATCGAAAAGCTTTAAATCATTAGTTTTACATATTTAAGTTAATTAACCTTCTTTAACGTATTGAAGTTGAGATAAAGCCATGGCGGCATAACGGCAGTGCATTTAGAAGAATTCCGTAATCTTATATTTAGGTATAAAGTCGATTTTCTTGTATATGCACATTTAGCAATCGATATCGAAATGCTTTAAATCATTAGTTTAACATATTTAAGTTAATTAACCATCTTTAACGTACTGAAGGTGATATAAAGCCATGGCGGCATAACGATAGTACATTTGGAAGAATTCCGTAATCTTATATTTAGGTATAAAGTCGATTTTCTTGTATATATGCATTTAGGAATCGATATCGAAATGCTTCAAATCATTAGTTTAACATATTTAAGTTAATTCATCTTATTTAACGTAATGAAGGTTATATAAAGCCTTGGCGTCATAACGACAGTATATTTGGAAGAATTCCGTAATCTTATATTTAGGTATAAAGTCGATTTTCTTATACACACACATTTAGCAATCGATATCGAAATGCTTCAAATCATTAGTTTAACATATTTATGTTAATAAACCACCTTTAACGTATTGAGGCTGATATAAAGCCATGGCGGCATAACGACAGTACATTTAGAAGAATTCCGTAATCTTATATTTAGGTATAAAGTCGATTTTCTTGTATATATGCATTTAGCAAACGATATCGAAATGCTTTAAATCATTAGTTTAACATATTTAAGTTAATTCATCTTATTTAACGTAATGAAGGTGATTTAAAGCCTTGGCGTCATAACGACAGTACATTTGGAAGAATTGCGTAGTCTTATATTTAGGTATAAAGTCGATTTTCATGTATATATGCATTAAGCAATCTTTATCGAAATGCTTCAAATCATTAGTTTAACATATTAAAGTTAATTAGCCTACTTTAACGTACTGAAGTTTACATAAAGCCTTAACGGTATGACGGCAGTGCATTTAAAAGAATTTCTTAATCTTATATTTAGGTATAAAGTCGATTTTCTTGTATATATGCATTTAGCAATCGATTTCGAAATGCTTCAAATAACTGGTGTAACATAAGTTAATAAACCTTCTTTAAAGAACTGAAGTTAACATAAAGCCATAACGGTATAACGGCAGTGCATTTGGAAGAATTCCGTAATCTTCTATTTAGGTATAAAGTCGATTTTCTTGTATATACATATTTAGCAATCGATATCGAAATGCTTCAAATCATTAGTTTAACATATTTAAGTTAATTAGACCTCTTTATCTTACTGAAGTCTACAAATGCCTTATCGGCATAACGGCAGTGCATTTGAAAGAATTCCGTAATCTTATATTTAGGTATAAAGTCGATTTTGTTGTATATACACATTTAGCAATCGATGTCGAGATGCTTTAAATCATTAGTTTAACATATTTAAGTATAAAAACCTACTTTATCGAACTGAAGTTGACATAAAGCCATGGCGGAATAATGGCAGCGCATTTGGAAGAATTCCGTTATCCTATGTTTAGGTATAAAGTCGATTTTGTTGTATATACGCATTTAGCAATCGATATCGAAATGCTTCAAATCATTAGTTTAACATATTTAAGTTAATTAACCTTCTTTAACGTAATGAAGGTGATATAAAGCCATGGCGGCATAACGGCAGTGCATGCAGAAGAATTCCGTAATCTTATATGTAGGTATAAAATCAATTTTGTTGCATATACACATTTAGCAATCGATATCGAAATGCTTCAAATCATTAGTTTAACATATTTAAGTTAATTAATCCTCTTTATCTTACTGAAGTCTACAAATGCCTTATCGGCATAACGGCAGTGCATTTGGAAGAATTCCGTAATCTTATATTTAGTTATAAAATCGATTTTGTTGTATAAACACATTTAGCAATCGATATCGAAATGCTTCAAATCATTAGTTTAACATATTAAAGTTAATTAGCCTACTTTAACGTACTGAAGTTTACATAAAGCCTTAACGGTATGACGGCAGTGCATTTAAAAGAATTTCTTAATCTTATATTTAGGTATAAAGTCGATTTTCTTGTATATATGCATTTAGCAATCGATTTCGAAATGCTTCAAATAACTGGTGTAACATAAGTTAATTAACCTTCTTTAACGCACTGAAGTTAACATTAAGCCATAACGGCATAATGACAGTGTATTTAGAAGAATTCCGTTACCTTATATTTAGGTATAAGGTCGATTTTTTTGTATATGCAAATTTATCTGTCGATATCGAAATGCTTCAAACCAGTATTTTAACATATTTAAGTTAATAAAGCTTCTTTAACGCACTGAAGTTAACATAAAGCCTTAACGGTGTAGCGGCAGGGCATTTAGAAGAATTACGTTATCTTATAATTAGGTATAAAGTCGATTTTTTTGTATATACACATTTAGCAATCGATAACGAAATGCTTCAAACCAGTAGTTTAACATATTTAAGTCAATAAAGCTTCTTTAACGCACTGAAGTTAATATAAAGCCTTAACGGCATAACGGCAGTGCATTTAGAAGAATTGCGTAATCGTATATTTAGGTATAAAGTCGATTTTCTTGTATAGACTCAGTAAGCAACCGATATTGAAATGCTTCAAATCATTAGTTTAACATATTTAAGTTAATTAATCCTCTTTATCTTTCTGAAGTCTACAAATGCCTTATCGGCATAACGGCAGTGGATTTGGAAGAACTCCTTAATCTTATATTTAGTTATAAAATCGATTTTGTTGTACAAACACATTTAGCAATCGATATCGAAATGCTTCAAATCATTAGTTTAACATATTTAAGTTAATTAACCCCTTCTATCTCACTGAAGTCTACATAAAGCCTTAGCGGCATAACGGCAGTGCATTTAGAAGAATTACGTAATCTTATATTTAGGTATAAAGTCGACTTTCTTGTATGTACTCATTTAGCAATCGATATCGAAATGCTTGAAATCATTATTATAACATATTTAAGTTAATAAACCTTTAGTTGGCTTTAAGCCAACTTCCGTTCGTTAAAGAAGGTTTATTAACTTAGATATGCTAAACTATTGATTTGAAGCATTTCGATATCGATTGTTAAAAGTGTATATACAAGAAATCGACTTTATACCTAAATATAAGACTAGGGAATTCTTCCAAATGTACTCTCGTTATGCCGCCATGGTTTTATATCAACTTCAATACGTTAAGGAGATTAATTAACTTAAACTAATGATTTGCAGCATTTCGATATCGATTGCTAAATGCGTATATACAACAAAATCGACTTTATACCTAAATATAAGATTACGGAACTCTTCTAAATGCACTGCCGTTATGCCGCCGTTGTTTTATGCCAACTTCAGTTCGTTAAAGAAGATTTATGAACTTAAATATATTAAACTTATGATTTTAAGCATTTCGATATCGCTTGCTAAATGTGTGTATAAAAGAAAATCGAATTTATATCTAAACGTAAGATTACGGAATTCTTCCAAATGTACTGTCGTTATGCCGCCAAGGCTTTATATCAAAGAAATTTAGTTAACTTAAATATGTTAAACTAATGATTTGAAGCATATCGATATCGATTGCTAAATGTGTATATACAAGAAAATCGACTTTATACCTAAATATAAGATTACGGAATTCTTCTAAATGCACTGTCGTCATGCCGCCATGGCTTTATATCAAAGAAATTTAGTTAACTTAAATATGTTAAACTAATGATTTGAAGCATTTCGATATCGATTGCTAAATGTGTATATACAAGAAAATCGACTTTATATCTAAATATAAGACTACGGAATTCTTCCAAATATACTGTCGTTACGCCGTCATGGCTTTATATCAACCTCAATACACTAAAGAAGGTTAATTAACTTAAATATGTTAAACTAATGATTTGAAGCATTTCGATATCGATTGCTAAATGCGTATATACAACAAAATCGACTTTATACCTAAATATAAGATTACGGAATACTTCTAAATGCACTGCCGTTATGCCGCCGTTGCGCCGCCGTTGCTTTATGCCAACTTCAGTTCGTTAAAGAAGATTTATTAACTTAAATATGTTAAACTAATGATTTGAAGCATTTCGATATCGATTGTTAAATGCGTATATACAACAAAATCGACTTTATACCTAAATAAAGAATTACGGAATTCTTCCACTTGCACTGCCGTTATGCCGCTATGGCTTTATCTTAACTTCAGTGCATTAAAGAAGCTTTACTAACTTAAATATATTAAACTAATGATTTGAAGCATTTCGATATCGATTGCTAAATGAGCATATACAAGAAAATCGACTTTATACCTAAATATAAGATAACGGAATTCATCCTAATATACTGCCGTTATGCCGTTAAGGCTTTTGTAGACTTTAGTAAGATAAAGAGGTTTAATTAACTTAAATATGTTAAATTAATGGCTTGAAGCATTTCGATATCGATTGCTAAATGTGTAAATACATGAAAATCGACTTTGTACCTAAATATAAAGTTATAACATTAAGGAATTCTTCTAAATGCACTGCCGTTATACCGGTAAGGGTTTATGTAGACTTCAGTAAGCTATAAACTGTTTATTAACTTAATATGTTAAACTAATGATTAGAAGCATTTCGATATCGATAGCTTAATGTGTAAATACAACAAAATCGACTTTATACCTAAATATAAGATAACGGAATTCTTCTAAATGCACAGCCGTTATGCCATTATGGCTTTATGTTAACTTCAGTTCATTAAAGAAGGTTTATTGACTTAAATATGTTAAACCAGTTATTTGAAGCATTTCGATATCGATTGCTTAATGCATGTATACAAGAAAATCGACTTTATACCTAAATATAAGACTACGGAATTCTTCCAAATGTACGGTCGTTATGCCGCCATGGATTTATGTCACCTTCAGAACGTTTAAGAAGGTTAATTAACTTAAATATGTTAAACTAATGATTTGAAGCATTTTGATATCGCTTGCTAAATGTGTATATAAAAGAAAATGAATTTATATCTAAACGTAATATTACGGAATTCTTCCAAATATACTGTCGTTATGCCGCCATGGCTTTATATCAACTTCACTACGTTAAAGAAGGTTAAATAACTTAAATATGTTAAAGTAATGATTTGAAGCATTTCGATATCGATTGCTAAATGTGTATATACAAGAAAACTGACTTTATACCTAAATATAAGACTACGGAATTCTTCCAAATGTACTGTCGTTATGCCGTCATATCTTTATATCAACTTAAATACGTTAAGAAAGTTTAATTAACTTAAATATGTTAAACTAATGATTTGAAGCATTTCGATATCACTTGCTAAATGTGTATATAAAAGAAAATTGACTATATACCTAAACATAAGATTACGGAATTCTTCCAAATGTACTGTCGCTATGCCGCAATGGCTTTATATCAACTTCAATACGTTTAAGAAGGTAAATTAACTTAAATATGTTTAACTTATGATTTGAAGCATTTCGATATCGATTGCTAAATGCATATATACAAGAAAATCTTCTTTATACCTAAATATAAGACTACGGAATTTTTCTAAATGCACTGCCGTTATATCGTTATGGCTTTATATAAACTTCAGTAAGATAAAGAAGGTTAATTAACTTAAATATGTTAAACTAATGATTTGAAGCATTTCGTTATCGATTGCTAAATATGTATATACAAGAAAATCGACTTTATACCTAAATATAAGATTACGGAATTCTTCTAAATGCACTGCCGTTATGCCACCATGGCTTTAAGCCAACTTCCGTTCGTTAAAAAAGGTTTATTAACTTAGATATGCTAAACTATTGATTTGAAGCATTTCGATATCGATTGTTAAATGTGTATATACAAGAAATCGACTTTATACTTAAATATAAGACTACGGAATTCTTCCAAATGTACTGTCGTTATGCCGCCATGGTTTTATATCAACTTCAATACGTTAAAGAAGATTAATTAACTTAAACTAATGATTTGCAGCATTTCGATATCGATTGCTAAATGCGTATATACAACAAAATCGACTTTATACCTAAATATAAGATTACGGAACTCTTCTAAATGCACTGCCGTTATGCCGCCGTTGCTTTATGCAAACTTCAGTTCGTTAAAGAAGATTTATGAACTTTAATATGTTAAACTAATGATTTGAAGCATTTCGATATCGATTGCTAATTGCGTATATACAACAAAATCGACTTTATACCTAAATATAATATTACGGAATTCTTCTAAATGCACTGCGGTTATGCCGCCGTTGCGCCGCCGTTGCTTTATGCGAACTTCAGTTCGTTAAAGAATTTTTATTAACTTAAATATGCTAAGCTAATGATTTGAAGCATTTCGATATCGATTGCTAAATGCATATA
>CM050327.1:15834356-15931356 GCA_027475135.1 Bactrocera correcta | reverse complement strand
CTGCCGTTATGCCGCCATGGCTTTATGCCAACTTCAGTTCGTTAAAGAAGGTTTATTAACTTAAATATGTTAAACTAATGATTTGAAGCATTTCGATATCGAATGCTAAATGTGTATATACAAAAATTCGACTCTATACATAAATATAAGATTACGGAATTCTTCTAAATGCACTGCCGTTATGCCCCCATGGCTTTATGCCAACTTCAGTTCGTTAAAGAAGGTTTATTAATTTAAATATGTTAAACTAATGATTTGAAGCATTCGATATCGATTGCTAAATGAGTATATACAAGAAAATCGACTTTATACCTAAATATAAGATAACGGAATTCTTCTAAATGCACTGCCGTTTTGGCGTTATGGCTTTATGTTAACTTCAGTTCGTTAAAGAAGGTTTATATCTTAAATATGTTAAACCGTTATTTGATGCATTTCGATATCGATTGCTTAATGCATATATACAAGAAAATCGACTTTATACCTAAACATAAGATTACGGAATTCTTCTAAATGCACTGCCGTTATGCCGCCATGGCTTTATGCCAACTTCAGTTCGTTGAAGAAGGTTTATTAACTTAAATATGTTAAACTAATGATTTGAAACATTTCGATATGGATTGCTAAATTTGTATATACAAGAAAATCGACTTTATACCTAAATATAAAATTACGAGATTCTTCTACATGCACTGCCGTTATGCCGCCATGGCTTTATGTTAACTTCAGTGCGTTAAAGAAGCTTAATTAACTTAAATATGTTAAACTAATGATTTGAAGCATCTCGATATCGATTGCTAGGTGTATATATACAACAAAATCGACTTTATACCAAAATATAGGACTACGGAATTCTTCCAAATGCGCTGCCGTTATACCGTTATGGCTTTATGTAAACTTCAGTAAGATAAAGAAGGTTAATTAACTTAAATATGTTAAACTAATGATTTGAAGCATTTCGATATCGAATGCTAAATGTGTATATACAAAAATTCGACTCTATACATAAATATAAGATTACGGAATTCTTCTAAATGCACTGCCGTTATGCCCCCATGGCTTTATGCCAACTTCAGTTCGTTAAAGAAGGTTTATTAATTTAAATATGTTAAACTAATGATTTGAAGCAATTCGATATCGATTGCTAAATGAGTATATACAAGAAAATCGACTTTATACCTAAATATAAGATAACGCAATTCTTCTAAATGCACTGCCGTTTTGGCGTTATGGCTTTATGTTAACTTCAGTTCGTTAAAGAAGGTTTATATCTTAAATATGATAAACCGGTTATTTGATGCATTTTTATATCGATTGCTTAATGCATGTATACAAGAAAATCGACTTTATACATATATATAAGATTACGGAATTCTTCTGCATGCCGTTATGCCGCCATGGCTTTATGTTAACTTCAATACGTTAAAGAAGGTTAATTAACTTAAATTCGTTAAACTAATGATTTGAAGCATTTCAATGTCGATTGCTAAATGTGTATACACAAGAAAATCGAATACTTCTACATGCACTGCCGTTATGCCGCCATGGCTTTATGTTAACTTCAGTGCGTTAAAGAAGCTTTATTTCCTTAAATATGTTAAACTAATGATTTGAAGCATTTCTATATCAATTGCTAAATGTGTATATACAAGAAAAGCGACTTCATACCTAAATATAATATTACGGAATTCTTCTAAATGCACTGATGTTATGCCGTTGTGGCTTTATGTTATTTTCTGTTCGTTAAAGAAGGTTTATTAACTTAAATATGTTAAACCAGTTATTTGAAGCATTTCGATATCGATTGCTAAATGCATATATACAAGAAAATCGACTTTATACTTAAATATAAGATTACGGAATTCTTCCAAATGTACTGTCGTTATGCCGCCATGACATTATATCACCTTCGATACGTTATTTTATTTATTTATTTATTTATTTAAATGAGAACTAATTATTAATAATTAATACACAGAGATTAAGCACTGGCTACTAGGGCCTTCGGCTATCTATTACAATAGTTATGTCTAATTAAAATTAAGTGTATAATTAATACTTAGTGTTTATTTGCTCATAATATTTAAATGTTATTTATCTTACATATCTTAAGAAAATTGTTGATAGCACTGATGTTGTCAATATTTGGTGTTTTCAGTAGACGGGAGGGTTCCCTGTTTCCAAAGATGGTTTTCCTTTTTTGTGCTAGTGTAGTGCAGTCGTTTAGGATATGGTTAACTGAGTCGTTTGGATGATTGCAAAGTGTGCAGCTAGGTTTTTCCGTTTTGTTCAACAGATAATTGTGTGTTCTTAAAGTGTGACCTAATCTAAGGCGCACAAATATTTTTATGTATTGGCAGGAACAGTCGGATGGGTAGTTTGGCTTGACACCGGTGGGATTGTGTTCCTTGTATTGGTGTTGAAAGTTTATCCAGTCTCTAGAGTTTGACTCGTAAAGCTCTTTTTTTACTAGGTTGCGAATATCTTTTGATGTGACGTGTGCGTACGAGAAAACTGGTTCTCTACTCGCCTTTTTGGCGCGATCGTCTGCAAGTTGGTTGCCTCTAATACCAGCGTGTCCAGGGATCCACATGATCTTGATTATGTTTTTGTGTTTATATAAAATATCTTTTATATTCTTGATCAGTACTGAGTTATTTGTATCATTCAACAGCGCGGTAATTGTCGATTTGCTATCACTGCATATGATGTGTTTTTCTTTAGATTGTGCAATAAATAGCACCGCTTCGTATATCGCAGCCGCTTCAGCTGTAAGTATAGAGCAGTACGGTGGTAAAACACCGACGGTTATAATGACACCTTGGTCGTTTGTCACTGCAAACGAAGTGTGGGTGTCCGATTTTGATCCATCGGTGTAGATAATTTTCCACTCTGGTTTGTAAATGTTTACTGCGTCGTTAAATAGCTGGTTATATTGTTCTACGTTGGTGGTTGATTTTTGATACTTGAATAATGTACTTATTATGGATGATTTTAACGTCAGCCAGTGAGGATGAGTGTTCTCCTTTATTAATTGAGGTGTTGATATTATGTCAAGTTTTTCTATAATGTTTATACATTGTACGATCGTGGATAGTTTTTTGGTGGTACGATATGTTTTCATCGCATTAAACAAAAGGGAGTTTTTGCACTGGAGGAGCTTTGGAATGAGCATCATTGTATTCTGCTTTGTTCCGAGATGGATGCTGGGTAGACCTGCTTCAGTTAAGACCACTTTGGTTGGAGAAGTAGGGAATGCGCGAATGCTCCTTTTTACCGCTATGTGATAAGGGGTTTCAATGAGTGCGAGATGGGATTTAGCACAGTGTCCATAGATTGCGAGTCCAAAGTCTATTTTTGACAACATCAATGCTTTTACAATATTTACGAGAGTTGAGGTATGGATATGACAGTGTTTTGAAGAGAGAAACTTTATAATGTTTAGTCTATTAAGTAAACTTAATCTAACATATTTACAATGTTCCTTAAATGTTAGTTTTTTATCAAAAATTAAGCCAAGTATTCTTAAAGTTGTAGTGTGAGGAATTTGTGTGTTTTCGAAGGATAGGTTAGGGAAGGTGCATTTTCTTTTTCTGCAAACGTGAAATGTTGCGCTTTTGCTTGGAGAAACTTTTGTTCCTGAAGTTTTAGACCATTCTGTTATTTCGGTTAGGATGTTGCTAAAAATGATTTTTACTTGGTTTAAATTTTTTAAAGCCGAAAAAATTAAAACATCGTCTGCGTAGATGATATGATCTACACATCGGTATGAGGTTATTAAGTTGCTTAATTGGTTAAAGGCAATAATAAATAGTGTTGTTGAAAGGGGAGATCCTTGGGGTATGCCATTATGTAGGGGGTATATGTTGGAGTTGTGGTTACTAACACTTACTGTAATCTTACGATTTGAAAGGAATGACTTTATGAAATTATACATTTTATCTCCAATGTCCCATTTTTTTAATTCTTGTAATACCGTATGAGCTCCAATTCTATCGAATGCTTTCTCAAAATCTAGACTGAGGACGGATAAGTGATTTTTGGTAGATATTGTTGTTGTAGCGTGGTGTTCAAAGTAAAGAAGTGGGTCAATGACGCCAAGACCACTTTGAAAACCAAACTGGTTGGGGCTTATCAGTCCTTTTTGTTTTAAATACCACATGAGTCTTTTTGATATGATTTTTTCCAAAACTTTGGCAATGCAGGGTATCAAAGAAATAGGTCTGAAGTCTGAAATTGAGGCACTCGATTTGTTGGGTTTAGGGATGGGAATAATTATAGCTTTTTTCCATTCTTGAGGTACAATACCCTGCTTTAATATATTATTGTATAGGGTTATAAGTCTGATTTTTAAAGAGTATGGAAGATTTTTTAGGAGGGGGTAGGAAATTTTGTCTGATCCAGGGGTTTTTCCGGACATTTTGCTGATAGTAGAATCGAACTCTTCTAATGTAATGGGAGATTCTATCAATGTAGCTTCGAAACACGGGGATGGGTTGTGGTATGTTTGGGAGATGATTTGATTAGAAAGTGTAATAAAATTCGGGTGAAAGTTGAAATTTTTGGAGTTGTTTGACCATGTATGTGCAAAGTTTTCTGCAATATGCTGCGGATCGTAAATGGGACCTACGGGAGATTGAATAAAATCAATTTTATTTTGTT
This sequence comes from Bactrocera correcta, assembly GCA_027475135.1. Taxonomy (NCBI): domain Eukaryota; kingdom Metazoa; phylum Arthropoda; class Insecta; order Diptera; family Tephritidae; genus Bactrocera; species Bactrocera correcta. The sequence continues at coordinate 15,926,694 of CM050327.1, read as the reverse complement.
TATGTCCTCCTGAAAGAGATTTGATGTCATTCCATATTTTTTTAGAGCTTGTAGTGGGTTTTATATTAGCTGTTAGTTTTTCAAGGGCTATGCGTTTAGCAGACTTTAGTTCTCTTCTGAAGTTAGAGTTTGCTTTTTTGTATCTAATTAAGTTTTCAGTTGTTACGTTCTGTTTGAATTTAGACCAAAGAGCTTGTTTTGTATTTCTCAAGGTAGTTAATAGATTGGACCAATATGGTAGTTTGGCGGAAAATTTTTTTGTGCTAGTTTGGGGAATGGAGATATGTGCAGCGGATCGAATAATCTTTTTTATTTTTGATGCTTCTGCGTTTATGTTTTCTGATATTATTTCAGCACTTGTTGATGTGTTGAGCAGGGAGCAATATTTTAACCAATCAGCTTTATCTGTAAGAAATTTTGATCTCGGCTTAATGATGTATTGCATCGGTGTGATGAGGGTAGTTATGATAGGAAAGTGGTCGCTATTGTGAAGGTCTTCTAGAGTATAAGAACAGAGTTTATGGGCTATGGAAGCTGAACAAAGAGCGATGTCTATATGAGTGAAAGTTTTATGGGAGGAAAAGTGAGTTGGTGATCTATCATTAAGAACAAATAAGTTTTTTGAGAGAATAACATTTTCCATTATTTGGCCTCTTCCATTTGACGAGGTAGATCCCCATAGGGGGCTCCAAGTATTAAAATCTCCAATGATTATTGTGGGTGCAAGAACAGCGTTGATGACACCTATAAGTTCTCCTGCCGTAAACTTTTGATTCGGAGGGATGTAGCATGTGACTATGGAAAATTTGAAACCGATGTTAATTTCTATTGCAATGGCGGAAATGTTGGAAGAGACTGGGATACGTTTGTGTTTGATATGTTTTTTGATAAACAAGGCAATGCCTTGTTTAGCTGATTTGTTTTGTGGTAGATTATGGAAATAACCAATGTATTTGTGAGGAGTATATGCCGTTTTATTTGCTGGGAGGTGAGTTTCTTGTAATGCAATTACGTGTGGTGAGAATTCATTTATGAGTATATTTAAATCTGTATAATTGTTAAATAGACCTTTCAAATTCCACTGGAGAATTTTCATAGTCTATTTTGTGATGGGGGTTGTGTGGGTAATGGGGCAGCGGGAGTGTTACTGAGTTGGGTGATCAAGTTTGAAATGAGTGAGGTTGTTGCGTTGTAGTCTAAAGGTGTTACAGTTGAGTCTTCGACTGCACTTGTTGTTGGAAACGAGTGAGTTGAATTTATTTGATTTATAGTGGTTGTTACATTTTCTTCGTTGTTTGTGCTGATTGTTTTAGAGTTGGAAGTTGTAGGTGAAGTAATAGAGGAGAGCGAGATTTGCTCTTTTGTTTGAGTGTTTTGTTGATTGTTTGTGGGAGTTATGTTTGTCGGGTTGTTAATAACGTTAGCGAATGAAGGAGATGAAGAATTGAAAACAGGTGGTATTTGTGCTTTATGGATATTTACTGCTTCGCGGAAAGAGCATTTGTTGTCTGTTTGAATTGTTATTATATTCTTTATTTGGGTGAACTTTGGACACAGTTTACTTGAGGCTGGGTGATCAGCAGAACAGTTTGCACAGAGAGTGCGAGTACAGGGTGAGGGATTGTGGGTTGGTAGTGCACATGTATCGCAAGTAGGGACCTTATTGCAGCGTTTTTTTGTGTGACCAAGTAATTGACAGTTTTTGCATCTCATAGGATTTGGATAGTATGGTCTTACCTTTGTTGTATACCATGAAACATCAATTTTTTCCGGTAGGGAGTAGCGATCGAAAGTTAGGAGGACTACACCACTTGGAGTTGGTTGGCTATTTATGTATTTCGGAAATTTATAAATTGATATGACACCCTGTTCTTGCAAGTTTTCGATTATTTCATTCTCTGGAATATCGTTAAGGCACGGAGCGTAAATGGTACCTTTGCATGAGTTTAGATTTTTGTGGAGCTCAATTTTTACACTGCATATCCCAAAGAGTTGCTTTGTTGTAGTGAATTTTTTTGCGATAGTGCTATTTTTAGCTAGGAGTAGCAAATTACCGTCCCTTAGTTGACTGATTTTTATTATTTCGGAGCTAATATGTTTCAGGGCTTTGTGAACGGCGAAGCAGGAAAATTTATTCAAGCAGGCTTATTGAAAAATAAGGTGCTTAAGGAATGGAATAACTTCACTCGATATATTGTTAGACAACTGAAATTATATAGCAACCTATGTCTAGTTACGGTCGAGACTGTTTACGAAAGATTAATTCATTAATCGTAAATAAGATTGAGCTTTTGATATATTGCTAATGGTATATGCGAAAATGACTTATAGGCGAAATATAACATAACGATTTTCTATGCACGCCGTTCGCCGAAGGCTTGAGACTGTTGTACGAAATGATGGTTAATTAACTTAAATACGTTAAACTAATGAGTTGAAGCATTTGAATAATCGATTGCTAAAAGTGTATATACAAGAAAATCGACTTTATACCTAAATATTAACATAACGGAATTCTTCCAATGCACTGCCGTTATGCCGTAGGCTTTATGTAGACTTCAATAAGATAAAGAAGGTTAATTAACTTAAATATGTTAAACTAATGATTTGAAGCATTTCGATATCGATTGCTAAATGTGTATATACAACGAAAAAATGGGGAACTTTATACCCTAAATTATAAAGAAAAAAACGGAAGTTTCTTCTCAAAGGGCACTGCCGTGCCGTTATAGGCTTTTGTAACTTCAGTTCGTTAAAGAAGGTTAATTAACTTAAATATGTTAAACTATTGATTTGAAGCATTTGGATTCGATTGCTAGTGTTATATACAAAAAATCGACTTTATACCTAAATAAAGATAACGGAATTCTTCCAATGCCTGCCGTTATACCGCTTTTTGGCTTTATGTAAACTTCGTTTTAAAGGATAAAAGAAGGACTTTAAACCCTTAAATATGTTAAACTAATGATTTGAAGGGCATTTGAAAATCGAATGCTAAAGAGGTGTTTTAATACAAAAATTCGACTTTATACCTAAATATAAGTTTACAATTCTTCTAAGTGCACTGCCGTTTTTGCTGCATGGCTTTATGCCAACTTCAGTTCGTTAAAGAAGGTTAATTTACTTAATTATGTTAAACTAATGATTTGAAGCATTTTGATATCGATTGCTAAATATGTATATACAAGAAAATCGACTTTTTACCTAAATATAAGATTACGGAATTCTTCTAAATGCACTGCCGTTATGCCGCCATGGCTTTATGCCAACTTCAGTCGTTAAAGAAGGTTTATTAACTTAAATATGTTAAACTAATGGTTTGAAGCATTTCGATATCGATTGTTAAATAGTAATACAAGAAAATCGACTTTACACTAAATATAAGATTATGAATTCTTCTACATGCACTGTCGTTATGCCGCCATGGCTTTATGCCAACGTTAAAGAAGGTTTATTAATTAAATATGTTAAACTAATGGGTTGAAGATCTCGATATCGATTGCTAAATGCATATATACAAGAAAATCGATTTATACCTAAATATAAGATTACGGAATTCTTCCAATGTATGTCTTATGCGTAAGAATTAATTACTTAATATTTAAAAAGTTAAGTAACTTAATATTTAAACAAATGATTTAACCAATTAAAATCGATTGCTAAATAGTTATACCCCATGGCTTTATCTAATATAAAAAACTAATTCTTAAAATGTACTAGTTTGAGCATTTTATGTTCTTAATGCGTTAAAAAAAACTTTTAACCTAAATATGTTAAATTAATGATTTGAAGCTTTTGGATATAGATTGGTAAATATATGTAAACCAAGATGATTTATACCAAATATAAGATTACGGAATTCTTCTAAATCACTGCCGTTTTGCCGCCATGCTTTATGCCAACTTCAGTTCGTTAAAGAAGGTTAATTAACTTAAATATGTTAAATAATGTTGAAGCATTTCGATATCGATTGTAAATGTATACAAGAAAACGAATTTAACCTAAATATAAGATTACGGAATTCTTCAATGCCTGCCGTTATGCGCATGGCTTTATGTTAACTTCAGTGTTAAAGAAGTTAATTTACTTAATTATGTTAAACTAATGATTTGAAGCATTTTGATATCGATTGCTAAATATGTATATACAAGAAAACGACTTTTTACCTAAATATAAGATTACGGAATTCTTCTAAATGCACTGCCGTTATGCCGCCATGGCTTTATGCCAACTTCAGTCGTTAAAGAAGGTTTATTAACTTAAATATGTTAAACTAATGGTTTGAAGCATTTCGATATCGATTGTTAAATATGTAAATACAAGAAAATCGACTTTACATCTAAATATAAGATTATGGAATTCTTCTACATGCACTGTCGTTATGCCGCCATGGCTTTATGCCAACGTTAAAGAAGGTTTATTAACTTAAATATGTTAAACTAATGGGTTGAAGCATCTCGATATCGATTGCTAAATGCATATATACAAGAAAATCGATTTTATACCTAAATATAAGATTACGGAATTCTTCCAAATGTACTGTCGTTATGCCGCCATGCTTTATGCCTTCGGTCTTTAAAGAAGGTTAATAACTTAAATATGTTAAACTTATGATTTGAAGCATTTCGATATCGATTGCTAAATGAGTATATACAACAAAATCGACTTATACCTAAATATAATTACGGAATTCTTCTACATCACTGCCGTTATCCGCCATGGCTTTATGTTAACTTCAGTGCGTAAAGAAGCTTAATTAACTTAAATATGTTAAACTAATGATTTGAAGCATTTCGATATCGATTGCTAAATATATGTACACAAGAGAATCGAATTTATACCAAAATATAAGATTACGGAATTCTTCTAAATCACTGCCGTTTGCCGCCATGGCTTTATGCCAACTTCAGTTCGTTAAAGAAGGTTTATTAACTTAAATATGTTAAATATGGTTTGAAGCATTTCGATATCGATTGTTAAATATGTAAACAAGAAAACGATTTAACCTAATATAAGATTACGGAATTCTTCCAAATGCCTGCCGTTATGCGTATGGCTTATGTAACTTCAGTAGTAAAGAAGGTTAATTAACCTAATTATGTTAAACTAATGATTTGAAGCATTTTGATATCGATTGCTAAATATGCAAATACAAGAAAACCGACTTTACACCTAAATATAAGATTACGGAATTCTTCCAAATGCGCTGTCGTTATGCCGCCATGGCTTTATGGCAACTTCAGTTCGTTAAAGAAGGTTTATTAACTAAAATGTGTTAAGCTATTGGGTTGAAGCATTTCGATATCGGATGCTAAATGTGTATATACAAAAATTCGACTTTATACCTAAATATAAGATTACGGAATTCTTCTACATGCACTGTCGTTATGCCGCCATGGCTTTATGCCAACGTTAAAGAAGGTTTATTAACTTAAATATGTTAAACTAATGGGTTGAAGCATCTCGATATCGATTGCTAAATGCATATATACAAGAAAATCGATTTTATACCTAAATATAAGATTACGGAATTCTTCCAAATGTACTGTCGTTATGCCGCCATGACATTATATCACCTTCATACGTTAAAGAAGGTTAATTAACTTAAATATGTTAAAGTAATGATTTGAAGCATTTCGATATCGATTGCTAAATGAGTATATACAACAAAATCGATTTTATACCTAAATATAAGATTACGGAATTCTTCTAAATGCACTGCCGTTATGCCGCCATGGCTTTATGCACACTTCAATACGTCAAAGAAGGTTAATTAACTTAAATATGTTAAATTAATGATTTGAAGCATTTCGATATCGATTGCTAAATATATGTACACAAGAAAATCGAATTTATACCAAAATATAAGATTACGGAATTCTTCTAAATGCACTGCCGTTATGCCGCCATGGCTTTATGCCAACTTCAGTTCGTTAAAGAAGGTTTATTAACTTAAATATGTTAAACTGATGGTTTGAAGCATTTCGATATCGATTGTTAAATATGTAAATACAAGAAAAGCGACTTTACACCTATATATAAGATTACGGAATTCTTCCAAATGCGCTGCCGTTATAGCGTTATGGCATTATGTGAACTTCAGTAAGATAAAGAAGGTTAATTAACCTAATTATGTTAAACTAATGATTTGAAGCATTTTGATATCGATTGCTAAATATGCAAATACAAGAAAACCGACTTTACACCTAAATATAAGATTACGGAATTCTTCCAAATGCGCTGTCGTTATGCCGCCATGGCTTTATGGCAACTTCAGTTCGTTAAAGAAGGTTTATTAACTAAAATGTGTTAAGCTATTGGGTTGAAGCATTTCGATATCGGATGCTAAATGTGTATATACAAAAATTCGACTTTATACCTAAATATAAGATTACGGAATTCTTCTAAATACACTGCCGTCTTGCCGCCATGACTTTATGCCAACTTCAGTTCGTTAAAGAAAGTTTATTAACTTAAATATGTTAAACTAATGGTTTGAAGCATTTCGGTATCGATTGCTAAATGAGTATATACAAGAAAATCGACTTTATAGCTATATATAATGTAACGGAGTTGTTCTCAATGCACTGCCGTTATGCCGTTAAGGCGTTATGTTAACTTCAGTTCGGTAAAGAAGTTTTATTAACTTAAATATGTTAAACCAGTTATTTGAAGTATTTCGAAATCGATTGCTTAATGCATATATACAAGAAAATCGACTTTTTACCTAAATATAAGATTACGGAATTCTTCTAAATGCACTGCCGTTATGCCGCCGTGGCTTTATGCCAACTTCAGTTCGTTAAAGAAGGTTTATTAACTTAAATATGTTAAACTAATGATTTGAAGCATTTCGATATCGATTGCTAAATGTATGTACACAAGAAAATCGACTTTTTACCTAAATATAAGATTACGGAATTCTTCTAAATGCACTGCCGTTATGCCGCCGTGGCTTTATGCCAACTTCAGTTCGTTAAAGAAGGTTTATTAACTTAAATATGTTAAACTAATGATTTGAAGTATTTCGAAATCGATTGCTTAATGCATATATACAAGAAATTCGACTTTATACCTAAATATAAGATTACGGAATTCTTCTACATGCACTGCCGTTATGCCGCCATGGCTTTATGTTAACTTCAGTGCGTTAAAGAAGCTTTATTTACTTAAATATGTTAAACTAATGATTTGAAGCTTTTCGATATCGATTGCTAAATGAGTATATACAAGAAAATCGACTTTATACCTATATATAATGTAACGGAGTTGTTCTCAATATACTGCCGTTATGCCGTTAAGGCGTTATGTTAACTTCAGTTCGTTAAAGAAGGTTTATTAACTTAAATATGTTAAACTAATGATTTGAAGCATTTCGATATCGATTGCTAAATGTATGTACACAAGAAAATCGAATTTATACCTAAATATAAGATTACGGAATTCTTCTAAATGCACTGCCGTTATGCCGCCATGGCTTTATGCCAACTTCAGTTCGTTAAAGAAGGTTTATTAACTTAAATATGTTAAACTAATGGTTTGAAGCATTCGATATCGATTGCTAAATATATAAATACAAGAAAATCGACTTTTCACCTAAATATAAGATTACGGAATTCTTCCAAATGCACTGCCGTTATACCGTTATGGCATTATGTTAACTTCAGTAAGATAAAGAAGGTTAATTAACCTTATTATGTTAAACTAATGATTGAAGCATTTTGATATCGATTATTAAATATGTAAATACAAGAAAATCGACTTTATACCTAAATATAAGATTACGGAATTTTTCCAAATGCACTGCCGTTATACCGTTATGGCTTTATGTAATCTTCAGTAAGATAAAGAAGGTTAATTAACTTAAATATGTTAAACCAGTTATTTGAAGCTTTTCGTTATCGATTGCTAAATGTGTATATACAAGAAAATCGACTTTATACCTAAATATAAGATAACGGAATTCTTCTACATGCACTGCTGTTATGCCGCCATGGCTTTATGTTAACTTCAGTGCGTTAAAGAAGCTTAATTAACTTAAATATGTTAAACTAATGGTTTGAAGCATTTCGATATCGATTGCTAAATATGTAAATACAAGAAAATCGACTTTACACCTAAATATAAGATTACGGAATTCTTCCAAATGCGCTGCCGTTATACCGTTATGGCATTATGTTAACTTCAGTAAGATAAAGAAGGTTAATTAACCTAGTTATGTTAAACTAATGATTTGAAGCTTTTCGTTATCGATTGCTAAATGTGTATATACAAGAAAATCGACTTTATACCTAAATATAAGATAACGGAATTCTTCTACATGCACTGTCGTTATGCCGCCATGGCTTTATGCCAACGTTAAAGAAGGTTTATTAACTTAAATATGTTAAACTAATGGGTTGAAGCATCTCGATATCGATTGCTAAATGCATATATACAAGAAAATCGACTTTATACCTAAATATAAAATTACGGAATTCTTCCAAATGTACTGTCGTTATGCCGCCATGACATAACATCACCTTCTATACGTTAAAGAAGGTAAATTAACTTAAATATGTTAAACTAATGATTTGAAGCATTTCGATATCGATTGCTAAATGAGTATATACAAGAAAATCGACTTTATACCTAAATATAAGATAACGGAGTTCTTCTCAATGCACTGCCGTTATGCCGTTAAGGCGTTATGTTAACTTCAGTTCGTTGAAGAAGGTTCATTAAGTTAAATATGTTAAACCAGTTACTTGAAGCATTTCGAAATCGATTGCTCAATGCATATATACAAGAAATTCGACTTTATACCTAAATATAAGATTACGGAATTCTTCCAGATGTACTGTCGTTATGCCGCCATGGCTTTATATCAACTTCAATACGATAAAGAAGGTTAATTAACTTAAACATATTAAACTAATGATTTGAAGCATTTCGATATCGATTGCTAAATGTCTATATACAACAAAATCGACTTTTTACCTAAATATAAGATTACGGAATTCTTCCAAATGCACGGCCGTTATACCGTCAAGGCTTTATGTATACTTCAGTAAGATAAAGAAGGTTTATTAACTTAAATATGTAAATCTAATGATGACTTTAAACCTAAATATAAGATCACGGAATTCTTCTAAATACACTGCCGTTTTGCCGCCATGACCTTATGCCAACTTCAGTTCGTTAAAGAAGGTTTATTAACTTAAATATGTTAAACTAATGATTTGAAGCATTTCGATATCGATTGCTAAATGTGTATATACAACAAAATCGACTTTACACCTAAATATAAGATTACGGAATTCTTCTACATCCACTGTCGTTATGCCGCCATGGCTTTATATCAACTTCAATACGTTAAAGAAGGTTAATTAACTTAAATATGTTAAATTAATGATTTGAATCATTTCGATATCGATTGCTATATGTATGTATACAAGAAAATCGACTTTTTACCTAAATATAAGATAACGGAATTCTTCTAAATGCAATGCTGCTATACCGCTATGGCTTTATGCCATCTTCAGTTCGTTAAAGAAGGTTTATTTACTTAAATATGTTAAACTAATGGTTTAAAGCATTTCGATATCGATTGCAAAATATGTAAATACAAGAAAGTCGACTTTACACCTAAATATAAGATTACGGAATTCTTCCAAATGCGCTGCCGTTATACCGTTATGGCATTATGTGAACTTAAGTAAGATAAAGAAGTTTTTTAAATTAAATATGTTAAACCAGTTAATTGAATATTGATTGCTAAATGAGTATATATAATATAAATTTGTAAATACAAGAAAATCGACTTTACACCTAAATATAAGATTACGGAATTCTTCCAAATGCGCTGCCGTTATACCGTTATGGCATTATGTGAACTTCAGTAAGATAAAGAAGGTTTATTAAATTAAATATGTTAAACCAGTTAATTGAATATCGATTGCTAAATGAGTATATACAACAAAATCGACTTTATACGTGAATATAAGACTACGGAATTCTTCTACATTCACTGCCGTTATGCCGCCATGTCTTTATGTTAACTTCAGTGCGTTAAAGAAGGTTTATTAACTTAAATATGTTAAACAAGTTATTTGAAGCATTTCGATATCGATTGGTTAATGCATATATACAAGAAAGTCGACTTTATACCTAAATATAAGATTACGGAATTCTTCTACATGCACTGCCGTTATGCCGTAATGGCTTTATGTTAACTTCAGTGCGTTAAATAAGCTTTATTTACTTAAATATGTTAAACTAATGATTTTAAGCATTTTGATATCGATTGCTAAATGTGTATATACAAGAAAATCGACTTTCTACCTAAATATAAGATTACGGAATTCTTCTAAATGCACTGCCGTTATGCCGCCATGGCTTTATGCCATCTTCAGTTCGTTAAAGAAAGTTTATTAACTTAAATATGTTAAACTAATGGTTTAAAGCATTTCGATATCGATTGCAAAATATGTAAATACAAGAAAATCGACTTTACACCTAAATATAAGATTACGGAAATCTTCCAAATGCGCTGCCGTTATACCGTTATGGCATTATGTGAACTTCAGTAAGATAAAGAAGATTTATTAACTTAAATATGTTAAACCAGTTAATTGAAGCATTTCGTTATCGATTGCTAAATGTGTATATACAAGAAAATCGACTTTATACCTACATATAAGATAACGGAATTCTTCTACATGCACTGCCGTTATACCGCCATGGCTTTATGTTAACTTCAGTGCGTTAAAGAAGCTTAATTAACTTAAATATGTTAAACTAATGGTTTGAAGCATTTCGATATCGATTGCTAAATATGTAAATACAAGAAAATCGACTTTACATCTAAATATAAGATTATGGAATTCTTCTACATGCACTGTCGTTATGCCGCCATGGCTTTATGCCAACGTTAAAGAAGGTTTATTAACTTAAATATGTTAAACTAATGGGTTGAAGCATCTCGATATCGATTGCTAAATGCATATATACAAGAAAATCGATTTTATACCTAAATATAAGATTACGGAATTCTTCCAAATGCACTGTCGTTATGTCGCCATGACATTATATCACCTTCGATACGTTAAAGAAGGTTAATTAACTTAAATATGTTAAACTAATGATTTGAAGCATTTCGATATCGATTGCTAAATGAGTATATACAATAAAATCGATTTTATACCTAAATATAAAATTACGGAATTCTTCTACATGCACTGCCGTTATGCCGCCATGGCTTTATGTTAACTTCAGTGCGTTAAAGAAGCTTCTTCTTCTTTACTGGCGTAGACACCGCTTATGCGATTATAGCCGAGTCAAAAACAGCGCGCCAGTCGTTTCTTCTCTTCGCTACGTGGCGCCAGTTGGATATTCCAAGCGAAACCAGGTCCCTCTCCACTTGGTCCTTCCAACGGAGTGGTGGTCTTCCTCTTCCTCTGCTTCCCGCGGCGGGTACTGCGTCGAATACTTTCAGAGCTGGAGCGTTTTCATCCATCCGGACAACATGACCTAGCCAGCGTAGCCGCTGTCTTTTAATTCGCTGAACTATGTCAATGTCGTCGTATATCTCGTACAGCTCATCGTTCCATCGAATGCGATATTCGCCGTGGCCAACGCGCAAAGGACCACAAATCTTTCGCAGAACTTTTCTCGCGAAAACTCGCAACGTCGACTCATCGGTTGTTGTCATCGTCCAAGCCTCTGCACCATATAGCAGGACGGGAATTATGAGAGACTTATAGAGTTTGGTTTTTGTTTGTCGAGAGAGGACTTTGCTTCTCAATTGCCTACTTAGTCCGAAGTAGCACCTGTTGGCAAGAGTAATCCTGCGTTGGATTTCTAGGCTGACATTGTTGGTGTTGTTTACGCTGGTTCCAAGATAGACGAAATTATCTACAACTTCAAAGTTATGACTGTCAACAGTGACTTGGGAGCCAAGTCGCGAGTGCGACGACTGTTTGTTTGATGACAGGAGATATTTCGTCTTGCCCTCGTTCACTGCCAGACCCATTTGAGTTGCTTCCTTGTTCAGTCTGGAGAAAGCAGAACTAACGGCGCGGGTGTTGAGGCCGATGATATCAATATCATCGGCATACGCCAGCAGCTGTACACTCTTGTAAAAGATTGTACCTGCTCGATTAAGTTCTGCAGCTCGAATAATTTTCTCGAGCAGCAGGTTGAAAAAGTCACACGATAGGGAGTCGCCTTGTCTGAAACCTTGTTTGGTATCGAACGGCTCGGAGAGGTCCTTCCCGATCCTGACGGAGCTTTTCGTGTTGCTCAACGTCAGTTTACACAGCCGTATTAGTTTTGCGGAGATACCAAATTCAGACATCGCGGCATAAAGGCAGCTCCTTTTCGTGCTGTCGAAAGCAGCTTTGAAATCGACGAAGAGGTGGTGTGTGTCGATTCTTCTTTCACGGGTCTTTTCCAAGATTTGGCGCATGGTGAATATCTGGTCGGTTGTTGATTTACCAGGTCTAAAGCCACACTGATAAGGTCCAATCAGTTTGTTGACGGTGGGCTTTAATCTTTCACACAATACGCTCGACAGAACCTTATATGCGATGTTGAGGAGGCTATTCCCACGGTAGTTGGCGCAGATTGTGGGGTCTCCTTTTTTATGGATTGGGCATAGCACACTTAAATTCCAATCGTTGGGCATACTTTCGTCCGACCATATTTTACAAAGAAGCTGATGCATGCACCTTATCAGCTCTTCGCCGCCGTGTTTGAATAGCTCGGCCGGCAATCCGTCGGCCCCTGCCGCTTTGTTGTTTTTCAGGCGGGCAATTGCTATTCGAACTTCATCATGGTCGGGCAATGGAACATCTGCTCCATCGTCATCGATTGGGGTATCGGGTTCGTTTTCTCCTGGTGTTGTGTGTTCACTGCCATTCAGCAGGCTGGAGAAGTGTTCCCTCCATAATTTAAGTATGCTCTGGGCATCGGTAACTAGATCACCTTTGGGGGTTCTACAAGAGTATGCTCCGGTCTTGAAACCTTCTGTAAGCCGCCGCATCTTTTCGTAGAATTTTCGAGCATTACCCCTGTCGGCCAGCTTATCACGCTCTTCGTACTCACGCATTTCGGCCTCTTTCTTTTTCTGTCTACAAATGCGTCTCGCTTCCCTCTTCAACTCTCGGTATCTATCCCATCCCGCACGTGTTGTGGTCGATCGTAACGTTGCGAGGTAGGCAGCCTGTTTTCTCTCCGCTGCGACACGGCACTCCTCGTCGTACCAGCTGTTCCTTTGCACTTTCCGAAAACCAATGGTTTCGGTTGCAGCTGTACGTAAGGAGTTTGAAATGCCGTCCCACAGCTCCCTTATTCCGAGTTGTTGACGAGTGCTCTCAGAGAGCAGGAGTGCAAGCCGAGTAGAAAATCGTTCGGCTGTCTGTTTTGATTGCAGCTTCTCGACGTCGAACCTTCCTTGTGTTTGTTGGCGTGCGTTTTTTGCTGCACAGAGGCGGGTGCGAATTTTGGCTGCAACAATATAGTGGTCCGAGTCGATGTTAGGACCTCGGAGCGCACGCACATCTAAAACACAGGAGACGTGTCTTCCGTCTATCACAACATGATCGATCTGGTTGGTGGTTTTTCGATCCGGAGACAGCCAGGTAGCTTGATGTATCTTCTTATGCTGGAATCTAGTACTACAGATAACCATATTTCGGGCCCCGGCGAAGTCGATCAGCCTCAACCCATTTGGGGATTTTTCCTCGTGGAGGCTGAATTTACCGACCGTAGTGCCAAAGATACTTTCTTTGCCCACCCTGGCGTTGAAGCCGCCAAGCACGATTTTGACATCGTGGCGGGGGCATCTCTCATAAGTGCGCTCCAAACACTCATAAAAGGCATTTTTGGTCACATCGTCCTTCTCTTCCGTCGGGGCGTGGGCGCAAATCAGCGATATGTTGAAGAACCTCGCTTTGATGCGGATTGTGGCTAGACGTTCATTCATAGGAGTGAATGATAGTACTCGGCGACGGAGTCTCTCTCCCACCACGAATCCAACACAAAACTTGCGCTCCTTTATATGGCCACTGTAGTAAATGTCACAAGGACCTACTCGTCTCTGTCCTTCTCCCGTCCATCGCATTTCTTGGACGGCGGTGATGTCAGCCTTTATCTTTACGAGGACATCTACCAGCTGGGCAGCGGTAGATGAAGAAGCTTAATTAACTTAAATATGTTAAACTAATGATTTGAAGCATTTCGATATCGATTGCTAAATGTGTATATACAACAAAATCGGTTTTGAACCTAAATATGAGATTACGGAATTCTTCCAAATGCACTGCCGTTATGCCGTTAAGGCTTTTGTAGACTTAAGTACGATAAAGATGGCTAATTAACTTAAATATGGTAAACTATTATATATATGTATATATATATATATATACAACAAAATAGTCTTTATACCTAAATATAAGACTACGGAATTCTTCCAAATGCGCTGCCGTTATACCGTAATGGCTTTATGTAAACTTCAATAAGATAAAGAAGGTTATTTAACTTAAATATGTTAAACTAATGATTTGAAGCATTTCGATATCACTTGCTAAATTTGTATATACAAGAAAATCGACTTTATACCTATATATAATGTAACGGAGTTGTTCTCAATGCACTGCCGTTATGCCGTTAAGGCGTTATGTTAACTTCAGTTCGTTAAAGAAGTTTTATTAACTTAAATATGTTAAACCAGTTATTTGAAGTATTTCGAAATCGATTGCTTAATGCATATATACAATAAATTGAACTTTATACCTAAATATAAGATTACGGAATTCTTCTACATGCACTGCCGTTATGCCGCCATGGCTTTATGTTAACTTCAGTGCGTTAAAGAAGCTTTATTTACATAAATATGTTAAACTAATGATTTGAAGCATTTTGATATCGATTGCTAAATGTGTATATACAAGAAAATCGACTTTTTACCTAAATATAAGATTACGGAATTCTTCTAAATGCACTGCCGTTATGCCGCCATGGCTTTATGTTAACTTCAGTGCGTTAAAGAAGCTTTATTTACATAAATATGTTAAACTAATGATTTGAAGCATTTCGATATCGATTGCTAAATGAGTATATTCAAGAAAATCGACTTTATACCTGAATATGAGATTACGGAATTCTTCTACATGCACTGTCGTTATGCCGCCATGGCTTTATGTTAACTTCAATACGTAAAAGAAGGTTTATTAACTTAAATATGTTAAACTAGTGGATTAAAGCATCTCGATATCGATTGCTAATTTGTATATACAACAAAATCGACTTTATACCTAAATATAAGATTACGGAACGCTACCGTTATACCGTTATGGTATTATGTGAACTTCAGTGCGTTAAAGAAGATTAATTAACTTAATTATGTTAAACTAATGATTTGAAGCATTTTGATATCGATTGCTTAATGTGTATATACAAGAAAATCGACTTTACACCTAAATATAAGATTATGGAATTCTTCTACATGCACTGTCGTTATGCCGCCATGGCTTTATGTTAACTTCAATACGTAAAAGAAGGTTTATTAACTTAAATATGTTAAACTAGTGGATTAAAGCATCTCGATATCGATTGCTAATTTGTATATACAACAAAATCGACTTTATACCTAAATATAAGATTACGGAACGCTACCGTTATACCGTTATGGTATTATGTGAACTTCAGTGCGTTAAAGAAGATTAATTAACTTAATTATGTTAAACTAATGATTTGAAGCATTTTGATATCGATTGCTTAATGTGTATATACAAGAAAATCGACTTTACACCTAAATATAAGATTACGGAATTCTTCTACCTGCACTGTCGTTATGCCGTTATGGCATTATGTGAACTTCAGTAAGATAAAGAAAGTTAATTAACTTAAACATATTAAACTAATGATTTGAATCATTTCGATATCGATTGCTAAATGTGTATATACAACAAAATCGACTTTATACCTAAATATAAGATTACGGAATTCTTCCAAATGCGCTGCCGTTATACCGTTATGGCATTATGTGAATTTCAGTAAGATAAAGAAGGTTAATTAACTTAATTATGTTAAGCTAATGACTTAAAGCATTTTGATATCGATTGCTTAATGTGTGTATACAAGAAAATCGACTTTATACGTAAATTTAAGATAACGGAATTCTTCTTAATGCACTGCCGTTTTGCCGCCATGACTTTATGCCAACTTCAGTTCGTTAAAGAAGGTTTATTAACTTAAATATGTTAAACTAATGATTTGAAGCATTTCGATATCGATTGCTAAATGAGTGTATACAAGAAAATCGACTTTATACCTGAATATGAGATTACGGAATTCTTCTACATGCACTGCCGTTATGCCGCCATGGCTTTATGCCAACTTCAGTTCGTTAAAGAAGGTTTATTAACTTAAATATGTTAAACTAATGGGTTGAAGCATCTCGATATCGATTGCTAAATGTGTATATACAACAAAATCGACTTTATACCTAAATATAAGATTACGGAATTCTTCCAAATGCGCTGCCGTTGTACCGTTATGGCATTATGTGAACTTCAGTAAGATAAAGAAGGTTATTAAACTTAATTATGTTAAGCTAATGATTTAAAGCATTTTGATATCGATTGCTTAATGTGTATATACAAGAAAATCGACTTTTTACCTAAATATAAGATTACGGAATTCTTCTACATGCACTGTCGTTATGCCGTCATGGCTTTATGCCAACTTCAGTTCGTTAAAGACGGTTCATTAACTAAAATATGTTAAACTAATTTGCTGAAGCATCTCGATATCGATTGCTAAATGTGTACATACAACAAAATCGATTTTATAACTGCCGTTATACCGTTATGGCTTTATGTAAACTTCAGTAAGATAGAGAAGCTTAATTAACTTAAATATGTTAAACTTATGATTTGAGGCATTTCGTTATCGATTGCTAAATGTGTATATACAAGAAAAGTGACTTTATACCTAAATATAAGATAACGGAATTCTTCTTAATGCACTGCCGTTATGCCGTTATGGCTTTATGTTAACTTCAGTTCGTTAAAGAAGGTTTATTAACTTAAATATGTTAAACCAGTTATTTGAAGTATTTCGATATCGATTGGTTAATGCATATATACAAGAAAATAGACTTTATACCTAAACATAAGACTACGGAATTCTTCCAAATGTACTGTTGTTATGCCGAAATGGCGTTATATCAACTTCAGTTCGTTAAAGAAGGTTTATTAACTTAAATATGTTAAACTAATGGTTTGAAGCATTTCGATATCGATTGCTAAATATGTAAATACAAGAAAATCGAATTTATACCTAAACATAAGATTACGGAATCCTTCCACATGCACTGCGGTTATGCCGCCATGGCTTTATGGTAACTTCAGTTCGTTAAAGAAGTTTTATTAACTTAAATGTGTTAAAATAATGATTTGAAGCATTTCGATATCGATTGCTAAATGAGTATATTCAAGAAAATCTACTTTATACGATATAAGGTTACCTAATTCTTCTCAATGCACTGCCGTTATGCCGCCATGGCCAACTTCTGTTCGTTAAAGAAGGTTTGTTAACTTAAATATGTTAAACAAATGACTAGAAGCATTTCGATGTCGATTGCTAAATGTGTATACACAAGAAAAGCGAATTTATACCTAAATATAAGATAACGGAATTCTTCTACATGCACTGCCGTTATGCCGCCATGGCATTATGTTAACTTCAGTGCGTTAAAGAAGCTTTATTTACTTAAATATTGTAATCTTATGATTTGAAGCATTTCGATATCGATTGCTAAATGAGTATATACAAGAAAATCGACTTTATACCTAAATACAAGATTAGGTAATTCTTCTAAATGCACTGCCGTTATGCCGTTAAGGCTTTTGTAGATTTCAGTAAGATTAAAAGGGTTAATTAACTAAAATATGTTAAACTAATGATTTGAAGCATTTCGATATCGATTGCTAAATATGTATATACAAGAAAATCGACTTTATACCTAAATATAAGATAACGGAATTCTTCCAAATGTACTGTCGTTATGCCGCCATGGCTTTATATCAACTTCAGTTCGTTAAAGAAGGTTTATTAACTTAAATATGTTAAACTAATGGGTTGAAGTATCTCGATATCGATCGCCAAATGTGTATATACAACAAAATCGACTTTATACCTAAATATAAGATTACGGAATTCTTCCAAATGCGGTGCCGTTATGCCGCCATGGCTTTATGCCAACTTCAGTTCGTTAAAGAAGGTTAATTAACTTAATTATGTTAAACTAATGATTTGAAGCATTTCGATATCGATTGCTAAATGTGTATATACAAGAAAATTGACTTTATACCTAAATATATGATAACGGAACTCTTCTAAATGCTTTGCCGTTATGCCGTTATAGCTTTATGTTAACTTCAGTTCGTTAAAGAAGGTTTATTATCTTAAATATGTTAGATCAGTTATTTGATGCATTTCGATATCGATTGCTTAATGCATATGTATAAACAAGAAAATCGATTTTACACCTAAATATAAGATTACGTAATTCTTCTAAATGCACTGCCGTTATGCCGTTAAGGCTTTTGTAGACTTCAGTAAGATTAAGAGGGTTAAATAACTTAAATTTGTTAAACTAATGATTTGAAGCATTTCGATATCGATTGCTAAATATGTATATACAAGAAAATCGACTTTATACCTAAATATAAGATAACAGAATTCTTCTACATGCATTGCCGTTATGCCGCCATGGCTTTATATCAACTTCAATACGTTAAAGAAGGTTAATTTACTTAAATATGTTAAACTAATGATTTGAAGCATTTCGATATCGACTGCTAAATGTGTATACACAAGAAAAGCGAATATATACCTAAATATAAGATAACGGAATTCTTCCAAATGCGCTGCCGTTATACCGTTATGGCTTTATGTTAACTTCAGTTCGTTAAAGAAGGTTTATTATCTTAAATATGTTAGACCAGTTATTTGATGCATTTCGATATCGATTGCTTAATGCATATGTATATACAAGAAAATCGATTTACACCTAAATATAAGATTACGTAATTCTTCTAAATGCACTGCCGTTATGCCGTTAAGGCTTTTGTAGACTTCAGTAAGATTAAGAGGGTTAAATAACTTAAATTTGTTAAACTAATGATTTGAAGCATTTCGATATCGATTGCTAAATATGTATATACAAGAAAATCGACTTTATACCTAAATATAAGATAACAGAATTCTTCTACATGCATTGCCGTTATGCCGCCATGGCTTTATATCAACTTCAATACGTTAAAGAAGGTTAATTTACTTAAATATGTTAAACTAATGATTTGAAGCATTTCGATATCGACTGCTAAATGTGTATACACAAGAAAAGCGAATATATACCTAAATATAAGATAACGGAATTCTTCTACATGCACTGCCGTTATGCCGCCATGGCTTTATGTTAACTTCAGTGCGTTAAAGAGGCTTTTTTTACTTAAATATGTTAAACTTATGATTCGAAGCATTTCGATATCGATTGCTAAACCAGTATATACAAGAAAATCGACTTTATACCTAAATACAAGTTTAGGTAATTCTTCTAAATGCACTGCCGTTATGCCGTTAAGGCTTTTGTAGATTTCAGTAAGACTAAAAGGGTTAATTAACTTAAATATGTTAAACTAACGATTGGAAGCATTTCGATATCAATTGCTAAATGAGTAGATACAACGAAATCGACTTTATACCTAACTATAAAAATACGGAATTCTTCTACATGCACTGCCGTTATGCCGACATGGCTTTAAGTTAACTTCAGCGCGTTAAAGACAGTTTATTAACTTAAATATGTTAAACTAATGATTTGAAGCATTTCGATATCGATTGCTAAGTGAGTATATACAAGAAAATTGACTTTATACCTAAATATAAGATTACAGAATTCTTCTAAATGCACTGCCGTTATGCATTTATGGCTTTATGTTAACTTCAGTTCGTTAAAGAAGGTTTATTAACTTAAATATGTTAAACCAGTTATTTGACGCATTTCGAAATCGATTGCTTGATGCATATATACAAGAAATTCGACTTTATACCTAAATATAAGATTACAGAATTCTTCCAAATGTACTGCCGTTATGCCGCCATGTCTTTATGCCAACTTCAGTTCGTTAAAGAAGGTTTATTAATTTAAATTTGTTAAACTAATGGGTTGAAGCATCTCGATATCGATTGCTAATGAGTATTTACAACAAAATCGACTTTATACCTAAATATAAGATTACGTAAATCTTCTAAATGCACTGCCGATATGCCGTTAAAGCTTTTGTAGACTTCAGTAAGATCAAGAAGGTTAATTAACTTAAATATGTTAAACTAATGATTTGAAGCATTTCGATATCGATTGCTAAATGTGTATATACAAGAAAATCGACTTTATACCTAAATATAAGATAACGGAATTCTTCTAAATGCACTGCCCTTATGCCGTTGTGGCTTTATGTTAACGTTAAAGAAGGTTTATTAACTTAAATATGTTAAACCAGTTATTTGAAGCATTTCGATATCGATTGTTAAATGCATATATACAAGAAAATCGACTTTATACCTAAATATAAGATTACGGAATTCTTCCAAATGTACTGTCGTTATGGCTTTATGTTAACTTCAGTTCGTTAAAGAAGGTTTATTATCTTAAATATGTTAGACCAGTTATTTGATGCATTTCCATATCGATTGCTTATTGCATATGTATATACCAGAAAAGCGACTTTATACCTAAATATAAGATAACGGAATTCTTCCAAATGCACTGCCGTTATGCCGTTAAGGCTTTTGTAGACTTCAGTAAGATTAAGAGGGTTAGTTAACTTAAATATGTTAAACTAAAGATTTGAAGCATTTCGATATCGATTGCTAAATGTGTATATACAACAAAATCGACTTTATACCTAAATATAAGATGACGGAATTCTTCCAAATGCGCTGCAATAAGCAATCGATATCGAAATGCTTCAAATCATTAGCTTAACATATTTGAGTTAATAAACTTTCTTTAACGAACTGAAGTTGGCATAAAGCCATGGCGGCATAACGAAAGAGCATTTAGAAGAACTCCGTAATCTTATATTTAGGTATAAAGTCGATTTTCTTGTATATATGCATTTAGCAATCGATATCGAAATGCTTCAAATCATTAGTTTAACATATTTAGGTTAATTAACCTTCTTTAACGAACAGAAGTAAACATAAAGCCACAACGGCATAACGGCAGTGCATGTAGAAGGATTCCGTAATTTTATATTTAGGTATAATGTCGATTTTCTTGTATATACTCATTTAGCAATCGATATCGAAATGCTTCAAATCATTAGTTTAACATATTTAACTTAATAAACAGTCTTTAACGCACTGAAGTTAACTTAAAGCCATGTCGGCATAACGGCAGTGCATGTAAAAGAATTCCGTAATTTTATATTTAGGTATAAAGTCGATTTTATTGTATATATGCATTAAGCAATCGATATCGAAATGCTTCAAATAACTGGTTAAACATATTTAAGTTAATAAACCTTCTTTAACGAACAGATGTTAACATAAAGCCACAACGGCATAACGGCAGTGCATTTGGAAGAATTCCGTAATCTTATATTCAGGTATAAAGTCGATTTTCTTGTATATACACATTAAGCAATTGATATCGAAATGCTTCAAATCATAAGTTTAACATATTTAATTTAATTAACCTTCTTTAACGTATTGAAGTTGATATAAAGCCAAGGCGGCATAACGACAGTACATTTGTAAGAATGCCGTAATCTTATATTTAGGTATTAAGTCGATTTTCTTGTATCTACACATTTAGCAATCGATATCGAAATGCTTCAAATCATTCGTTTAACATATTTAAGTTAATTAACACTCTTAATCTTACTGAAATCTAAAAAAACCTTAACGGCATAACGGCAGTGCATTTAGAAGAATTACCTACTCTTGTATTTAGGTATAAAGTCGATTTTCTTTTATATACTCATTTAGCAATCGTTATCGAAATGCTTCAAATCATAAGTTTAACATATTTAAGTAAATAAAGCTTCTTTAACGCACTGCAGTTAACATAAAGCCATGGCGGCATAACGGCAGTGCATGCAGAAGAATTCCGTAATCTTATATTTAGGTATAAATTCGAATTTCTTGTGTACATACATTTAGCAATCGATATCGAAATGCCTCAAGTCTTTAGTTTAACATATTTAAGTTAATAAACCTTCTTTAACGAACAGAAGTTGGCATAAAGCCATGGCGGCATAACGACAGTACATTTGGAAGAATTCCGTAGTCTTATATTTAAGTATAAAGTCTATTTTCTTCTAAATACTCATTTAGCAATCGATATCGAAATGCTTCAAATCATTATTTTAACATATTTAAGTTAATAAAGCTTCTTTAACGAACTGAAGTTACCATAAAGCCATGGCGCCTTAACGTCAGTGCATGTGGAAGAATTCCGTAACCTTATGTTTAGGTATAAATTCGATTTCCTTGTATTTACATATTTTGCAATCGATATCTAAATGCTTCAAACCATTAATTAAACATATTTAAGATAATAAACCTTCTTTAACGAACTGAAGTTGATATAAAGCCATTTCGGCATAACGACAGTAAATTTGGAAGAATTCCGTAGTCTCATAATTAGGTATAAAGTCTATTTTCTTGTATATATTCATTAACCAATCGATATCGAAATGCTTCAAATCATTAGTTTAACATATTTAAATTAATAAACCTTCTTTAACGAACTGAAGTTAACATAAAGCCATAACGGCATAACGGCAGTGCATTAAGAAGAATTCCGTTATCTTATATTTAGGTATAAAGTCGATTTTCTTGTATATACACATTTAGCAATCGATAACGAAATGCTTCAAATCATTAGTTTAACATATTTAAGTTAATTAAGCCTCTTTATCTTACTGAAGTTTACATAAAGCCATTACGGTATAACGGCAGTGCATTTAAAAGAATTCCGTAATCTTATATTTATGTATAAAATCGATTTTGTTGTATATACACATTTGGCAATCGATATCAAGATGCTTCAACAAATTATTTTAACATATTTTAGTTAATAAACCGTCTTTAACGAAATGAAGTATGCATAAAGCCATGGCGGCATAACGACAGTGCATGTAGAAGAATTCCGTAATCTTATGTTTAGGTGTAAAGTCGATTTTCTTGTATTTACATATTTAGCAATCGACATCGAAATGCTTCAAACCATTAGTTTAACATATTTAAGTTACCTAAGCTTCTTTAACGCACTGAAGTTAACATAAAGCCATAGCGGCATAACGGCAGTGCATGTAGAAGAGTTCCGTAACCATATATTTAGGTACAAAGTCGATTTTCTTGTATATACACATTTAGCAATCGATATCAAAATGCTTTAAATCATTAGCTTAACATAATTAAGTTAATTAACCTTCTTTATTTTACTGAAGTTCACATAATGCCATAACGGTATAACGGCAGCGCATTTGGAAGAATTCCGTTATCTTATATTTAGGTATAAAGTTGATTTTGTTGTATATACACATTTAGCAATCGATATCGAGATGCTTCAACCCATTAGTTTAACATATTTAAGTTAATAAACCTTCTTTAACGAACTGAAGTTGGCATAAAGCCATGGCGGCATAACGACAGTGCAGGTATAAGAATTCCGTAATCTTATATTTAGGTGTAAAGTCGATTTTCTTGTATTTACATATTTAGCAATCAATATCGAAATGCTTCAAACCATTAGTTTAACATATTTAAGTTACCTAAGCTTCTTTAACGCACTGAAGTTAACATAAAGCCATGGCGGCATAGCGGCAGTGCATGTAGAAGAATTCCGTAATCTTATATTCAGGTATAAAGTCGATTTTCTTGTATATACTCATTTAGCAATCGATATCGAAATGCTTCAAATCATTAGTTTAACATATTTAAGTTAATAAACCTTCTTTAACGAACTGAAGTTGGCATAGAGTCATGGCGGCAAAACGGCAGTGCATTTAGAAGAATTCCGTAATCTTATATTAAGTATAAAGTCGATTTTCTTGTATATATACATTAAGCAATCGATATCAAAATGCTTCAAATCATTAGTTTAACATAATTAAGTTAATTAACCTTCTTTATCTTACTGAAGTTCACATAATGCCATAACGGTATAACGGTAGCGCATTTGGAAGAATTCCGTAATCTTACATTTAGGTATAAAGTCGATTTTATTGTATACACAAATTAGCAATCGATATCGAGATGATTCAATCCTTTAGTTTAACATATTTAAGTTAATAAACCTTCTTTAACGAACTGAAGTTGGCATAAAGCCATGGCGGCATAACGACAGTGCATGTAGAAGAATTCCATAATCTTATATTTAGGTGTAAAGTCGATTTTCTTGTATTTACATATTTAGCAATCGATATCGAAATGCTTCAAACCATTAGTTTAACATATTTAAGTTAATTAAGCTTCTTTAACGCACTGAAGTTAACATAAAGCCATGGCGACATAACGGCAGTGCATGTAGAAGAATTCCGTTATCTTATATTAAGGTGTAAAGTCGATTTTCTTGTATATACACATTTAGCAATCAATAACGAAATGCTTCAAATCATTAGTTTAACATATTTAAGTTAATTAACCTTCTTTATCTTACTGAAGTTTACATAAAGCCATAACGGTATAACGGCAGTGCATTTAGAAGAATTCCGTAATCTTACATTTAGGTATAAAATCGATTTTGTTGTATATACACATTTAGCAATCGATATCGAAATGCTTCAAATCATTAGCTTAACATATTTGAGTTAATAAACTTTCTTTAACGAACTGAAGTTGGCATAAAGCCATGGCGGCATAACGAAAGAGCATTTAGAAGAACTCCGTAATCTTATATTTAGGTATAAAGTCGATTTTCTTGTATATATGCATTTAGCAATCGATATCGAAATGCTTCAAATCATTAGTTTAACATATTTAGGTTAATTAACCTTCTTTAACGAACAGAAGTAAACATAAAGCCACAACGGCATAACGGCAGTGCATGTAGAAGAATTCGGTAATTTTATATTTAGGTATAATGTCGATTTTCTTGTAAATACTCATTTAGCAATCGATATCGAAATGCTTCAAATCATTAGTTTAACATATTTAACTTAATAAACAGTCTTTAACGCACTGAAGTTAACTTAAAGCCATGTCGGCATAACGGCAGTGCATGTAAAAGAATTCCGTAATTTTATATTTAGGTATAAAGTCGATTTTATTGTATATATGCATTTAGCAATCGATATCGAAATGCTTCAAATAACTGGTTAAACATATTTAAGTTAATAAACCTTCTTTAACGAACAGATGTTAACATAAAGCCACAACGGCATAACGGCAGTGCATTTGGAAGAATTCCGTAATCTTATATTCAGGTATAAAGTCGATTTTCTTGTATATACACATTAAGCAATTGATATCGAAATGCTTCAAATCATAAGTTTAACATATTTAATTTAATTAACCTTCTTTAACGTATTGAAGTTGATATAAAGCCAAGACAGTACATTTGGAAGAATGCCGTAATCTTATATTTAGGTATTAAGTCGATTTTCTTGTATCTACACATTTAGCAATCGATATCGAAATGCTTCAAATCATTAGTTTAACATATTTAAGTTAATTAACACTCTTAATCTTACTGAAATCTAAAAAAACCTTAACGGCATAACGGCAGTGCATTTAGAAGAATTACCTACTCTTGTATTTAGGTATAAAGTCGATTTTCTTTTATATACTCATTTAGCAATCGTTATCGAAATGCTTCCAATCCTAAGTTTAACATATTTAAGTAAATAAAGCTTCTTTAACGCACTGTAGTTAACATAAAGCCATGGCGGCATAACGGCAGTGCATGCAGAAGAATTCCGTAATCTTATATTTAGGTATAAATTCGAATTTCTTGTGTACATACATTTAGCAATCGATATCGAAATGCTTCAAGTCTTAAGTATAACATATTTAAGTTAATAAACCTTCTTTAACGAACAGAAGATGGCATAAAGCCATGGCGGCATAACGACAGTACATTTGGAAGAATTCCGTAGTCTTATATTTAGGTATAAAGTCTATTTTCTTCTAAATACTCATTTAGCAATCGATATCGAAATGCTTCAAATCATTATTTTAACATATTTAAGTTAATAAAGCTTCTTTAACGAACTGAAGTTACCATAAAGCCATGGCGCCATAACGTCAGTGCATGTGGAAGAATTCCGTAATCTTATGTTTAGGTATAAATTCGATTTCCTTGTATTTACATATTTAGCAATCGATATCTAAATGCTTCAAACCATTAGTTAAACATATTTAAGATAATAAACCTTCTTTAACGAACTGAAGTTGATATAAAGCCATTTCGGCATAACGACAGTAAATTTGGAAGAATTCCGTAGTCTTATATTTAGGTATAAAGTCCATTTTCTTGTATATCTTCATTAACCAATCGATATCGAAATGCTTCAAATCATTAGTTTAACATATTTAAATTAATAAACCTTCTTTAACGAACTGAAGTTAACATAAAGCCATAACGGCATAACGGCAGTGCATTAAGAAGAATTCCGTTATCTTATATTTAGGTATAAAGTCGATTTTCTTGTATATACACATTTAGCAATCGATAACGAAATGCTTCAAATCATTAGTTTAACATATTTAAGTTAATTAAGCCTCTTTATCTTACTGAAGTTTACATAAAGCCATAACGGTATAACGGCAGTGCATTTAAAAGAATTCCGTAATCTTATATTTAGGTATAAAATCGATTTTGTTGTATATACACATTTGGCAATCGATATCAAGATGCTTCAACAAATTATTTTAACATATTTAAGTTAATAAACCGTCTTTAACGAAATGAAGTATGCATAAAGCCATGGCGGCATAACGACAGTGCATGTAGAAGAATTCCGTAATCTTATATTTAGGTGTAAAGTCGATTTTCTTGTATTTACATATTTAGCAATCGACATCGAAATGCTTCAAACCATTAGTTTAACATATTTAAGATACCTAAGCTTCTTTAACGCACTGAAGTTAACATAAAGCCATAGCGGCATAACGGGAGTGCATGTAGAAGAGTTCCGTAACCATATATTTAGGTACAAAGTCGATTTTCTTGTATATACACATTTAGCAATCGATATCAAAATGCTTTAAATCATTAGCTTAACATAATTAAGTTAATTAACCTTCTTTATTTTACTGAAGTTCACATAATGCCATAACGGTATAACGGCAGCGCATTTGGAAGAATTCCGTTATCTTATATTTAGGTATAAAGTCGATTTTGTTGTATATACACATTTAGCAATCGATATCGAGATGCTTCAACCCATTAGTTTAACATATTTAAGTTAATAAACCTTCTTTAACGAACAGAAGTTGGCATAAAGCCATGGCGGCATAACGACAGTGCAGGTATAAGAATTCCGTAACCTTATATTTGGGTGTAAAGTCGATTTTCTTGTATTTACATATTTAGCAATCAATATCGAAATGCTTCAAACCATTAGTTTAACATATTTAAGTTACCTAAGCTTCTTTAACGCACTGAAGTTAACATAAAGCCATGGCGGCATAGCGGAAGTGCACGTAGAAGAATTCCGTGATATTATATTCAGGTATAAAGTCGATTTTCTTGTATATACTAATTTAGCAATCGATATCGAAATGCTTCAAATCATTAGTTTAACATATTTAAGTTAATAAACCTTCTTTAACGAACTGAAGTTGGCATAGAGTCATGGCGGCAAAACGGCAGTGCATTTAGAAGAATTCCGTAATCTTATATTAAGTATAAAGTCGATTTTCTTGTATATATACATTAAGCAATCGATATCAAAATGCTTCAAATCATTAGTTTAACATAATTAAGTTAATTAACCTTCTTTATCTTACTGAAGTTCACATAATGCCATAACGGTATAACGGTAGCGCATTTGGAAGAATTCCGTAATCTTACATTTAGGTATAAAGTCGATTTTGTTGTATATACAAATTAGCAATCGATATCGAGATGATTCAATCCTTTAGTTTAACATATTTAAGTTAATAAACCTTCTTTAACGAACTGAAGTTGGCATAAAGCCATGGCGGCATAACGACAGTGCATGTAGAAGAATTCCATAATCTTATATTTAGGTGTAAAGTCGATTTTCTTGTATTTACATATTTAACAATCGATATCGAAATGCTTCAAACCATTAGTTTAACATATTTAAGTTAATTAAGCTTCTTTAACGCACTGAAGTTAACATAAAGCCATGGCGACATAACGGCAGTGCATGTAGAAGAATTCCGTTATCTTATATTAAGGTATAAAGTCGATTTTCTTGTATATACACATTTAGCAATCAATAACGAAATGCTTCAAATAACTGGTTTAACATATTTAAGTTAATTAACCTTCTTTATCTTACTGAAGTTTACATAAAGCCATAACGGTATAACGGCAGTGCATTTAGAAGAATTCGGATATCTTACATTAAGGTATAAAATCGATTTTGTTGTATATACACATTTAGCAATCGATATCGAGATGCTTCAACCCATTAGTTTAACATATTTTAGTTAATAAACCTTCTTTAACGAACTGAAGTTGGCATAAAGCCATGGTGGCATTACGACAGTGCATGTAGAAGAACTCCGTAATCTTATATTTAGGTGTAAAGTCGATTTTCTTGTATTTACATATTTAGCAATCGATATCGAAATGCTTCAAACCATTAGTTTAACATATTTAAGTTAATAAACCTTCTTTAATGAACTGAAGTTGGCATAAAGCCATGGCGGCATAACGGCAGTGCATTTAGAAGAATTCCGTAATCTTATATTTAGGTAAAAGTCGATTTTCTTGTATACACACATTTAGCAATCGATATCAAAATGTTTCAAATCATTAGTTTAACATATTTAAGTAAATAAAGCTTCTTTAACGCACTGAAGTTAACATAAAGCCATGGCGGCATAGCGGCAGTGTATGTGGAAGAATTCCGTAATCTTATGTTTAGGTATAAATTCGATTTTCTTGTATATACACATTTAGAAAGCGATATCGAAATGCTTCATATCATTGGTTTAACATATTTATGTTAATAAACCTTCTTTAACGTATTTAAGTTGATATAAAGCCATTTCGGCATAACGACAGTACATTTGGAAGAATTCAGTAGTCTTATATTTAGGTATAAAGTTTATTTTCTTGTATATATGCATTAACCAATCGATATCGTGGAGGATGGGGTCATGTGTAGAAGTTCACGCAAGTGAGGAAAGTTCTCTGATCGCCATTCACTTGGGAGTGGCCAGAAACGATTCTTTTACATATGACTCAAGCAGCTCACGACTTCCGGTCTTTGGCCAAGTATCCTCTGGGTAGCCTAAGAACATCCGTTTGAAGGCGAGCTAAAGTGAGAAGGCGAAACACCCCTGCATAGGGTTGTGCGCTGGGTTTGGGACCCGCCACGTAAAAAAACACCCCCAATGAAAAAGAATAAACAGCCTCGGATGAGAGCCCCCCCTTTTGATGACGACCATGGCAAACGAAATAAGGACTATGATTTGAGGGCATGCACCTGGAATGTCCGGTCCCTTAATTGGGAAGGTGCCGCTGCCCAGCTGGTAGATGTCCTCGTAAAGATAAAGGCTTACATCACCGCCGTCCAAGAAATGCGATGGACGGGACAAGGACAGAGACGAGTAGGTCCTTGTGACATTTACTACAGTGGCCATATAAAGGAGCGCAAGTTTGGTGTTGGATTCGTGGTGGGAGAGAGACTCCAGAGAATGAACGTCTAGCCACAATCCGCATCAAAGCGAGGTTCTTCAACATATCGCTGATTTGCGCCCACGCCCCGACGGAAGAGAAGGACGATGTGACCAAAGATGCCTTTTATGAGTGCTTGGAGCGCACTTATGAGTGATGCCCCCGCCACGATGTCAAAATCGTGCTTGGCGACTTCAATGCCAGGGTGGGCAAAGAAGGTATCTTTGGCACTACGGTCGGTAAATTCAGCCTCCACGCGGAAACATCCCCAAATGGGCTGAGGCTGATCGACTTCGCCGGGGCCCGAAATATGGTTATCTGTAGCACTAGATTCCAGCATAAGAAGATACATCAAGCTACCTGGCTGTCTCCAGATCGAAAAACCACCAACCAGATCGATCATGTTGTGATAGACGGAAGACACGTCTCCAGTGTTTTAGATGTGCGTGCACTCCGAGGTCCTAACATCGACTCGGACCACTATATTGTTGCAGCCAAAATACGCACCCGCCTCTGTGCAGCAAAAAACGCACGCCAACAAACACAAGGATGGTTCGACGTCGAGAAGCTGCAATCACAACAGACAGCCGAACGTTTTTCTACTCGGCTTGCACTCCTGCTCTCTGAGAGCACTCGTCAACAACTCGGTATAAGGGAACTGTGGGACGGCATTTCAAACTCCTTACGTACAGCTGCAACCGAAACCATTGGTTTTCGGAAAGTGCAGAAGAACAGCTGGTACGACGAGGAGTGCCGTGTCGCAGCGGAGAGAAAACAGGCTGCCTACCTCGCAACGTTACGATCGACCACAACACGTGCGGGATGGGATAGATACCGAGAGTTGAAGAGGGAAGCGAGACGCATTTGTAGACAGAAAAAGAAAGAGGCCGAAATGCGTGAGTACGAAGAGCTTGATAAGCTGGCCGACAGGGGTAATGCTCGAAAATTCTACGAAAAGATGCGGCGGCTTACAGAAGGTTTCAAGACCGGAGCATACTCTTGTAGAACCCCCAAAGGTGATCTAGTTACCGATGCCCAGAGCATACTTAAATTATGGAGGGAACACTTCTCCAGCCTGCTGAATGGCAGTGAACGCACAACACCAGGAGAAAGCGAACCCGATACCCCAATCGATGACGATGGAGCAGACGTTCCATTGCCTGACCATGAAGAAGTTCGAATAGCAATTGCCCGCCTGAAAAACAACAAAGCGGCAGGGGCCGACGGATTGCCGGCCGAGCTATTCAAACACGGCGGCGAAGAGCTGATAAGGTGCATGCATCAGCTTCTTTGTAAAATATGGTCGGACGAAAGTATGCCCAACGATTGGAATTTAAGTGTGCTATGCCCAATCCATAAAAAAGGAGACCCCACAATCTGCGCCAACTACCGTGGGAATAGCCTCCTCAACATCGCATATAAGGTTCTGTCGAGCGTATTGTGTGAAAGATTAAAGCCCACCGTCAACAAACTGATTGGACCTTATCAGTGTGGCTTTAGACCTGGTAAATCAACAACCGACCAGATATTCACCATGCGCCAAATCTTGGAAAAGACCCGTGAAAGAAGAATCGACACACACCACCTCTTCGTCGATTTCAAAGCTGCTTTCGACAGCACGAAAAGGAGCTGCCTTTATGCCGCGATGTCTGAATTTGGTATCCCCGCAAAACTAATACGGCTGTGTAAACTGACGTTGAGCAACACAAAAAGCTCCGTCAGAATCGGGAAGGACCTCTCCGAGCCGTTCGATACCAAACGAGGTTTCAGACAAGGCGATTCCCTATCGTGCGACTTTTTCAACCTGCTTCTGGAGAAAATAGTTCGAGCTGCAGAACTTAACAGAGAAGGTACCATCTTTTATAAGAGTGTACAACTGCTGGCGTATGCCGATGATATTGATATCATCGGCCTCAACACCCGCGCCGTTAGTTCTGCTTTCTCCAGACTGGACAAGGAAGCAAAAGAAATGGGTCTGGCAGTGAACGAGGGCAAGACGAAATATCTCCTGTCATCAAACAAACAGTCGTCGCACTCGCGACTTGGCACTCACGTCACTGTTGACAGTCATAACTTTGAAGTTGTAGATAATTTCGTCTATCTTGGAACCAGCGTAAACACCACCAACAATGTCAGCCTAGAAATCCAACGCAGGATAACTCTTGCCAACAGGTGCTACTTCGGACTAAGTAGGCAATTGAGAAGCAAAGTCCTCTCTCGACAAACAAAAACCAAACTCTATAAGTCTCTCATAATTCCCGTCCTCCTATATGGTGCAGAGGCTTGGACGATGACAACAACCGATGAGTTGACGTTGCGAGTTTTCGAGAGAAAGGTTCTGCGAAAGATTTATGGTCCTTTGCGCGTTAGCCACGGCGAATATCGCATTCGATGGAACGATGAGCTGTACGAGATATACGACGACATTGACATAGTTCAGCGAATTAAAAGACAGCGGCTACGCTGGCTAGGTCATGTTGTCCGGATGGATGAAAACACTCCAGCTCTGAAAGTATTCGACGCAGTACCCGCCGCGGGAAGCAGAGGAAGAGGAAGACCTCCACTCCGTTGGAAGGACCAAGTAGAGAAGGACCTGGCCTCGCTTGGAATATCCAATTGGCGCCACGTAGCGAAGAGAAGAAACGACTGGCGCGCTGTTGTTGACTCGGCTATAATCGCGTAAGCGGTGTCTACGCCAGTAAAGAAGAAGAAGAATCGATATCGAAATGCTTCAAATAACTGGTTTAACATATTTAAGATAATAAACCTTCTTTAACGAACTGAAGTTAACATAAAGCCATAACGGCATAACGGCAGTGCATTAAGAAGAATTCCGTTATCTTATATTTAGGTATAAAGTCGATTTTGTTGTATATACACATTTAGCAATCGATAACAAAATGCTTCAAAGCATTAGTTTACCATATTTAAGTTAATTAACCTTCTTTATCTTACTGAAGTTTACATATAGCCATAACGGTATAAAGGCAGTGCATTAAGAAGAATTCCGTAATCTTATATTCAGGTATAAAATCGATTTTGTTGTATATACACATTAAGCAATCGATATCGAGATGCTTCAACCCATTAGTTTAACATACTTTAGTTAATAAACCGTCTTTAACGAACTGAAGTTGGCATAAAGCCATGGTGGCATTACGACAGTGCATGTAGAAAAACTCCGTAATCTTATATTTAGGTGTAAAGTCGATTTTCTTGTATTTACATATTTAGCAATCGATATCGAAATGCTTCAAACCATTAGTTTAACATATTTAAGTTAATAAACCTTCTTTAACGAACTGAAGTTAACATAAAGCCATAACGGCATAACGGCAGTGCATTAAGAAGAATTCCGTAATCTTACATTTAGGTATAAATTCGATTTTGTTGTATATACAAATTAGCAATCGATATCGAGATGCTTCAATCCATTAGTTTAACATATTTAAGTTAATAAACCTTCTTTAACGAACTGAAGTTGGCATAAAGCTATGGCTGCATAACGACAGTGCATGTAGAAGAATTCTGTAATCTTATATTTAGGTGTAAAGTCGATTTTGTTGTATTTACATATTTAGCAATCGATATCGAAATGCTTTTAACCATTAGTTTAACATATTGAAGTTAATAAACCTTCTTTAACGAACTGAAATTGGCATAAAGCCATGGCGGCATAACGGCAGTGCATTTAGAAGAATTCCGTAATCTTATATTTAGGTGTAAAGTCGATTTTCTTGTATTTACATATTTAGCAATCGATATCGAAATGCTTTTAACCATTAGTTTAACATATTTAAGTTAATAAACCTTCTTTAACGAACTGAAGTTGGCATAAAGTCATGGCGGCAAAACGGCAGTGTATTTAGAAGAATTCCGTAATCTTATATTTAGGTAAAAAGTCGATTTTCTTGTAGATACACATTTAGCAATCGATATCGAAATGCTTCAAATCATTAGTTTAAAATATTTAAGTTAATAAACCTTCTTTATCTTACTGAAGTTTACATAAAGCCTTGACGGTATAACGGCCGTGCATTTGGAAGAATTCCGTAATCTTATATTTAGATGTAATGTCGATTTTCTTGTTATATAATGTACTACTTACTCTCTCACTGACTCCGCAAAGAAGAGTTTATTAACGCAATGGTTCGCTTAAAATTATCACAAGTGTATTTAATAGAATGATAAATGTTACAATGAGCAATCTCCCTGGTCGAATACCAGTGGAGGAGTGAAAACTTAAGTTTGAAATAAAAAGGAATGAAATTGAATGACTCCCTGGTCGGATACCAGTGGAGGCTGTATCTCTAGGATTACACAATTCTAAAAAGGAGACACTCGAAAATTATGATGTTGATTGAATTGCTGCGCCGAAGAACGCCAGATGTAGAAAGATGTTTTAGCTGCGTGTCGAAGATCGCCAGATGTAAAAGGATGTTTTAGATGCGTCGAATAACGCCGGATGAATAGAAACTGATGTAAAATGCGTGCGGACTATCGCCGGATGAATAAAAACTGATGTAAGTAAATGCGTGCGGACTATCTCCGGATGAATAGAAACTGATGTAAAATGCGTGCGGACTATCGCCGGATGAATAGAAACTGATGTAAATGCGTGTTTTTAACCGCGTGCCGAAGATGCCACTAGTCACGTCCGCCGATGTGTGCGCCTCGACCCAAGTGTCCGAAAAAACAACCACGCTGCTTTCAGGAAGAGCCCTTTTTTGCTCGTTGGGCTGTGGAGAGTTATGGTGGGTTGATGTACGGCGTGTATTGGTGTGTGTGTGTGGGTGTCGACTGCGGCTTCCAACGATGTTGACGATGAGTGTGGTCTCCAAGTGTGGAGAGTGTATCAGTGTTGCTTTTTGCGTGTCACAGAGTTGCTCTATGAGTGGTGTGTTGTGTGGTGTAGGGGTGTATGAGGGCGGAACGCTAACTCATTTAGCCACTTGTATTTACATATTTAGCAATCGATATCGAAATGCTTCAAATCATTAGTTTAACATATTTAAGTTAATTAATATTCTTTATCTTATTGAAGTTTACATTAAGCCATAACGGTATAACGGCAGCGCATTTGGAAGAATTCCGTAGTCTTATATTTAGGTATAAAGTCGATTTTGTTGTATATATATATATATATATATATAATAGTTTAACATATTTAAGTTAATTAACCCTCTCTATTTCAAAGAAGTCTACAAAAGCCTTAACGGCATAACGGCAGAACATTTAGAAAAATTATTTAATCTTATGTTTAGGTATAAAGTCGATTTTCTTGTATATACTCATTTAGCAATCTATATCGAAATGCTTCAAATCATTAGTTTAACATATTTAAGTTAATTAAGCTTCTTTAACGTACTGAAGTAAACATAAAGCCAAGGCGGCATAACAGCAGTGCATGTAGAAGAATTCCGTAATCTTCTATTTAGGTATAAAGTCGATTTTGTTGTATATACTCATTTAGCAATCGATATCGAAATGCTTCAAATCATTAGTTTAACATATTTAAGTTAATAAACCTTCTTTAACGAACTGAAGTTGGCATAAAGCCATGGCGGCATAACGACAGTGCATGTAGAAGAATTCCATAATCTTATATTTAGATGTAATGTCGATTTTCTTGTATTTACATATTTAGCAATCGATATCGAAATGCTTCAAACCATTAGTTTAAGATATTTAAGTTAATTAAGCTTCTTTAACGCACTGAAGTTAACATAAAGCCATGGCGGAAAACGGCAGTGCATGTAGAAGAATTCCGTTATCTTATATTTAGGTATAAAGTCGATTTTCTTGTATATACACATTTAGCAATCGATAACGAAATGCTTCAAATAACTAGTTTAGCATATTTAAGTTAATTAACCTTCTTTATCTTACTGAAGTTTACATAAAGCCATAACGGTATAACGGCAGTGCATTTAGAAGAATTCCGTAATCTTATATTTAGGTAAAAAGTCGATTTTCTTGTATATACAAATTTGGCAATCGATATCAAAATGCTTCAAATCATTAGTTTAACATAATTAAGTTAATTAACCTTCTTTATCTTACTGAAGTTCACATAATGCCATAACGGTATAACGGGGCGCATTTGGAAGAATTCCGTAATCTTATATTTAGGTGTAAAGTCGATTTTCTTGTATTTACATATTTAGCAATCGATATCGAAATGCTTTAAACCATTAGTTTAACATATTTAAGTTAATAAACCTTCTTTAACGAACTGAAGTTGGCATAAAGCCATGGCGGCATAACGGCAGTGCATTAAGAAGAATTCCGTAATCTTATATTTAGGTAAAAAGTCGATTTTCTTCTATATACTCATTTAGCAATCGATATCAAAATGCTTCAAATCATTAGTTTAGCATATTTAAGTTAATTAACCCTCTCTATTTCAAAGAAGTCTACAAAAGCCTTAACGGCATAACGGCAGAGCATTTAGAAAAATTACTTAATATTATGTTTAGGTATAAATTCGATTTTCTTGTATATACTCATTTAGTAATCGATATCGAAATGCTTCAAATCATTAGTTTAACATATTTAAGTTAATTAAGCTTCTGTAACGCACTGAAGTAAACATAAAGCCATGGCGGCATAACGGCAGTGCATGTAGAAGATTTCTGTAATTTTATATTTAGGTGTAAAGTCGATTTTGTTGTATATACTCTATTAGCAATCGATATCGAAATGCTTCAAATCATTAGTTTAACATATTTAAGTTAATTAACCTTCTTTAACGTATCGAAGGTGATATAATGTCATGGCGGCATAACGACAGTACATTTGGAAGAATTCCGTAATCTTATATTTAGGTATAAAGTCAATTTTCTTGTATATATGCATTTAGCAATCGATATCGAGATGCTTCAACCCATTAGTTTAACATATTTAGGTTAATAAACCTTCTTTAACGAACTGAAGTTGGCATAAAGCCATGGCGGCATAACGACAAAGCATGTAGAAGAATTCCATAATCTTATATTTAGATGTAAAGTCGATTTTCTTATATTTACATATTTAGCAATCGATATCGAAATGCTTCAAACCATTAGTTTAACATATTTAAAAAAATTAAGCTTCTTTAACGCACTGAAGTTAACACAAAGCCATGGCGGCATAACGGCAGTGCATGTAGAAGAATTCCGTTACCTTATATTTAGGTATAAAGTCGATTTTCTTGTATATGCACATTTAACAATCGATATCGAAATGCTTCAAATCATTAGTTTAACATATTTAAGTTAATTCAGCTTCTTTATCTACCGAAGTTTACATAAAGCCATAACGGTATAACGGCAGTGCATGTAGAAGAATTCCGTAATCTTATATTTAGGTAAAAAGTCGATTTTCGTGTATATACACATTTAGCAATCGATATCAAAATGCTTCAAATCATTAGTTTAACATATTTAAGTTAATTAACCCTCTCTATCTTAATGAAGTCTACAAAAGCCTTAACGGCATAACGGCAGTGCATTTAGAAGAACTAATTAATATTATGTTTAGGTATAAAGACGATTTTCTAGGATATACTCATTTAGCAATCGATATCGAATTGCTTCAAATCATTAGTTTAACATATTTAAGTTAATTAAGCTTCTTTAACGCACTGAAGTTAACATAAAGCCATGGCGGCATAACGGCCGTGCATTTGGAAGAATTCCGTTACCTTATATTTAGGTATAAAGTCGATTTTCTTGTATATACACATTTAGCAATCGATAACGAAATGCTTTAAATAACTGGTTTAACATATTTAAGTTAATTAACCTTCTTTATCTAACTGAAGTTTACATAAAGCCATAACGGTATAACGGCAGTGTATTTAGAAGAATTCCGTAATCTTATATTTAGGTAAAAAGTCGATTTTCTTGTATATACTCATTTAGCAATCGATATCAAAATGCTTCAAATCATTAGTTTAACATAATTAAGTTAATTAACCTTCTTTATCTTACTGAAGTTCACATAATGCCATAACGGTATAACGGGGGCGCATTTGGAAGAATTCCGTAATCTTATATTTAGGTGTAAAGTCGATTTTCTTGTATTTACATATTTAGCAATCGATATCGAAATGCTTAAAACCATTAGTTTAACATATTCAAGTTAATAAACCTTCTTTAACGAACTGAAGCTGGCATAAAGCCATGGCGGCATAACGGCA
Source organism: Bactrocera correcta (assembly GCA_027475135.1). NCBI lineage: Eukaryota > Metazoa > Arthropoda > Insecta > Diptera > Tephritidae > Bactrocera > Bactrocera correcta. The sequence goes on along the minus strand of CM050327.1, from coordinate 15,888,631 downwards.
GTGCATTTAGAAGAATTCCGTAATCTTATATTTAGGTAAAAAGTCGATTTTCTTGTACATACTCATTTAGCAATCGATATAGAAATGCTTCAAATCATTAGTTTAACATATTTAAGTTAATTAACCCTCTCTATCTCAATGAAGTCTACAAAAGCCTTAACGGCATAACGGCAGTGCATATAGAAGAATTAGTTAATATTATGTTTAGGTATAAAGTAGATTTTCTTGTATATACTCATTTAGCAATCGATATCGAAATGCTTCAAATCATTAGTTTAACATATTTAAGTTAATTAACCTTCTTTAACGTATCGAAGGTGATATAATGTTATGGCGGCATAACGACAGTACATTTGGAAGAATTCCGTAATCTTATATTTAGGTATAAATTCGATTTTCTTGTATATATGCATTTAGCAATCGATATCGAGATGCTTCAACCCATTAGTTTAACATATTTAAGTTAATTAAGCTTCTTTAACGCACTGAAGTTGGCATAATGCCATGGCGGCAAAACGGCAGTGTATTTAGAAGAATTTCGTAATCTTATATTTAGGTAAAAAGTCATCATTAGCTTTACATATTTAAGTTAATAAACCTTCTTTATCTTACTGAAGTTTACATAAAGCCTTGACGGTATAACGGCCGTGCATTTATAAGAAGAATTCCGTAATCTTATATTTAGGTAAAAAGTCGATTTTCTTGTATATACACATTTAGCAATCGATATCGAAATGCTTCCTATCATTAATTTAACATATTTAAGTTAATTAACCTTCTGTAACGAACTGAAGTTGGCATAAAGTCATGGCGGCAAAACGGCAGTGTATTTAGAAGAATTCCGTAATCTTATATTTAGGTATAAAGTCATCATTAGTATTACATATTTAAGTTAATAAACTTTCTTTATCTTACTGAAGTTTACATAAAGCCTTGACGGTAAAACGGCCGTGCATTTGGAAGAATTCCGTAATCTTATATTTAGATGTAAAGTCGATTTTCTTGTATTTACATATTTAGCAATCGATATCGAAATGCTTCAAATCATTAGTTTAACATATTTAAGTTAATTTATATTCTTTATCTTATTGAAGTTTACATAAAGCCATAACGGTATAACGGCAGCGCATTTGGAAGAATTCCGTAGTCTTATATTTAGGTATAAAGTCGATTTGGTTGTATATATATATATATATATATAACAGTTTAACATATTTAAGTTAATTAACCATCTCTATCTTACTTAAGTCTACATACCATTTAGCAATCGATATCGAAATGCTTCAAATCATTAGTTTAACATATTTAAGTTAATTAACCCTCTCTATCTCAATGAAGTCTACAAAAGCCTTAAGGGAATAACGGCAGTGCATTTAGAAGAATTAATTAATATAATGTTTAGGTATAAAGTAGATTTTCTTGTATATACTCATTTAGCAATCGATATCGAAATGCTTCAAATCATTAGTTTAACATATTTAAGTTAATTAAGCTTCTTTAACGCACTGAAGTAAACATAAAGCCATGGCGGCATAACGGCAGTGCATGTAGAAGAGTTCCGTAATTTTATATTTAGGTATAAAGTCGATTTTGTTGTATATACAAATTTAGCAATCGATATCGAAATGCTTCAAATCATTAGTTTAACATATTTAAGTTAATTAACCTTCTTTAACGTATCGAAGGTGATATAATGTCATGGCGGCATAACGACAGTACATTTGGAAGAATTCCGTAATCTTATATTTAGGTATAAAGTCGATTTTCTTGTATACACTCATTTAGCAATCGATATCGAAATGCTTCAAATCATTAGTTTAACATATTTAAGTAAATTAAGCTTCTTTAACGCACTGAAGTTAACATAAAGCCATGGCGGCATAACGGCAGTGCATGTAGAAGAATTCCGTTATCTTACATTTAGGTATAAAGTCGATTTCCTTGTATATACACATTTAGCAATCGATAACGAAATGCTTCTAATAACTGGTTTAACATATTTAAGTTAATTAACGTTCTTTATCTTACTGAAGTTCACATAATGCCATAACGGTATAACGGGGGCGCATTTGGAAGAATTCCGTAATCTTATATTTAGGTGTAAAGTGGATTTTCTTGTATTTACATATTTAGCAATCGATATCGAAATGCTTTAAACCATTAGTTTAACATATTTAAGTTAATAAACCCTCTCTATCTTAATGAAGTCTACAAAAGCCTTAACGGCATAACGGCAGTGCATTTAGAAGAATTAATTAATATTATGTTTAGGTATAAAGTCGATTTTCTTGTATATACTCATTTAGCAATCGATATCGAAATGCTTCAAATCATTAGTTTAACATATTTAAGTTAATAAAGCTTCTTTAACGCACTGAAGTTAACATAAAGCCATGGCGGCATAACGGCAGTGCATGTAGAAGAATTCCGTAATCTTATATTTATGTATAAATTCGATTTTCTTGAGTACATGCATTTAGCAATCGATGTCGAAATGCTTCAAATCATTAATTAAGTCATCATTAGATTTACATATTTAAGTTAATAAACCTTCTTTATCTTACTGAAGTTTACATAAAGCCTTGACGGTATAACGGCCGCGCATTTATAAGAAGAATTCCGTAATCTTATCTTTAGGTAAAAAGTCGATTTTGTTGTATATACACATTTAGCGATCGATATCGAAATACTTCAAATCATTAATTTAACATATTTAAGTTAATTAAGCTTCTTTAACGAACTGAAGTTGGCATAAAGTCATGGCGGCAAAACGGCAGTGTATTTAGAAGAATTCCGTAATATTATATTTAGGTATAAGGTCATCATTAGTTTTACATATTTAAGTTAATTAACCATCTTTATTTTACTTAAGTCTACATACCATTTAGCAATCGATATCGAAATGCGTCAAATCATTAGCTTAACATATTTAAGTTAATTTACCCTCTCTATCTAAATGAAGTCTACAAAAGCCTTAACGGCATAACGGCAGTGCATTTGGAAGAATTCCGTAATCTCATATTTAGGTATAAAATCGATTTTGTTGTATATACACATTTAGCAATCGATATCGAAATGCTTCAAACCATTAGTTTAACATATTTAAGTTAATTAACCCTCTCTATCTCAATGAAGTCTACAAAAGCCTTAACGTCATAACGGCAGTGCATTTCGAAGAATTAATTAATATTATGTTTAGGTATAAAGTCGATTTTCTTGTATATACTCATTTAACAATCGATATCGAAATGCTTCAAATCATTAGTTTAACATATTTAAGTTAATTAAGCTTCTTTAACGCACTGAAGTAAACGTAAAGCAATGGCGGCATAACGGCAGTGCATGTAGAAGAATTCCGTAATTTTATATTTAGGTATAAAGTCGATTTTGTTGTATATACTCGTTTAGCAATCGATATCGAAATGCTTCAAATCATTAGTTTAACATAATTAAGTTAATTAACTTTCTTTATCTTACTGAAGTTCACATAATGCCATAACGGTATAACGGCAGCGTATTTGGAAGAATTCCGTAATCTTATATTTAGGTGTAAAGTCGATTTTCTTGTATTTACATATTTAGCAATCGATATCGAGATGCTTTAAATCATTAGTTTAACATATTTAAGTTAATTAAGCTTCTTTAACGCACTGAAGTTAACATAAAGGTATGGCGGCATAACGGCAGTGCATGTTGAAGGATTCCGTTATCTTATATTTAGGTATAAAGTCGATTTTCTTGTATATACACCGATTTTGTTGTATATATACATTTAGCATTCGATATCGAAATGCTTCAAATCATTAGTTTAACATATTTAAGTTAATTAACCTTCTTTATCTTATTGAAGTTTACATAAAGCCATAACGGTATAACGGCAGCGCATTTAGAAGAATTCCGAAAGTCTTATATTTAGGTGTAAAGTCGATTTTGTTGTATATATACATTTAGAAATTCGATATCGAAATGCTTCAAATCATTAGTTTAACATATTTAAGTTAATTAACCTTCTTTATCTATTGAAGTTTACATATAGCCATGGCGGTATAACGGCAGTGCATTTAGAAGAATTCCGTAGTCTTATATTTAGGTATAAAGTCGATTTTGTTGTATATATATATATATATAATAGTTTAACATATTTAAGTTAATTAACCATCTTTATCTTACTTAAGTTTACAAAAGCCTTAACGGTATAACGGCAGTGCATTTGGAAGAATTCCGTATCTTATATTTAGGTATAAAATCGATTTTGTTGTATATACACATTTAGCAATCGATATCGAAATGCTTCAAATCATTAGTTTAACATATTTAAGTTAATTAACCTTCTTTAACGACTGAAGTTACATAAAGCCATGGCGGCATAACGCAGTGCATTTAGAAGAATTCCGTATCTTATATTTAGGTGTAAAGTCGATTTTCTTGTATATACACATTTAGCAATCGATATCGAAATGCTTCAAATCATTAGTTTAACATATTTAAGTTAATTAACCTTCTTTATCTTACTGAAGTTTACATAAAGCCATAACGGCAGGCATTAAGAAGAATTCCGTATCTTATATTTAGGTAAAAAGTCGATTTTCTTGTATATAACATTTAGGTATATAAAAGTTAAAATCATTAGTTTAACAAAATTAAGTTAATTAACCTTCTTTATCTTACTGAAGTTACAAAAGCCTTAACGGCATAACGGCAGTGCATTTGGAAGAATTCCGTAATCTTATATTTAGGTATAAAGTCGATTTTTTGTATATACACATTTAGCAATCGATATCGAAATGCTTCAAATCATTAGTTTAACATATTTAAGTTAATAAACCTTCTTTAACGAACTGAAGTTACAAAAGCCATGGCGGCATAACGGCAGTGCATTTAGAAGAATTCCTTTAATCTTATATTTAGGTATAAAGTCGATTTTCTTGTATATACACATTTAGCAATCGATATCGAAATGCTTCAAATCATTAGTTTAACATATTTAAGTTAATTAACCTTCTTTAACGAACTGAAGTTGCATAAAGCCATGGAACGGCAGTGCATTAAAAGAATTCCATAATCTTATATTTAGGTATAAAGTCGATTTTCTTGTATATACACATTTAGCAGTCGATATCAAAATGCTTCAAATCATTAGTTTAACATATTAAGTTATACCATAAAGCCTTGAACGGTATAACGCAGGCATTTGGAAGAATTCGAATCTTATATTTAGGTAGAAATCGATTTTTTGTATAACTCATTTAGCAATCGATATCGAAATGCTTTAAATCATTAATTTAACATATTTAAGTTAATTAACCTTCTTTGACGAACTGAAGTTTAAAGCATGGCGGCATAACGACAGTGCATTTAGAAGATTCCGTAACTTATATTTAGGTATAAAAAGTCATCATTAGTTTAACATATTTAAGTTAATAAACCTTCTTTATCTTACTGAAGTTTACATAAAGCCTTGACGGTATAACGGCCGTGCATTTGGAAGAATTCCGTTAATCTTATATTTATGTGTAAAAGTCGATTTGTTTGTATATATTACATTTAGCATTTCGATATCGAAATGCTTCAAATCATTAGTTTAACATATTTAAGTTAATTAACCTTCTTTATCTTACTTAAGTTGACATAAAGCCATAACGGCATAACGGCAGTGCATTTAAAGAATTCCGTAATCTTATATTTAGGTATAAAGTCGATTTTGTTGTATATATACATTTAGCATTCGATATCGAAATCCCTTCAAATCATTAGTTTAACATATTTAAGTTAATTAACCTTCATTTATCTTATTAAAGTTTACATATAGCCATAACGGTATAACGGCAGCGCATTTTGAAGAATTCCGTATCTTATATTTAGGCATAAAGTCGATTTTGTTGTATATATATATATATATAATAGTTTAACATATTTAAGTTAATTAACCATCTTTATCTTACTTAAGTCTACAAAAGCCTTAACGGCATAACGGCAGTGCATTTGGAAGAATTCCGTAATCTCATATTTAGGTATAAAATCGATTTTGTTGTATTATACACATTTAGCAATCGATATCGAAATGCTTCAAATCATTAGTTTAACATATTTAAGTTAATTAACCCTCTATATCTTAATGCAGTCTACAAAAGCCTTAACGGCATAACGGCAGTGCATTTAGAAGAATTAATTAATAATATGTTTAGGTATAAAGTCGATTTTCTTGTATATATGCATTTAGCAATCGATATCGCGATGCTTCAACCCATTAGTTTGACATATTTAAGTTAATAAACCTTCTTTAACGAACTGAAGTTGGCATAAAGCCATGGCGGCATAACGACAGTGCATGTAGAAAAATTCCATAATCTTATATTTAGATATAAAGTCGATTTTCTTGTATATACGCATTTAGCAATCGATATCAAAATGCTTCAAATCTTTAAAGTTAAACATATTTAAGTAAATAAAGCTTCTTAAACGCACTGAAGTTAACATAAAGCCATGGCGGCATAACGGCAGTGCATGTAGAAGAATTCCGTAATCTTATATTTAGGTATAAATTCGATTTTCTTGTGCACACACATTTAGCAATCGATATCGAAATGCTTCAAATCATTAATTATAAAGTCATTATTAGTTTAACATATTTAAGTTAATAAACCTTCTTTATCTTACTGAAGTTTACATAAAGCCTTGACGGTATAACGGCCGTGTATTTGGAAGAATTCCGTAATCTTATATTTATGTGTAAAGTCGATTTTGTTGTATATATACATTTAGCATTCGATATCGAAATGCTTCAAATCATTAGTTTAACATATTTAAGTTAATTAACCTTCTTTATCTTATTAAAGTTTACATAAAGCCATAACGGTATAACGGCAGCGCATTTAGAAGAATTCCGTAATCTTATATTTAGGTATAAAGTCGATTTTCTTGTATACATACATTTAGCAATCGATATCGAAATGCTTCAAATCATTAGTTTTACATATTTAAGTTAATAAACCTTCTTTATCTTACTGAAGTTTACATAAAGCCTTGACGGTATAACCTCCGTGCATCTGGAAGAATTCTGAAATCTTATATTTAGGTAGAAATTCGATTTTGTTGTATATACACATTTAGCAATCGATATCGAAATGCTTCAAATCATTAGTGTAACATATTTAAGTTAATAAAACTTCTGTAACGAACTGAAGTTGGCATAAAGTCATGGCGGCAAAACGGCAGTGTATTTAGAAGAATTCCGTAATCTTATATTTAGGTATAAAGTCATCATTAGTTTTACATATTTAAGTTAATAAACCTTCTTTATCTTACTGAAGTTTGCATAAAGCCTTGACGTTATAACGGCCGTGCATTTGGAAGAATTCCGTTATCTTATATTTAGGTAAAAAGTCGATTTTGTTGTATATACACATTTAGCAATCGATATCGAAATGCTTCAAATCATTAATTTAACATATTTAAGTTAATTAACCTTCTTTGACGAACTGAAGTTGGCATAAAGTCATGGCGGCAAAACGACAGTGTATTTAGAAGTATTCCGTAATCTTATATTTAGGTATAAAGTCATCATTAGTTTTACATATTTAAGTTAATAAACCTTCTTTATCTTACTGAAGTTTACATAAAGCCTTGACGATATAACGGCCGTGCATTTGGAAGAATTCCGTAATCTTATATTTAGATGTAAAGTCGATTTTCTTGTATTTACACATTTAGCAATCGATATCGAAATGCTTCAAATCATTAGTTTAAGTTTTTAAGTTAATTAATCTTCTTTATCTTATTGAAGTTTACATAAAGCCATAACGCTATAACGGCAGCGCATATATATATAATAGTTTAACATATTTAAGTTAATCAACCATCTTTATCTTACTTAAGCCTACAAAAGCCTTAACGGCATAACGGCAGTGCATTTGGAAGAATTCCGTAATCTCATATTTAGGTATAAAATCGATTTTGTTGTATATACACATTTAGCAATCGATATCGAAATGCTTCAAATCATTAGTTTAACATATTTAAGTTAATAAACCTTCTTTAACGAACTGAAGTTGGCATAAAGCCATGGCGGCATAACGACAGTGCATGTAGAAAAATTCCATAATCTTATATTTAGATATAAAGTCGATTTTCTTGTATATACGCATTTAGCAATCGATATCAAAATGCTTCAAATCATAAGTTTAACATATTTAAGTAAATAAAGCTTCTTTAACGCACTGAAGTTAACATAAAGCCATGGCGGCATAACGGCAGTGCATGTAGAAGAATTCCGTAATCTTATATTTAGGTATAAATTCGATTTTCTTGTGTACACACATTTAGCAATCGATATCGAAATGCTTCAAATCATTAGTTATAAAGTCATCATTAGTTTAACATATTTAAGTTAATAAACCTTCTTTATCTTACTGAAGTTTACATAAAGCCTTGACGGTATAACGGCCGTGTATTTGGAAGAATTCCGTAATCTTATATTTAGGTGTAAAGTCGATTTTGTTGTATATATACATTTAGCATTCGATATCAAAATGCTTCAAATCATTAGTTTAACATATTTAAGTTAATTAACCTTCTTTATCTTATTAAAGTTTACATAAAGCCATAACGGTATAACGGCAGCGCATTTATAAGAATTCCGTAGTCTTATATTTAGGTGTAAAGTCGATTTTGTTGTATATATACATTTAGCATTCGATATCGAAATGCTTCAAATCATTAGTTTAACATATTTAAGTTAATTAACCTTCTTCATCTTACTAAAGTTTACATAAAGCCATAACGGTATAACGGCAGCGCATTTGGAAGAATTCCGTAGTCTTATATTTAGGTATAAAGTCGATTTTGTTGTATATATACATTTAGCATTCGACATCGAAATGCTTCAAATCATTAGTTTAACATATTTAAGTTAATTAAGCTTCTTTAACGCACTGAAGTTAACATAAAGCCATGGCGGCATAACGGCAGTGCATGTAGAAGAATTCCGTTATCTTATATTTAGGTATAAAGTCAATTTTCTTGCATATACACATTAAGCAATCGATACGAAATGCTTCAAATAACCGGTTTAACATATTTAAGTTAATTAACCTTCTCTATCTTACAGAAGTTTACATAAAGCCATAACGGTATAACGGCAGTGCATTTAGAAGAATTCAGTAATCTCATATGTAGGTATAAAATCGATTTTGTTGTATATACACATTTAGCAATCGATATCGAAATGCTTCAAATCATTAGTTTAACATATTTAAGTTAATTAACCCTCTATATCTTAATGCAGTCTACAAAAGCCTTAACGGCATAACGGCAGTGCATTAAAAGAATTAATTAATTTTATGTTTAGGTATAAAGTCGATTTTCTTGTATATATGCATTTAGCAATCGATATCGAGATGCTTCAACCCATTAGTTTAACATATTTAAGTTAATAAACCTTCTTTAACGAACTGAAGTTGGCATAAAGCCATGGCGGCATAACGACAGTGCATGTAGAAAAATTCCATAATCTTATATTTAGATATAAAGTCGATTTTCTTGTATATACGCATTTAGCAATCGATATCAAAATGCTTCAAATCATTAGTTTAACATATTTAAGTAAATAAAGCTTCTTTAACGCACTGAAGTTAACATAAAGCCATGGCGGCATAACGGCAGTGCATTTGGAAGAGTTCCGTAATGTTAAATTTAGGTATTAAGTCGATTTTCTTGTGTACACACATTTAGCAATCGATATCGAAATGCTTCAAATCATTAATTAAAAAGTCATCATTAGTTTAACATATTTTAGTTAATAAACCTTCTTTATCTTACTGAAGTTTACATAAAGCCTTGACGGTATAACGGCCGTGAATTTGGAAGAATTCCGTAATCTTATATTTAGGTGTAAAGTCGATTTTGTTGTATATATACATTTAGCATTCGATATCGAAATGCTTCAAATCATTAGTTTAACATATTTAAGTTAATTAACCTTCTTTATCTTATTAAAGTTTACATAAAGCCATAACGGTATAACGGCAGCGCATTTATAAGAATTCCGTAGTCTTATATTTAGGTGTAAAGTCGATTTTGTTGTATATATACATTTAGCATTCGATATCGAAATGCTTCAAATCATTAGTTTAACATATTTAAGTTAATTAACCTTCTTTATCTTACTAAAGTTTACATAAAGCCATAACGGTATAACGGCAGCGCATTTGGAAGAATTCCGTAGTCTTATATTTAGGTATAAAGTCGATTTTGTTGTATATATACATTTAGCATTCGACATCGAAATGCTTCAAATCATTAGTTTAACATATTTAAGTTAATTAACCTTCTTTATCTTATTAAAGTTTACATAAAGCCATAACGGTATAACGGCAACGCATTTGGAAGAATTCCGTAGTCTTATATTTAGGTATAAAGTCGATTTTGTTGTAATTATGCACCTAGCAATCGATATCGAGTTTAACATATTTAAGTTAGTTAACCATCTTTATCTTACCTAAGTCTACAAAACCCTTAACGGCATAACGGCACTGCATTTGGAAGAATTCCGTATTCTCATATTTCGGTATAAATTTTTGCATTTCATGTATCAAATTTTCTTGTTGTACTTTAATACAAATTTAGCAATCGATATCGAAATGCTTCAAATCATTTAAAGAATTAGTAACATATTTAGTTAATAAACCTTCTTCTATCTTACATGAAGTCTACAAAAGCCTTAACGGCATAACGGCAGTGATTTGAAGAATTAACGTAACTTATATTTAGGTATAAAGTCGATTTTCTTGTATATACTCATTTAGCAATCGATATCGAAATGATTCAAATCATTAGTTTAACATATTTAAGTTAATTAACCTTCTTTATCTTATTAAGTTTACATAAAGCCATAACGGTATAACGGCAGTGCATTTAGAAGAATTCCGTAATCTTATATTTAGGTAAAAGTCGATTTTGTTGTATATATACATTTAGCATTCGATATCGAAATGCTTCAAATCATTAGTTTAACATATTTAAGTTAATAAACCTTCTTTATCTTACTGAAGTTTACATAAAGCCATGACGGTATAACGGCAGTGCATTTGGAAGAATTCCGTAATCTTATATTTAGGTATAAAGTCGATTTTCTTGTATATACACATTTAGCAATCGATATCGAAATGCTTCAAATCATTAGTTTAACATATTTAAGTTAATTAACCTTTTTTAAATCTTATTGAAGTTTACATAAAGCCATGGCGGTATAACGGCAGGCATTTGGAAGAATTCCGTAATCTTATATTTAGGTATAAAGTCGATTTTCTTGTTAATATGCATGAGCAATCGATATCGAAATGCTTCAATATTATTTAACATATTTAAGTTAATTAACCTTCTTTATCTTACTGAAGTCTACATAAAGCCATAACGGCATAACGGCAGTGCATTTGGAAGAATTCCGTATCTTATATTTAGGTATAAAAGTCGATTTTGTTGTATATATACATTTAGCAATCGATATCGAAATGCTTCAATCTTATCTAAGTTTAACATATTTAAGCCTTAACGGTAAACGGCCGTGCATTTGAAGAATTCGTAATCTATATTTAGGTTAAAAGTCGATTTTGTTGTATATACACATTTAGCAATCGATATCGAAATGCTTCAAATCATTATTTAACATATTTAAGTTAATTAAACCTTTTTTACAATTAATTGGCATAAGTATAAACGCATTTGAAGAATTCCGTAACTTATATTTAGGTCAAATCATTTAGTTTTACATATTTAAGTAAATATAACTTCTTTAACTCACTGAAGTTTACATAAAGCCTTGACGGTATAACGCGTGCATTTAGAAGAATTCTGAAATCTTATATTTAGGTAAAAAGTCGATTTTCTTGTATATACATATTTAGCAATCGATATCAAATGCTTCAAATCATTAGTTTAACATATTTAGTTAATAAACCTTCTTTAACGACTGAAGTTGACATAAAGCCATGGCGGTATAACGGCAGTGCATTTAGAAGAATTCCGTAATCTTATATTTAGGTGTAAAGTCGATTTTCTTGTTATACACATTTAGCAATCGATATCGAAATGCTTCAAATCATTAGTTTAACATATTTAAGTTAATTAACCTTCTTTAACGTATTGAAGTTTACATAAAGCCATGGCGGCATAACGGCAGTGCATTTGGAAGAATTCCGTAATCTTATATTTAGGTATAAAGTCGATTTTCTTGTTATATACATGAGCAATCGATATCGAAATGCTTCAATCAATAGTTTAACATATTTAAGTTAATTAACCTTCTTTATCTACTTGAAGTTGCATAAAGCCATCGGCAAACGGCAGTGATTTGGAAGAATTCCGTAATCTTATATTTAGGTATAAAGTCATTTGTTTAAATATACATTTAAACATTTTATTCGAAATGCTTCAAATCATTAGTTGTAACATATTTAGGTAAAAACTCTTTTGTTGAATACAATTTAGCTCATACGGCTTAAACATTAATTTAAAATAATTAATTAACTTTTTTAAATGGTATAAAGTCATTTTCTGAAACGGCATTTAGAAGAATCCTAAATTTTTCAAATCATTAGTTTTAATATTTAAGTTAATTAACTTCTTTACTACTGAAGTTGCATAAGCCTTGGCGGATAACGGCGTGCATTGGAGGAATTCGAATCTTATATTTAGGTAAAAAGTCGATTTTCTTGTATATACAATTTAGCAATCGATATCAAATGCTTCAAATCATTAGTTAAAATATTTAGTTAATAAACCTTCTTTAACGACTGAGGTTGCATAAAGCCATGGCGGATAACGGCAGTGCATTTAGAAAATTTCGTAATCTTATATTTAGGTATAAAGTCGATTTTTTGTTATACACATTTACATTCGATATCAAATGCTTCAAATCATTAGTTTAAATTTTAAGTTAATTAACCTTCTTTACTTATTGAAGTTTAATAAAGCCATGCGGTATAACGCGCATTTGGAAGAATTCCTATCTTATATTTAGGTATAAAGTCGATTTTCTTTATATACATAGCATCGATATCGAGATGCTTCAATAATAGTTTAACATATTTAAGTTAATTAACCATCATTATCTTATTAAGTCTACAAAAGCCTTTACGGCATAACGGAAGTGCATTTGGAAAAATTCCGTAATCTCATATTAGGTATAAAATCGATTTTGTTGTATATACAAATTTAGCAATCGATATCGAAATGCTTCAAATCATTAGTGTAACATATTTAAGTTAATTAACCCTCTTATCTTATGAAGTAAAAAGCCTTAACGGCATAACGGCAGTGCATTTAGAAGAATTACGTAAACTTATATTTAGGTATAAAGTCGATTTTCTTGTATATATCATTTAGCAATCGATATCGAAATGATTCAAATCATTAGTTTAAAATATTTAAGTAAATTAAGCTTCTTTAACGCACTGAAGTTGGCATAAAGCCATGGCGGCATAACGGCAGTGCATTTAGAAGAATTCCGTAATCTTATATTTAGGTAAAAAGTCGATTTTCTTGTATATACACATTTAGCAATCGATATCAAAATGCTTCAAATCATTAGCTTAATATACTTAAGTAAATAAAGCTTCTTTAACGCACTGAAAATAACATAAAGCCATGGCGGCATAACGGCAGTGCATGTAGAAAAATTTCGTAACCTTATATTTAGGTATAAAGTCGATTTTCTTGTATATACACATTTAACAATCGATATCAAAATGCTTCAAATCATTAGTTTAATATGTTTAAGTTAATTAACCTCCTTTAACGTATTGAAGTTGATATAAAGCCATGGCGTCATAACGACAGTACATTTGGAAGAATTCCATAATCTTTAATTTAGGTATAAAGTCGAATTTCTTGTATATATGCATGAAGCAATCGATTTCGAAATGCTTCACATAACTGGTTTAACATATTTAAGTTAATAAACCTTCTTTATCTTATTGAAGTTTACATAAAGCCATAACGGTATAACGGCAGCGCATTTGGAAGAATTCCGTAGTCTTATATTTAGGTGTAAAGTCGATTTTCTTGTATATATGCATTTAGCAATCGATATCGAAATGCTTCAAATCATTAGTTTAACATATTTAAGTTAATAAACCCTCTTTAACGTATCGAAGGTGAAATAATGTCATGGCGGCATAACGACAGTACATTTGGAAGAATTCCATAATCTTATATTTTGGTATAAAGTCGATTTTCTTGTATATATGCATTTAGCAATCGATATCGAAATGCTTCAAATCATTAGTTTAACATATTTAAGTTAATAAACCTTCTTTAACGACTGAAGTTGGCATAAAGCCATGGCGGCATAACGGCAGTGCATTTAGAAGAATTCCGTAATCTTATATTTAGGTATAAAGTCGATTTTCTTGTATATACACATTTAGCAATCGATATCGAAATGCTTCAAATCATTAGTTTAAATATTTAAGTAAATTAAGCTTCTTTAACGCACTGAAGTTGGCATAAAGCCATGGCGGCATAACGGCAGTGCATTTAGAAGAATTCCGTATCTTATATTTAGGTGTAAAGTCGATTTTCTTGTATATACACATTTAACAATCGATATCAAAATGCTTCAAATCATTAGTTTAATATATTTAAGTTAATTAACTTCTTTAACGCACTGAAGTTAACATAAAGCCATGGCGGCATAACGGCAGTGCATGTGGAAAAATTTCGTGATCTTATATTTAGGTGTAAAGTTGATTTTCTTGTATATACACATTTAACAATCGATATCGAAATGCTTCAAATCATTAGTTTAATATGTTTAAGTTAATTAACCTTTTTTAAATCGTATTGAAGTTTACATAAAGCCATAACGGTATAACGGCAGCGCATTTTGAAGAATTCCGTAGTCTTATATTTAGGTATAAAGTCGATTTTGTTGTATATATACACCTGGAATCGATATCGAGATGCTTCAACTCAATAGTTTAACACATTTAAGTTAATTAACCATCTTTATCTTACTTAAGTCTACAAAAGCCTTAAGGGCATAACGGCAGTGCATTTGGAAGAATTCCGTAATCTCATATTTAGGTGTAAAATCGGTTTTGTTGTATATACACATTTAGCAATCGATATCGAAATGCTTCAAATCATTAGTTTAACATTATTAAGTTAATTAACCCTCTCTATCTTAATGAAGTCTACAAAAGCCTTAACGGCATAACGGCAGTGCATTTAGAAGAATTAATTAATATTATGTTTAGGTATAAAGTCGATTTTCTTGTATATACTCATTTGGCAATCGATATCGAAATGCCTCAAATCATTAGTTTAACATATTTAAGTTAATTAAGCTTCTTTAACGCACTGAAGTTAACATAAAGCCATGGCGGCACAACGGCAGTGCATGTAGAAGAATTCCGTAATTTTATATTTAGGTATAAAGTCGATTTTGTTGTATACACTCATTTAGCAATCGATATCGAAATGCTTCAAATCATTAGTTTAACATATTTAAGTTAATTAACCTTCATTAACGTATCGAAGGTGATATAATGTCATGGCGGCATAACAACAGTACATTTGGAAGAATTCCGTAATCTTATGTTTAGGTATAAAGTCGATTTTCTTGTACATATGCATTTAGCAATTGATATTGAAATGCTTCGACCCATTAGTTTAACATATTAAGGTTAATAAACCTTCTTTAACGAACTGAAGTTGGCATAAAGCCATGGCGGCATAACGACAGTGCATGTAGAAAAACTCCATAATCTTATATTTAGGTGTAAAGTCGATTTCCTTGTATTTACATATTTAGCAATCGATATCGAAATGCTTCAAACCATTAGTTTAGCATATTTAAGTTAATTAATGGCGGCATAACGGCAGTGCATGTAGAAGAAGTCCGTTATCTTATATTTAGGTATAAAGTCGATTTTCTTGTATATACACATTTAGCAATCGATAACGAAATGCTTCAAATCATTAGTTTAACATATTTGAGTTAATTAACCTTCTTTATCTTACTGAAGTTTACATAAAGCCATGACGGTATAACGGCAGTGCAATTAGAAGAATTCCGTTATCTTATATTTAGGTAAAAAGTCGATTTTCTTGTATATACACATTTAGCAATCGATATCAAAATGCTTCAAATCATTAGTTTAACATAATTAAGTTAATTAACCTTCTTTATCTTACTGAAGTTCACATAATGCCATAACGGTATAACTGCAGCGAATTTGGAAGAATTCCGTAATTTTATATTTAGGTGTAAAGTCGATTTTCTTGTATTTAAATATTTAGCAATCGATATCGAAATGCTTTAAACCATTAGTTTAACATATTTAAGTTAATAAACCTTCTTTAACGAACTGAAGTTGGCATAAAGCCATGGCGGCATAACGGCAGTGCTTTTAGAAGAATTCCGTAATGTTATATTTATGTAAAAAGTCGATTTTCTTGTTTTTACATATTTAGCAATCGATATCAAAATGCTTCAAATCATTAGTTTAACATATTTAAGTAAATAAAGCTTCTTTAACGCACTGAAGTTAACATAAAGCCATGGCGGCATAACGGCAGTGCATGTAGAAGAATTCCGTAATCTTATATTTAGGTATAAATTCGATTTTCTTGTGTACATACATTTAGCAATAGATATCGAAATGCTTCAAATAATTAATTTAATATATTTAAGTTTATTAACCTTTTTTAACGAACTGAAGTTGGCATAAAGTCTTGGCGGCCAAAACGGCAGTGTATTTAGAAGAATTCCGTAATCTTATATTTAGGTATAAAGTCATCATTAGTTTTACATATTTAAGTTAATAAACCTTCTTTATCTTACTGAAGTTTACATAACACTTGACGGTATAACGGCCGTGCTTTTGGAAGAATTCTGTAATCTTATACTTAGGTAAAAAGTCGATTTTGTTGTATATACACATTTAGCAATCGATATCGAAATGCCTCAAATCATTAGTTTAACATATTTAAGTTAATAAACCTTCTTTAACGAACTGAAGTTGGCATAAAGTCATGGCGGCAAAACGGCAGTGTATTTAGAAGAATTCCGTAATCTTATATTTAGGTAAAAAGTCGATTTTTTTGTATATACACATTAAGCAATCGATATCGAAATGCTTCAAATCATTAATTTAACATATTTAAGTTAATTAACCTTCTTTAACGAACTGAAGTTGGCATAAAGTCATGGCGGCAAAACGGCAGTGTATTTAGAAGAATTCCGTAATCTTATATTTTGGTATAAAGTCATCATTAGTTTTACATATTTAAGTTAATAAACCTTCTTTATCTTACTGAAGTTTACATAACACTTGACGGTATAACGGCCGTGCTTTTGGAAGAATTCTGTAATCTTATACTTAGGTAAAAAGTCGATTTTGTTGTATATACACATTTAGCAATCGATATCGAAATGCCTCAAATCATTAGTTTAACATATTTAAGTTAATAAACCTTCTTTAACGAACTGAAGTTGGCATAAAGTCATGGCGGCAAAACGGCAGTGTATTTAGAAGAATTCCGTAATCTTATATTTAGGTATAAAGTCATCATTAGTTTTACATATTTAAGTTAATAAACCTTCTTTATCTTGCTGAAGTTTACATAAAGCCTTGACGGTATAACGGCCGTGCATTTGGAAGAAATCCGTAATCTTATATTTAGGTAAAAAGTCGATTTTTTTGTATATACACATTAATCAATCGATATCGAAATGCTTCAAATCATTAATTTAACATATTTAAGTTAATTAACCTTCTTTAACGAACTGAAGTTGGCATAAAGTCATGGCGGCAAAACGGCAGTGTATTTAGAAGAATTCCGTAACCTTATATTTAGGTATAAAGTCATCATTAGTTTTACATATTTAAGTTAATAAACCTTCTTTATATTACTGAAGTTTACATAAAGCCTTGACGGTATAACGGCCGTGCACTTGGAAGAATTCCGTAATCTTATATTTAGGTAAAAAGTCGATTTTCTTGTATATATACATTTAGCAATCGATATCGAAATGCTTCAAATCATTAGTTTAACATATTTAAGTTAATAAACCTTCTTTATCTTACTGAAGTTTACATAAAGCCTTGACGGTATAACGGCCGTGCATTTGGAAGAATTCAGTAATCTTATATTTAGGTAAAAAGTCGATTTGTTGTATATACACATTTAGCAATCGATATCGAAATGCTTCAAATCATTAGTTTAATATGTTTAAGTTAATTAACCTTTTTTAACGTATTGAAGTTGATATAAGGCCATGGCGGCATAGCGACAGTACATTTGGAAGAATTCCGTAATCTTATATTTAGGTATAAAGTCGAATTTCTTGTAGATATGTAGGAATGCTCACGTCGAGCATTCAATGACGAGGAAGCGTACGGCCAGCAGACCGATATATACTTATAAACTGATGCACACAAATAAATCGTATCAATCTCGCTTCACAAATAGATTTTCCTTTATTTAATCTCACTTTAGCCAACTTCACTATATCTTCACAAATGTTCGACTTATACTTTACTTTATACTTTACAACGCTTTCTTTACAATATAACTCTTAAGTAGCTAATGTACTTTACTTGTCGCCGTCCGCTATTCAAGTGCCGTCCGTTATTAGTTTTTTTCCGTTCGCGTGTTCAGTCAGTGTTGTCGCGTGTCAAAAATGTCCAGTCCGCACGGTTGCATTTCTTAGTCCTACAACCCGGCCATTCCTGACTACTTATTCGCCTCGAATAATGCTACCACCTTTTCATATAGTCCACAGCGGTCGATGTTGTTTTAGGTCCCTCATTATTTCTAACCCTTTCTACTTCGTATCGACCGTGTTTTAATCGTTTGGTTACATTGTATGGTCCTAAGAATTTAGGTCGTAACTTCATTCCGTTACCAAATTGTGTCCGTCTGATTGCGTCCAAATCATTAATGTTATATTCTATTGCCTTTTTACGTTTTCTATTAAATGACTTCATATTCTCTTCTTGAATTTTCTGTATGTTTTCTTTAGCTATTTCACGTAACTTCTCACGTCCATCGTTTAACTCCATAATTGCTTCGTTTTCTAAAATTTCGTTTAAGTCAAGGTCTTCTTTTACTCGCATGTCGCAACCTGTTAAAATCTTAAATGGGGCCTGTTTTGTACTTCGATTTGGGGAATTATTTATAAATTGCTGAACCTTCCCGATATACTTGTACCACTGTGAAGTATTCGGATGAGATAACTTAGCTAACATTGGTATTACTACCCTATGTATTCGTTCCACTTGTCCGTTTCCTCTTGGCACCCCCGTCGTAATGAGTAGATGCCGAATACTGTTATTATCGCAATAACTTTTAAAAGCTTGTGAAGTGAACGCTGATCCCCTATCAGATATAATTCTACGCGGGTTGCCGAAAATGCCAGCTTGTTTCGAAAGCCTTTCTATAACCACCTCCGCGTTTGTATCTTTTGTTGGGTAGAGCCACACAAATTTTGTAAAAGCGTCGATCACAACTAAAATGTATTTGTACTGTTTCCCGGTATTTAGGTACCACAATTAGTTCCTTTGCCGGATCCTTGTACAATATGTCACGAGAGATAAAAAAGTCTTCGTACGAATTGTTTTCCAATATTTTCCGAATTGCCCGCGCCCATTCATCCTTTTCCTGTGCCTCTTTTAATCGATGCTGTAACGATTCGTCTACTAACATACACGCTAACCTACTTAAAGCATCGACATGCTTCATTTTAGATCCTGACCTATGTTCTATAGTATAATTAAATTCTTGCAAAAACATTTCCCATCTAGCTACTCGTGGCGGAACGTCTTTCTTCCTTAATGTCATAGCAAATGCGTTGCAATCCGTTACAATTTTGAATTCCAAACCTAATAAATAAACTCTCAATTTCTTTAGTGCGTTGACGATGGCGAGTACTTCAAGTTCATAAGAATGATAGTTCTCTTCCGCTGAACTTGTTTTCTGGCTCATGAATTGCACTGGATGATATGATTCATCCTCTGCCGTCTTTTTCAACATTACCGCGCCATACCCGTGCTTTGATGCATCTGTATGAACTTCCGTAATTGCATTTGGATTATATAATTCTAGAACTGGAGATCGTGATAGCGAGGACTTAAGTTGCTCGAAAGCAATCGCCTGCTCTTCCTCCCACTTGAAATGTTGATCTTTTCTCAAAAGATCTGATAATGGCTTAGCCATTAGCGCATAGTTTTGAATAAATCTCCGAAAGTATGATGTTAACCATAAAAACTGTTGAATGGCTTTCTTGTCTCTAGGTGGCTTGAAAGCTTTAACCGCTCTGGTTTTCTCATCAGACGGACGAATTGTGCTATCTTCGATTACATACCCCAAAAAATTTACTTTACGCTTCAAAAAATTACACTTTTTCCACTTAATTTGTAGTCCAGCATCTGATGCTACTCTAAGAACTTTCTTTAGTTTTATTAACCCCTCTTCCTCGTCTGTGGATGGAATAATTAAATCATCCATATAAGTGACTACACTTCCCTCATCTTTTAGGTCTTTATAAATTGAATGGATAAATCTACAGAATACCGCTGGTGAATTTGAGATACCAAACGGCACAAATTTAAATTCAAACTGGCCTTTCATTGTTACAAACGATGTATATTTTCTAGAACTTTCTTCGACAGGAACATGCAAAAATCCGTTAGCCAAATCTAATGTGGTAAAAACTTTATGTCCCTGGAGCTTCTCGACTACCTCGTCAATTAATGTCATTGGAAAATTATCGCGCAAAATTTTCTCATTTAATTTGCGATAATCGCAATATAACCGTTTTGATTTATCTTTTTTAGACACAAGCACAATCGGCGACGCGTAATCAGATACGCTTGAAGTAATAATACCCTCATCTAGCCATTGCTTTACTTGAGCATCTACGATTATTTGGTCTTGAAATGATACACGCCTAGGTGGCTGATACACCGGTACATCGTCCTTTAAAACAATTTTCATTTCCACCGGGGAAATTTTGATTCTTTTTGGTTCATATTGAGCAATCAGCTTTTCCACTTCTAACATTTTTCCCTTATCGAGATGTGACAAATTATACGTTGATTCCGGCTCCTGTTCATCTATACAAATCATACTAAAAGCTGCTATTTCTGCCTCTTCTGCAATTTTACCATTATACTTTTTGTTGTCCTCCTAACAAATATATGGTTTATCCTTCCTTAGAAACCTATCGCTCTCCTCGCTAACAATTAAATCGACTTGACCCAAAATTGAACGTCCTATTAATGCCGGATATTGAAGATCCCTATTGTTGACAATATGAAAAATGATATTTATCTCAATATCATCTACTTTAGCTCTGGTTTCGAAACTACCTAACGTGACCACTTCTGAATTACCGATTCCGCCTAACACTCTTTTATCTTTGTTTGGCTTCACTTTAAGATTAAGTTTTCCGACTGTATCTACCCTTATCAAACACAAACGACTACCTGAATCAACCAACGAAGGAAAAGTTACATTCCCTACCTTTACCATTTTAAACTTTAGACCAAAATCTGCATCTGAAGGTTTGAACGCTACTTCGGTAATTGTATTTAAATTGTCTCTTCCCCCTTTCGTTTGAACTGTCGGACATTCGTTGCGTTTATGGCCGACTTTGTTGCACTTGTAACATCTAAATTGTTGATTTGTGCAATTCTTTGCTATGTGCGAAGTTTCGCCACATTTGAAACATGCACGGTTTAGAATTGAACGTTGAGTATTTTCCTTCCTATCTTCCTTGATACTAACTCTGTTTTCAACTTCCACCTTTAGTTTATATTTAATTTTCTCATAAATTTTTATTTGCTCTTTTAATTCCCTTATATTCTTTGCTTGGTATAAAACCGACTTGTTCAATTTTGAATCGGGAATCCCTAGTATAAAATATTCTATTACGCTGGCTTCCTCCAGTTTTCCCCGTTTCCCTATTTCCATTAAGGCATATAAAAATTCAATAAATGTTTCGTTTTGTCTCTTTTGACGATTCCTTAAAAGCCTATGTGCCTCAGCTGAT
Organism: Bactrocera correcta; assembly: GCA_027475135.1. Classification (NCBI taxonomy): domain Eukaryota; kingdom Metazoa; phylum Arthropoda; class Insecta; order Diptera; family Tephritidae; genus Bactrocera; species Bactrocera correcta. The sequence continues at coordinate 15,866,574 of CM050327.1, read as the reverse complement.
GAAAATGATATTTCGAATTCGTCAATTAAAGCTTGTTTCAAAGATATCCAATTACGGATACCGGTTTGACTTCGAATAAATGCCCTAGCTGCTCCTCTGAGAAGCTGTTTTGCGTAAATAAATTTATGGATTTCCGACCAGCCTACTATATGTGCGTTTTCTTCAAAAGATTCTGCCCATTGATTTACTTCCTGCCCGTCTGTACGGTTAAATGACGCTAAACTTTCTTCAATTTCTCTAAATGTAAAATGAGGAACCGTGGGTGGCACCGGACCTTTACCCAACACACTTTCACAAAGCGGTTCCACTGATTCGACCTCACTCTCGCTTTCGTCGTCATCGTTTAGAAGACCGTAGTGTGTCAGAAGTCTGTCTCGTAATTCCTTCTTGCGTCCATTTGTCGGTAGCCCTGCTTCTTTTAACATTTCTTTTAACATTGTCACTGTCATGTTTAATATGGTCTGAGCCTCCATTTTGAGTACTCCTTTACAATATTCAATACAACGAATGATATAAGTATTATGACCTTATGTTACAATGTTAATTTAATAAAAATTAATTTAAATTTATAATATAGAAATAAATTATAAGCAATTTAAAAACTTAATAATATGAACGTAACCTGTAATCCTCGATGTACGCTGCCGTTGCCAATACACTTTTCACCGCTTCACGCCGACTCTGCTGCTGCAACCCGTTCGTTGCCAACTTGATCGTAACGCGTAACGCTCGCTGTCTGTTACGCCTATGCACCTGTGTTGCCGTATCCACTGCTTCTGTTGCGCTATTGCGGCGCAACCGTTTTGATGAATGTTTCGCTTGACAACCAGAACTGTCTTCGATTAATGTGTTGCCGATTCTGCTGCGCTGTTGCGGCGCAACCGTTTTCACACACTGCTCGTTTCCACACACTGCTCGTTTGAAAACACGAGCCAACTGCAACCTATGCGTTGCCGATTCTGTTGCGCTGTTACGGCGCAACCGTTTTCACACACTCGTTCGAAACCACGAGCCAACTGCAACCTATGCGTTGCCGATTCTGCTGCGCTGTTGCGGCGCAACCGTTTTCACACTGCTCGTTCGAAACCACGAGCCAACCGCAACCTGTTTGTTGCCGACTTGTTGCTGACACTCAACCTCGCTGATTGTTACACTTGTGTACGTGTGTAGCCGTCGATCTTGTACTCTTCGCTGTTTCTGATGCGCTATTGCGGCGCAACCGTTTCGCTGTATGCTTGTTTGCCGACGCAAACCAACTCCAACTTGATTGTTGTACACGTACCGTAACGTCGCTGCTTGCTATGCTTCTAGAAAACTCAAGTGTATCAAAGCTGTACTTCACCTGTATTTTGTGCACCTCCAAAAAACTTGCTGCTTGCTATGCTTCTATAAAACGCTTGACTCTTCGCTGCTTCTGGTGCGCTATTGCGGCGCAACCGTTTCGCTGTATGCTTGTTTGCCGACGCAAACCAACTCCGACTTGATTGTTGTATAAGTACCGTAACGTGATATGTTTCTAGAACTGTACTCTTGCACTAGAACTGTACTTCACCTGTATTTTGTAACTGCTTCCAACGCTTACGTTTGACTCGCTGCTCTACCGAGTCTCGATCTAACGCCAAATGCTGCTGCGTTGAAACAGTTTGTAGGAATATGCCCTCAATAATCCTGGACGAGCCCCCAATTTGTAGGAATGCTCACGTCGAGCATTCAATGACGAGGAAGCGTACGGCCAGCCGACCGATATATACTTATAAACTGATGCACACAAATAAATCGTATCAATCTCGCTTCACAAATAGATTTTCCTTTATTTAATCTCACTTTAGCCAACTTCACTATATCTTCACAAATGTTCGACTTATACTTTACTTTATACTTTACAACGCTTTCTTTACAATATAACTCTTAAGTAGCTAATGTACTTTACTGGTCGCCGTCCGCTATTCAAGTGCCGTCCGTTATTAGTTATTTTCCGTTCGCGTGTTCAGTCAGTGTTGTCGCGTGTCAAAAATGTCCAGTCCGCACGGTTGCATTTCTTAGTCCTACATATATGCATTAAGCAATCGATTTCGAAATGTTTCAAATAACTGGTTTAACATATTTAAGTTAATAAACCTTCTTTAGCGAACTGAAGTTAACATAACGCCTTAACGGCATAACGGCAGTGCACTGAGAAGAACTCCGTTATCTTATATTTAGGTGTAAAGTCGATTTTCTTATATATATGCCATAAGCAATCGATTTCGAACTGCTTCTAATAACTGGTGTAACATATTTAAGTTAATAAACCTTCTTTAACGAACAGAAGTTAACATAAAGCCGTAACTGCATAACGGCAGTGCATTTAGAAGAATTCCGTAATCTTATATTTAGGTATAAAGTCGATTTTCTTGTATATATACATTTCGCATTCGACATCGAAATGCTTCAAGTCATTAGTTTAACATATTTAAGTTAATTAACCTTCTTTATCTTATTGAAGTTTACATAAAGCCATAACGGTATAACGGCAGCGCATTTGGAAGAATTCCGCAGTCTTATATTTAGGTATAAAGTCGGTTTTGTTGTATATATGCACCTAGCAATCGATATCGAGATGCTTCAACTCAATAGTTTAACATATTTAAGTTAATTAACCATCTTTATCTTACTTAAGTCTACAAAAGCCTTAACGGCGTAACGGCAGTGCATTTGGAAAAATTCCTTATCTCATATTTAGGTATAAAATCGATTTTGTTGTATATACAAATTTAGCAATCGATATCGAAATGCTTCAAATCATTAGTGTAACATATTTAAGTTAATTAACCCTCTTTATCTTATTAAAGTCTACAAAAGCCTTAACGGCATAACGGCAGTGCATTTAGAAGAATTAATTAATATTATGTTTAGGTATAAAGTCGATTTTCTTGTATATACTCATTTAGCAATCGATGTCGAAATGATTCAAATCATTAGTTTAATATATTTAAGTTAATTAGGCTTCTTTAACGCCCTGAAGTTAACATAAAGCCATGGCGGCATAACGTCAGTGCATCGAGAAGAACTCCGTTATCTTATATTTAGATATAAAGTCGAATTTGTTGTATATACTCATATAGCAATCGATATCGAAATGCTTCAAATCATTAGTTTAACATATTTAAGTTAATTAACCTTTTTTAACGTATCGAAGGTGATATAATGTCATGGCGGCATAACGACAGTACATTTGGAAGAATTCCGTAATCTTATATTTATATATAAAGTCGATTTTCCTATATATATGCATTTAGCAATCGATATCGAGATGCTTCAGACCATTAGTTTAACATATTTAAGTTAATAAACCTTCTTTAACGAACTGAAGTTGGCATAAAGCCATGGCGGCATAACGACAGTGCATGTAGAAGAATTCCATAATCTTATATTTAGATGTAAAGTCGATTTTCTTGTATTTACGTATTTAGCAATCGATATCGAAATGCTTCAAACCATTAGTTTAACATATTCAAGTTAATTAAGCTTCTTTAACGCACTGAAGTTAACATAAAGCCATGGCGGCATAACGGCAGTGCATGTAGAAGAATTGCGTTATCTTATATTTAGGTATAAAGACGATTTCCTTGTATATACACATTTAGCAATCGATAACGAAATGCTTCAAATAACTGGTTTAACATATTTAAGTTAATTAACCTTCTTTATCTTACTGAAGTTTACATAAAGCCATAACGGTATAACGGCAGTGCATTTATAAGAATTCCGTAATCTTATATTTAGGTATAAAACCGATTTTGTTGTATATACACATTTAGCAATCGATATCGAGATGCTTCAACCCATTAGTTTAACATATTTTAGTTAGTAAACCTTCTTTGACGAACTGAAGTTGGCATAAAGCCATGGCGGCATAACGACAGTGCATGTAGAAGAATTCCGTAATCTTATATTTAGGTGTAAAGTCGATTTTCTTGTATTTACGTATTTAGCAATCGATATTGAAATGCTTCAAACCATTAGTTTAACATATTTATATTAATTTAGCTTCTTTATCTTACTGAAGTTTACATAAAGCCATAACGGTATAACGGCAGTGCATTTAGAAGAATTCCGTAATCTTATATTTAGGTATAAAACCGATTTTGTTGTATATACACATTTAGCAATCGATATCGAGATGCTTCAACCCATTAGTTTAACATATTTTAGTTAATAAACCTTCTTTGACGAACTGAAGTTGGCATAAAGCCATGGCGGCATAACGACAGTGCATGTAAAAGAACTCCGTAATATTATATTTAGCTATAAAGTCGATTTTCTTGTATATACACATTTAGCAATCGATATCGAAAAGCTTCAATCATTAGTTCAATATATTTAAAATAATTAACCTTCTTTACCTTACTGAAAATTACATGAAGCCTTAACGGTATAACGGCAGTGCATTTAGAAGAATTTCTTAATCTTATATTTGGGTATAAAGTCGATTTTCTTGTATATACACATTTAGCAATCGATATCGAAATGCTTCAAATCATAGGTTAAACATACTTAAGTTAAACAACCTTTTTTCACGTACTGACGTTTATATAAAGCCATAACGGCAGTGTATTTCGATGAATTCCGTAATCTCATATTTAGGTATAAAGTCGATTTTCTTGTATATACACATTTAGCAAGGGATAACGAAACGCTTCAAATCATTAGTTTTACATTTTCAAGTTATTTATAACAAACCTCCTTTAACGCACTGAAGTTTACATAAAGCCTTAACGGTATAACTGCAGTGCATTTAAAAGAATTCCATAATCTTATATTTAGGTATAAAGTCGATTTTCTTGTATTTACATATTTAGCAATCGATATCGAAATGTTTCAAATCATTAGTTTAACATTTTTAAGTAAATTACCCATCTTTAACGTATTGAAGGTGATATAAAGCCATGGCGGCATAACAACAGTACATTTGGAAGAATTCCGTAATCTTATATTTAGGTATAAAGTCGATTTTCTTGTATATATACATTAAGCAATCGATTTTGAAATGCTTCGAATCATTAGTCTAATATATTTAAGTTAACAAACCTACTTTAACGAACTAAAGTTGACATAAAGCCTTGGCGGAATAACGGCAGTGCATTTGGAAGAATTCCGTCATCCTATGTTTAGGTAAACAAGTTTCTTGTATTAGCACATTTAGCAATCGATGTCGAAATTCTTCAAATCATTAGTTTAACATATTTACGCTAAATTACCTTCATAAACTTACCGAAGGTGACATAGAGTTATGGCGGCATAACGGCAGTGCATGTAGAAGAATTCCGTTATCTCATATTTATCTCATATTTAGGTATAAAATCGATTTTGTGTATATACACATTTAACAATCGATAACGAATTGCTTCAAATCATTAGTTTGACATATTTAAGTTAATTAGCCTAATTTATGGTACTGAAATTTACATAAAGCCTTAACGGTATGACGGCAGTGCATTTAGAAGAATTTCTTAATCTTATATTTAGGTATAAAGTCGATTTTCTTGTATATACACATTTTGCAATCGTTTTTGAAAAGCTTCAAATCTTTTGTTTAACATATTTAAGTTAATAAACCTTCTTTAGCGAACTGAAGTTACATAAAGCCATAACGGCGTCACGGCAGTGCATTTAGAAGAACTCCGTAATCTTATATTTAGGTATAAATTCGATTTTCTTGTATATACACATTTAGCAATCGATATCGAAAAGCTTCAATCATTAGTTCAATATATTTAAGTTAATTAACCTTCTTTACCTTACTGAAGTTTACATGAAGCCTTAGCGGTATAACGGCAGTGCATTTAGAAGAATTTTTTAACCTTATATTTGGGTATAAAGTCGATTTTCTTGTATACACACATTTAGCAGTCGATATCGAAATGCTTCAAATCATAAGTTTAACATATTTAGGTTAAACAACCTTTTTTCACGTAGTGACGTATATATAAAGCCATAACGGCAGTGTATTTCGATGAATTCCGTAATCTTATATTTATGTATAAAGTCGCTTTTCTGTATATACACATTTAGCAATCGATATCGAAATGCTTCAAATCATTAGTTTTACATTTTCAAGTTATTTATAATAAACCTCCTTTAACGCACTGAAGTCTACATAAAGCCTTAACGGTATAACTGCAGTGCATTTAGAAGAATTCCATAATCTTATATTTAGGTATAAAGTCGATTTTCTTGTATTTACATATTAAGCAATCGATATCGAAATGCTTCAAATCATTAGTTTAACATATTTAAGTTTATTAACCATCTTTAACGTATTGAAGGTGATATAAAGCCTTAACGGCATAACGGCAGTGCAGTTAGAAGAATTACGTAATCTTATATTTAGGTATAAAGTCGATTTTCTTGTATATATGCGTTTAGAAATCGATATCGAAATGCTTCAAAACATTAGTTTAACATATTTAAGTTAAAAAACCATTAACTCACAGAAGTCTACACAAAGCCTTAAGGGTATATTTGCAGTGCAGTTAGAAGAATTACGTAATCTTATATTTAGGTATAAAGTCGATTTTCTTGTATATACTCATTTAGCAATCGATATCGAAATGCTTCTAATCATTAGTTTAACATATTTAAGTTAATTAACCATCTTTAACGTATTGAAAGTGATATAAAGCCATGGCGGCATAACGACAGTACATTTGGAAGAATTCCGTAATCTTATATTCAGGTATAAAGTCGATTTTCTTGTATATATGCATTTAGGAATCGATATCGAAATGCTTCTAATCATTAGTTTAACATATTTAAGTTAATTAACCATCTTTAACGTATTGAAAGTGATATAAAGCCATGGCGGCATAACGACAGTACATTTGGAAGAATTCCGTAATCTTATATTCAGGTATAAAGTCGATTTTTTTGTATATATGCATTTAGGAATCGATATCGAAATGCTTCTAATCATTAGTTAAACATATTTAAGTTAATTAACCATCTTTAACGTATTGAAAGTGATATAAAGCCATGGCGGCATAACGACAGTATATTTGGAAGAATTCCGTAATCTTATATTTATATATAAAGTCGATTTTCCTATATATATGCATTTAGCAATCGATATGGAGATGCTTCAGTCCATTAGTTTAACATATTTAAGTTAATAAACCTTCTTTAACGAACTGAAGTTGGCATAAAGCCATGGCGGCATAACGACAGTGCATGTAGAAGAATTCCATAATCTTATATTTAGGTGTAAAGTCGATTTTCTTGTATATACTCATTTAGCAATGATATCGAAATGCTTCAAATCATTATTTTAACATATTTAAGTTAATAAAGCTTCTTTAACGCACTGAAGTTAACATAAAGCCATGGCGGCATAACGGCAGTGCATGTAGAAGAATTCCGTAATCTTATGTTTAGGTATACATTCGATTTTGTTGTATATACACATTTAGCATCGATATCGAGATGCTTCAACTCATTAGTTTAACATATTTAAGTTAATAAACCTTCTTCAAGAACTGAAGTTGGCATTAAGCCAATGCGGCATAACGTCAGTGTATGTAGAAGAATTCCGTAATCTTATATTTAGGTATTGAATAAATGGAGCACACACTACTGAGTTAATGGAAATAAAAAACTCTTTATACGCGTTAGTTTTTTTTTAACAATTTTATTTATAAAATAAATTTATATTTTATAAAGTTATACGTATAAATATCGTCGGGGTGGCCGGAGCTGGCGATCTATTTTCCGCAGGATCGTGGTCGAATGTATAATCGCGGTCGAGGAGCGTAGATGTCGACCCGGCTTAGTGTTTAAGCGAATCCTTTTGGCGAACGTTGACAGCGAATGTTGGTGGTCGAAAATGTGTGACGAATTGTACGTGCCAGCGAAAGGTGTCGACGCGGCGCAGTGTGTAAACGAATGTTGTCTGCTTCCCCGTTGTCCATCCCTTTTGTTGGTTGAGTTGGTATAGGTGTGGTGAGTTATTGGCTTTGCGTTGCAGTAGCATCATGTGGTGAATTGCGCTGTTGCATTAGGATGCGCCAGTTTTTCCGTTTAGAGGGGGTGGATGCTTAACTCATTTAAACATCCTGGGCCCCCTAGGCGAATCTTTTGCCTAGTTTACCACGAATATGCTGTTGTCGGTATTTTGGCGTACTGCTGGTGGAGTAGCCGAGGCGCAAAATATATACTCACATTTATTCGGGTGTGCAGAGAACGGATTTTGATTTAAAAGAAGCAACTTTATTTTGCGTGTTTATTTGCTTTTGCTTTTTTGGGGAGTCATTATTACGGTTTACAAGTGTATGCGTTGTTTAGCTTTTATTGATTCCATTGGCGGTTATTTAAAATTTCTTATTTCATCGGTATGGAATACCGGTTGTTTATTATTTGCCTTTTCTATGTTATCGGCTTATAAAGGATAGTAACTCCATGCCTGGCTCAGATGTGGCCAGAATGGGTACTCCTTAGCCCTAGATTTAGGACTATGAAATTAGAGGGATCTTGCGAGAGAGTCGCCGGTAATTGCGAACGGCTTCATTTAGAATTATAATTTTTTAAGTGGGATGTTAATCGCGGTAATTACGAACGGCTTCATTTAGAATTATAATTTTTTAAGTGGGATGTTCAAGATGTACAACAGATTCTCACCAACTACCTTTATGAGGAGCGCTAATATAGGTGCGATAAGAGCTACCTTTGCTTTTGTTAAGTCTAGGTGCGTCGCTGTATCGCATTGGGAGTATGGTGATCCCTTGACTTCCTCTTGATATTGTATGTATTTTGAAAATGTACGAAAATGTCGATTTTTCGCGACTTTTTCATAATATTGTGTGTACTTTATTTTTAGTACGCACTAATTTGGCGTTTAGTAGTCCGCCACCGCTCTAGGATTTGTTCAGAATTATTTTTTCATTATTGGCGAAAGCCATCCTGCGGGGCCGAAAAGCTGTATGTGCTTTTAATAATTTGGACTGTCAGAGGTAACTCTAACTTTGTTTTTTATACCAATTTGTGGAGTATTAGCAAATTGTGGCTCTATTGGTTGTCGTACGACGTACCGGCCATTATTTGATCGAGTAGTTGTGGCTTTAGAGAAGTCTTCACAATACTGATCTTCTGGAGTTTTGTTTGTTGTAGGGGGAAGTTTCCCTAACATACGAAATTTCCTTAATTGTGAATTAAGGTACCTGTTTGTATTATACTCAACTTTAGTTGGCATGGTGGTAACTAGTTCTGTAACTAGTCCACTTTGTATTTCGCTGTGTGGCGTTTGAACTTTTTGAGCCTTAGGGCAACATGGTGTCTCTTGGCTATTTTTAGAATTTTGTTTTTCGCGATTTGCGTTTGCAATTAAACCCGTGGTTCTTGATTTATAAGCGCTCTTATGGGGTGGGATGTTATATGTGCTGTAATGAAGCATTGAGTGATGTCTTTTGTGACAATATATGCAATTGAATTTGCTTTTGCAATTTTTATATGTGTGCGCATGTGACAAGCAATTTTTGCATAATTTTTTTGATCTCACGAAATTGTTTCTTTCATTAATTTTTAGTTTTTTAAACTTCTCGCAAGATATCAGTTTATGCCCTCTTGTGCATAGTTCGCATGACGTTTGTTTTTTTTGTTCTGATATGAACGTTTGCGTTTTGTAGAAGCTTTTGTTTAAATTTTTATTGCTTCTAGCTTGGGGTCTATTTAAGCTTCCGTTCTGGTCGTGTTTGTTCTTAGTTTTGAGTATTTTTTCTTCTAACCTTTCCGCAATTTCATATTGGGTGGTGAGAAAATCTTTCATTTGTTGCCACGTTGGGCACTTTTTTCGTGATGAGAGCGATTGCTCCCATAGAAGTAACGACTTTTCTGGTAATGCAGCGGTGCAAATGTTTACCAGAATTGGGTCCCAGCTGTGTGTGGGAATATATAGTGTCGATAGAATCGACAAACAATTTGAAACAGTGGATTCTAGTTTGATGAATTCTACACTTGTTCCTTTCTTAATTTTTGGCAAGTTCATTAGTGTCGTTACTTGTTTATCGACCAGTATTCTTTCATTTTCAAATCTAGCTTTTAGAGCTTCCCAAGCCAAATTGAAATTGTCGTCATTTAATGCGAACTGTTTAACTATTTCGCCTGCTTGACCTTTTGTTTTGTATCGGAGGTGATACAGTTTTTGCGTCTTTGATAGTTGTGGATGGTTGATGTAAACGGCTGTGAACATGTCCCGGAAGGACGGCCATTCTTCATAACCTCCGTAAAACGTTTCTGTATCACATGCAGGCACCTCGAGTTGGATGCCTGAACTTGCCTCTTGATTGCCTATTTGTGGCAGCTCTACTCTACTGTGGAGAGTAGGTGCAATTGCTTTAATGAGCTTTAATTGATCGGAGATCATAGCTTTCGTTTCTTCATATTGGTCCAAGCAGTTTTCATATATTGTGTAAGCCGAGGATTTGAAATCGTGTGTATCTGAATCGTCAGAATCTAGAATGGCGTCATGAGCCGCTTGGAAGCGAGTCCAAAAATTTGTAAGGTTTTGTTTTTTGATTTCTAATAACGATTCAGAGTTTTCGTGAATCGGTGAAGCGGCAAATCTAGTGCAGTATCTTAATAAACTGTCACTTTGGGAACTGAATTTAACAACCTGTTTTGAGCGTGTAGCTCCTGCAGGTGTATTTGATTTTTTGCGTTATTAACCATTTTGGTTTTATTTTAAATTTTTATCTGTAAATAATTATTTTTTTTTTTCCAGTGGAACTGATATGAATAAGGAAATTAAATTAAATTGATTTTCAGTTTAGGTTGTTAACAAATGAACGAAGATGTTATTTCGTGTTAATATTACCGTTTCTGTTTATTTGCAAAATAATATTATTTATTGATTTTATTTTAGTTTTAAGTTTGCAAATATCCGCACTTTTAATTTATAAAAACCTTTTACGTCCTTATGTTAGTATTTAGGTACACCCTAATACTTGGATTTGTATGTGTGTATGTATGTGCTTATTAAGGTACTTATGTTTTGTGCGATTGAGAGCTCGCTGAGGAGATCAATGCGCTATTTACATAAGTACGCAGGAATTGTTTGTGTGTTTATGATTATGCGATTGAGAGCTCGTTAAAGAGATCAACTCGCTTTTTGTATACAATCCTGCTTGTTTTTGTTTGTCAAAGAACAAGAGGTATTGAAAGATAATTGGCAATGTGGACTTAGAATATGTGAATATGTGCGTGCACAATTTTTGTTTAACTCCGTTTTTTTTTTTTGGACTTTTAAATATCCATATAGATTATGCACTTATGTATATTTGTATTGTATTATGTATTTATGAACATATATAGAGAATATATATATATATTGAGAAATATGTTTGCATATATGGATATTTGTTCGTATTTTCTCGTTTGTTTTTATTTTATGTTAGATGTTGATGATGAATTTTATTTCTTTTGGTAATATGTATGTGTATTTGAATACACGAACGTAAGCTAGTACAAAGGCATCGAAAATTGTAATATTTGTATTTATGTACTATATGTATGCATATGCGTATATAAGTATATTGTACTGAACAGTTTTCGGGTTTCCCGGTAAATTAAACCCAAAAATTAGCACCGTTTGATAACCGCCTTAAATTGTCAAATGGAATTTGTCATAGGTTTTATATTCCTATATATATGTATGTATATATACGTATGTGCATGTAATATATTAAAGGACTTGATACGCTCACTTGGTATTTTGGTATGATATGGTTTGCTGGATATATGTACATGTGTTGCGCTAATGCGTTTTGTTCCTCTTCCTTTGCTCCAGCTGGCTGCCTCCAGCTGGCTGCCTCCTTCTGCTGTTGTTTTGTTGTTTTTTTGTATGCTTTGTTGTTTTAATGTTTAGGCGTTTTAAAGATTTCGCGCCCGATTTATGTTTTGTTTTTAAGTTTCGCGCGTTTACTTATTCTTTTTTTGTTTGCTTTTAGGTTCCGCGCCCGAATAGTGTTTGTTTTTGTTTGCATAAAACTTTCAACATATGACTTTGGTTTTGTGTACATCTATATGTAAATATGAACACAGCGCACTCCTAGTTTTTCATATGTGACTATTTATGCTTTTGTATTACAGCTGTTTTTGTGTTTTCTTTTTGTTTCTGTTTTTATTTGCTCACCACACTAGCATATGTATGTACTTATATATTAATTATGTTTTTTATATTTGTACTGTTTTGAATATTTTGCTTTTATAACTTTAAGTTTTTCCACCGTAGTTTTGCTTTTGTAATGTTTCGAAACTGTGTAATATTTTTCTGCTACCAATAGCACTTGACATGAAGTAAGTAACTGAAATATATTTTAGTCGAATTTAAATCAAATTCATATTTATTTATTTTTGGAACGGATGATTCTATTTAATTGTCAGCAACTGTTTGTGTATGGATATATGTATGTATATATTTTTGGCGAGTCACCACACTTTTTTTTCCTTTTGTTTTGCTCCACTACACTTTTATGTTTCTTGTCTGTTTTGTATATGTAGATTACGTATGTATGTTTGTAAATTTACAATTTTTTGCTGCTAATCTATAGTGCCTTTCTTTAAGGCTCGAAGGACCATGAATAAATGGAGCACACACTACTGAGTTAAGGGAAATAAAAAACTCTTAATACGCGTTAGTTTTTTTTTAACAATTTTATTTATAAAATAAATTTATATTTTATAAAGTTATACGTATAAATATCGACGGGGTGGCCGGAGCTGGCGATCAATTTTCCGCAGGATCGTGGTCGAATGTATAATCGCGGTCGAGGAGCGTAGATGTCGACCCGGCGCAGTGTTTAAGCGAATCCTTTTGGCGAACGTTGACAGCGAATGTTGGTGGTCGAAAATGTGTGACGAATTGTACGTGCCAGCGAAAGGTGTCGACGCGGTATACGAATGTTGTCTGCTTCCCCGTTGTCCATCCCTTTTGTTGGTTGAGTTGGTATAGGTGTGGTGAGTTATTGGCTTTGCGTTGCAGTAGCATCATGTGGTGAATTGCGCTGTTGCATTAGGATGCGCCAGTTTTTCCGTTTAGAGGGGGGTGGATGCTTAACTCATTTAAACAGGTATAAAGTCGATTTTGTTGTATATACACATTTAGCAATCGATATCGAAATGCTTTAAATTATTAGTTTAACATATTTAAGTTAATAGACCTTTAACGCACAGAAGTCTACAAAAAGCCTTAACGGCAGTGCATTAAGAAGAATTCCGTTATCTTATATTTAGATATAAAATTTGATTTTCTTGTATATACACATTTAGCAAGCGATATCAAGTTGCTTCAAATCATTAGTTTAACATATTTAAGTTAGTTAACCTTCTTTAACGTATTGAAGTTGATATAAAGCCATGGCGGAAAACCACAGTGCATTTAAAATAATTCCGTAATCTTATATTTAGTTATAAAGTCGATTTTCTTGTTTATACACGATTAGCAATGGACAACGAAAAGCTTCAAATCATTAGTTTAACATATTTAAGTTATTTAACCTTCTTTATATCACTGAAGTTAACATAAAGCCTTAACGGCATAACGGCAGTGCAGTTAGAAGTATTACGTAATCTTATATATATTATTCTTCAAATAACTGGTTTAGCATATTAAAGTTAATTAACCTTCTTTATCTTACTGAAGTTTACATAAAGCCATAACGGCATAACCGCAGTATATTTATAAGAATTCCGTTATCTTATATTTAGGTATAAAGTCGATTTTGTTGTACATACACATTTATAAATCGATATCGAAATGATTCAAATCATTAGTTTAATATATTTAAGTTAATTAACCCTCTTTTTCTTACTGAAGTCTACAAAAGCCTTAACGGCATAACGGCAGTGCATTTAGAAGAATTACGTAATCTTATATTTCGGTATGAATTCGATTTTCTTGTATATACTCATTTAGCAATCGATATCGAAATGCTTCAAATCATTAGTTTAACATATTTAAGTGAATAAACCTTCTCAGTCTTATATTTAGGTATAAAGTCGATTTTCTTGTATATACTCATTTAGCAATCGATATCGAAATGCTTCAAATCATTAGTTTAACATATTTAAGTTAATTAACCATTCTTATCTTAATGAAGTTTACAAAAGCCTTAACGGCATAACGGCAGTGCGTTTAGACGAATTCCGTAATCTTATATTTAGCTATAAAGTCGATTTCCTTGTATATACTCATTTAGCAATCGATATCGAAATGCTTCAAAACATTAGTTTAACATATTTAAGTTAAAAAACCTACTTTAACGAACTAAAGTTGACATTAAGCCTTGGCGGAATAGCGGCAGTGCATTTGGAAGAATTCCGTTATCTTATATTTAGGTATAAAGTCGATTTTCTTGTGTATACACATTAAGCAATCGATATCGAAATGCTTCAAATCATTAGTTTAACACATTTTAGTTAATAAACCATTAACTCACAGAAGTCTACACAAAGCCTTAAGGGTATAACTGCAGTGCAGTTAGAAGAATTACGTAATCTTATATTTAGGTATAAAGTCGATTTTCTTGTATATACTCATTTAGCAATCGATATCGAAATGCTTCTAATCATTAGTTTAACATATTTAAGTTAATTAACCATCTTTAACGTATTGAAAGTGATATAAAGCCATGGCGGCATAACGACAGTACATTTGGAAGAATTCCGTAATCTTATATTCAGGTATAAAGTCGATTTTCTTGTATATATGCATTTAGGAATCGATATCGAAATGCTTCTAATCATTAGTTTAACATATTTAAGTTAATTAACCATCTTTAACGTATTGAAAGTGATATAAAGCCATGGCGGCATAACGACAGTACATTTGGAAGAATTCCGTAATCTTATATTCAGGTATAAAGTCGATTTTCTTGTATATATGCATTTAGGAATCGATATCGAAATGCTTCTAATCATTAGTTTAACATATTTAAGTTAAAAAACCTACTTTAACGAACTAAAGTTGACATTAAGCCTTGGCGGAATAGCGGCAGTGCATTTGGAAGAATTCCGTTATCTTATATTTAGGTATAAAGTCGATTTTCTTGTGTATACACATTTAGCAATCGATATCGAAATGCTTCAAATGATTAGTTTAACACATTTTAGTTAATAAACCATTAACTCACAGAAGTCTACACAAAGCCTTAAGGGTATAACTGCAGTGCAGTTAGAAGAATTACGTAATCTTATATTTAGGTATAAAGTCGATTTTCTTGTATATACTCATTTAGCAATCGATATCGAAATGCTTCTAATCATTAGTTTAACATATTTAAGTTAATTAACCATCTTTAACGTATTGAAAGTGATATAAAGCCATGGCGGCATAACGACAGTACATTTGGAAGAATTCCGTAATCTTATATTCAGGTATAAAGTCGATTTTCTTGTATATATGCATTTAGGAATCGATATCGAAATGCTTCTAATCATTAGTTTAACATATTTAAGTTAATTAACCATCTTTAACGTACTGAAAGTGATATAAAGCCATGGCGGCATAACGACAGTACATTTGGAAGAATTCCGTAATCTTATATTCAGGTATAAAGTCGATTTTCTTGTATATATGCATTTAGGAATCGATATCGAAATGCTTCTAATCATTAGTTTAACATATTTAAGTTAATTAACCATCTTTAACGTATTGAAAGTGATATAAAGCCATGGCGGCATAACGACAGTACATTTGGAAGAATTCCGTAATCTTATATTTATATATTAAGTCGATTTTCCTATATATATGCATTTAGCAATCGATATGGAGATGCTTCAGTCCATTAGTTTAACATATTTAAGTTAATAAACCTTCTTTAACGAACTGAAGTTGGCATAAAGCCATGGCGTCATAACGACAGTGCATGTAGAAGAATTCCATAATCTTATATTTAGGTGTAAAGTCGATTTTCTTGTATATACTCATTTAGCAATGATATCGAAATGCTTCAAATCATTATTTTAACATATTTAAGTTAATAAAGCTTCTTTAACGCACTGAAGTTAACATAAAGCCATGGCGGCATAACGGCAGTGCATGTAGAAGAATTCCGTAATCTTATGTTTAGGTATACATTCGATTTTGTTGTATATACACATTTAGCATCGATATCGAGATGCTTCAACTCATTAGTTTAACATATTTAAGTTAATAAACCTTCTTCAAGAACTGAAGTTGGCATTAAGCCAATGCGGCATAACGTCAGTGTATGTAGAAGAATTCCGTAATCTTATATTTAGGTATTGAATAAATGGAGCACACACTACTGAGTTAATGGAAATAAAAAACTCTTTATACGCGTTAGTTTTTTTTAACAATTTTATTTATAAAATAAATTTATATTTTATAAAGTTATACGTATAAATATCGTCGGGGTGGCCGGAGCTGGCGATCTATTTTCCGCAGGATCGTGGTCGAATGTATAATCGCGGTCGAGGAGCGTAGATGTCGACCCGGCTTAGTGTTTAAGCGAATCCTTTTGGCGAACGTTGACAGCGAATGTTGGTAGTCGAAAATGTGTGACGAATTGTACGTGCCAGCGAAAGGTGTCGACGCGGCGCAGTGTGTAAACGAATGTTGTCTGCTTCCCCGTTGTCCATCCCTTTTGTTGGTTGAGTTGGTATAGGTGTGGTGAGTTATTGGCTTTGCGTTGCAGTAGCATCATGTGGTGAATTGCGCTGTTGCATTAGGATGCGCCAGTTTTTCCGTTTAGAGGGGGTGGATGCTTAACTCATTTAAACATCCTGGGCCCCCTAGGCGAATCTTTTGCCTAGTTTACCACGAATATGCTGTTGTCGGTATTTTGGCGTACTGCTGGTGGAGTAGCCGAGGCGCAAAATATATACTCACATTTATTCGGGTGTGCAGAGAACGGATTTTGATTTAAAAGAAGCAACTTTATTTTGCGTGTTTATTTGCTTTTGCTTTTTTGGGGAGTCATTATTACGGTTTACAAGTGTATGCGTTGTTTAGCTTTTATTGATTCCATTGGTGGTTATTTAAAATTTCTTATTTCATCGGTATGGAATACCGGTTGTTTATTATTTGCCTTTTCTATGTTATCGGCTTATAAAGGATAGTAACTCCATGCCTGGCTCAGATGTGGCCAGAATGGGTACTCCTTAGCCCTAGATTTAGGACTATAAAATTTAAAGAGGGATCTTGCGAGAGAGTCGCCGGTAATTGCGAACGGCTTCATTTAGAATTATAATTTTTTAAGTGGGATGTTAATCGCGGTAATTACGAACGGCTTCATTTAGAATTATAATTTTTTAAGTGGGATGTTCAAGATGTACAACAGATTCTCACCAACTACCTTTATGAGGAGCGCTAATATAGGTGCGATAAGAGCTACCTTTGCTTTTGTTAAGTCTAGGTGCGTCGCTGTATCGCATTGGGAGTATGGTGATCCCTTGACTTCCTCTTGATATTGTATGTATTTTGAAAATGTACGAAAATGTCGATTTTTCGCGACTTTTTCATAATATTGTGTGTACTTTATTTTTAGTACGCACTAATTTGGCGTTTAGTAGTCCGCCACCGCTCTAGGATTTGTTCAGAATTATTTTTTCATTATTGGCGAAAGCCATCCTGCGGGGCCGAAAAGCTGTATGTGCTTTTAATAATTTGGACTGTCAGAGGTAACTCTAACTTTGTTTTTTATACCAATTTGTGGAGTATTAGCAAATTGTGGCTCTATTGGTTGTCGTACGACGTACCGGCCATTATTTGATCGAGTAGTTGTGGCTTTAGAGAAGTCTTCACAATACTGATCTTCTGGAGTTTTGTTTGTTGTAGGGGGAAGTTTCCCTAACATACGAAATTTCCTTAATTGTGAATTAAGGTACCTGTTTGTATTATACTCAACTTTAGTTGGCATGGTGGTAACTAGTTCTGTAACTAGTCCACTTTGTATTTCGCTGTGTGGCGTTTGAACTTTTTGAGCCTTAGAGCAACATGGTGTCTCTTGGCTATTTTTAGAATTTTGTTTTTCGCGATTTGCGTTTGCAATTAAACCCGTGGTTCTTGATTTATAAGCGCTCTTATGGGGTGGGATGTTATATGTGCTGTAATGAAGCATTGAGTGATGTCTTTTGTGACAATATATGCAATTGAATTTGCTTTTGCAATTTTTATATGTGTGCGCATGTGACAAGCAATTTTTGCATAATTTTTTTGATCTCACGAAATTGTTTCTTTCATTAATTTTTAGTTTTTTAAACTTCTCGCAAGATATCAGTTTATGCCCTCTTGTGCATAGTTCGCATGACGTTTGTTTTTTTTGTTCTGATATGAACGTTTGCGTTTTGTAGAAGCTTTTGTTTAAATTTTTATTGCTTCTAGCTTGGGGTCTATTTAAGCTTCCGTTCTGGTCGTGTTTGTTCTTAGTTTTGAGTATTTTTTCTTCTAACCTTTCCGCAATTTCATATTGGGTGGTGAGAAAATCTTTCATTTGTTGCCACGTTGGGCACTTTTTTCGTGATGAGAGCGATTGCTCCCATAGAAGTAACGACTTTTCTGGTAATGCAGCGGTGCAAATGTTTACCAGAATTGGGTCCCAGCTGTGTGTGGGAATATATAGTGTCGATAGAATCGACAAACAATTTGAAACAGTGGATTCTAGTTTGATGAATTCTACACTTGTTCCTTTCTTAATTTTTGGCAAGTTCATTAGTGTCGTTACTTGTTTATCGACCAGTATTCTTTCATTTTCAAATCTAGCTTTTAGAGCTTCCCAAGCCAAATTGAAATTGTCGTCATTTAATGCGAACTGTTTAACTATTTCGCCTGCTTGACCTTTTGTTTTGTATCGGAGGTGATACAGTTTTTGTGTCTTTGATAGTTGTGGATGGTTGATGTAAACGGCTGTGAACATGTCCCGGAAGGACGGCCATTCTTCATAACCTCCGTAAAACGTTTCTGTATCACATGCAGGCACCTCGAGTTGGATGCCTGAACTTGCCTCTTGATTGCCTATTTGTGGCAGCTCTACTCTACTGTGGAGAGTAGGTGCAATTGCTTTAATGAGCTTTAATTGATCGGAGATCATAGCTTTCGTTTCTTCATATTGGTCCAAGCAGTTTTCATATATTGTGTAAGCCGAGGATTTGAAATCGTGTGTATCTGAATCGTCAGAATCTAGAATGGCGTCATGAGCCGCTTGGAAGCGAGTCCAAAAATTTGTAAGGTTTTGTTTTTTGATTTCTAATAACGATTCAGAGTTTTCGTGAATCGGTGAAGCGGCAAATCTAGTGCAGTATCTTAATAAACTGTCACTTTGGGAACTGAATTTAACAACCTGTTTTGAGCGTGTAGCTCCTGCAGGTGTATTTGATTTTTTGCGTTATTAACCATTTTGGTTTTATTTTAAATTTTTATCTGTAAATAATTATTTTTTTTTTGTCCAGTGGAACTGATTTGAATAAGGAAATTAAATTAAATTGATTTTCAGTTTAGGTTGTTAACAAATGAACGAAGATGTTATTTCGTGTTAATATTACCGTTTCTGTTTATTTGCAAAATAATATTATTTATTGATTTTATTTTAGTTTTAAGTTTGCAAATATCCGCACTTTTAATTTATAAAAACCTTTTACGTCCTTATGTTAGTATTTAGGTACACCCTAATACTTGGATTTGTATGTGTGTATGTATGTGCTTATTAAGGTACTTATGTTTTGTGCGATTGAGAGCTCGCTGAGGAGATCAATGCGCTATTTACATAAGTACGCAGGAATTGTTTGTGTGTTTATGATTATGCGATTGAGAGCTCGTTAAAGAGATCAACTCGCTTTTTGTATACAATCCTGCTTGTTTTTGTTTGTCAAAGAACAAGAGGTATTGAAAGATAATTGGCAATGTGGACTTAGAATATGTGAATATGTGCGTGCACAATTTTTGTTTAACTCCGTTTTTTTTTTTTGGACTTTTAAATATCCATATAGATTATGCACTTATGTATATTTGTATTGTATTATGTATTTATGAACATATATAGAGAAATATATATATATTGAGATATATGTTTGCATATATGGATATTTGTTCGTATTTTCTCGTTTGTTTTTATTTTATGTTAGATGTTGATGATGAATTTTATTTCTTTTTTGGGAATATGTATGTGTATTTGAATACACGAACGTAAGCTAGTACAAAGGCATCGAAAATTGTAATATTTGTATTTATGTACTATATGTATGCATATGCGTATATAAGTATATTGTACTGAACAGTTTTCGGGTTTCCCGGTAAATTAAACCCAAAAATTAGCACCGTTTGATAACCGCCTTAAATTGTCAAATGGAATTTGTCATAGGTTTTATATTCCTATATATATGTATGTATATATACGTATGTGCATGTAATATATTAAAGGACTTGATACGCTCACTTGGTATTTTGGTATGATATGGTTTGCTGGATATATGTACATGTGTTGCGCTAATGCGTTTTGTTCCTCTTCCTTTGCTCCAGCTGGCTGCCTCCAGCTGGCTGCCTCCTTCTGCTGTTGTTTTGTTGTTTTTTTGTATGCTTTGTTGTTTTAATGTTTAGGCGTTTTAAAGATTTCGCGCCCGATTTATGTTTTGTTTTTAAGTTTCGCGCGTTTACTTATTCTTTTTTTGTTTGCTTTTAGGTTCCGCACCCGAATAGTGTTTGTTTTTGTTTGCATAAAACTTTCAACATATGACTTTGGTTTTGTGTACATCTATATGTAAATATGAACACAGCGCACTCCTAGTTTTTCATATGTGACTATTTATGCTTTTGTATTACAGCTGTTTTTGTGTTTTCTTTTTGTTTCTGTTTTTATTTGCTCACCACACTAGCATATGTATGTACTTATATATTAATTATGTTTTTTATATTTGTACTGTTTTGAATATTTTGCTTTTATAACTTTAAGTTTTTCCACCGTAGTTTTGCTTTTGTAATGTTTCGAAACTGTGTAATATTTTTCTGCTACCAATAGCACTTGACATGAAGTAAGTAACTGAAATATATTTTAGTCGAATTTAAATCAAATTCATATTTATTTATTTTTGGAACGGATGATTCTATTTAATTGTCAGCAACTGTTTGTGTATGGATATATGTATGTATATATTTTTGGCGAGTCACCACACTTTTTTTTCCTTTTGTTTTGCTCCACTACACTTTTATGTTTCTTGTCTGTTTTGTATATGTAGATTACGTATGTATGTTTGTAAATTTACAATTTTTTGCTGCTAATCTATAGTGCCTTTCTTTAAGGCTCGAAGGACCATGAATAAATGGAGCACACACTACTGAGTTAATGGAAATAAAAAACTCTTAATACGCGTTAGTTTTTTTTTAACAATTTTATTTATAAAATAAATTTATATTTTATAAAGTTATACGTATAAATATCGACAGGGTGGCCGGAGCTGGCGATCTATTTTCCGCAGGATCGTGGTCGAATGTATAATCGCGGTCGAGGAGCGTAGATGTCGACCCGGCGCAGTGTTTAAGCGAATCCTTTTGGCGAACGTTGACAGCGAATGTTGGTGGTCGAAAATGTATGACGAATTGTACGTGCCAGCGAAAGGTGTCGACGCGGCGCAGTGTGTAAACGAATGTTGTCTGCTTCCCCGTTGTCCATCCCTTTTGTTGGTTGAGTTGGTATAGGTGTGGTGAGTTATTGGCTTTGCGTTGCAGTAGCATCATGTGGTGAATTGCGCTGTTGCATTAGGATGCGCCAGTTTTTCCGTTTAGAGGGGGGTGGATGCTTAACTCATTTAAACAGGTATAAAGTCGATTTTGTTGTATATACACATTTAGCAATCGATATCGAAATGCTTTAAATTATTAGTTTAACATATTTAAGTTAATAAACCTTTAACGCACAGAAGTCTACAAAAAGCCTTAACGGCAGTGCATTAAGAAGAATTCCGTTATCTTATATTTAGATATAAATTCGATTTTCTTGTATATACACATTTAGCAAGCGATATCAAGTTGCTTCAAATCATTAGTTTAACATATTTAAGTTAGTTAACCTTCTTTAACGTATTGAAGTTGATATAAAGCCATGGCGGAAAACCACAGTGCATTTAAAATAATTCCGAAATCTTATATTTAGTTATAAAGTCGATTTTCTTGTTTATACACGATTAGCAATGGACAACGAAAAGCTTCAAATCATTAGTTTAACATATTAAAGTTAATTAACCTTCTTTATCTTACTGAAGTTTACATAAAGCCATAACGGCATAACCGCAGTATATTTATAAGAATTCCGTTATCTTATATTTAGGTATAAAGTCGATTTTGTTGTACATACACATTTATAAATCGATATCGAAATGATTCAAATCATTAGTTTAATATATTTAAGTTAATTAACCCTCTTTTTCTTACTGAAGTCTACAAAAGCCTTAACGGCATAACGGCAGTGCATTTAGAAGAATTACGTAATCTTATATTTCGGTATGAATTCGATTTTCTTGTATATACTCATTTAGCAATCGATATCGAAATGCTTCAAATCATTAGTTTAACATATTTAAGTGAATAAACCTTCTCAGTCTTATATTTAGGTATAAAGTCGATTTTCTTGTATATACTCATTTAGCAATCGATATCGAAATGCTTCAAATCATTAGTTTAACATATTTAAGTTAATTAACCATTCTTATCTTAATGAAGTTTACAAAAGCCTTAACGGCATAACGGCAGTGCGTTTAGACGAATTCCGTAATCTTATATTTAGCTATAAAGTCGATTTCCTTGTATATACTCATTTAGCAATCGATATCGAAATGCTTCAAATCATTACTTTAACATATTTAAGTTACTAAAGCTTCTTTAACGCACTGAAGTTAACATAAAGCCATGGCGGCATAACGGTAGTGCATGTAGAAGAATTCCGTAATCTTATGTTTAGGTATACATTCAATTTTGTTGTATATACACATTTAGCATCGATATCGAAATGCTTCAACTCATTAGTTTAACATATTTAAGTTAATAAACCTTCTTCAGGAACTGAAGTTGCCATTAGCCATGGTGGCATTACGGCAGTGCATGTAGAAGAATTCCGTAATCTTATATTTAGGTATAAAATCGATTTTGTTGTATATACACATTTAACAATCGGTATCGAAATGCTTCAAATAACTGGTTTAACATATATATTTAAGTTATTTAGCCTACTTTATCTTACTGACGTTTACATAAAGGCTTAACTGTATACCGGTAGTGCATTTAGAAGAATTCCGTAGTCTTATATTGAAGTATAAAATCGATTTTCTTGTATAAACAGATTTAGCGATCGATATCAAAAAGCTTCAAACCATTATTTTAGCATATTAAAGTTAATAAACCTTCATTAGCGAACTGAAGTTAACATAAAGGCTTAACGGTATAACGGCAGTGCATTTAGAAGAATTCCGAAATCTTATGTTTTGGTATAAAGTCGATTTTCTTGATTACACACATTTTGCAATCGATATCGAAATGCTTCAAATCATTATTTTTAAATATCTAAGTTAATAAGGCTTCTTTAACGCACTGAAGTTAACGTAAAGCCATGGCGGCATAACGGCAGTGCATGTAAAAGAATTCCGTAATCTTATGTTTAGGTATAAATTCGATTTTCTTGTATATACACATTTAGCAAGCGAACATAACGCCATAACCGCATAACGGCAGTGCATTTAGAAGAACTCCGTAATATGTATTATATTTAGATATAAATTTGATTATCTTGTATCTACACATTTAGCAATCGATATCGAAAAGCTTCAATCATTAGTTTAACATATTTAAGTTAGTTAACCATCTTTACCTTACTGAAGTTTACATGAAGCCTTAACGGTATAACGGCAGTGCATTTAGAAGAATTTCTTAATCTTATATTTGGGTATAAAGTCGATTTTCTTGTATATACACATTTAGCAATCGATATCAAAATGCTTCAAATCATAAGTTTAACATATTTAAATTAAAAAACCTTTTTTCACGTACTGACGTTTATATAAAGCCATAACAGCAGTGTACTTCGATGAATTCCGTATTCTTATACTTAGGCATAAAGTCGATTTTCTTGTATATACACATTTAGCAATGGATAACGAAATGCTTCAAATCATTAGTTTTACATTTTCAAGTTATTTATAATAAAACTTCTTTAACGCACTGAAGTCTACATAAAGCCTTAACGGTATAACTGCAGTGCATTTAAAAAAATTCCATAATCTTATATTTAGGTATAAAGTCGATTTTCTTGAATCTGCATATTCAGCAATCGATATCGAAATGTTTCAAATCATTAGTTTAACATATTTAAGTTAATTAACCATCTTTAACGTATTGAAGGTGATATAAAGCCATGGCGGCATAACGACAGTAAATTTTAAGAATTCCGTAATCTTATATTTAGGTATAAAGTCGATTTTCTTGTATATATACATTTAGCAATCGATTTTGAAATGCTTCAAATCATTAGTCTTACATATTTAAGTAAACAAACCAAATTTAACGAACTAAAGTTGACATAAAGCCTTGGCGGAATAACGGCAGTGCATTTGGAAGAATTTCGTTATCCTATGTTTAGGTATAAAGACAAGATTCTTGTATTAGCACATTTAGCAATCGATGTAGAAATGCTTCAAATCATTAGTTTAACATATTTAAGCTAAATTACCTTCTTTAACTTCCCGAAGGTTACATAAAGCCATGGCGGCATAACGGCAGTGCATGTAGAAGAATTCCGTTATCTCATATTTAGGTATAAAATCGATTTTGTTGTATATTCACATTCAGCGAAATGCTTCAAATCATTAGTTTAACATATTTAAGTTAATAAACCTTCTTTAGCGAACTGAAGTTAACATTAAGCCATGGCGGCATAACGGCAGTGCATTTAGAAGAACTCCGTAATCTTATATTTAGGTATAAATTCGATTTGCTTGTATCTACACATTTAGCAATCGATATCAAAATGCTTCAAATCATTAGTTTAACATATTTAACTTAATTAACTTTCTTTAACGTATTGAAGTTGATATAAAGCCATGGCGGCGTAACGACAGTACATTTGGAAGAATTCCGTAACCTTATACTTAGGTATAAAGTCGATTTTCTTGTATATAAGCATTAAAAAATCGATATCGAAATGCTTCAAATCATTAGTTTAACATATTTAAGTTAACTAACCTTCTTTGTATTACTAAAGTTTACATAAAGCCTAAACGGTATAACGGCAGTGCATTTGAAAGAATTCCGTAATCTTATATTTAGGTAAAAAGTCAATTTTGTTGTATATACACACTTAGCAATCGATATCGAAAAGCTTCAAATCATCAGTTCAAGATATTTAAGGTAATTACCCTTCTTTACCTTACTGAAGTTTACATAAAGCCTTAACGGTATAACGGCAGTTCATTTAAAATAATTTCTTAATCTTATATTTGGGTATAAGGTCGATCTTCTTGTATATGCACATTTAGCAATCGATATCGAAATGCTTCAAATAATAACTTTAACATATTTAAGCTAAACAACCTTTTTTAACGTACTGACGTTTATATAAAGCCATAACAGCAGTGCATTTCGATGAATTCCGTAATCTTATATTTATGTATAAAGTCGATTTTCTGTATATACACATTTAGCAATCGAGATCGAAATGCTTCAAATCATTAGTTTTACATTTTCAAGTTATTTATAATAAACCTCTTTTAACGCACTGAAGTCTACATAAAGCCCTAACGGTATAACTGCAGTGCATTTAGAAGAATTCCATAATCTTATATTTAGGTATAAAGTCGATTTTCTTGTATTTACATATTAAGCAATCGATATCAAAATGCTTCAAATCATTAGTTTAACATATTTAAGTTAATTAACCATCTTTAACGTATTGAAGGTGATATAAAGCCATGGCGGCATAACGACAGTACATTTGGAAGAATTCCGTAATCTTATATTTAAGTATAAAGTCGAGTTTCTTGGATATATGCATTTAGCAATCGATATAGAAATGCTTCAAATCATTAGTTTAAAATATTTAAGTTAACAAACCTACTTTAACGAACTAAAGTTGACATAAATCCTTGGGGGAATAACGGCAGTGCATTTGGAAGAAATCCGTTATCCTATGTTTAGGTATAAAGTCAAGTTTCTTGTATTAGCACATTTAGCAATCGATGCCGAAATGCTTCAAATCATTAGTTTAACATATTTAAGCTAAATTACCTTCTTTAACCTACCGAAGGTGACATAAAGCCATGGCCGCATAACGTCAGTGCATGAAGAAGAATTCCGTAATCCCATGTTTAGGTATAAAATCAATTTTGTTGTATGTACGCATTTAGCAATCGATATCGAAATGCTTCACATCATTAGTTTAACATATTTAAGTTAATTAACCCTCTTTATCTTCTTGAAGTCTACATAAAGCCTTAACGGCATAACGGCAGTGCAGTTAGAAGAATTACGTAATCTTATATTTAGGTATAAAGTCGATTTTCTTGTATATACTCATTTAGCAATCGATATCGAAATGCCTCAAATCATTAGTTTAACATATTTGTTAATTAACCATCTTTAACGTATTGAAGGTGATATAAAGCCATGGCGGCGTAACGACAGTACATTTGGAAGAATTCCGTAATCTTATATTTAGGTATAAAGTCGATTTTCTTGTATATATGCATTTAGGAATCGATATCGAAATGCTTCAAATCATTAGTTTAACATATTTAAGTTAACAAACCTACTTTAACGAGCTGACGTTGACATAAAGCCATTTCGGAATAACGGCAGTGAATTTAGAAGAATTCGGTAATCCCATGTTTAGGTATAAAGAAATGCTTCAAATCATTAGTTTATCATATTTAAGTTAATTAACCCTCTTTATCATACTGAAGTCTACAAAAAGCCTTAGCGGCATAACGGCAGTGCATTAAGAAGAATTCCGTTATCTTATATTTAGATATAAATTGAATTTTCTTGTATATACACATTTAGCAAGCGATATCGAATTGCTTCAAATCATTAGTTTAACATATTTAAGTTAGTTAACCTTTTTTAACGTATTGAAGTCGATATAAAGCCATGGCGGCATAACCACAGTGCATTTAGAATAATTTTGTAATCTTATATTTAGGTATAAAGTCGGTTTTCTTGTATATACACATTTAGCAATGGATAACGAAATGCTTCAAATCATTAGTTTAACATATTTCAGTTATTTAACCTTCTTTATCTTACTGAAGTTTACATAAAGCCATAACGGTATAACGGCAGTGAATTTGGAAGAATTCCGTAATCTTGTATTTAGGTATAAAGTCGATTTTGTTGTCTATACACATATAGCAATCGATATCGAGATGCTTCAACTCATTAGTTTAACATATTTAAGTTAATAAACTGTGTTTAACGATCTGAAGTTGGCATATAGCCATGGCGGCATAGCGGCAGTGCATGTAGAAGAATTCCGTAATCTTATATTTAGGTATAAATTCGATTTTCTTGTATATACACAATTAACAATCGCTATCGAAATGCCTCAAATCATTAGTTTAACATATTAAGTTAATAAACATTTTTTAGCTTACTGAAGTCTACATAAAGCCTTAGCGGTATAACGGCAGTGCATTTGGAAGAATTCCGTAATGTTATAATTTTATATTTATGTATTAAGTCGATTTTCTTGTATTTACAAATATAGCAATCGACATCGAAATTATTCAAGCCATTAGTGTAACATATTTAAAATAATTAACCTTCTTTAACGTATTGAAGGTGATATAAAGCCATGGCGGCATAACGATAGTACATGTGGAAGAATTCCGTAACCTTATATTTAGGTATAAAGTGGATTTTCTTGTATATATACATATCGATATCGAAAGGCTTCAGATAACTGGTTTAACATATTTAAGTTAATAAACCTCCTTTAGCGAACTGAAGTTGACATAAAGCTATAACGGCAGTGCATTTGGAAAAATTCCCTAGTCTTATATTTAGGCATAAAGTCAATTTTCTTGTACATACACATTTTGCAATCGATATTGAAATGCTTCAAAGAACTTGGTTACCATATTAAAGTTAATTAACCTTCTTTATCTTACTGAAGTTAACATAAAGCCATATCGGCATAACCGCAGTATATTTATAAGAATTCCGTTATCTTATATTTAGGTATAAAGTCGATTTTGTTGTACGTACACATTAATGAATCGATATCGAAATGCTTCAAATCATTAGTTTAATATATTTAAGTTAATTAACCCTCTTTTTCTTACTGAAGTCTACAAAATCCTTAACGGCATAACGGCAGTGCATTTAGAAGAATTACATAATCTTATATTTAGGTATGAATTCGATTTTCTTGTATATACTCATTTAGCAATCGATATCGAAATGCTTCAAATCATTAGTTTAACATATTTAAGGGAATAAACCTTCTTTAACGTATTGAAGGTCATACAAAGCCATGGCGGCATAACGGCAGTACATTTGGAAGAATTCCTAATCTTATGTTTAGGTATAAAGTAATTTTCTTGTATACACACATTTAGCAATCGATACCGAAATGCTTCAAATCATTAGTTTAACAGATTTAAGTTAATTAACCCTCTTTATCTTACTGAAATCTAAAAAAGCCTTAACGGCATAACGGCTGTGTTTTTAGAAGAACTACGTAATCTTATATTTAGGTATAAAGTCGATTTTCTTGTGTATACTCATTTAGCAATCGATATGGAAATGCTTCAAATCATTAGTTTAACATGTTTAAGTTAATTAAACTTCTTTATCTTACTGAAATTTACATAAAGCCATAACGGATAACGGCAGTGAATTTGGAAGAATTCCGTAATCTTATATTTAAGTATAAAGTCGATTTTGTTGTATATACACATTTAGCAATCGATATCGAGATGCTTCAACTCATTAGTTTAACATATTTAAGTTAATAGACCTTGTTTAACGATCTGAAGTTGGCATATAGCCATGACCGCATAGCGGCAGTGCATGTAGAAGAATTCCGTAATCTTATATTTAGGTATAAAGTCGATTTTCTTGTATATACTCATTTAGCAATCGATATCGAAATGCTTCAAATCATTAGTTTAACATATTTAAGTTAATTAACCCTCTTTATCTTACTGAAGTCTACAAAAGCCTTAACGGCATAACGGCTGTGTTTTTAGAAGAACTACGTAATCTTATATTTAGGTATAAAGTTGATTTTCTTGTATATACTCATTTAGCAATCGATATGGAAATGCTTCAAATCATTAGTTTAACATATTTAAGTTAATTAAACCTCTTTATCTTACTGAAGTTTACATAAAGCCATAACGGTATAACGGCAGTGAATTTGGAAGAATTCCGTAATCTTATATTTAAGTATAAAGTCGATTTTGTTGTATATACACATTTAGCAATCGATATCGAGATGCTTCAACTCATTAGTTTAACATATTTAAGTTAATACACCTTGTTTAATGATCTGAAGTTGGCATATAGCCATGGCGGCATAGCGGCAGTGCATGTAGAAGAATTTTGTAATCTTATATTTAGGTATAAAGTCGATTTTCTTGTATTTACAAATTTATTTTAGTTATAAGGTTATATTTAGGTATAAAGTCGATTTTCTTGTATATATACATTTTGCAATCGATATCGAAATACTTCAGAAAACTGGTTTAACATATTTAAGTTAATAAACCTCCTTTAGCGAACTGAAGTTGACATAAAGCCATAACGGCAGTGCATTTGGAAGAATTCCGTAGTCTTATATTTAGGCATAAAGTCGATTTTCTTGTACATACACATTTTGCAATCGATATTGAAATGCTTCAAATAACTGGTTTACCATATTTAAGTTAATTAACCTTTTTATCTTACTGAAGTTTACATAAAGCCATAACGGCATAACCGCAGTACATCTATAAGAATTCCGTTATCTTATATTTAGTTATAAAATCGATTTTGTTGTATAAACACATTTAGCAATCGATACCGAAATGCTTCAAATCATTAGTTTAACATATTTAAGTTAATTAATCCTCGTTATCTTACTGAAGTCTACAAATGCCTTATCGGCATTACGGCAGTGCATTTAGGGGAATTACGTAATCTTATATTTAGGTATGAATTCGATTTTTTTGTATATACTCATTTAGCAATCGATATCGAAATGCTTCAAATCATTAGTTTAACATATTTAAGTGAATAAACCTTCTTTAACGTATTTAAGATCATACAAACCCATGGCGGCATAACGACAGTACATTTGGAAGAATTCCGCAATCTTATATTTAGGTATAAAGTCGATTTTCTTGTATATACACATTTAGCAATCGATACGAGCTTCATATACGATATCGAAATGCTTCATAAGTCATTAGAATTTAAATATTTCAGGTTAATTAACCTACTAAATTATCTTACTGAACTTCATATAATCTTAACGGTAAACGCAGAGCATTTCGATATCGATTGCGTAATCTTATGTTTCGGTATAAGAAAACAATTATTTTGTATGTACACATCGATTTATACCTAAATATAAGATTACGGAATTCTTCTAATGCACTGCCGTTATGCACGCCTTTGGCTTTATGTTAACTTCAGTCGTTAAAGAAGCGTTAATTAACTTAAATATGTTAAACTAATGATTTGAAGCATTTCGATATCGATTGCTAAATGTGTAAATACAAGAAAATCGACTTTATACCTAAATATAAGATACGGAATTCTTCAAATGCACTGCCGTTATGCCGTTAAGGCTTTTGTAGACTTTAGTAAGATAAAAAGGGTTAATTAACTAAAATATGTTAAACTAATGATTTGAAGCATTTCGATATCGATTGCTAAATGTGTATATACAAGAAAATCGACTTTATACCTAAATATAATGATTACGGAATTCTTCTAAATGCACTGCCGTTATGCCGCCATGGCTTTATGTTAACTTCAGTGCGTTAAAGAAGCTTTATTTACTTAAATATGTTAAACACTGATTTGAAGCATTTCGATATCGATTGCTTAATGTGTAAATACAAGAAAATCGACTTTATACCTAAATATAAGATTACGAATTCTTCTAAATGCACTGCCGTTATGCCGCCATGGCTTTATGTAACTTCAGTAGTAAAGAAGGTTAATTAACTTAAATGTGTTAAACTAATTATTTGAAGCATTTCGATATCGATTGCTAAATGTGTATATACAACAAAATCGACTTTATACCTAAATATAAGATTACGGAATTCTTCCAAATGCACTGCCGTTATGCCGTTAAGGCTTTTGTAGACTTCAGTAAGATAAAAAGGGTTAATTAACTTAAATATGTTAAACTAATGATTTGAAGCATTTCGATATCGATTGCTAAATGTGTATATACAACAAAATCGACTTTATACCTAAATATAAGATTACGGAATTCTTCTAAATGCACTGCCGTTATGCCGTTATGGCTTTTGTAACTTTAGTGAGATAAAAAGGGTTAATTAACTTAAATATGTTAAACTAATGATTTGAAGCATTTCGATATCGATTGCTAAATTGTAATACAAGAAAATCGAATTTATACCTAAATATAAATTCGGAATTCTTCAATGCACTGCCGTTATGCCGTAAAGGCTTTTGTAGACTTCAGTTAGATTAAGAGGGTTAATTAACTTAAATATGTTAAACTAATGATTTGAAGCATTTCGTTATCGATTGCTAACTGTGTATATACAAGAAAATCGACTTTATACCTAAATATATGATAACGGAATTCTTCTGAATGCACTGCCGTTATGCCGTTAAGGCTTTTGTATACTTTAGTAAGATAAAGAGGGTTAATTAGCTTAAATATGTTAAACTAATGATTTGAAGCATTTCGATATCGATTGCTAAATGTGTACATACAAGAAAATAGACTTTATACCTAAATATAAGATTACGGAATTCTTCCAAATGCACTGCCGTTATGCCGTTAAGGCTTGTGTAGACTTTAGTGAGATAAAAAGGGTTAATTAACTAAAATATGTTAAACTAATGATTTAAAGCATTTTGATATCGTTTGCTAAATGAGTATATACAACAAAATCGACTTTATACCTAAATATAAGCTTACGGAATTCTTCTAAATGCACTGCCGTTATCATGCTATGGCTTTATGTTAACTTCAGTGCGTTAAAGAAGCTTTATTAACTTAAATAT
>CM050327.1:15807713-15833856 GCA_027475135.1 Bactrocera correcta | reverse complement strand
AGTGCGTTAAAGAAGCTTTATTAACTGAAATATGTTAAACTACAGCTAAATGTGTATATACAAGAAAATCGACTTTATACCTAAATATAAGGTAACGGAATTCTTCTAACTGCACTGCCGTTATGCCGTTATGGCTTTATGTTAACTTCAGTGCGTTAAAGAAGTTTTATTAACTTAAATATGTTAAAATAAACATTTCAAGCATTTCGATATCGATTGCTAAACGAGTACATACAAGAAAGTCGACTTTATACCTAAAAATAAGATTACGTAATTCTTCTAAATGCACTGCCGTTATGCCGTTAAGGCTTTATGTAGACTTCAGTAAGATAGAAAGGGTTAATTAACTTAAATATGTTAAACTAATGATTTGAAGCATTTCGATATCGATTGCTAAATGAGTATATACAAGAAAATCGACTTTATACCTAAATATAAGATTACGGAATTCTTCTAAACGCACTGCCGTTATGCCGTGAAGGCTTTTGTAACTTCAGTAAGATAAAAAAGGGTTAATTAACTTAAATATGTTAAACTAATGATTTGAAGCATTTCGATATCGATTGCTAAATGAGTATATACAAGAAAATCGACTTTATACCTAAATATAAGATTACGGAATTTTTCCCTAAATGCACTGCCGTTATGCCGCCATGGCTTTTGTAGACTTCAGTACGTTAAAAAAGGGTTAATTAACTTAAATATGTTAAACTAATGATTTGAAGCATTTCGATATCGATTGCTAAATGAGTATATATAAGAAAATCGACTTTATACCTAAATATAAGTTTACGGAATTCTTCTAGACACACTGCCGTTATGCAGTTAAGGCTTTTGTAGACTTCAGTAAGATAAAGAGGGTTAATTAACTTAAATATGTTAAACTAATGATTTGAAGCATTTCGATATCGATTGCTAAATGAGTATATACAAGAAAATCGACTTTATACCTAAATATAAGATTACGGAATTCTTCTAAACGCACTGCCGTTATGCCGTGAAGGCTTTTGTAGACTTCAGAAGTTAAAGAAGTTTTATTAACTTAAATATGTTAAACTAATGATTTGAAGCATTTCGATATCCATTGCTAAATGAGTATATACAAGAAAACCGCCTTTATACCTAAATATAAGATTACGGAATTCTTCCAAATGCACTGCCGTTACGCCGTTAAGGCTTTTGTAGACTTCAGTAAGATAAAGAGGGTTAATTAACTTAAATATGTTAAACTAATGATTTGAAGCATTTCGATATCGCTTGTTAAATGAGTATATACAACAAAATCGACGTTTTACCTAAATTTAAGTTTACGGAATTCTTCCAAATGCACGGCCGTTATACCGTTAAGGCTTTATGTAAACTTCAGTAAGATAAAGAAGGTTTATCAACTTAAATATGCTGAACCTGTTATTTGAAGCATTTCGATATCGATTGCAAAATGTGTATATACAACAAAATCGACATTATGCCTAATACAAAATTATAACATTACGGAATTCTTCTAAATACACTGCCATTACACCGTTAAGGCTTTATGTAGACTTCAGTAAGCTAAAAAATGTTTATTAACTTAATATGTTAAACTATTGATTTGAAGCATTTCGATATCGATAGCTAAATGTGTATATACACGAAAATCGACTCTATACCTAAATATAAGGTTACGAAATTCTTCTACATGCACTGCCGTTATGCCGCCATGGCTATATGCTAACTTCAGATCGTTAAAGAAGGTTTATTAACTTAAATATGTTAAACTAATGGTTTGAAGCATTTCGATATCGATTGCTAAATGAGTATATATAACAAAGTCGACTTTATACCTAAATATAAGATTACGCAATTCTTCTAAATGCACAGCCGTTATGCCGCCATGGCTTTATATCACCTTCAATACGTTAAAGAAGGTTAATTATTTTAAATATGTTAAACTAATGGTTTGAAGCATTTCGATATCGATTGCTAAATGTGTAAAAACAAGAAAATCGACTTTATACCTAAATATAAAATTATAACATTACGGAATTCTTCTAAATGCACTGCCGTTATACCGTTAAGGCTTTATGTAGACTTCAGTAAGCTAAAAAATGTTTATTAACTTAATATGTTAAACTAATGATTTGGAGCATTTCGATATCGATAGCTAAATGTGTATATAAAAGAAAACTGACTTTATACCTAAATAACTGCCGTTATGCCGCCATGTCTTTATGCCAACTTCAGTTCGTTAAAGAAAGTTTATTAACTTAAATATGTTAAACTAATGAGTTGAAGCATCTCAGCATCGATTGCTAAAGGTGTATATACAACAAAACCGACTTTATACCTAATATAAGTTTACGGAATTCTTCCAAATGCACTGCCGTTATACCGTTATGGCTTTATGTAAACTTCAGTAAGATGAAGAAGGTTAATTAACTGAAATATGTTAAACTAATGATTTAAAGCATTTCGTTATCGATTGCTAAATGTGTATATACAAGAAATTCGACTTTATACCTAAATATAAGACTACTGAATTCTTCCAAATGCACTGCCGTTATGCCGCCATGGCCTTATGCCAACTTCCGTTCGTTAAAAAAGGTTTATTAACTTAAATATGTTAAACTAATGAATTGAAGCATTTCGATAACGACTGCTAAATGAGTATATATAACAAAGTCGACTTTTTAACTAAATATAAGTTTACGGAATTCTTCCAAATGCACGGCCGTTATACCGTTAAGGCTTTATGTAAACTTCAGTAAGATAAAGAAGGTTTATTAACTTAAATATGCTAAACCTGTTATTTGAAGCATTTCGATATCGATTGCAATATGTGTATATACAATAAAATCGACTTTATGCCTAAATACGGAATTCTTCCAAATGCACTGCCCTTATGGCTTTATGTCAACTTCAGTTCGCTAAAGGAGGTTTATTAATTTAAATATGTTAAACCAGTTATCTGAAGCATTTCGATATCGATTGCAAAATGTATATATGTATACAAGAAAATCTACTTTATACCAAAAAATAAAATTACGGAATTTTTCCACCTGTAATGTCGTTATGCCGCCATGGCTTTATATCACCTTCGATACGTTAAAGAATGTTAATTTTAAGTTTATTAAACTAATGGTTTGAAGCATATCGATATTGATTGCTGAATGTGTAAATACAAGAAAATCGACTTTATTCCTAAATATAAAATTATAACATTACGTAGTTCTTCTAAATGAATGCCGTTATACCGTTAAGGCTTTATGTGGACTTCAGTAAGCTAAAAAATGTTTATTAGCTTAATATGTTAATCTAATGATTTCAAGCATTTCGATATCGATAGCTAAATGTGTATATAAAAGAAAGTCGACTTTATACCTAAATAAAAGATTACGGAATTCTTCTACATGCACTGCCGTTATGCCGCCATGGCTATATGCCAACTTCAGATCGTTAAAGAAGGTTTATTAACTTAAATATGTTAAGCTAACGAGTTAAAGCATCTCTATATCGATTGCTTAATATGTATATACAACAAAATCGACTTTATACCTAAATATAAGATTACGGAATTCTTCCAAATGCACTGCCGTTATACCGTTATGGCTTTATGTAAACTTCAGTAAGATAAAGAAGGTTTGTTAACTTAAATATGTTAAATAATGATTTGAAGAATTTCGTTACCGATTGCTAAATGTGTATATACAAGACAATCGACTTTATACCTAAATATAAGATTACTGAATTCTTCTAAATGTGCTGTCGTTATGCCGCCACGGATTTGTATCAACTTCAGTAGGTTAAAGAAGGTTAATTATTTTAAATATGTTAAACTAATGGTTTGAAGCATTTCTATATCGATTGCTAAATATGTAAATACAAGAAAATCGAATTTATACCAAAATATAAGATTACGGAATTCTTCTGCATGCACTGCCGTTATGCCGAGATGGCTTTATGTTAACATCAGTACTTTAAAGAAGGTTTATTATTATTAAACTAATGATTTGAAGCATTTCGATATCGATTGCTAAATGTGTAAATACAAGAAAATCGACTATATACCTAAATATAAGATTACGGAATTCTTCTATATGCACTGCCGTTATGCCACCATGGCTTTATGTTAACTTCAGTGTGTTAAAGAAACTTAATAACTTAAATATGTTAAACTTATGATTGAAGCATTTCGATATCGGTTGCTAAATGAGTATATACAAGAAAATCGACTTTATACCTAACTATAAGATTACGGAATTCTTGTAAACGCACTGCCGTTATGCCGTTATGTAGACTTCAGTAAGATAGAGAGGGTAACTTAACTTAAATATGTTAAACTAATGATTTGAAACATTTCGATATCGATTGTTTAATATGTAAATACAAGAAAATCGACTTTATACCTAAATATAAGATTACGGAATTCTTCTAAATGCACTGCAGTTATACCGTTAAGGCTTTATGTAGACTTCAGTGCGTTAAAGAAGGTATATTAACTTAAATATGTGAAACTAATGAATTGAAGCATTCCGATATCGATACCTAAATGTGTATATACAAGAAAATCGACTTTATACCTAAACATAAGATTACGGAATTCTTCTACATGCATAGCCGTTATCCCTCCATTGCTATATGCCAACTTCAGATCGTTAAAGAAGGTTTATTAACTTGAATATGTTAAACTAATGAGCTAACGCATTTCGATATCGATTGCTAAATGTGCATATACAAGAAACTCGATTTTATACCTAAATAAATGATTACGGAATTCTTCTAAACGCACTGCCGTTATGCCGTGAAGGCTTTTGTAGACTTCAGTAAGATAAAGAGGGTTAATTAACTTAAATATGTTAAACTAATGATTTGAAGATTTTCGATATCGATTGCTAAATGTGTAAATACAAGAAAATCGACTATATACCTAAATATAAGATTACGGAATTCTTCTTTATGCACTGCCGTTATGCCGCCATGGCTTTATGTTAACTTCAGTGTGTTAAAGAAACTTAATAACTTAAATATGTTAAACTAATGATTGAAGCATTTCGATATCGGTTGCTAAATGAGTATATATGTACAAGAAAATCGACTTTATACCTAAATATAAGATTACGAAATTCTTCTAAATACAATGCCGTTATGCAGCTAAGGCTTTTGTTGACTTTAGTAAGATAAAGAGGGTTAATTTTTTTAAATATGTTAAGCTAATGAGTTGAAGCATCTCGATATCGATTGCTTAATGTATATATACAAGAAAATCGACTTTATATCTAAATATAAAATTATAACGTTACGGAATTCTTCCAAATGCACTGCCGTTATACCGTTATGGCTTTATGTAGACTTCAGTAAGCTAAAAAATGTTTATTAACTTAATATGTTAAACTAATGACTTGAAGTATTTCGATATCGATTGCTAAATGCGTATATACAACAAAATCGCCTTTATACCTAAATACACGATTACGGAATTCTTCTATATGCACTGCCGTTATGCCGTTAAGGCTTTTGTAGACTTCAGTAAGACAAAGAGGATTAATAAACTTAAATCTGTTAAACTAATGATTGAACCATTTCGATATCGATTGCTAAATGAGTATATACAAGAAAATCGACTTTATACCTAAATATAAGATTACGGAATTCTTCTAAACACACTGCCGTTATGCAGTTAAGGCTTTTGTAGACTTCAGTAAGATAAAGAGGGTTAATTAACTTAAATATGTTAAACTAATGATTTGAAGCATTTTGATATCGATTTCTAAATGTGTAAATACAAGAAAATCGACTTTAAACCTAAATATAAAATTATAACATTACGGAATTCTTCTAAATGCACTGCCGTTGTACCGTTAAGGCTTTATGGAGACTTCAGTAAGCTAAAAAATGTTTATTAATTTAATATGTTAAACTAACGATTTGAAGCATTTAGATATCGATTGCTAAATGAGTATATACAAGAAAATCGACTTTATACCTAAATATGAGATTACGGAATTCTTCTACATGCACTGCCGTTATGCCGCCATGGCTTTATGCCAACTTCAGTTCTTGAAGAAGGTTTATTAACTTAAATATGTTAAACTAATTATTTGAAGTATTTCAATATCGATTCCTAAATGTGTTTATGCAAGAGAATCGATTTTACATCTAAATATAAGATTACGGAATTCTTCTACATGCACTGCCGTTATGCCGCTATGGCTTTAGGTCACCTTCGGTAGGTTAAAGAAGGTAATTTAACTTAAATATGTAAAACTAATGATTTGAAGCATTTCGATATCGATTGCTAAATGTGCACATACAACAAAATCGAATGTATACCTAAACATAAGATTACGGAATTCTTCTACATGCACTGCCGTTATGCCGCCATGGCTTTATGTTAACTTCAGTGCGTTATGCCGTCATGGCTTTATATTAACTTCAATATGTTAAGGAAGGTTAATTAACTTAAATATGTTAAACTAATGAGCTAACGCATTTCGATATCGATAGCTAAATGTGTATATACATGAAAATCGACTTTATACCTAAATATAAGATTACGGAATTCTTCTATATGCACTGCCGTTATGCCGCCATGGCTTTATGTTAACTTCAGTGTGTTAAAGAAACTTAATAACTTAAATATGTTAAACTAATGATTGAAGCATTTCGATATCGATTGCTAAATGAGTATATACAAGAAAATCGACTTTATACCTAAATATAAGATTACGAAATTCTTCTATACACACTGCCGTTATGCAGTTAAGGCTTTTGTAAAAACTTTATTTTTAAGGATAAAGAGGAATTAATTTAAAAATATTTTAAGTATAAAATTATAACTTTTTACAAAAAAATTCCTTTTTCCAAATTTTTGCACTGCCGTTATACCGTTATGGCTTTATGTAGACTTCAGTAAGCTAAAAAATGTTTATTAACTTAATATGTTAAACTAAAAAACTTATGCCGTTTAGGCTTTTGAAGACTTCAGTAAGATAAAGAAGGTTAATTATCTTAAATATGTTAAAGTAATGATTTGAAGCATTTCGATATCGATTGCTTAATGTGTATATACAACTAAATCGACTTTATACCTAAACAAACGCCTTAACGGCATAACGGCAAAGCATTTAGAAGAATTACGTAATCTTATATTTAGGTATACATTCGATTTTCTTATATATACTCATTTAGCAATCGATATCGAAATGCCTCAAATCATTAGTTTAACATATTTAAGTTAATTAACCCTCTTTATCTTACTGAGGTCTACAAACGCCTTAACGGCATAACGGCAGTGCATGTAGAAGAAATCCGTTATCATATATTTAGGTATAAAGTCGATTTTCTTGTATATACTCATTTAGCAAGCGATATCGAAATGCCTCAAATCGTTAGTTTAACATATTTAAGTTAATTAACCCTCTTTATCTTACTGAAGTCTAAAAACCCCCCCCCCCCCCCCCCCCCGCCTTAACGGTATAAAGTGCTATTCTTTTATATATCATTTAGCAATGAAATCGAAATGCTTCAAATCGTTAGCTTGACGTATTTAAGTTAATTAACCCTTTTTAAAATTTTCTTTATTTTACAAAATCTAAAAACGGCTTAACGGCAAAGGCAAAAGCTTTTAGAAGAATTAGGTAAATCATTTTCTTTATATCGCATTTAGCAATCGATATAAAATGCTCAAATCAAATTTTAATTTTATTGACGTATTTAAGTTAATTAACCCTCTTTATTTTATTGAGGTCTACAAACATCTTAACGGCATAACGGCAAAGCATTTAGAAGAATTACGTAATCGTATATTTTGGTATAAAGTCGATTTTCTTGTATATACGCATTTAGCAATCGATATAGAAATGCTTCAAATAACTGGTTTAACATACATAAGTTAATTAATCTTCTTTAACTAACTGAAGTTAACATAAAGCCATAACGGTATAACGGCAGTGCATTTGGAAGAATTCCGTAATCTTATATTTAGGTATAAAGTCGATTTTCTTGTATATACACATTTAGCAATCGATATCGAAATGCCTCAAATCATTAGTTTAACATATTTAAGTAAATTAACCCCCTTTATCTTACTGAAGTCTACAAACGCCTTAACGGCATGACGGCAATGCATGTAGAAGAATTCCGTTATCATATATTTAGATATAAAGTCGATTTTCTTGTATACACACATTAAGCAATCGATATCGAAATGCCTCAAATCATTAGTTTAACATACTTAAGTTAATTAACCCCCTTTATCTTACTGAAGTCTACAAACGCCTTAACGGCATAACGGCAAAGCATTTAGAAGAATTACGTAATCTTATATTTCGGTATAAAGTCGCTATTCTTTATATACTCATTTAGCAATCGAAATCGAAATGCTTCAAATCGTTAGCTTAACGTATTTAAGTTAATTAACCCTCTTTATTTTATTGAAGTCTACAAACATCTTAACGGCATAACGGCAGTATATTTATATGAATTCCGTTATCTTATATTTAGGTATAAAGTCGATTTTGTTGTATATACTCATTTAGCAATCGATATAGAAATGCTTCAAATCATTAGTTTAACATATTTGAGTTAATTAACCCTCTTTATCTTACTGACGTCTACTAATGTTTTAACGACATAACGGCAAAGCATTTAGAAGAATTACGTAATCTTATATTTAGGTATAAAGTCGATTTTCTTATATATACTCATTTAGCAATCGATATTGAAATGCCTCAAATCATTAGTTTAACATATTTAAGTTAAATAACCCTCTTTATCTTACTGAAGTCTTCAAACGCCTTAATTGCATAACGGCAAAGCATTAAGAAGAATTACGTTATCTTATATTTAGGTACAAAGTCGATTTTCTTGTATATACTCATTTAGCAATCGAAATCGAAATGCTTCAAATCATTAGTTAAAATATTTAAGATAATTAACCCTCTTTATCTTACTGAAGTCTACAAACGCCTTAACGGCATAACGGCAAAGCATTTAGAAGAATTACGTAATCTTATATTTCGGTATAAAGTCGCTATTCTTGTATATACTCATTTAGCAATCGAAATCGAAATGCTCTTTATTTTATTGAAGTCTACAAACATCTTAACGGCATAACGGCAAAGCATTTAGAAGAATTACGTAATCGTATATTTTGGTATAAAGTCGATTTTCTTGTATATACGCATTTAGCAATCGATATCGAAATGCCTCAAATTATTAGTTTAACATATTTAAGATAATTAACCCTCTTTATCTTACTGAAGTCTACAAACGCCTTAACGGCATAACGGCAAAGCATTTAGAAGAATTACGTAATCTTATATTTCGGTATAAAGTCGCTTTTCTTTTATATACTCATTTAGCAATCGAAATCGAAATGCTTCAAATCTTTAGCTTGACGTATTTAAGTTAATTAACCCTCTTTATTTTATTGAAGTCTACAAACATCTTAACGGCATAACGGCAAAGCATTTAGAAGAATTACGTAATCGTATGTTTTGGTATAAAGTCGATTTTCTTGTATATACGCATTTAGCAATCGATATAGAAATGCTTCAAATAACTGGTTTAACATACATAAGTTAATTAATCTTCTTTAACTAACTGAAGTTAACATAAAGCCATAACGGTATAACGGCAGTGCATTTGGAAGAATTCCGTAATCTTATATTTAGGTATAAAGTCGATTTTCTTGTATATACACATTTAGCAATCGATATCGAAATGCCTCAAATCATTAGTTTAACATATTTAAGTAAATTAACCCCCTTTATCTTACTGAAGTCTACAAACGCCTTAACGGCATGACGGCAATGCATGTAGAAGAATTCCGTTATCATATATTTAGATATAAAGTCGATTTTCTTGTATACACACATTAAGCAATCGATATCGAAATGCTTAAAATCATTAGTTTAACATACTTAAGTTAATTAACCCCCTTTATCTTACTGAAGTCTACAAACGCCTTAACGGCATAACGGCAAAGCATTTAGAAGAATTACGTAATCTTATATTTAGGTACAAAGTCGATTTTCTTATATATACTCATTTAGCAATCGATATCGAAATGCCTCAAATCATTAGTTTCACATATTTAAGTTAATTAACCCCCTTTATCTTACTGAAGTCTACAAACGCCTTAACGGCATAACGGCAAAGCATTTAGAAGAACTACGTAATCTTATATTTAGGTATTAAGTCGATTTTCTTGTATACACACATTTAGCAATCGATATCGAAATGCCTCAAATCATTAGTTTCACATATTTAAGTAAATTAACCCCCTTTATCTTACTGAACTCTACAAACGCCTTAATTGCATAACGGCAAAGCTTTTTTTAGGAAAAATTAAAACGTAATCCCTTTTTTTTATTTAGGTATAAAGTCGATTTTCTTGTATATACTCATTTAGCAATCGATATCGAAATGCCTCAA
The DNA here is from genome assembly GCA_027475135.1 of Bactrocera correcta. NCBI lineage: Eukaryota > Metazoa > Arthropoda > Insecta > Diptera > Tephritidae > Bactrocera > Bactrocera correcta. The sequence goes on along the minus strand of CM050327.1, from coordinate 15,823,440 downwards.
ATCATTAGTTTAACATATTTAAGTTAATTAACCCTCTTTATCTTACTGAAGTCTTCAAACGCCTTAATTGCATAACGGCAAAGCATTAAGAAGAATTACGTTATCTTATATTTAGGTACAAAGTCGATTTTCTTGTATATACTCATTTAGCAATCGAAATCGAAATGCTTCAAATCATTAGTTAAAATATTTAAGATAATTAACCCTCTTTATCTTACTGAAGTCTACAAACGCCTTAACGGCATAACGGCAAAGCATTTAGAAGAATTACGTAATCTTATATTTCGGTATAAAGTCGCTATTCTTGTATATACTCATTTAGCAATCGAAATCGAAATGCTTCAAATCGTTAGCTTGACGTATTTAAGTTAATTAACCCTCTTTATTTTATTGAAGTCTACAAACAACTTAACGGCATAACGGCAAAGCATTTAGAAGAATTACGTAATCGTATATTTTGGTATAAAGTCGATTTTCTTGTATATACGCATTTAGCAATCGATATAGAAATGCTTCAAATCATTAGTTTAACATATTTAAGTTAATTAACCCTCTTTATCTTACTGAAGTCTACTAATGTTTTAACGACATAACGGCAAAGCATTTAGAAGAATTACGTAATCTTATATTTAGGTATTAAGTCGATTTTCTTGTATACACACATTTAGCAATCGATATCGAAATGCCTCAAATCATTAGTTTAACATATTTAAGTTAATTAACCCCCTTTATCTTACTGAAGTCTACAAACGCCTTAACGGCGTAACGGCAAAGCATTTAGAAGAACTACGTAATCTTATATTTCGGTATAAAATCGATTTTCTTGTATATATGCATTAAGCAATCGATATCGAAATGCTTCAAATAACTGGTTTAACATACATAAGTTAATTAATCTTCTTTAACTAACTGAAGTTAACATAAAGCCATAACGGTATAACGGCAGTGCATTTGGAAGAATTCCGTAATCTTATATTTAGGTATAAAGTCGATTTTCTTGTATATACACATTTAGCAATCGATATCGAAATGCCTCAAATCATTAGTTTAACATATTTAAGTAAATTAACCCTCTTTATCTTACTGAAGTCTACAAACGCCTTAACGGCATGACGGCAATGCATGTAGAAGAATTCCGTTATCATATATTTAGATATAAAGTCGATTTTCTTGTATACACACATTAAGCAATCGAAATCGAAATGCTTCAAATCGTTAGCTTAACGTATTTAAGTTAATTAACCCTCTTTATTTTATTGAAGTCTACAAACATCTTAACGGCATAACGGCAAAGCATTTAGAAGAATTACGTAATCGTATATTTTGGTATAAAGTCGATTTTCTTGTATATACGCATTTAGCAATCGATATAGAAATGCTTCAAATCATTAGTTTAACATATTTAAGTTAATTAGCCCTCTTTATCTTACTGAAGTCTACTAATGTTTTAACGACATAACGGCAAAGCATTTAGAAGAATTACGTAATCTAATATTTAGGTATTAAGTCGATTTTCTTGTATACACACATTTAGCAATCGATATCGAAATGCCTCAAATCATTAGTTTAACATATTTAAGTTAATTAACCCTCTTTATCTTACTGAAGTCTTCAAACGCCTTAATTGCATAACGGCAAAGCATTAAGAAGAATTACGTTATCTTATATTTAGGTATAAGGTCGATTTTCTTGTATATACTCATTTAGCAATCGAAATCGAAATGCTTCAAATCATTAGTTAAAATATTTAAGATAATTAACCCTCTTTATCTTACTGAAGTCTACAAACGCCTTAACGGCATAACTGCATGTAGAAGAATACCGTTATCATATATTTAGGTATAAAGTCGATTTTCTTGTACATACGCATTTAGCATTCGATATCGTAATGCCTCAAATCATTATTTTAACATATTTAAGTTAATTAACCCCCTTTATCTTACTGAAGTCTACAAACGCCTTAATTGCATAACGGCAAAGCATTTAGAAGAACTACGTAATCTTATATTTCGGTATAAAGTCGATTTTCTTGTATATATGCATTAAGCAATCGATATCGAAATGCTTCAAATAACTGGTTTAACATACATAAGTTAATTAATCTTCTTTAACTAACTGAAGTTAACATAAAGCCATAACGGTATAACGGCAATGCATGTAGAAGAATTATGTTATCATATATTTAGGTATAAAGTCGATTTTCTTGTTTACACACATTAAGCAATCGATATCGAAATGCCTCAAATCATTAGTTTAACATACTTAAGTTAATTAACCCCCTTTATCTTACTGAAGTCTTCAAACGCCTTAATTGCATAACGGCAAAGCATTAAGAAGAATTACGTTATCTTATATTTAGGTACAAAGTCGATTTTCTTGTATATACTCATTTAGCAATCGAAATCGAAATGCTTCAAATCATTAGTTAAAATATTTAAGATAATTAACCCTCTTTATCTTACTGAAGTCTACAAACGCCTTAACGGCATAACGGCAAAGCATTTAGAAGAATTACGTAATCTTATATTTCGGTATAAAGTCGCTATTCTTGTATATACTCATTTAGCAATCGAAATCGAAATGCTTCAAATCGTTAGCTTGACGTATTTAAGTTAATTAACCCTCTTTATTTTATTGAAGTCTACAAACATCTTAACGGCATAACGGCAAAGCATTTAGAAGAATTACGTAATCGTATATTTTGGTATAAAGTCGATTTTCTTGTATATACGCATTTAGCAATCGATATAGAAATGCTTCAAATCATTAGTTTAACATATTTAAGTTAATTAACCCTCTTTATCTTACTGAAGTCTACTAATGTTTTAACGACATAACGGCAAAGCATTTAGAAGAATTACGTAATCTTATATTTAGGTATTAAGTCGGTTTTCTTGTATACACACATTTAGCAATCGATATCGAAATGCCTCAAATCATTAGTTTAACATATTTAAGTTAATTAACCCCCTTTATCTTACTGAAGTCTACAAACGCCTTAACGGCGTAACGGCAAAGCATTTAGAAGAACTACGTAATCTTATATTTCGGTATAAAGTCGATTTTCTTGTATATATGCATTAAGCAATCGATATCGAAATGCTTCAAATAACTGGTTTAACATACATAAGTTAATTAATCTTCTTTAACTAACTGAAGTTAACATAAAGCCATAACGGTATAACGGCAGTGCATTTGGAAGAATTCCGTAATCTTATATTTAGGTATAAAGTCGATTTTCTTGTATATACACATTTAGCAATCGATATCGAAATGCCTCAAATCATTAGTTTAACATATTTAAGTTAATTAACCCCCTTTATCTTACTGAAGTCTACAAACGCCTTAACGGCATAACGGCAAAGCATTTAGAAGAATTACGTAATCTTATATTTCGGTATAAAGTCGCTATTCTTGTATATACTCATTTAGCAATCGAAATCGAAATGCTTCAAATCGTTAGCTTAACGTATTTAAGTTAATTAACCCTCTTTATTTTATTGAAGTCTACAAAAATCTTAACGGCATAACGGCAAAGCATTTAGAAGAATTACGTAATCGTATATTTTGGTATAAAGTCGATTTTCTTGTATATACGCATTTAGCAATCGATATAGAAATGCTTCAAATCATTAGTTTAACATATTTAGGTTAATTAACCCTCTTTATCTTACTGAAGTCTACTAATGTTTTAACGACATAACGGCAAAGCATTTAGAAGAATTACGTAATCTTATATTTAGGTATAAAGTCGATTTTCTTATATATACTCATTTAGCAATCGATATTGAAATGCCTCAAATCATTAGTTTAACATATTTAAGTTAATTAACCCTCTTTATCTTACTGAAGTCTTCAAACGCCTTAATTTCATAACGGCAAAGCATTAAGAAGAATTACGTTACCTTATATTTAGGTATAAAGTCGATTTTCTTTTATATACTCATTTAGCAATCGATATCGAAATGCCTCAAATCATTAGTTTCACATATTTAAGTTAATTAACCCTCTTTATCTTACTGAAGTCTACAAACGCCTTAACGGCATAACTGCATGTAGAAGAATACCGTTATCATATATTTAGGTATAAAGTCGATTTTCTTGTACATACGCATTTAGCATTCGATATCGTAATGCCTCAAATCATTAGTTTAACATATTTAAGTTAATTAACCCCCTTTATCTTACTGAAGTCAACAAACGCCTTAATTGCATAACGGCAAAGCATTTAGAAGAACTACGTAATCTTATATTTAGGTATAAAGTCGATTTTCTTGTATATACTCATTTAGCAAGCGATATCGAAATGCCTCAAATCATTAGTTTAACATATTTAAGTTAATTAACCCTCTTTATCTTACTGAAGTCTACAAACGCCTTAACGGCATAACGGCTTAACGGCAAAGCATTTAGAAGAATTCCGTAATCTTATATTTAGGTATAAAGTCGATTTTCTTGTATATATGCATTAAGCAATCGATATCAAAATGCTTCAAATAACTGGTTTAACATATTTAAGTTAATAAACCCTCTTTAACTAACTGAAGTTAACATAAAACCATAACGCTATAACGGCAGTGCATTTGGAAGAATTCCATAACCTTATATTTAGGTATAAAGTCGATTTTCTTGTATATACACATTTAGCAATCGATATCGAAATGCCTCAAATCATTAGTTTAACATATTTAAGTTAATTAACCTTCTTTAACATATTGAAGTTCATATAAAGCCATGGCGGCATAACGACAGTACATTTGGAAGAATTCCGTAATCTTATATTTAGGTATAAGGAAGATTTTCTTATATATATGCACTTAGCAATCGATTTCGAAAATCTTCAAATCATTAGTTTAACATATTTAAGTTAATAAAGCTTCTTTAACGAACTGAAGTTTACACAAAGCCATGGCGGCATAACGGCAGTTCATGTAGAAGAACTCCGTAATCTTATATTTAGGTATAAAGTCGATTTTCTTTTATATACTCATTTAGCAATCGATATCGAAATGCTTCAAATCATTAGTTTATCATATTTTAGTTAATTAACCTTTTTTAACGTATTGAAGTTGATATAAAGCCATGGTGGCATAACGACAGTACATTTGGAAGAATTCCGTAATCTTATATTTAGGTACAAAGTCGATTTTCTTGTATATATGCATTAAGCAATCGATATCGAAATGCTTCAAATAACTGGTGTAACATATCTAAGTTAATAAACCATCTTTAACGAACTGAAGTTAACATAAAGCCATAACGGCATAACGGCAGTGCATTTAGAAGAATTCCGTAAGCGTGTATTTAGGTATAAAGTCGATTTTGTTGTATATACACATTTAGCAATCGATATCGAAATGCCTCAAATCATTAGTTTAACATACTTAAGTTAATTAACCCCCTTTATCTTACTGAAGTCTACAAACGCCTTAACGGCATAACGGCAAAGCATTTAGAAGAATTACGTAATCTTATATTTCGGTATAAAGTCGATTTTCTTGTATATATGCATTAAGCAATCGATATCGAAATGCTTCAAATAACTGGTTTAACATACTTAAGTTAATTAATCTTCTTTAACTAACTGAAGTTAACATAAAGCCATAACGGTATAACGGCAGTGCATTTGGAAGAACTACGTAATCTTATATTTAGGTATAAATTCGATTTCCTTGTATTTACATATTTTGCAATCGATATCTAAATGCTTCAAACCATTAGTTAAACATATTTAAGATAATAAACCTTCTTTAACGAACTGAAGTTGATATAAAGCCATTTCGGCATAACGACAGTAAATTTGGAAGAATTCCGTAGTCTTATATTTAGGTATAAAGTCGATTTTCTTGTATATATGCATTAAGCAATCGATATCGAAATGCTTCAAATAACTGGTTTAACATGTTTAAGTTAATAAACCTTCTTTAACTAACTGAAGTTAACATAAAACCATAACGGCATAACGGCAGTGCATTTAGAAGAATTCCGTTATCGTATATTTGGGTATAAAGTCGATTTTCTTGTATATACATATTTAGCAATCGATATCGAAATGCCTCAAATCTTTAGTTTAACATACTTAAGTTAATTAACCCCCTTTATCTTACTGAAGTCTACAAACGCCTTAACGGCATAACGGCAAAGCATTTAGAAGAATTACGTAATCTTATATTTCGGTATAAATTCGCTATTCTTGTATATATCATTTAGCAATCGAAATCGAAATGCTTCAAATCTTGCTTAACGTATTTAAGTTAATTAACCCTCTTTATTTATTGAAGTTACAAAATCTTAACGGCATAACGGCAAAGCATTTAGAAGAATTACGTAATCGTATATTTGGTATAAATCGATTTTCTTGTATATACGCATTTAGCAATCGATATAGAAATGCTTCAAATCATTATTTTAAACATATTTAGGTAATTAACCCTCTTTATCTTACTGAAGTCTATAATGTTTCGACATAACGGCAAAATTTAGAAGAATTACGTAATCTTATATTTAGGTATTAAGTCGATTTTCTTGTATACACACATTTAGCAATCGTTATCGAAATGCCTCAAATCATTAGTTTAACATATTTAAGTAAATTAACCCCCTTTATCTTACTGAAGTTACAAACGCCTTAACGGCATGACGGCAATGCATGTAGAAGAATTCCGTTATCATATATTTAGATATAAAGTCGATTTTCTTGTATACACACATTAAGCAATCGATATCGAAATGCCTCAAATCATTAGTTTAACATACTTAAGTTAATTAACCCCCTTTATCTTACTGAAGTCTTCAAACGCCTTAATTGCATAACGGCAAAGCATTTAGAAGAATTACGTAATCTTATATTTCGGTATAAAGTCGCTATTCTTGTATATACTCATTTAGCAATCGAAATCGAAATGCTTCACATCGTTAGCTTAACGTATTTAAGTTAATTAACCCTCTTTATTTTATTGAAGTCTACAAACATCTTAACGGCATAACGGCACAGCATTTAGAAGAATTACGTAATCGTATATTTTGGTATAAATCGATTTTCTTGTATATACGCATTTAGCAATCGATATAGAAATGCTTCAAATCATTAGTTTAACATAGTTAAGTTAATTAACCCTCTTTATCTTACTGAAGTCTACAAATGTTTTAACGACATAATGGCAAAGCATTTAGAAGAATTACGTAATCTTATATTTAGGTATTAAGTCGATTTTCTTGTATACACACATTTAGCAATCGATATCGAAATGCCTCAAATCATTAGTTTCACATATTTAAGTTAATTAACCCCCTTTATCTTACTGAAGTCTACAAACGCCTTAACGGCATAACGGCAAAGCATTTAGAAGAACTACGTAATCTTATATTTCGGTATAAAGTCGATTTTCTTGTATATATGCATTAAGCAATCGATATCGAAATGCTTCAAATAACTGGTTTAACATACTTAAGTTAATTAATCTTCTTTAACTAACTGAAGTTAACATAAAGCCATAACGGTATAACGGCAGTGCATTTGGAAGAATTCCGTAATCTTATATTTAGGTATAAAGTCGATTTTCTTGTATATACACATTTAGCAATCGATATCGAAATGCCTCAAATCATTAGTTTAACATATTTAAGTAAATTAACCCCCTTTATCTTACTGGACTCTACAAACGCCTTAATTGCATAACGGCAAAGCATTTAGAAGAATTACGTAATCTTATATTTAGGTATAAAGTCGATTTTCTTATATATACTCATTTAGCAATCGATATTGAAATGCCTCAAATCATTAGTTTAACATATTTAAGTTAATTAACCCTCTTTATCTTACTGAAGTCTTCAAACGCCTTAATTGCATAACGGCAAAGCATTAAGAAGAATTACGTTATCTTATATTTAGGTATAAAGTCGATTTTCTTGTATATACTCATTTAGCAATCGATATCGAAATGCCTCAAATCATTAGTTTCACATATTTAAGTTAATTAACCCTCTTTATCTTACTGAAGTCTACAAACGCCTTAACGGCATAACTGCATGTAGAAGAATACCGTTATCATATATTTAGGTATAAAGTCGATTTTCTTGTACATACGCATTTAGCATTCGATATCGTAATGCCTCAAATCATTAGTTTAACATATTTAAGTTAATTAACCCCCTTTATCTTACTGAAGTCTACAAACGCCTTAATTGCATAACGGCAAAGCATTTAGAAGAACTACGTAATCTTATATTTAGGTATAAAGTCGATTTTCTTGTATATACTCATTTAGCAAGCGATATCGAAATGCCTCAAATCATTAGTTTAACATATCTAAGTTAATTAACCCTCTTTATCTTACTGAAGTCTACAAACGCCTTAACGGCATAACGGCATAACGGCAAAGCATTTAGAAGAATTACGTTATCTTATATTTAGGTATAAAGTCGATTTTCTTGTATATATGCATTAAGCAATCGATATCAAAATGCTTCAAATAACTGGTTTAACATATTTAAGTTAATAAACCCTCTTTAACTAACTGAAGTTAACATAAAACCATAACGCTATAACGGCAGTGCATTTGGAAGAATTCCATAACCTTATATTTAGGTATAAAGTCGATTTTCTTGTATATACACATTTAGCAATCGATATCGAAATGCCTCAAATTATTAGTTTAACATATTTAAGTTAATTAACCTTCTTTAACATATTGAAGTTCATATAAAGCCATGGCGGCATAACGACAGTTCATGTAGAAGAATTCCGTAATCTTATATTTAGGTATAAGGAAGATTTTCTTATATATATGCACTTAGCAATCGATTTCGAAAATCTTCAAATCATTAGTTTAACATATTTAAGTTAATAAAGCTTCTTTAACGAACTGAAGTTTACACAAAGCCATGGCGGCATAACGGCAGTTCATGTAGAAGAACTCCGTAATCTTATATTTAGGTATAAAGTCGATTTTCTTTTATATACTCATTTAGCAATCGATATCGAAATGCTTCAAATCATTAGTTTATCATATTTTAGTTAATTAACCTTTTTTAACGTATTGAAGTTGATATAAAGCCATGGTGGCATAACGACAGTACATTTGGAAGAATTCCGTAATCTTATATTTAGGTACAAAGTCGATTTTCTTGTATATATGCATTAAGCAATCGATATCGAAATGCTTCAAATAACTGGTGTAACATATCTAAGTTAATAAACCTTCTTTAACGAACTGAAGTTAACATAAAGCCATAACGGCATAACGGCAGTGCATTTAGAAGAATTCCGTAAGCGTGTATTTAGGTATAAAGTCGATTTTCTTGTATACACACATTTAGCAATCGATATCGAAATGCCTCAAATCATTAGTTTCACATATTTAAATTAATTAACCCCCTTTATCTTACTGAAGTCTACAAACGCCTTAACGGCATAACGGCAAAGCATTTAGAAGAACTACGTAATCTTATATTTCGGTATAAAGTCGATTTTCTTGTATATATGCATTAAGCAATCGATATCGAAATGCTTCAAATAACTGGTTTAACATACTTAAGTTAATTAATCTTCTTTAACTAACTGAAGTTAACATAAAGCCATAACGGTATAACGGCAGTGCATTTGGAAGAACTACGTAATCTTATATTTAGGTATAAAGTCGATTTTCTTTTATATACTCATTTAGCAATCGATATCGAAATGCTTCAAATCATTAGTTTATCATATTTTAGTTAATTAACCTTTTTTAACGTATTGAAGTTGATATAAAGCCACGGTGGCATAACGACAGTACATTTGGAAGAATTCCGTAATCTTATATTTAGGTACAAAGTCGATTTTCTTGTATATATGCATTAAGCAATCGATATCGAAATGCTTCAAATAACTGGTGTAACATATCTAAGTTAATAAACCATCTTTAACGAACTGAAGTTAACATAAAGCCATAACGGCATAACGGCAGTGCATTTAGAAGAATTCCGTAAGCGTGTATTTAGGTATAAAGTCGATTTTGTTGTATATACACATTTAGCAATCGATATCGAAATGCCTCAAATCATTAGTTTAACATATTTAAGTTAATTAACCTTCTTTAACATATTGAAGTTCATATAAAGCCATGGCGGCATAACGACAGTACATTTGGAAGAATTCCGTAATCTTATATTTAGGTATAAGGAAGATTTTCTTATATATATGCACTTAGCAATCGATTCCGAAAATCTTCAAATCATTAGTTTAACATATTTAAGTTAATAAAGCTTCTTTAACGAACTGAAGTTAACACAAAGCCATGGCGGCATAACGGCAGTTCATGTAGAAGAATTCCGTAATCTTATATTTAGGTATAAAGTCGATTTTCTTCTATATACTCATTTAGCAATCGATATCGAAATGCTTCAAATCATTAGTTTATCATATTTTAGTTAATTAACCTTTTTTAACGTATTGAAGTTGATATAAAGCCATGGTGGCATAACGACAGTACATCTGGAAGAATTCCGTAATCTTATATTTAGGTATAAAGTCGATTTTCTTGTATATATGCATTAAGCAATCGATATCGAAATGCTTCAAATAACTGGTTTAACATGTTTAAGTTAATAAACCTTCTTTAACTAACTGAAGTTAACATAAAACCATAACGGTATAACGGCAGTGCATGTAGAAGAATACCGTTATCGTATATTTGGGTATAAAGTCGATTTTCTTGTATATACATATTTAGCAATCGATATCGAAATGCCTCAAATCTTTAGTTTAACATATTTAAGTTAATTAACCCCCTTTATCTTACTGAAGTCTACAAACGCCTTAACGGCATAACGGCAAAGCATTAAGAAGAATTACGTTATCTTATATTTAGGTACAAAGTCGATTTTCTTGTATATACTCATTTAGCAATCGAAATCGAAATGCTTCAAATCATTAGTTAAAATATTTAAGATAATTAACCCTCTTTATCTTACTGAAGTCTACAAACGCCTTAACGGCATAACGGCAAAGCATTTAGAAGAATTACGTAATCTTATATTTCGGTATAAAGTCGCTATTCTTGTATATACTCATTTAGCAATCGAAATCGAAATGCTCTTTATTTTATTGAAGTCTACAAACATCTTAACGGCATAACGGCAAAGCATTTAGAAGAATTACGTAATCGTATATTTTGGTATAAAGTCGATTTTCTTGTATATACGCATTTAGCAATCGATATCGAAATGCCTCAAATTATTAGTTTAACATATTTAAGATAATTAACCCTCTTTATCTTACTGAAGTCTACAAACGCCTTAACGGCATAACGGCAAAGCATTTAGAAGAATTACGTAATCTTATATTTCGGTATAAAGTCGCTTTTCTTTTATATACTCATTTAGCAATCGAAATCGAAATGCTTCAAATCTTTAGCTTGACGTATTTAAGTTAATTAACCCTCTTTATTTTATTGAAGTCTACAAACATCTTAACGGCATAACGGCAAAGCATTTAGAAGAATTACGTAATCGTATGTTTTGGTATAAAGTCGATTTTCTTGTATATACGCATTTAGCAATCGATATAGAAATGCTTCAAATAACTGGTTTAACATACATAAGTTAATTAATCTTCTTTAACTAACTGAAGTTAACATAAAGCCATAACGGTATAACGGCAGTGCATTTGGAAGAATTCCGTAATCTTATATTTAGGTATAAAGTCGATTTTCTTGTATATACACATTTAGCAATCGATATCGAAATGCCTCAAATCATTAGTTTAACATATTTAAGTAAATTAACCCCCTTTATCTTACTGAAGTCTACAAACGCCTTAACGGCATGACGGCAATGCAAGTAGAAGAATTCCGTTATCATATATTTAGATATAAAGTCGATTTTCTTGTATACACACATTAAGCAATCGATATCGAAATGCTTAAAATCATTAGTTTAACATACTTAAGTTAATTAACCCCCTTTATCTTACTGAAGTCTACAAACGCCTTAACGGCATAACGGCAAAGCATTTAGAAGAATTACGTAATCTTATATTTAGGTACAAAGTCGATTTTCTTATATATACTCATTTAGCAATCGATATCGAAATGCCTCAAATCATTAGTTTCACATATTTAAGTTAATTAACCCCCTTTATCTTACTGAAGTCTACAAACGCCTTAACGGCATAACGGCAAAGCATTTAGAAGAACTACGTAATCTTATATTTAGGTATTAAGTCGATTTTCTTGTATACACACATTTAGCAATCGATATCGAAATGCCTCAAATCATTAGTTTCACATATTTAAGTAAATTAACCCCCTTTATCTTACTGAACTCTACAAACGCCTTAATTGCATAACGGCAAAGCATTTAGGAGAATTACGTAATCTTATATTTAGGTATAAAGTCGATTTTCTTATATATACTCATTTAGCAATCGATATCGAAATGCCTCAAATCATTAGTTTAACATATTTAAGTTAATTAACCCTCTTTATCTTACTGAAGTCTTCAAACGCCTTAATTGCATAACGGCAAAGCATTAAGAAGAATTACGTTATCTTATATTTAGGTATAAAGTCGATTTTCTTGTATATACTCATTTAGCAATCGATATCGAAATGCCTCAAATCATTAGTTTAACATATTTAAGTTAATTAACCCTCTTTATCTTACTGAAGTCTTCAAACGCCTTAATTGCATAACGGCAAAGCATTAAGAAGAATTACGTTATCTTATATTTAGGTACAAAGTCGATTTTCTTGTATATACTCATTTAGCAATCGAAATCGAAATGCTTCAAATCATTAGTTAAAATATTTAAGATAATTAACCCTCTTTATCTTACTGAAGTCTACAAACGCCTTAACGGCATAACGGCAAAGCATTGAGAAGAATTACGTAATCTTATATTTCGGTATAAAGTCGCTATTCTTGTATATACTCATTTAGCAATCGAAATCGAAATGCTTCAAATCGTTAGCTTGACGTATTTAAGTTAATTAACCCTCTTTATTTTATTGAAGTCTACAAACAACTTAACGGCATAACGGCAAAGCATTTAGAAGAATTACGTAATCGTATATTTTGGTATAAAGTCGATTTTCTTGTATATACGCATTTAGCAATCGATATAGAAATGCTTCAAATCATTAGTTTAACATATTTAAGTTAATTAACCCTCTTTATCTTACTGAAGTCTACTAATGTTTTAACGACATAACGGCAAAGCATTTAGAAGAATTACGTAATCTTATATTTAGGTATTAAGTCGATTTTCTTGTATACACACATTTAGCAATCGATATCGAAATGCCTCAAATCATTAGTTTAACATATTTAAGTTAATTAACCCCCTTTATCTTACTGAAGTCTACAAACGCCTTAACGGCGTAACGGCAAAGCATTTAGAAGAACTACGTAATCTTATATTTCGGTATAAAATCGATTTTCTTGTATATATGCATTAAGCAATCGATATCGAAATGCTTCAAATAACTGGTTTAACATACATAAGTTAATTAATCTTCTTTAACTAACTGAAGTTAACATAAAGCCATAACGGTATAACGGCAGTGCATTTGGAAGAATTCCGTAATCTTATATTTAGGTATAAAGTCGATTTTCTTGTATATACACATTTAGCAATCGATATCGAAATGCCTCAAATCATTAGTTTAACATATTTAAGTAAATTAACCCTCTTTATCTTACTGAAGTCTACAAACGCCTTAACGGCATGACGGCAATGCATGTAGAAGAATTCCGTTATCATATATTTAGATATAAAGTCGATTTTCTTGTATACACACATTAAGCAATCGAAATCGAAATGCTTCAAATCGTTAGCTTAACGTATTTAAGTTAATTAACCCTCTTTATTTTATTGAAGTCTACAAACATCTTAACGGCATAACGGCAAAGCATTTAGAAGAATTACGTAATCGTATATTTTGGTATAAAGTCGATTTTCTTGTATATACGCATTTAGCAATCGATATAGAAATGCTTCAAATCATTAGTTTAACATATTTAAGTTAATTAGCCCTCTTTATCTTACTGAAGTCTACTAATGTTTTAACGACATAACGGCAAAGCATTTAGAAGAATTACGTAATCTAATATTTAGGTATTAAGTCGATTTTCTTGTATACACACATTTAGCAATCGATATCGAAATGCCTCAAATCATTAGTTTAACATATTTAAGTTAATTAACCCTCTTTATCTTACTGAAGTCTTCAAACGCCTTAATTGCATAACGGCAAAGCATTAAGAAGAATTACGTTATCTTATATTTAGGTATAAGGTCGATTTTCTTGTATATACTCATTTAGCAATCGAAATCGAAATGCTTCAAATCATTAGTTAAAATATTTAAGATAATTAACCCTCTTTATCTTACTGAAGTCTACAAACGCCTTAACGGCATAACTGCATGTAGAAGAATACCGTTATCATATATTTAGGTATAAAGTCGATTTTCTTGTACATACGCATTTAGCATTCGATATCGTAATGCCTCAAATCATTAGTTTAACATATTTAAGTTAATTAACCCCCTTTATCTTACTGAAGTCTACAAACGCCTTAATTGCATAACGGCAAAGCATTTAGAAGAACTACGTAATATTATATTTCGGTATAAAGTCGATTTTCTTGTATATATGCATTAAGCAATCGATATCGAAATGCTTCAAATAACTGGTTTAACATACATAAGTTAATTAATCTTCTTTAACTAACTGAAGTTAACATAAAGCCATAACGGTATAACGGCAATGCATGTAGAAGAATTATGTTATCATATATTTAGGTATAAAGTCGATTTTCTTGTTTACACACATTAAGCAATCGATATCGAAATGCCTCAAATCATTAGTTTAACATACTTAAGTTAATTAACCCCCTTTATCTTACTGAAGTCTTCAAAACGCCTTAATTGCATAACGGCAAAGCATTAAGAAGAATTACGTTATCTTATATTTAGGTACAAAGTCGATTTTCTTGTATATACTCATTTAGCAATCGAAATCGAAATGCTTCAAATCATTAGTTAAAATATTTAAGATAATTAACCCTCTTTATCTTACTGAAGTCTACAAACGCCTTAACGGCATAACGGCAAAGCATTTAGAAGAATTACGTAATCTTATATTTCGGTATAAAGTCGCTATTCTTGTATATACTCATTTAGCAATCGAAATCGAAATGCTTCAAATCGTTAGCTTACGTATTTAAGTTAATTAACCCTCTTTATTTTATTGAAGTCTACAAAATCTTAACGGCATAACGGCAAAGCATTTAGAAGAATTACGTAATCGTATATTTTGGTATAAAGTCGATTTTCTTGTATATACGCATTTAGCAATCGATATAGAAATGCTTCAAATCATTAGTTTAACATTTTTAAAGTTAATTAACCCTCTTTATCTTACTGAAGTCTACTAATGTTTTAACGACATAACGGCAAAGCATTTAGAAGAATTACGTAATCTTATATTTGGGTTTTAAGTGGGTTTTCTTGTATACACACTTTTAGCAATCGATATCGAAATGCCTCAAATCATTAGTTTAACATATTTAAGTTAATTAACCCCCTTTATCTTACTGAAGTCTCAAACGCCTTAAGGCTAACGGCAAAGCATTTAGAAGAATACGTAATCTATATTTCGGTATAAAGTCGTTTTCTTGTATATATCATTAAGCAATCGAATCGAAATGCTTCAAATCGGTTTAACTTAAGAAAAATTTTTTTAAT